>JAWIIS010000017.1:3604838-4806451 GCA_033682625.1 Helicoverpa zea x Helicoverpa armigera
GAAATAAAACTACAATAAAGTAGGTACTGTCAGCAGCATTAATTCAAGCGAAGTCAAGCAAAAAACCACTAGAATGTGAGAACTTACTAGCTAATTAAAAACTTCGCGACCGAACGCTGTGTAAATTTTTAACAGCATTCCTCAGACGGTTTTTAAGTGAGAAACTTGTAAGTGTTTGCTTTTTAGGGTTAAAAGTTTGGTGTATTCAATCTTAGGAGAAGTTTGACAATATGATTTTTAATTAACCCTCGTGACGTTACAAGTTTATTTATGTTTTTAATACCCTGTCTTATGTTTTATAATCGTTTGATGGTAATAAGCGTTCCATAAACCATAAAATAGCAACGAAGAGGCGAAAAACTTAGCATAGCATGCCATGCAGAGAAATCTTACATTGATCAACTGTTCTGATATCATAATGACGATATTATGTTAAAGGCTGTAAAAGGTTATTCAATTTTTCACGTCGAAGCTACGGTGTAGTGGTACAATATTGGGTATTATTTAAATAAATACATTACGTCCAGCAGAGACATGACATGATTACTTGCATTGTAGTTACATAAACAGCTTTACCTAGCCCAAAGTCAGACACATTGATTAATATTTTTAATTTTCTAAAATTGTATATGTACCTTCACCTAGTTTCTCCTACATCCACCAAGCCGTAACAATCAATTAAATTGCGAATTGGCACGTCAAAATCTGTTGGACATTAAAATTAGAGAAACGAAAGCCGAGTCCGTACTCCGTGCCATCGGCGGAAATTTATGCTGAATCTCTTGCATAAATTGCAAGTTCCTGTTAAATGTATCCATTACACGTTGACACTGTTTAAGGGGCGGTTCTCTGAGTGCGTTAAGTCGGTAATGTGTGTGCGTTTTGTTTGGTTAAGTGAAGTATTTTGTTTGTTGTTTAAATGTTTGTTAAATAAAAGTGGAGATTGTGTATTTTTATTGTCGTGTGGTGATACTGAAGTGTACCTATTTCTCCATATTGTGTACTTTCTTATGAAGCTGGTATCACTTACACAATATATTAGCAATATTTCTAACAAAGAATACAATACAAACTCTTATAATAAAACTCACACCCTTCACACATAACTTCCCAACAACATTAGCAACCCTCAACTTTAAATCCGAACATAACACGTGCGACCATCGAAATCTGAAGTCTGAAAATCCCATCTTGTGAGAAAGAATCGCTCGAACGCATTAGTGAGACTGGACTTTAAAATCGGAGCACTTCGTGCCCTGGCGTGGCTCCAAGCCGCGAGTGGCCGCAGATGACGAAGCGTCTACGACTCGTTATCACGGGTCTGACGTGCAGACCGAACACTTTTTGTTGCTGCGATTGCTGCGGTCTTAGAAAAAAGGCGTAGTTAGTTTTCTGGAATATTCTTTTGAAGTTACAGAACATTATTTAGAAGATACATATATTGAAAAAGAGAGATAACAAAAGCACGAGTAGGTATATGAAACGCTATGTAGAATACGTAAGAATAAAACAAAGTTAGGGAAATGGCAAAAGACGCGTACTCAGGTGCTTTTGCGATCCTACCTACATTCAAATCACATGAACTTAACAACATAAAATCAATGCTAATAAAACGCAAATACCTACTTAAAAAATCTTAATGCAAATGGAAAAATAACTACTTACTCGAAGCGACACCGAACACCTGACTTGCAAAATAATTAAAATTCCGCATACACTGCGACTTATTTTTAGACTTGCGCATAATCGTAAAGTCGCAAGACGATAAAGTCGCAGGTTTATGCGTACCAGTGTGAACGACGCATAGCCCTAAATTGTACTCATAATTGCCTCAACCGAGAACAGAACTTCCTGCCTTCATGTGATAATTTGAGCTTATATGTAAATAAACAGGGAATAGAAATCTAAGTAAATTGCTATTGGAATAGCTGCGGAATAATTTAGCTTTATTTTGCAGTTATTTCTAGGGTTTAATTGTTTGGAAGTCATAAAGTTCTGTGCTTGGCATACTTTAGGAGATAATTCATAAGGTTACGTAATCTAAATATACTTTTGTTTGCTTATTTTGGGTAGGCTTTAAGCGACTTTTATCTATATATTCTTGTTTAGCATAAAACAACTGCCGACTGGACCAAAAAAAAATATACACTTAAAAGCCATAATTGCAAGCTAATTATCTACTACCATCACATCCTCCAAATAAATCCGGGCTATTATATTATAAGGCTGACTTTCTTTGCTGGAACGCGCTAATCTCAGGAACCAATGGACCGATTTGGGTTTCAGTGTTAGATAGCCCATGTTTCAATGCATGCTTACTCGACACTAGACACCACTAGACAGAAACTCCTTGCAAAAGTTAAGACTACTAAAAAGTATTTAAACAACAAAGCTTATGTACTCTTCTCTATGTCACTACAATATATAATGTCACAACCTTTATGTGATTCAAAGTACTGAAACAAGTATCTAATTTCACTCACAATCTTCAAAGGCTGACAAGTTATTAAGAACCTCTCCATTTCGCTTGAGAACACTACAATAGTAGGAAGTAGATTCCAATTGAGTTGTTAAACATAATATACATACATACAAACATACATATGTACGTAACTGCAGGAATTATGGTCTGAATTCCAACGGAATTCTTAAGTACTTGGGCATGTAATACCTCTGAACTAACAGACGTATGTTGATGTTAATATTACACATTACATAGGGTTGATAACTGGAGACTAACTACAGAGGAGCCCGTGGCTAAGTAACAACCACATGAGTCGATTGATCATAAGGTTAAGCTACGCTTGGTGCGGTCGGTCCGTGGATGGGATGAGAGAAAATAGAAAATATAAATAAGCAATGTCGCTGGAAAGATACTGGAGGTTAACAATATATTGCATAGGAGAAATAAGTTGTGACTTAAAGTTAAGATAATAGTGACAACAAAGGAGTAAAACAATAATTCTCTTTCACACTGCACACAAAAGATTTACTACCTTAAAATTAATTACAGAAAACAATTTAAAGAAAACCAATAACTGCTGATATAAAGGCACAAAATCCAAAAGCAAACAAAAGAAAGATTTTCATTAACTCTCGCGAGTAATTAAAACATCTAAACGATGGTGTAACTCACGCTATAAGAGGACCAGTGACAGTGCTAACAAAAGGACCAAAAAGACCATTTATAAATAACGGTACAAGGACCAACTTGAGCAAATGGGACCACCAAGTTAAGATACCATCGTAGGACAATAACAACCGTACATAATTTATTATATCTGGAGCAAAAACTGGAGCTGTGGCTAGGAGTTCAACTTGTGTGGAGACATACGGACTCGGGGTTTTATCTAGCATTACTATTCTCTATAGTACCTAGGTAATAAATATTTTCATACAGGTATATGTATCTACTGTGGTCTATCCGAATTATGACACTGGCTACAATTAAAAGCATAGTGCAAGAAATTGAAATAAATATTTGAATATTTTCTGATTAATGTGACATACCTAGTTTAAGCTCAGAAAATATATTTCTTAAATTCATTGACATCAATAAGTATAAAATATCGCGTCTATAACTGCAAATCATAAACCGTTTTCTTAAGACAAAGACAACGCACGTATGTATAAATAGGTATAGGGTCTAATCAATTCAGAAGTTAATTACAAACAAAATTATTCAAGACGACATCCTAAATTTAGCCGGAAGATTGTCCAAACTTTTAGTCCTTGTGTCACCAAAGCAAACTAAGTAACGGTCGCCCCTCGTCACATGTCAACCGAAAACCGCAAGGCCCAGGATGTGCCCCAAAAATTGGTTTTCGGCTCGCCAGCCCGTAAGATTAATTTACTTATATGAGCTCCTACACTCAGTTAGTTAGCCGAATTGTTCACAAGTTAACGCTCTGATTTTATTAGTAATAAACTTATTAACAACCTCTTCGTGTGAGCGAAAATTCTCATGAAAACAATAGAATTACGCTTTACTTTAGTGAGAACCGTCGCGATAGTAGACACTGCAATCGCTTCGCAGCGTGTTGTTCATGCATATTTTCATGCATGTACACCGGATGCGAGCAAGCGGGAAATTACATTTTCAGTACAATAAATCACTTGTGCTAACAGCAAGAAAATTTTAATAAAAACTACAAGGAGATTTCCGGGTAGTATATGGTAGCGTTGTTTCTATACAGCATAGCTAGATGCTGTAGGAAAATTCTTTGACGAGTTAAAACAAAGTAACATCAAACGCGACAGGTGACACAAACGCCAAAAAGTAGGCCACGGGAAATCCGAACCTCAAAGTTCATAGCTGACGTCACACCCTAGCGGCCCTTCGCCACACCCCAACAAAAACTAATAACACGGCCCTAGAAAAGATATAAATTGCCCATAGCCCTCGGAGCAAAAACTTGCAACACAAAACCTAGATAAGCTCTATGATAAATGTTGCTAGACAAAATATCTTAATTTTCATTGAAAATTTTGCTTTGGCAACTGAAACTGTGAAACGGGTTTGTATAAGAAGTGAATACGGTACCCTGTTGTGGAATCGCTAAAAACAGCAAAAGCGAAGACGTAGAATTTGGTATTACTAGAAACGACAGCAGAAAACTGTTTTGTCAGATAGAAGAAACTTTAGCGTTGTTTCAGTTTCTGGGAACTCGATTTGAATGAAAACTAGATACAATAATAATAATTCGAGGAATGATATTGTTTTAAAAGAAAAAACTGTATGTAATGAGTTTTTTTTTAATTTCAAAACTATAATAAATACTAGGTAAGTTCTCTTAAGCATAATGGATAGATCCTTTCTTTAAAACAAAATCTCCATGCAATTATAATTTTATTTTATATCTATTCACAAAACAGTTAAAACGAATCGTGGTAATACGCTAAAAACTACAGACCATTCAGCAAAACACCAATTTAAAAGAGATATTATTAACATAAATATATAAATATTCTCTATTACATTAATCGAATTTGATAGTACTGTTCATGTAACTCCTGTTCATCTGTCTATTGTAACTATACAGAAATAGATAGGATTTTGAAACCCAATTTACAGTACTTACATCCGTAAAAGAAATTCAATGACATTTCTTTACAAATACGGATATAATGACAACCATAATAATCTAATAAAGTCATTACCAAAACCAAAATAGAAGGTCACAAAAAATACATTACGAATATGACCTTGACCCGAAAAGATACGCCAGAAGCCACAGGACGCCATTATATTCATCCTTCAAATACCTTCCTAGCTAATTCACCTAAATGGACCCCACTTTCTACACGTATTTGACCTTTTACTTAAATAAACAGCGAAATAATAAGAGGAAATATTTCTAAAGAACGTAATATAGATCAAAGGTTATCTAGAACTTTCCGAAAGAATTTCTTCCATTAGAGGTTAGTTGAAGTGAATTTAACGCCGAGGTTCGGATTATGTTTTTAGGGTCCCGTACTCAATAGAAAAAACGGGACCCTAATACTAAGTCTTCGCTATACTTTCGCCCGTCCATCTGTCACCAGGCTGTATCTTATGAACCGCGATAGTTAGACAGTTGAAATCACAGATGATGTATTTATTATCGTCTCTATAACAAAAAATACTGAAAAATATAATAATATAACTATACAACAAAGGTGATTTTATGCCCATTTTATTGATAAAATGCACGGAACCCTTGGTCCGCAATTCAGACTCGCACTTAGCAAGTTTTTTTCACTAGACATTAAAATAGCTTTTCACGGCTGACTACTTCTTTAGGCTCCAATGAAAATAACAATGGAACAATAATTGGAAGATTTGTAGAAAATCTTAAATTCGAATTCTATTGTTGTTTATGTCTGGCTTGTTTTTTATAAATCCATAGTTATCTGAGAAGATGTTTTGTTATATATTTTTATTTTGTGTTACTTATGTATCATTTAGTAACAATTTTTTTTCTAAAATTGGCTGCCTGAGAGGGATTTTGTATCATTTACATAGATTAATAGTTTACCAAAATCTTGTGTCCTGGGGAACCAATCATTATTTTTGATTTTGTACATATTCGTATACAGATATTGGCAGTTTACTTTTTTAGTAATTTATTCTGTGCAAATTAACAATCACTCTATTCTATTCTAATCTTAACTATTGACGATCAAAACGTAATATTTCACAACATTTTACCAACTACCAATACCCGTTCCACTACTTCTATATCCATGTATCAGACATTATTATCCAGCACAGTTTGAGTGCAACAAATGATATTGTAGAAGCACAATACCATTATAAAACTATAAAGCGGCTTGCAAACTCGCTGCAGCTTCCTATTGAATTTTAGGACACCGCTCAACAAAAGATGGAAGAAAATAATATTTGAAATGCTCCTTGGATATTGTGTTTTCTGTTTTAGTTTTAAGATGATTTTATTTGCAAATGGATATTGTATAAAAGAGCAGGTAAATGTCAGTCAACGCCTGATCTCTCGAGTCGTGTCGGATTGCCGTCCTATCGAGCTATGAGAGTGATGGAATAGTAAGTGCACCTGTGTCTGCGCAAATGCTTGTGCACTATAACTTGTCCTGTGCAACTGGCTGATCTCCTTAGAGAGAACAGCCACAGCGTTGGGCGTCAATATTACTGCCAAGAAAGCAATAAGCAAATATGTGAAAGTATACATATTGGTATATCCTTGAAGAAAAAGTCTAGTGTAAAAAAAAATCTGGTCCTAAGTTACGCAGCAAGAATTCAATAAATACCTCAAAGGCATTGTAAGAGCTGTACTGAAAATAACTGGAGTTATATCAGAATCGCGATACCATTGAGATTTAATACTAGATTCCTATCAGTGGGTACAGAGAAATGTCTGGTTCTAATATAAGAAATCGAAAGGAAAAATTATATTGTGTTCGCTTGTACTATCAACCTACATCTTTTGGCATTGAAAAGAGACATACATACATCCTTTATAAGATTCTTAATAAATATAAAAATAGAACATAAAGATATAGGTATAAAAATAACTACCAAACCTTCCTGAAAATATAAGACAGTAAGAACTATCTTCTTACTGTAAAAAATAATAAAATATTGTTTGCACTTAAATATTTTACCAAGTATACTTTTTCAGATTTTTCTCCTTCTTAACTTAATATTTATTTTTTAATCTTAACCATTGCAACTGTAAAATCTTAAGAAATATAATATTCTTTAAGAATAATTATTAAATATTCCTTTTGTTCTAAAGCGAATCTTTCCAAACCTAAAGCCATTTTTTTCGCACCTAAACCCTGAAAAGTCATTTTTCATGGAGTTTCAGACCAAAACATGATTTATTACAATATTCCCGGTAAATGTTTAACATGTCAAAAGCAAAATACGTTCATCAATCAGTCAAAATATAAGCTTAGTTTTCAGCCTAGTTTTGGGTCTGTTACTGTTACAGCCTTTTTATCGTCCCACTGCTGGGCACAGCCTCCTCTCACACGGAGAAGGATTGAGCATTAATCACCACGCTTGCTCAATGCGGGTTGGTGATTTCAGACTATAGGTAGGTACAGTCCAGGTTTCTTCAAGATGTTTTCCTTCACTTTTTTATCAGCCATTGGTGACTAAGATATACTTAGAAAGTACATACAAACTTAGAAAAGTTGTATTGGTACTAGCCTGACCTGGAATCGAACCCACACCATCATAGTCAAGAGGTGGTTTCTTTACCTACTATGCCACCACGAGTTTTGGGTCTAACTTAGTTATATTCAGTGACGTTTCAAAGACCAAGTTTGGTGTTTTCTTATGCTAATACTTAGGAAGGTAAGGTTAATTATGTAAGCACATTATTATCTAATAATAACTTGAAATCTGTTTGTTCTAACTTTAATTCATAAGTTGAGCATATAAATCTAAACTCTCTCTACATTACTATAATAAAGAGGAAACATTTTTTTGTTTGTTTGTACCCTAAGGGCTCCAAAAGTACTCAACCGATTTGAAAAATTCTTACACTGTTGGAGAGCTACACTTCCGAGTAACATAGGCTATATTTTATCCCAGTACAACTTGATGAAACCTGGAATAAAAAGTCTGTACTTAATCACCAACCCGCATTGAGCAAACGTGGTGATTCATTCTAAATCCTTCTCCATGTGAGAGGAGGCCTGTGCCCAGCAGTGGGACGATAAAAAGGCTGTAACAGTTCTTACGTTTTATTACTTTTGAAGGATACAAACTTCTTAATGTAATTTGCAGGCTCCTAATACAAGTTACTGTTAATTTTCTTCGACAAAATAATCGCAGCGACTAATCGTAAGTGTACAACCAGCCTTAATCCAGCAACTTAAGAGTTTCAGTCGCATCAGGGCTCTCAGTTAACGCTCATTCCTTCTACAGTTTTTAATGAGATATTTTTCTCTTTCCAATTTAACAAATGACTGCTGTGAAAAAATATTGATAACAGACCTTGTAGAAAAAGTATTGGAGTCGGAAGTCTTTTGTTTTTGTAGCATAATGAGGGTTTTTATTGAAATACTGTTAGTTGGAACAGATGTTTTGTTTTGCTATGTGTTATTCTTTGAGGGAGATGCGATATTGTTTTTTAAGTTATATTGAGCAAATAATATATGACATATTTAATTCCTCTATAGTAAGATCAAAATGTGTGCTCAGCAATCTTCAATCATACTTATTCCATATATCATGGTCATAAGTATTTGGTGGGTTTTGATTCAAATCACTGGATTGTAAATACCTTATATTATAAGACTTATGAGTGCTTCACATTTAAAAGAAGAAGGTCCTTTAGCCTATATTATTACCTACATGAGTTATTTTGATATATTTTTCTGTAAACTGTGTGTGTAATAAAACTCTTTTCGTTACTAGAGTTACTTTACAGAAATATTTGTTCAAAACCAGAATCACCGAGTGTTAATCAATAAATGTTCCGCCGATACACTCATTCTTGCAGTTGGCATTTCTTAATTAACTACAGCAAGAACAATAGAAAAAGGAAAATAAATTCCTTGGCTTCTCAACTTAAAGATCACACCCTATTTCTTAGCAAGACCGTTAACATTAAGAAACCTCATTTTAAAAATTACTAAACCGCATATAATCGAACCCAAATATCCTTATTAATATTATAATTAGAACAGTGTGTATGTCTTTCCTTTTTACAATAAAACGGCTTAACAGATGAAGGAGAAATTCGGTCTTTGGAGTCATTTAAAGGCGGTTTTTTAAACCGTGGAAAAAAGTTAGTAAGTAATTGAACCCAGGAGTGGAACCATATGTTTGGTTAGATTATTTAAACGTAGAACATTAGAACAGTGGTCTTATGTAGTAGGTACAATCTTTAGAAATATTTTTCGAGATGGTAGGTATAGTAAACAACTTACCTATAACAAAATAAAATCAACTAAATGTCTAGACTAGACAAAACAATATAAAATATTCCATTCAACCAACGTTATATACTCAAAAGGACAGATAATCGGGCGATATACTAAATTAAAAATCAATTGCCTAACACAGCTACATTTGGCTATAATGCCCGTGTTAAAACGCCCGGTTCAATGGCTATTACGGACGTTTTAATAGACACCGAATAAAATAATAGGTGGAACGATTCTAATGGGCTGACTGTCACACCGTAGTGGCTTGTATCGAATACATATGTTGATATTTTTTTAACTGCCTTGTTGGTATAGTACTCGTGAACCGTAACTGTTGTGCATAGGGTCTCGGTTTTGATTCCTAAGCTGAGCCGAAAGAGCTTTGTAAGCAGCCTGAAGTTTACAAGTTGGTGATTGATACACCTATGCATCGGTGTTTTTGTCGGCCCTGCGTTTGATCTCTATCCAATGGTTTAAGAACGTCGTCCCATCGGGTTATGATAGTGAGGGAATAGGAAGGACACATACCTGTGCAAATGCTTGTGTATGTTTAGCGCAACTACCTGATCTCCTTACGGAGAAATGGCCAAATAACGGTCTGGACCCTATTATTATCTTATAAACTACAGATAAACACGTAGCTTTCTATTGTTCAAAAAAGGTTCCGACTTAAGTTACAGAACCTTTTAACTATAAACCACAAAATCATCAATATCAAGTTGCAGTACGGTGTAACACACAGCCACATTAAAACGCTTTCCCATTAAACCTGTGAAGGAATTAAGGCATTCGCGTATGTGTGCACCCCTTTATTTAGTCACGCCGTTTTACTGTTCCCCTGGTACATGGTGTAGACACGGCTTTATATAGCCTTGCATCTATGTGCTTTGAGGGTTGGGAACAAAACGGTTTTCGCATTTTTCTGCAGTTTTACTTGAATTCTAAGAAAATATGGGTTAAGTTAGAACAATGAGTAGGTAAACGTACCGTAAAAGTGTTACTGCACTACAAACGAATTTGATTGTTTGTTTGAATGCTCTAGCCTCAGGAACCAGTTAGTCTATTTGAAAAAGGCTTGTGTTTAAACACCACCCAAAAAAGTACCTATTTTACTACCAAAAAAATTCTAAACGGTTACCAAAATGGATAAATGGTCACCAAATAACGTTTCCAAAAATATTATTCAATAAAACCATTTTTTCGTATAATTGACTACTAAAAAAATATATGGACGGCTTTAAAATACACTTTAGACCAAATATTATATATTGTCACTACTTAGATGTTACCAATTATGTAATACCATGACTCCTAATTTGGCCATTTTTGTTAGACTAAAAAAGCTAACGATCGCTAGAATATTTCCCAAATACCAATTAATATACTGGGGTTCCCAAACGTACTGTTATATTCATAATTAGTTCGCGGTTATTGCAAATGCATGCATTTTTGATTACTATAAAAATACTTGCAACCGCGTGGCGGCTTCAGTCTACCGGTGCCGTCACTTTGTCAATATCTTATCCTGACGAGTTTAAGACAATCCTTTGCTCTAATCCTTGTAAAGTTCAAGTTCTTTCATTAAAGTAGTGTTAGCAGTATCAGTGGGTTTTTTTTAAAAAGACTGACACCAGCCGCGTCCTAACAACTGGTGTCAGAAGTGGGATGCTGAGGAGAATCTATACAGAGAGCCCTTAGCATCCAAAAGAACTCTAGCGGCTACGAGTCAGTTGTGATCGACGGTCAGCCTCCGCCCTTAGCGTGAGCCCGCATCACACCCTGCTGCAAGGACACTACATTCACGGACAAGAAACTGTGGTCGACGATAAGCCTCCGCTCTATGCGTGAGCCCGCACCACGGCAAGGTCTTCCAAATTTCAACATCTTCACCGGTTGAGCTCATCCATCATAGCAACGTGTCGACGAAATCACGTTTTCCGAGTCTACACGCGCCACTTCATCGAGTGTCGGGTTACTTCCGGCCGTGTCGTCGCTGCTGCATCGCATCGCAATATTCGTGACCTCATTTAAGACATTTTTACGGAATAATACTACGCGTGGACAAAAATAATGAAGGTGATAGCCGCACTGCTGTGAGTAATCTATCAATCTTTCCTATTTAACACACCCTCTTAATTTACTTATTGCATTCTCTTTATTAACCATTTCTTATATCTATCTTTTATCTTCTACTTCATCATCTTATACGTTATAATTTTTATCGAACTATTTTTTTTTTTTTTGAATTTTGAATTTATTTCAACACAAAATGACTGACAAGGGAGAACCTAAAATTACCCTTAATGTATTAACAAAATTTATCAAGCCTTACAACGGAGACAGGGAATCTCTACCAGCATTTTTAACCAATTGTGACAGTGCAATTTCATTCTGTAGTGTAGATCAACAAGGTTTTCTCTGTAAATACATAATTTCACAGCTTGAAGGAAAGGCACAAACAGCTTGTAGCCTTAAAACTTTTAGTAGTTGGCCCGAATTAAAAAAGTTTTTAAAATCTACTTTTGGCAAAAAGAAGCACTCAAGCCATTTGCTGCACGACCTTCAAAGCTGCAAGCAAACAGCTTCAGAGACTGTAACGCAATATGGTCTACGCATCGAAGCTTGCTTGACCCGCCTCCAAGCCGATATCCAATTCTCGTGTGAGGACAAAGTTCAACTACCTGGGCGTATAGGAGCAATGGAAGACTTGGCCCTCAACACCTTTTTGCTTGGCCTTAGTCCCAATCTCTCTACCATAGTAAGGTGCAGGAACCCTCTAACCTTGAATGACGCCATCACACAGGCCATTGAAGAAGAGAAGCTTTTAAAATTAACTAGGGTTTCTTCCTACGGCCCTAAGCCCATCAAAACTTGCTCTATCTGCCATAAAAATGGCCACTCCTCTTCAGACTGTTACGTGAAGAAACGTGAACAGCAATTTCAAAAATCTTTCGTAGTACAGCCTTCAACATCATCTCCCGGTCAAAATAATGCGCAATTTTCTCAAACCCTCATTTGTGCCTACTGTAAAAAGCCTGGTCATCACATCAATAATTGTCGTAAAAGACAATATAACAATCAACGCCGTGCGGAACCAAACAACACGCAATCGCCACCTCAAGTTACAAAGGAAGGGCGTGTCCATATGTGCGACTGTGAGTTCCAAGGCTCGCATGACTCATTCTCAGATGATGATGGTTCAAAAAACTAAAATTGGTTTCAGAGGTGTGCCAACTGAAACCAAAACCTCCTGATGACGGCACAATTTTGAAAACATCAAAATCTTATAACTCTAACTCTTATAATACTAAATCTTATAATACTAAATCTTATAATACTAAATCTTATAATACTAAATCTTATAATACTAAATCTTGTGAATCTTTATCTTATAATACAAAATCGTGTGACCCTAAATCTTATACTAAACCTTGTCACCCTAAATCTTGTGACGTCAATTTCTATAATACTAAATCTTGTCACTCTAAATCTTGTGACGCTAAATCTTGTGACGTCAATTTCTATAATACTAAATCTTGTCACTCTAAATCTTGTGACGCTAAATCTTGTACTACTAAATATTACAATGACATATCTTTACCGGATTCTTCATCTCAATTTTATACTAAATCTTGTATTAAATCTTCACCTAAACTTTGTTCCAAGTCTTGTCTTAAATCTTTTACCAAATCATCACCTACATCTTATAATAAGCCTTATAATACAAACCCTTGTAAGTCCCTCGATTCAAAGGCATCTCTAAACGCGTCACAAATAACCACAGAATCATCCTTAGATTTAAAATCACCTAAAATTAACTCCTATGTCGATGCCTGTAAGTCACCGTGTGACAAGCCAAAAATAACTAAGCACTTAAATGAACCCCTAATTTCTGCGTCTCAAAACCTTTGTGATGAAAAATCATATTTCCAGTCAAAGGCAGATATTCCGGTTTACGAAACTACCATTTTAAATAAGAAAATATCTTTACCACATTCTTTTATAAAAACGCCTTATTCTACTAAACCCTTGTGTCTCTTAATTGATACCGGTGCAACAGTCAGCGTTATTAAGCGCTCTAGTCTTTGTATTCAACCTGAGCTTTCAAACGAGATAATTAAACTTAAAGGTATAAATGATAATGACACATTTTGCGAAACGCTGGGGTCATGTATAATAGACTTACAAATTTCTAATGCCACTCTTTCATATAAATTTCACATTATTAATGACGCAATTAACTTAGAATCAGACGGTATCATTGGAACAGACTTCTTACATTTCTTCAAAACAAACATCGATTACTCAACGAAGTCAATAACATTAAAAGGTAATACTATACCCATTCATTACACGGCTCCTAAATACATTATACCTGCTCGTTCGGAAGTTGTAATAGAATGCATGGTCTCAAATGAACCGTCGGAGTTACATAATTTCAAGGAATCGCTTGTGCTAGATCATGTTATTACTGACGGTGTTTTTATCGCGAACTGTATTGTATCTTTAAAATCTAATAACCGTGTCAATGTGTCAGTCTTAAACACTACCGACTCGCCAATTGAAGTCAAGGATTTCAAGGTACACTTAACCGAAATCGATTGGTCAGAGTTTTCACAAAATACGCTTCAAATTGAAGAAAACGCGTCTTTAAAAATAAACACTATTTCTTCAACGCCGTCGGACCGTATACATAAGGTTTTAGACCAGATACGACACTCGCATTTAAATAGGGAAGAGAAATCCGCTTTGTTAGAGTGTTGTTCCAAATATACAGACATCTTTCATTTAGAGGATGAACAGCTGACTTATACCAACGCACTTAAACATACAATTAATACTGGTAATGCTGCCCCTATTCATGCAAAATCTTATCGCTTTCCAGAGTGTCACAAAGACGAAGTTGACTCTCAAATAAAAAAAATGTTACAGCAGAAAATTATGACGCCTCCGCTTTAAGGTGTAGTCCTAAATATAAGGTTGGTGACATGGTGTATCTTAAACATCACCACAGGCTTCGAAAAGCCTTATCCCCAATTTGGAAAGGTCCTTTCAAAATCGTTAAAATTATTGGAAAACATAACGTCACTTTACTAATTAACCGTAAACATGTAAAATATCACACAAACTTACTCAAACCTGCACATCCTTGATTTTCTTTTATCTTTTCTTTTCAGACTTTTATGTCAGCATGGCTCTACTGAGTCGGAGATTTTACCAGTCATACACAGCCCTGGCTTGTACTTTGACCCAACAACCAACATATTCTTCTACAACGATTTTTGGAAAATAGTCACGCACGTCGACGTTAACTCTATTGAGCCACATCTTAACGAAATTGACAAGCTTATTGTGAAGTCATCATTACTATGTAGTAAAATAGAACCTGGAGAATATTCCAATTGTAAAGATATTTTTAATTCTATCGAAGTTCTTTTAGAAACCAATTATGTAAAAGCACACTCGCTATCTCATATAATCTCTAAAGATGCTGCAAACCGGTTTAAAAGAGCTTTAGAATTTGGAGGAGAAATATTAAAGTTTTTCTTTGGAACATTAGATGCGGAAGATGCGCGCAATTATGACGCTGCGATTGACGCATGCGAGAAAAATGATAACGAGATATTTCGTCTCATGAAAGATAATATCCACATAGTTAAGTCATCAATCAATTCATTTAATTCTACAATTACCAAATTGAATCAAAATGAGGTTAAATTAAACTCTCAAATAAACAAGCTTAATCAGGTACTTTCCTTGGTAACTACAAATAATGATAAGGTCTTACTATTAACCAAACTTAATAATCTTGTGAATATTATAGAAGGTTCCTTACTCACTATATCTAACTTCCTAGACACTATTGTTAATGCTATTTTATTTTCTAAAGCTAACATCTTACATCCCTCCATATTATCGCCTAGTAAACTATTCCACGAGCTAAGCCTAAGAAGTAGTTCTGTTAATAATAAACTGGATTTTCCTGTACCGTTAACGCTTGATAATATACACACTATTATAGATGTATCTAAACTAATTTCTTACTATTATAACAACAGAATATTTTTCATATTACAAATACCTCTCATATACCCTATCAAATACGAAGTTTATAAAATCATTCCACTACCAACCCCACACGATAATACTAACCCTAATACCTTCGCCTTAATAACGCCTTCAAAATCATACATCGCCTTAACAGATGATAGATTACATTACAGCTTATTTAATAATTTGCAACAATGCTCAAATGTAAACAATGAACATATGATTTGTCCACTCGTAAGTGTTTATTCTAGTATTACAAATCCGTGTTGTGAAACCAAACTCCTGACTGAAGTGAACCTGTCGTTGCCTAGTGAGTGCAATTCTAAATTTATATACGGAGACGTAGACATGTGGCAAACGTTAAACAATAACAAGTGGATCTATGTGCAATCTAAGTTAAATAAGTTAACAGTGCAGTGCGATAAGAGTGATATGAAAGACTACCCGATTATCGGAACGGGTATCCTAAAACTTACGGATGATTGTGTAGCATTTTCTAAAACAATTAGGCTAGAACCGTCTGTATCAACAAACTTTGTAATTACCGCTCAACTAAAAGTCGATTTTGATATCACTCAAGATGATTGTTGTAAAAAGGATATTTTCAATAAGTCAATACCTCTGTTATCTCCTTTATCTTTAAGCAACATTAATCTCGATTCATTGAAATATTCCTACAGTCAATTAGATAATTTGGAAAATGAACTTAACAAAATAAACAACGAATCTCACTTTGTCAAGTATAGCGGCTATTATTCATCCCTTACTATTGCTTGTATTATTCTTATATTCTTATTTATCTTGTATAAAATCTATGTAAAATGTTTATCAAGATCAAACAATCGCCAAAATTCCTGTTGTATCCAAATTTTTAATCAATGCAATACCCAAAGGGTGCTGAAAAATGAAACCAAATGTCATAACTCTATTGAATTGACAGAAATTTCAGAAAGCAACGGTTCTACTCAATCCATACCAGATAATTTGTCCAAACGTAATCTTAATTATTCTTAATTGTAAATCTTTATTTTGACCTTCTATTCTTATGTAACTCTTAACCTTTTTGTCTTTGTTTTTAACTATACTTAATTTTATCGTTTTTAATATAAATGTGTTTTACTATTGCCAATTATTGTTATAACTTTGACATATTATTTTTCTTTTATATTACACTCTTAGAATTAGTTAGACAGATATCATTCATAGTCATTAAGATCCTTTTGTAAAAAGTTTTGTCTTAACCTCCCATCAGAGTGACTTCGCATATCCTTAAGGATATTGCTTCGTTTTAAGGGGGGAAATGTTATATTCATAATTAGTTCGCGGTTATTGCAAATGCATGCATTTTTGATTACTATAAAAATACTTGCAACCGCGTGGCGGCTTCAGTCTACCGGTGCCGTCACTTTGTCAATATCTTATCCTGACGAGTTTAAGACAATCCTTTGCTCTAATCCTTGTAAAGTTCAAGTTCTTTCATTAAAGTAGTGTTAGCAGTATCAGTGGGTTTTTTTTAAAAAGACTGACACCAGCCGCGTCCTAACAGTACGTCGCTTATTTATTGTTATATGAATTTGTGTGTAACTCAGTACGTTTAAAAAGTAAGCACGCAACATGCAGCAAGCATGGCTTCTGTCACGGCTCCGGCGCTGCGTGGCTCCGCGGTCCCATGCGAGCTTATCGTCGCAGATGGTTTTCACGCTCACCACCGCGGCTTCGGCTTGCTGGCCGGCTCGAGCCGGCCAGCCTCAGCCGCGGCGGCGAGCGCTGAAACTACCTGCGCCTCAGCTCGCAGGCCGCCTCGCCCCTCCGCGCCTACGCGGTTTTGAATTGCACTCTAGGGGTAGGGCAGACAAGACTACGTGAAGTCGGTTTTGCAGCGATTCGTTTTCGTCACTAACTTTGATTTTTGGTAGTAATATTAATCTTTTAGTTGGATAGAATTTGGTGACCATTAATCAATTTTGGGAACCAAAAATAATATTTGTGCGAGATTTGCGATTTTTCTGATGTTATTTTATTTTTTTTGGATCATAATATTATATACTTTAGTGCCCTTTTATTAAAGTCAATTTATTTTTTTTGGAGTTGTTTATTTTATTTGGTGCCTCAGCTTAGATTCTTAAAAATATTTTTGGTGATCGCCTAAATTATACCCTTTGAAAAATTCTTTCACAGTTACATAGGTCAGGTAGGTATCGAAAAAGTATATTTTTAATCCCAAATAGTTCTAAAAGAACGCGGGTGGTGCCACTATCGGAAGCTAGTACTGACAAATATATCAGTCTAACGACGAAATACTGAAACGCCACTTATATTTAAAGACAGCTCAAATATGTAAACTGCTGTGACATAAATACATTTTAATAAGACTTTCTTTTGACAAATTTTCTAGTCTGATTATAAACCCAAATTAAAGAATACTTATGAATGTAGTGTTACATCCATCTATCTCTATAAAACAACTATTAACACAGACTCACAGCTCACACGCCTACCATGAATAAACCATGAAAATATAATCAATTCTATCCAAGGTTATTATATGGAAATGTTCCCTCAAGCAATTTGGTCAGAACTCACGAAATTACGAGTAGGACCCCAAAGGTGACAATTTGTAACCCTGTCAGAGTAGAAACTTAATTTAGTTTATATTCTGTAACGTAATAAGTACTACTGGTTTATGAGATATAAACTAGACTAAAATTTTGTTTGTATGTCTGTTTTAGAATGTTATTTATTGTGTTCAAGGATTTTAATATTTGGCCTTACTGAATTATTCTTCAAAGGACTCTATAGAATATAGAATTGGAACCAAGATTTCTTGTTTAAGGCTAGTTGTTCTCAGTGATGCCACTAGTATCCAGATAGAAGTACTTTCCGTACCTGGATAAAGAGTAGCATATATGTACCTTTCTTAGACTCTATTTACATAATTTCATTAAAATCGTCTGAGTAGTTCTGGCACGAAAAGCGTGACAGATAGACAGACATCCCATTAAATCGTTTTATTTGATTGTAATTTCTATTATATTTTCATAGATAGTCACCATATACTCCATACTCCAACTAACACACAGAATGCATTACATGCAACACAGTGCATTATAACGCAACGACGGGCATCCACGCAGTTAGCATATCTTACACATAGCCTTAATACCTCATGCACTAACATGCATACTTGTTAACTCGCATAACTTGAGCTCCATAACTTAAGCTACAAGTTGACAGACGAATACTCAAGCATTACCAACATATTTAGACAAAAAATATAAGTATAAAATGAAATTCATAGTCTTAGTAAGAAATATTGTGTTAACCTTGAAATATTAAAAAGTTAAAGCATGTCTAGAGTATGATGCGGTGCATAAGCTGTGCT
Organism: Helicoverpa zea x Helicoverpa armigera; assembly: GCA_033682625.1. Taxonomy (NCBI): domain Eukaryota; kingdom Metazoa; phylum Arthropoda; class Insecta; order Lepidoptera; family Noctuidae; genus Helicoverpa; species Helicoverpa zea x Helicoverpa armigera. Next base: position 3,623,671 of record JAWIIS010000017.1, read on the forward strand.
TATAATTGGGTGGCGTTTCAGCATCTGGTCGTAAATCATGTGTCCAAACATCTTGAATACTGAAGTCTGCATTGAGAAATAAGTACCTACCTAAATATGTATATAGTTCTTTTAATTTTGTCTTTGGTTATGGGGTTGAAGTATTCATCAGAAATGTAAACTGCGAATCTAAAGGTACAATATGATCATCAATTCCGACTATGATCACAGCAAGCCTAGCTTAATATTAACAAAAAAATCAAAATTGTAAACATTTCAGTTTAATTATGATTACCTACGTAATAATCCCAAAAAACACGGGAAAAGGCACCCATTAAAACTAGTATCACATTAAAATGAACGTTATATTTGCAAAAAGAACGGATTTTTTCGCTTACATTATTGTGTGCACGTCAGTTTCTGGGTAGCAAGAATGGAATGGTATTCCTGGAATGGAATAGAAAGGAACAGAGTGGAATTTCGGTCTGCCCATACATTCCTGTGATGTGGGCATTCATTAATTCCATGTTACACGGGTCTGATTATAAGTCATGAGATTTTAGTGCTAATTAAAATGTAGATACTCGTTTATTTGTTTATGTAAGTTAACTTTTAACTTAGAATAAATATGACGCTCCTTATTTACCTTATGATTGCAAAAGTAACTCTTGTCTGTTTATATTTACACGTATGTGTGTGTTCACGTCAATACTACTGAACCGATTTGAATAAAATGTACCTAGACAGTTAGTCTGGAGTCTGAGAAAGGACATACTTTGTAGCGGATTTTACATAATTTTTTGCAATAGATGACAAATTCACTCAAAACATAGACCTTATTATCATTCCATCCTGCCCAAACTAACTACTAAATAGATTTTCATACGATTTTCAACTATAGATACAGAGATACAATTCCTGGGAAAGGTTGTCATATACAATTTACACACGTGCGAAGTCCGGATCGTTAACTAACAATATACCTTTGTCCTACATCATACAAAGCTGTGCTAAACTATAGTAAGCTATATATATAGGGCTGCCTTCGCTCAAAGGGCACAAAATCTTAATTTCCTTAAACGCTTCAGGGCCTATTCGCGCTAAGGTTTGTGGGTAGAAGGTACTGCGAGCACCTCCGGGCGACAAAGCTATATAGTTTTATAGGCCCTCTGCAAACTATATGGGGGGCTTTAATTAAATACGGTGGGTGGAGATGTGAGAAAATTTGGATGTGATAATTTAATTATAATAGAAATTAGAATGCTGAAACTGGGTTCAGGTCAGACAGGCAGTCACTCCTTGTAAAGCACTGGTACACAGCTGGTCCGGTTAGACTGGAGGCCGACCACAATATATTAGCGAAATTAGAATGCTATTGGCCAGATTAACCGGTTACTGATAAAGTATCCGATAACCTATCTGACAGATAAATTATATGCTTTTTGCAGGTGATAGCAATTTCTGGCAGAAATATATGCAACCTTTTATAATATAGGTATGTAGCGTTCTTTTGTTTCTAAACGTGTATCATGTACGAGGGTCTTATTATTTCACTGTTATAAATACGAAAATGATGTTTGTTTCTTACGCTTTCACTACAAAAGTAATTGACCGATTGAAATAAAATCAAGTATTGACGGAGACAGGTTACTCTTATAAGGATTCACGTGCCCATATTTCTAATGCATGAATATTTTGAGCATATTAAAGTGACTAACTATTACCATTACCTACATTTAGTAACTCCGTGTTACTAAAGCATGCACCACCGCAGAGCTGTACCTAAGTCGAGTTATTTACAACTTAACTAAATTGTCTAATCATTTCACCGTTTTTGAACACTTTAGTTATTTACTTAGTTAAATGTTCGTAGTTAACTTTGTTTACATAATAATAGTTACTTCAGAAACAGGTTAATGAAGACGTATTTTAGTTTTAGTTGATTTAATTGAAATTAATATGTTATTTATTTAAGACCACATCTTAAATCTCATAGTACCTATCGACCCAGTGATTAAAGCACCTGATGCCTGTCAAGCATGCGGGGTCGATTCCAGTATCAGTTAACTTTTCGAATTGTATCTTGGACACCAATGACTGAGTAGGATTAAGCCAGTACCTACTCTATGAATTATACTCGTACTTGTTGTACATATTGGAAAATGCTTACAAACGGTGAATGAAATATTTTTAAGGAATCCTGGAGTTTCCAAGTCTGAACTCGCCAAATGGCCATAAATATTGAGAATACTATAATAATCGTATCTTGTCCATATATCAAGATATTTTTCTTCAGCTACAAAGTAAGCTGCTAAGTCTGTACAAAGACCAATAATGATGACGAGACAATACTACAAAAAAAAAACAAAAGAGCCTTAAAATCGAAAACAAAAAAAAAGACAGCAATAAATACATTTAATCGATTCATTTTACATCGAACAGCAATTTCTGAAGCCATTACTATAAACAACAGTCATCGAAGCTTATCAGATAAAAGCGATCAACTTGCAAATAAAAATGTGCTATATTTCAGCTGAAAACTCCATACGATATCTCATGGGGAATAGAAAATAATATGAATACTAAACCACATCTATACTAAAAGAGAAAAAAAAGTTTGTTTGTTTGTACCCTCAAGGCTCCTAAAGTACTGAACTGATTTGAAAAATCCTTTCACTGTTGGAAAGCTACACTCTTCCCGAGTAACATAGGCTATATTTTATCCCGGTACGGGCAGTAGTGCCCACGGGACGCGGGTGAAACCGCGGGAAAACGTTAAATAAATTTGATTACATATAACGTAACATAAAATTGGTAATCAAAATAAAACAGAAAAGGTATTTCAATTTGTTTATTTAATTAGAAATTTTTAAAATTAAAAATAAACATGGGCGTTTTAGGGTTTAGCATTTTACAATTGAATTGGAAATCTGTCAATGCAGTTTATTAAGAGTAAATAAATAAACGAAAAACAAAATCGGATAATTTGATTAAAATCAATCGCAAATAGTATAAAAAAAAACTTTTCTAATTCGTTAAAAAAATGCTAACATTTTTTGGACACACTATCCAAATAAACAGACGGCATATTTTTGTAGGTACGTGATACTATCAATTTATTAGAATAGAATTATTGACATTGTTTCAACAACACGAATATAATAAATCCAAAAAAAATACATACATACAATTACAACGCTCAAAAACGAACAGAGAAAAACTCTAAAACGCCAAAAAAATAATGCTTCATTCACGTCTTTAAATTCTGAAAAATTATTTCGATAGAAAAATCTCTTTTTGCCTGACTACGACCAAGATAAAATATAAAAATAATTATTTCTTTTAGACAAAAAGAGAATACTGCTTGAGACAGCCTGCGATAGTACTTTTTTCTATTTTTTTTTTTACTTTCTTTCTCAAACAAGGTTTAAAAAGCCTCAAAGAAAACTGTTTTTACTTCATTTTTTACAAGATAATTGAGTATTTATAAATTGTACGAGTATGAAAATGATTGATAGGGTTCACTTTGTACATGAGACAAATCTTCATAATGAATTATTATTGTTACTTTTTAAATAGAACCAATTATATAATAAGCGTGGAGGACTAACTGAGTACTTACTCAAAGACTCATAGAATGGAATAGTTTTTATATTAATAATAACAGTACCTCCCGTACTGACTTCTGACCGCGGTTTCAACCGCATCCTGTAGGAACTACTTCGCATACAAATCAAAGTCTTCCTCAATAAACGGATTATCTAACATTGAAATATATTTTCAAACCTGACCAGTATCTAATTCCTAATATGTATTACCTCATTTAACTAAACCACGCTTCCTTCAAAGATAATACTAGCAAGTATACATAGATTAGTGAAAGTTCTTTTTAACCCCCGACGCAAAAACGGGGTGTTATAATCTTTAAGAACGCGACAGTACTGTTTTCTTCATCTGTACAAATGTACACACATGTACACCTGCAAACAATACATGTTCAATATCAGTAACACTGTACAGTTCGCTACATAATTGGATACGTGGATAAAATGAGCGCGCTGGGCCACACTCTGATTGTTCTGGGCTTTTTTAATAACAACCTCACTCGTGGTTACACGGAATTACATTTACTAGACGTGGTTAGAGTATATGAAGGATAGACAAGTATGTTCACGTACGCGTATATTAAGAAAGTCATAAAAATATAAGAAAACGACCTGTCTTTTACGCTCAAACATAATATGCTAGCCTTTACAAAATTTTAAGATGCTTTCTTTAACCGTTTTTATTAAAATCAAATAAATTATTTTTTTAAAGAACAATGCATTTAATTATTTCTTAAGGCCCCTTTGTATCTTTATTCTACAAATTCATTAGTAAATTAATTTGCATCACATTAAATCACTAATAAAACATTCATGCCTTTCTTAAAATCCTCAGCTTTATTCAATCTGTGCTCATCAAAATCATTCTTACTTTTATTAAGTTCCTCAACTTTAACTAAACCACGCTCAAGAGTCTCTTCCTGAACTCTAAATCCTTGTTCCACTTCGCCCATCTCAGCCCTTTATTGGCCACAAGCGGCCATAGTCTCTCTCTCTTGTTTAGCACAACGTATCCGTTATTATATTCTAGTTTGGACACCGCTTATGTTTCATCTGCCTTATTGTCTACTATTGTTTGGCTAACTTAGTATTTCGGGATATAAGAAATTCTTGTATCTATGTTAGTACCTACTTTTATATTTATCTTAGATATTCTAACGGAGGAAGGAAAGGTAGCGGAGATGCCATAGTTAAGGTAGGTCAGGCCTTCTTGTTACTAGAACTAACGAGGCGTTCGGATTCCTTGTCAAATCAAAAACAATCTGTCAAAGATTGGTCTTGATTGATTGGTGATTTTATTTTGAAAATAATGGATGGACTTCTATGAAAGAAAGTGTGTAAGGACGGAGCTAGTAACGTACCTCGTCCCCCGAACACCCGTATTTTCGCGCGCTACTTTCTAGGAGATTCTGCGTTATGACATCTCTGCTAGTCATTTTGTTCTCCATGGTTAGAACCTACTATTATAATATTATCATAGTTTAGGTTTTCTTCTTCCAGAACTTTGGGATAAGTAGTTTCTTTATTATTAATTCGCGGGTTCTTAGACTACTCATCTTAAGCACTAAGTTTTGGTTTGTTTATTGTCTAGTTCATGATATTCATTTGTTTCTTTTTGTTTGTGTGTTTGACAAATGATTTATTAGTGTGCTGAATGTAATATCGTGTTAGAGAAAAGAAACTGAGTACTAAATGGGAGTATTTTACTTTGTCTTCATAACCAGCCTGTTTACTCTGTCTTACCGTAGGGCATAGGCGTCTTCTCAAACTTTTCATAAGCGATTTCATGAGTCCGGGTTTAAGATATTTTTCTTCGCCTTTACTTAGGCATTGATTGCCAAGATACTCGTATATTTGGAAACTCAACATATTACAAAAATTGATACATCGGTATTTGCATGTACTGGAATCGGACAAGCGCATTCATAAGCGAGAGGCCTTGAGCACAAGATAATTATTCTGTATGTAAAATATTGGCTTCCTATTTACCCGTAGTTACCATAAGCTGACTTCATCAAAAATGCTAAGATTTTGCAATATACCAGGTTTCCGTCCCATATTTTGGCATCGTTACTATGATGTAGAAATGTACAGAGAATTAAGGAAAAATTGCGAAAATAGCAATTTCTTTTGATTTACTACGTAACATTCTTTAGCGAGATTGCTTTTGTATCAGCGATGTTATGGCTGGTGTAATAACAGTGTGACTTTTTCTAAAAATCGTCACAATTCTGATACCTAATCTTGTATCGAAAGACCATTTTTCAGACACCTAGACAGGAACCAATACTTAGATACCTACTATGATTTGATTCTGTGTGTAGGTATACATAGGCTTTGGAGAAATGGTTCTTCATTTTGGGAAAACTAGGTGTATAGTTTGAGCGACTACCTATCTGACCACTGCAACCGAATGCGGGCAACCCTTGGTAGGTTATGTTATTAGACTTTCTGGTTTTCTACTATCCGTAACACCTGCCAAAGATGATCAAATTGTCAACTTGCATCCACTTTGACATGGCTACCGAAGCACTCCTCATTTTAAAATCATTACATAAGACCAAGCAAACCTTACCGTAACGAGAACCAAACAAAATATTACAACCGCTGCTACAAAACACTTTCAAAGTTTTCCCATACAAAATGAAAACAGCATAAATATTCGATGCCGTCCACAGTACAAAACCGGCACCGGTTTAGCGATTTTTTAAAAATCTACACAGAGGTAACTTTTTGGAAACTATCTGTCTGACGTGGTACGGAATGTAAACAAGTGACATACAATTTTTTGTGGCTGCTAAAAATATCTATGTATGTATTTTTCTAACGATTTAGTACGCGTTGAAGAATTGCGTGTCCAGATTTTTGGAGGGTTGTCGAAATTTTTCGTTAGTTGGTTTGTCTTTGATTTAAGTGGTTTGTCCTGTGTTTGTGGTACTACTGGTCACACTGAGTATAGTTTCATCGTTTGTAATTGATAGATTTCTATATATTCTTATGTTTCTTACAAAATCGATTTTTTGGACTGGAGTAAGCTTTTCGAGCTTATCGAGACAAACCTTGCCGATTTAACAGTTCTCATGAAATAACTTTGCTATCTGACGCCAATCATTTAGCGCCTGAGCAATGTTTTTGAAAAGAGCAGTATCTTTGACAAAAAGGGTATCAAATTACTGTTATTCAATCCACTTTTTTCTCAAACCATCTTCTTTAAGTATCTTGTCACAAATTACATGTAACACAGAAACAAGTTGACCTATATAAATAAAATAAAGCAGGAAATCATAAGGAGGAACATAAGGGTGCAATATAACACTCTAATGTTAAGATAACACTGCAATGCCATCCCTACTACTGTTTATTTCACATTCTCTTGTATACAGGGTGATGTGGCAACTTTATGATACAATTTCTTTGAGTACACTGCCTTTTGCAGCATAAAACAAAGTGTACAACACAAATATGAAAAAGAACCTTCAAATAGAATATAATATTTACTATAGTTTCATTAATCTATCAGAAGAGAATCATGCATTTTATACAGCACATAATCCGATTAAGTTCATACTACACATAGGTAAATATTTCAGCAAAAAATACACAGCATAGTTTCATATTTTGCAGAAATGAGAAATAATCTAATAGAGAACATACTGTATAGACATAACAGTCCTTGAGCATGTTCGCTTACATTAGGAGGACATTAAGGGCGTCTTCTCGGCATTCAGGTAATATCTTTCACCAGAATCCGTTACCACCATAAGCTGAGCTGTCAGACCTACAGCTTCTCGTACTAACACACAGTAGACGGGTGATCCGAGAGGTCTAAGCATGCTGGACGTGTGGATAGATTGAGGTTCGCGAAAATATACGGTGATGAGTTCGGTTTTTTGACGGTGATAAGATATGATATTAGGGATTCGTAAAACTTTAATATACTTGTACTGTACACTTATTATTGTACTCATTAACATAGAAAAGTTTAAATGAATTCTAATTTAAAGTGAGCAAAAATCTGTTCAGGCATTAGTACACTCAATGGTTATTTCTTTGGCTGTCATTAGTAAAATATTGACGATTATTACAAATACAGACTCTAGAGCAGTGGTTCCCAAACTTATTTTGTCTACTGCCCACTTTGATAACAAATATTTTTTTAGCGCCCCCCTTTTTTAGGGTTCCGTACCCAAAGTTTTTCCGTACCCAAAGTCTATTGTTTCCGCTCCTTTTGTCCGTCCGTCTGTCACCAGGCGGTATCTCATGAACCGTGATAGTTAGAGAGTTGAAATTTTCGCAAATGATGTATTCAGTGCCGGTTTTAACTCTACCGGAGCCCTGGGCGAGATTTCTATGGTGCCCTCCAACTACCATTCAAAGCCATATGAAAAACAGAGACTATGTAGTTAACGATTGCGCGAGCGAAGCGAGCGCGAATTTTTTTTTATAGTTAACAAGTCAAAGCAAAAATTACGTAAAATGTAGCTCAATCGTACATAAGTTATTGCTGGTTGGTGAATGCAAAAACACGGTAAAATAGCTTCTGATTGCGAGAGCGAAGCGAGCGTGAAATTTTTTGTTATATTTTAGAAACAAAAATTAATTAAAATGTAGCCCAAACGTACATAACTGTTTGTTGGTGTTGGCGCCTATGTATTAAAATGTTGGGACTTAAAGTAGTACCGTAAATAAGGAAGTTCATGTGGAAACTAGAAGTTACTTTCTTATTAATAAAAGGACTTAAAAACGACGCTACCTTTTAGCTACGGTAGACTAAAAATTTTTGAAAAATAAAAACAACTGTAAAGAGAAGCAAACCCGAAAATTGAGTTTTGGAACATAAAAGTAGTGTTTGTTCGAGAATTTCTCAAATTTAACGCGGAATTAAACACAAATTAAAAGAAACCGTGAGTGGATCGACAGTCAGCTGTATGTGTTTGTTTCTTCGGTGCTCCAACTTTCCGAGTTTGAGCAATCTTTTAATTCGTATTAGTTGATGTTCCCAAGTTGTTGTTGAGAGTAAATAAAATTACAAATGACCCCCTAGGCCTATACACAACGCCCCCATTTTCTTTCTGGGTCTCTTACCGCCCCCCTTGAGACCTGCAGCGCCCACAAGGGGGCGTTATCGCCCACTTTGGGAAACACTGCTCTAGAGCTTGAAAAACAGACAGCTGACTTTAAAATATAAGCAGAATAATTTTTTAATAATTAATTCTCTACAATAGAAATAAAACCAAAGCAACAACCGACGATAAAAACTAACTACCAAATCCCACAAACTTGAATAGTAATACCAAACTTACGAAACTAACAATTAATTTAAGTTTCAATGCTCCAACACGACCGACATAATTTAGTTACGATCGTGGCGATGAAACTGACGGATCGACAGTTCGTGATCACGATATGGATGTAACGAAACATTTTCTGGATCATTCCATGAGTTCAATTGATACCTTTGTTTTTGTTGGGATTGTCTTACATTTGGAGGATATTTTGCTAAGGATTTAAGATCCTGAATTGAGGTTTTTGAAGGCCCCGTGACTTCTAGAACAAATATTTGATGTAGTTTGGACCTAGCATGTATAATCCTAGTTATTAAACCAATTAATGATTAAGTATTTCATGCAAATACTTAACAGGCTCATGTATGTATTCTTTACAATGCCATTCACCATTATGTACCAAGCCAAGATCATACCTAACATTGATTTGGTATTTGGTATTGGAGAAGAGCATACTCTTAGCTAGGCTATAAAAGTACCCCTTCAAAAGTTCATCTTTGTGCCAAAAAATAAAACATAAACTCCATATCCTTTAAATTAAAATGTTGCCATCAAGGTTAAGTAAGACCATTTAGCAGAAAGAGGAAATAACAAAAAAGTCTATAAGCTGTGAAGCGCATGATCGGATCGGTTTTATACATCCCGATATCAGTTTTCACAACATCCTGCTAACCAGTTGACATTTTTAAGTCTTCGCCGTGTATCTGGTTGCCATTCGTTGCTTCTATTTTATTTATATTGGTTAATGCTGATTTTTTTAGTTTTATGACAACCTTTTTTGTAGGTATACTAGTCTGTTTTAATTTAGTTTATTTACATGGGAACTGTGCCCACAGACGAAGAGTCATCATCAAGCCATCATCAGGAATTTTTCAGCCATCTTTATCTACACCTATGTCTATATCCATCTCAGTCGATCCTACCGTTTTACCTGAATATAATAAATCAAATCACTTTTTATTTATAATGTAAGTGACAAATCCCTTAAAGACCACATACCTACGTACATTTCCGTAAGTCAAAAACCAAAGCCACAATTCTTTTATTTTCACATAAAACTACTGAATATCAAACAAGCGAAAATCCCAACCGTATGTTTCCATTGCCACCTCATTTTGAAACCTGTCCATCCAGCCTTGACATGTAGCATTCTGATATCTCTCTTTAATGAAGCTTAGAAGATATTTAAGGACAAAGATAAGTTAGCTAGACATACTAATGTCTATTACACTCATAATCGTGTGGAGTATAAAATGACGAGTGGAGATTCTATAAAACAACGCTTTTAGAAAAGTAGTGCACCAAAATGCATGTGTTCGTGGGACGAGGACCGTTACGCCCTTATAAGCCTTCTTTGGAACCTGACCATTTTTTGTATAACTTAAAATCGGTTACAGATGTCTCAAGAAACCCAAACGCCTCTTTAATTCACTCGGATCTGACCGTTTTGATCACGCCCATCGCACGTATTTGACCTACAAGAAGGCACCTGACCTACCTGTATTATGGCATCTTAGCTCATCTTTCTTACTCCGTGTATCAGTCTAACATAAGAAACGATAATTTATCTCCTAGAAATATTTATGAATCTCATTTGCTACGGCTATAATTATATGTTTAAAATATTTCAATTTAATTAACACTCCACTGCCAATTTGTTATATTTTTTGCTGGAGTTAATAATTCTGTTGAGATTTGATCTGGAATTATTATACCTACAACACATCAAAATACTCCTCTGAATTGAAAAACTCCTGTCTGTTTTAGACTAAAGTATGTAACGAAATTAGTAACCTAAAGATTTTTGCGAGCGTTCTTTTTTATTTCATTGATACAGCACATAAGTCAGAAGACATCATATCGCATACAAAAATCCTATATCAAAAAAATCTTCCTTCACTCCATTAAGACCCTACGTGTCCACGCGACATTTGAAAGACATGTTTACGCTATAAAAATCAAGGGCCCCATAGCTGTAGGCTGTCACATCACATCCTTGGGGCATCCCAGTTTCCAGTTGATTTGGCAGAGGCGTTTAGCACAGTCATTCACTAATGGACACCCTACGGAGGGGAGGTAGAAACGTGACCGCTTCAAAAGGGGATCTGAAGGTTTTAAAAAAAGTGCCGATTTACGATCAGATAGGCACTGATTTTGTTCGAAACTAGGCCAGATTTTTAGGCAAGATGTCTGACTTTTGTAGATTACTTTGGGAATTAAGAGATTTTCTTTTTAAACGGAGAGTTACCTTCAGTATATTAAATGAAGCCATCTTTATTTGTGCGAAAACGTTTATAGCAGTAGTATCTAATAATTTTCGTGTCTTATAAAACATGGACGTTAATATAACTTCGACGAATAAAAGCCTACCGCAAATTAGCGTCTTCGTAAATATCGTCAATTGCTATACAGGCTTATGAAATACTGGCATACTTGGCAAGACCAAGTTATTTCGAACAAAAATAATTAGCCTAACATTTTCCGAATTGGGGTCAACGTTCAGCTTCCAGTCTAACCAGATGTGGTTTAATAAAGGAAAATAATATACCAGCTGACTTAGTATATTATCAAAGGCTTACTGAAAATGCTGAGCTAAAATTATTCTGTGGTACTATTTAATGAATGCCTCATTAGTTTTTATTTGTCGTCTTTGTGGGACGCATTTTGGAAAGTTAGAGGATAGGGAGAATCGGGATATGAATAAAGAGAGGAATGGGATTCGTCGAGCTGTGGACTCCGTAATATAGAACACGTAAGGAAAGTGTGCGAGAAACCTAGGATTATCAGTGCACGGCAATAGGCTAATATGATGATAATAAAAAAGAGAATAATGTTTTTGTCAACTCTAGTGCTTATACGATTATGATTGTGCTGAAAAACTGACAGGACAAACTATCGAATTTAAATTGTACATTACCTCTCCCTGCCTAAATGACGGATACAGTAGGTATATGTTGTTCGAAATGTTTAAGTAAGTACCTAATCGCATTTCTTTCAAGTGAATATAAATAGACATGAAAAGACTTTGGCTATCTTTAAAATATTACAAAATTAAAAAGAGTTTTGAATGTTTGCTTGTTTGAGAGGCTTCTTTGCAAGAGGTATACTTTTTAACTAAAAGAAAAGACTGCCGGCAGAATTATAAACTAAAAAAGGCTTGTAATTAAAAACTTAATCTAACAACCAGGTAACTTCATTCGCATATTTTAACTAAGTGCACCTTTTTAGATGCCACGTAACTTGTTTGCGAACAAAACAGTAAGGGGAAACTTTTAGGTAACTTTGAACCTCTTTGGAAAGTCCAGTTAAAATAACTATGGTGTTGTTAAGTTAAAACAAAGATAATGAGTTTATTATACGGTAGAGTTTGTAGCTGTTTCTTTTCTGGTTTTTAGTATTTTTTTGTTAGGTGAGCTCAATATAGTTATTAAGAAACATTATTCAAGTAGATACGTATTATGTACCGTCAAATTAAAAAAAAACGGTTACTTTGAAATTTTGTCGCAATCGGTTCAAAATTAAGTGAAGACAGGAGCAAAAGTCAACCAAAATGATAATTTACTAATTCTCTATTCATAAGTATTGCAATAAAAAATAAATTTATTTGGTTGGTTGTTCTTATGGCCCTATCAGTACAATAAAATACTCCCTCTCGCGACTTTACCAAACATGTATTAACAATTATTACAGACAGTCCGAATTACAGTTAATTCTAACCATATTTACTATGTGTCATAAAAACTTTGCTACTTCAACTATGCCAAAACTAACTTCAACCCTATTCACAGCTCATTACAGTTCAAAATTGTCCAACAACGTTACATGAAATATTTCAGTTGGGAACAACGTTGTTTGCGGTTGAAGTGGCCCTTATTTTCTAGAGCATAAGGTTGAAAATTGATTGTCTTTTAGTGCACATGTTTTGTATGGATTAATAGGATAAGTTGTGAAGTCAAATCACGTAGCAATAATGATCGTGAGATTGTCTAACACTGTAGCTGGAATGCTTATTATTTATTGTGGCAACACTGGACTTAAGCATCATGTATATTTTAACATTCATAAGCGAATCTTGTTGATATACTGCGAATTTCAATAACCTATCTTTTGTATCGTTTATTTGATAAAACATAAGCCTCTACCTACTGTCAAATATCCCTATCTCTAGTAATGAAATACTTAGATTAGTTATTGAAATCCACACACATATTGGCACACCGTGTTATAGTTAGCAAGAGGAACTAAAATATTTGTTCTTATGGAGCATCCAATTTGGTTATACATAAGTAAGTGGATTGGGTATCTAAATTAGACTATATATTTTTATGGCTTAAAACTCATTTAAATTCCATTAAAACTAATAACATCTGCATTCACCCAAACTACACAACTCAAAAAAACGAAAAAACAAAACTTCGAAAGCGCGAACCGAAGGGAAAAAGAAATAAAAATAAAATAAAACCCGTATACATAATGAATGTTGAGGTGAATCAAACCCAAATGTATTCTTTTGATATTTAAATGTTCCACTAATGAAATGATCCCGAGGGATTGGCTGGATCGTACGGAAAATCCGATTCTCGAACTTTTTGAAAAGTCCGTTTTTTTGCGGTTATGCCGTTTTGTTATGTGGCTGTGATTAATAGAATAACTTTTTGTGTGTCGCGGACGGGACCCGAAATAAACCTAATTAGTGATATGAACAAAGGAATTAAATGCAGTCAAATTATTTGCAAAAGACAACTTATTTGATATCTCTAGGCAAGTATATTTTGGACTTAATAAATTAAAATTTATTACACTTGAGAGCAATTATTTCGGGTCAACATCTAACAAAAGTTTTATTACCAACACTGCGATTTCAACTTTATTTAATGCGGAATATATAAATCAAATTAGCTTATTTTTATTTTTTTAATTAATAGCTGGTAATTAATTGTACACGGCTCCGAGTCAATTTATACAACTTTTCGTAAGAGACACTCTGTTCTATCAGACTAATTGAAAATACATCGAAAACCAACCCTTTTCAAAATTATCTAACAATAAACTGATATTTATCCGAATACGAGGTAAATTGATACAAAAAAATACCAAATCATTTCCAAATATCCTGTTATAAGGAAAAAAATGATAATTGAAAAAAAAAATACTTCGAAAATACCCAGAATAATGACAATATTCCCTTTTATATACCCATTATAATATGTAATTTATATTCAGCTACATAATATGTATAACAAAGTACGCATTTTCGTCCTAAGGGAATCATTATATTTTGTGGTATCTGTTATATTTTAGGAGAGGAAAACACGCAACCTCTTTATGAATACCTTTATGTATCTATAACTAGCAACGTCCCGCGGGTTTACACACCATACAACTAATATTTTAAATGAGAGTTAGTACCTAGTTTTTACCTTCACAATGTCGACTGCATATGGTATATTTTTTGGCTTTGCAGTGTAATTCGTTTACATGCACAAAAAAGTAATGTTTTTTCTGTAAACAAATAAATTCTTGAAAATTTCTCGGAATTCCGCCCGTGCCATAACTTTGCGTACCTACTTTTTAAAATAAAAAACAAAACAAATATTTTTTTATTTATTCTACCATTGCCTTTGTTTATGTATGCGGAAATATTCAAAGTTACTAAATAAACTCGAACAAAAGACACTCCTCATTTCACAGATTTTTCCAAAATATTTTTTTCAAAAACGTCAATTCAACATGATGTCTTTTTGATCACATATTTCACATGACAGGACAATACATGGTATTTTTTTTTTGGCTTCTACAAAGTATTTGTTGCAATTTAAAATCGAGTTTCTCATAGTAATGCCTTAAAAACAGTAAAGAGAGCAATTTTTACTGGCTGCTCATAGGAACACGTTTTCCAATTAAAACTGAATTAAAAACCAAACGAAGTGCTGTTTGTTCCTTCTGTATCTAGTCACGAAATTAATTTCATTGTTTACTTTGACTTCTTGCAACTTGACACTAAAACATTCTTTTGTTATAGAAATAATTGGTACCTTCTGTTCATCAATATTTGTATGAGAAATGGGAACAGTGTTTTCTGAATTGACTGTTCTGTGTAGTGAAAGAATGCAAAGTTAATAGGAACTAGCGCCTCTTTGTTCTAATAAAGTGTTTTTTATGTATGTATGGATGACCGATGGGACAGAAAAGTTCTCAAGTAGGGATCATGACCTGGAAGACGCAACATGGGCAGGCCCTTCACTAGAAGGACGGACGATCTGGCCAAGGTCGCCGGGAAGCAGTGGATGCAGGTTTTCGAAGATCGAGCAAAATGGTGAACCTTAGAGGAGGCCTTTGTCCAGCAGTGGGAGCCTTTCGGCTGACACGACTATGTTCATTAATTGATGATATTTTCTGAAGTGAATTATTAGTAGATTTATTATGAAAATACCTACGTGATTACTCGTTTCAATCTCGATCTATGTTATTATTGTCATGTACACTCAGCCTTACCTGTAACAAAAAAAAGTATGACGTTAAAAACAAACATACAAACTTTTTCAACAGATGAACTTTTTGAAAATCGGTACAAAATCTCGAAAATCGTGAATAAATAATTCAACTTATAACTGATAAACCAACCTATTTCTGAATAGGTACATTAACATGCATAATTGCGCATACATGCAAAAATTCACACCGGTGCAAAAGATTCTAACATTCCGTACATTTTTCCATAATACACCAGTAAACCTTTTCATGAAAGACTCCAAATTGAATACGACAGAACGTTGAAAACTGAAAATTTATGAAAAAATATGTAACCGGGTGCGACAAACATGACACATTTGCATATAACACGTTATATTAAAAGCTTTGGGCGCGAAATATCTACCCACGTACTTGTACCTACAAATATATGTATGTATGTATATGTCATATAATACCCAAACGAAAACACGAGGTTAAGCGGCAGTGACCACGTTCAGTATAAGGATGGGTGATCTACTTTTTTTTAACGACGACAAAAATCATCAAATGACCCCTCCCGCTGTGGGTTAGCAGCGGTGAGGGAGTGTCAGACTCTTACTGACTAAAAACCGTCGTGTTCTTTCATAGGCCTTTTATGTACCAGGGCCGCGGTAACTCTTTCGAACAATCCCACAGCCCCGGCAGAGTCGGTGATCTACTGAATTCTTGATACTCTATGTGTAATCTAACCCCACTTCGATTAACTAAGTGAGTGAGTACTACAATTAAACGTTAAAATTCTTTATATTTTCTACTAACATAGCATGCTTCGATCCCGGGAAGTGTAGTTTTGCGGGATAATAAATACTAAGAGGGAGTTTTATTATCAAGGCCGCTTTACGCTGTTGAAAATACTTTTGCTATACATACTTACCTACCTATATGAATCGATAGGTTGCAACTATTTAATTAGTGGCATAGATGCATATTTCTTTACCTAATCCTTGAATGAATACAGAGCTCACCTAGTAACTTTTATACGTTACTAGCTTCTGCCAGCGGTTTCACCAGCATCCCGTGGGAACCTCTACACGAACCCGAATAAAAAGTAGCATATAGCCTTCCTCGATAAATAGGCTATCTAACACTGAAATAATTTATCAAATCGGACCAGTAGTTTTTGAGATTAGCGCGTTCAAGCAAACAAACTCTTCTGCTTTATAATATTAGTATAGATGTGTAGTAATTTTCATACAACATAACAAAGGTATTCTACAATAAAACCATCAAGCCAATCCTTTCAGCTGAACTGCAAGTTACACAAAACGATTATCACCACAACTATTGCATCGATAAGATGACCATTTGGCGCGGAGGAACACCTGGGCTCGTATTATGACGCATTGTAGTGACTCAGATGGAAGAGATGAAGCTAGGGAAACGTATAGTAATGCCCCTTTCTTTCAATCGAATCTGGATCTTGAGTAAATCGTCGTTATATTGTTTCTAGTTTGTGCTGAGATGTTAAAGCTTGGTTAGAAAGATATAAAGCTATAGATTGTATGCATTTATAAATATGTATGTAAGAATAGGTACCTAGTTTATCAGTATTAGACAGATTAAATATAAATACATAAATAAATGCTTTATTGATACAAATCCTTACAAAATGCTTCATATCTAGCAGGTTTACAGTTTAATGAAGGTACACAAATGTTGAGACCCTAACCTAGGCCCCTAAACTAGGAATGCCTGTGACTTAGGAGCCAGAAAGATTGTTATTGATTCAGTCTGTTTCAAACTGTTTGGCAGCATCCTGGTAAAACTTCTTGGGAAAAAGTATAACATGTAATAAAACAAGTATTGAATGCAATTTAAAATATTTAATTAGGAAAAAATACAGAGCAAGTAGAACAATAAAAAAAACTAAGACGATATTGACCCTTTACGGAGCAGTTGAAGGACCCGGTTTAACCGACTCTTCAATTACTGAAGTGGCTTCCACTTCATATGTTTGTACACCCTGGGACGCATCATATACGAAATTACCATAATAATCATTATCAAAAGCATCCGCTTCACATTCTTCTAAATCTTGACTATCTACAGAACCACTTCCCAAATTTTCCATAAGCTTCTCTATAACCAATTCTAATTTCTGATCGTCATTATAAATATTATTCTCAATGGTTGCCATTTTTCGGTCTGCATCTAACCAAAAGTCTTCATTCAAATTCATATGAGCCACCAAAGTTGACTGGGAGGGTTGTAAATAGTTCTGAAGATAAAAATCATTTAAAGTATCACTGAAGTATTTTGTCTCAGCCAATTCAGGAGGGCGAAGAACCACATCGTGGCCAGCTGTCTTCAAAAATTCACAGAATCTATATTTAGGTTTACAGTGCACTTTATATTTTTGAACTAAAGCAAATAGTTCTTGTCGGTGCATTGTAGAATCGCAAGGAATATCGTTAGCTTGTAACCACTGGATCATTTCATCTTTGTGACTATGTGCATTGGGTAACTTGCAGTGGTTTAACTGTTCTATCTCCATTGCCGCTCTATTCGATGTTTCTATTACAATAACCGATTTCGGTGGTATTAGATGAAGTTTATTCAGGAGCCAGTGTTCCATACGTAGTCCTTTTGGAGGCAAGTATATATCGATCATTCCTACCTGCGGAGATGCTACCAGAATCCTGTCTGAGTCAAAGAAGTATGACAGAGTTCGTTCTAAATGTACTATCACTCTATTTGCAGCTCTGTACTCTTTCATCTGCTCCAAGTATTTCATTCTGCTATAAAACTGTTCGGTTTTTTCAAGAAGTATATATCTATTGACTTTAGGTAGCCGTTTCCACATAAATCCTAAATTGACCAAGTCTTCATCAAGACATTGATATCCTTCCCGATACAGGTTAGAGTTAAGATTTTTCACTTCTTCCATCAGTGATCGTTTTGTCGGGACCTGTAGTCTGTTCACGTATTGATTAAATATTATCCTCCTCATTTTTAGGAACGATAGACGAGGTGTCATGTTATCATTCTTCATATTATTATGCTTGCACCAATATGAAAATGGTTTGCTTGATTTCTTATTATTTTTTGACAGTATGTCATTAATAATTGTCTCCTTAACTCCAGTGTACAAGCTAACTAGCTTGGATAATTCCTCAGGCTCTTTGGAAGAAACGGCAGGAGTTTTATAAGTCCTTTGCGCAATATTTCGGGCAATCCGGAGTTTATCACATATTCTATTTGTTTCTTCCTCGGATAACATGTTGAATAGTTAAATCTGAAAAGAAAGAGATTTTAAATATTTATGTTTTTTAGTACACTAAACCAAAAAATCTTAGCAGAGGTTACCTACTTAACTAAAGTCGCCCCGGATAAAAAGTAGGTACTTCCTTAAATATCATTTTTATCCGGGTGCATAGCGCTCCCTGATATAAAATATAGCCTATATGCCACTTAGAGGTAGTGTAGCTTTTTAAGAGTGAAATATTTTTTTAAAAGTTTTAGTACTTTTGCAGTTTATAAGCACAATAAAAATATAGAAACTATATTTTATCCCGGTACGGGAAGTAGCCACGGAAAAACAACTAGTCTGTATAACACTGATAATTTTAAATAAGTATAATTACTTATAATTTATAACAAATAATAACAGTGGATACCCTGTTATACTTACTTAGACAACATGCGATTAACTTTATAATTCTATTCTAGTTACACAAACTTAGCAAGCAAAATAGGTACCACTACCAGCACCGGCAAACCGGTTAGATCGAGATTGAAAGCGTAAACCATTGCATACAAAAAACAAGAAAATAAAACACTTACCTTACTGAGCTACTACAAATCTTCCTTATGAGGCTTTTTCTGATAGTTATTACACAAAATAAAGCATTAAAAGTAATGTTTTTGAACAAATAACGGGCTCAAAAATTTGACGTGCGTCTGCCTCCGAGTCACGTAGGCAACTGAGAGGACGGACGAAGGGAGGCGGGGACGAGGAAGCGCGCGCGGTGCGAGGGGAGAGGGGAGCGTCACACCGTTTCGTTTTAAGCGCGTGTTGATTCCCGCTAAAACAAAAACTTTTAAAATACTTATGTGCCTTATAAAGTTAGGTATTAGATTACCTTATCAATCTTATCAGTGACGTAATTTTGCTAATCTAAAGTTAGCAGTTCAGCTGCGCAGTTGTGTTTAAGGTACAACAGTGTCTATTACGCAGTGAAAATCGGCTAATTTCGATCTTAACTACATAACATGGATTAACTAAAAGCTTAGGCTAGATACTTCTAAGTTTACATCGAAAACCATTCATTTCCCGACTGGTAAAAAGGATTATTTTAATAACTGTTGTTTGAAATGAGTTTATGTAGGTATTGCTATTTTTAGAACCGGCCCGCGCCTCGTTCTTGATTAGCCGAATTCGCGACTCGCAAATTAATATCATATTAAAACAGATATCTAGTCACCAACAAATTACATTTTCAATAACGTAAAACATGTTTTAAATGTATATAAATTAATATTATCTCGCTTATCATAAGAGTAGGTATCTGTTTTCCTGCGGTTTCACCCCCGTCCCGGTTAAAATTCTTCCTGCGCCCGGATAAAATATAGTCCATGTTACTCGGGAATATTGTGGCTTTCCAATAGTGATAGTTATTGAAGTCAATTCACTAGTTTTGGAGCCTTTGATGAACAAACAAACAAAAAAATACTTCTTTTAAATATTTGGGTATAGATAAAATCAACCTAACATGGCCCATTCATATTCCCCTTTAATAAAATAAGCCATGACTGGTAGTCAAAGACTAACTTATATCCTACCTAGGGGTGGGTTACCCTCATCAAAAATGAAACACACGGGGAATGTCTCTCAAACTAAGTTACTGTCTAATTGAAACTGTTTGGTCACTTTGTTACCATCGAAAAGGACAGTTAATTATTTACTTAGTAAGTAATTAAATGGTTTCTGGGTATTAGTTTTTCAGGAAGTTTTCGGGATTCGGAATAATTGATTGCTACGAATTGTTTTTCTGTTACTTTCGTTTGACCATCAAAAAGTCGGTATGATGTGTTTTTTTTTTAGATAAAAGATGGTATCGGTATCCCATTTGTGTTTAATCACATTTAAATATAATCAGTTCAGCCGTATTATTTCACTTTTTTGGCAACAGAGTGGTAAGCATACCATAGACCACAAGGCCCTTACGTAAGTAGCTCAACTTAGTATTGGTAGTATTTTTTTTTTATCTAAAACATAACTCCCAATAACTACATATAAGTTATTTATGATATTGGTTAATAATGTTAGGATGTAGCGGGACAACGCCTTGTTTTCATACTGTTTGTATTAAAAAAATAAAACATTAGAGTTATTTAAAATAAAGTTTTATTTCTAATATGATAAACAAATCACAATAACATTAAATGACAGGAATATTACTTCAAGTTCTTCAAATCAATACCCAAGTTTAAGACAGGATTAAAGTTTGCAATTAAGAACTAGAACATACAAAATTTTGCAACTTAGTATGAAAAATATAACAAGTGGGTAAGTATAAAAAGTTATTCTGAATCTGAATCACTTGACGGCAAATCGGAATCATACGCCAGATTATTCGGCGGACACATTTGCATCGCCTTTTCTACATTATCTATCTCAGCATCAACAGCTTTATCCTTCTCCAAAATCAATTCTTCCTCATCAGCGACAGACTGGAAAAATCTATCAAATTCTTCAGGATCTTCACTTAAAGTTTCAAAAACATCGTCGATCAATACTTCTATGCTGGAAATCAAATCTCTCTTCGATTTCGATTGCGTTATTAAAGTTGGCATATTAATTCGTAATTGATCTATATAGAAAGCGGCTGGTGTCAATTTATTAATGCAATCAGGTATCCGCAGCACTGTATGTCCATGTGCTTTCAATAAATCATCAACTGCATAGTATTTCTTATTAACATCAGTATAATTTTCTACAAGCTCATATAACAAATGCTTTGACATCTCAGGATCATGAGGCACGTTGAAATAATTTAACCAATCACAGATTTCCTTCTTATTACTGTATATAGTTGGCGCTCTTACTAATTCTTCGCAGTGGTGCTTATAGTTATTGAGAACAATCACGCTAGGTTCCCGTAGAGACTTTATCAATACATTTTTGATCCATGTCATAAAAAATTGTTCGTGATAAGAACCTTTAACGTATTCATGGCATTGCAAACCGTCATTGGATACAGCATAAATCATTCTGACCAGAGACTCATCAGAACGTAGCTTTTCTTGCTTCAAAGTCAAGATATTACATTTTTTATCTAAAACAGTTTCTTCGATAAAATATAGAGGCCGCTTTTCCTTCCTAAGCGATTGAATATGTTTTAAGTAACAATACCTTTCGTAAATAACTTCAGGTTTTTCTGTAACTACGAAGGAACGTTCTGAAATTTGTTTCCACATAAAGCCATGTTTTAGTAGGTATTTCCTGAACTCTGCTATATCCATATACTTAGGCAATTTGTCCTCTAAACTTATAAACAGCTCGTAGGTTGAGGGCATCACTTTTTCTTCTAAGTAAAATATCACCAATCGATTGTAAACGGCAGAACGATCAATTTGTATAGCTTTTACATGTATTTCCTCATCCCCACTTAAAGTTGCCAGTGCATTCGTGACGTTTGGGTTGAGTCCAGTTAGCTCGAAAACCTTTGGTCTCAAACCTGGATCATCTTGACTTAACTTCTTTGCGACGCGCCGTATTATGTTCAACTTCTCCGGGCGGCTTTCTGGCTTGAAAGGTAGGACGAAGCCACCAAGCGTAGGATCATCCATCTTTTATTAAAGTAATGTCCACACAAAATAAAATTCACTACGGGGACGTGTGTTTATGCCGAATCACGCGGCGCTACTGTTTGCTTCGGCGGCAACGCGCGACTGCGCGACACCGTGTGAGTGAACGAGACGGCAATATATCGCGTCGTCCGTTGCTCAAATATTACGATAACATGACACAATGATGGTGCGCTCTCACAAATTGTTGTTAAAAAAAAATCAAAGAGTATAAAAATGTGAGTATGAGTAGCAAAGTGTTATTATACCTAAATAGGATTGCCTGTTAAAAAAGTTTAACAAACTACATATACTTAGTCTGCTTTCGCCTACCTATCTTATTTTATGTACCTAATATTTACCTTCTAAAATAAAGTAAATCGAAATCATAAAATTGTAAAATAAAGTCCACACAAAATTATCATTTCCTGTTTGTTTGTTAAGAAATATTGTTCAAAGCCATACTGCCCGAGGCAAGCAAATGGTCCGCATTTGTTAAATGTAATAAGAGCTACAAGATAATAGATTATAGATTACTCAATTAATAATCGCACTGCCTCTAGGCAGATGAGAAGCAACGGCGTAAAAATACACAAACAATTTATCTTTGTTTACATATTATAAAATATTTTTATAAATATGACAAAGATAATCTGCCTACAGACCCTTTTCATTATCAACTGGTGATGGTTATAACTTCACTAATTCACAACCATGAAAATCATAGCTAAACATTCATATTTTGATATTAAGTATTTAGGTATATCTGTCGATTTTATAATTGTACGTGAATATATTTTTTCACAAGTACTTTGAAAATTAAATCATCATATAAAATTATATCTATAAAAATACCTAAAATTCCTAAAAAATCAACGCTTAATAAAACCGATCATAAATCGTTTCTTTTTAATATTTCAAATCACACATCTGTCATAATTTGTTTGACAGATCATTAGAGGCGGCCATTTATTTAGTTTTCAACGTTAAATAAATTAGGACTAGGTTTTTTGTCTCCATAATAAACCAATTACTTATGTAGTCAGTCATCTTTAAGTCTGAGCATTATGTGGTATTTTTAGCAAATAATTAACATAACTCATGTGATTAAGCAAGATTCTGTGGTTCCACTCGTATTTATAAACAAAGTCGTTTAATCTTTACAATGTTTAAAAGATGGTTTAAAACTACGATTTACGTACTTAATACTTAAATAATTACTTCAACCTACTCATTATACCTACTGTGAAATACGCGATTGACTGCCTATACCTTGTATGTATGTCGCTTAGTTATAAAACAATTGAAAATCAATTGTGTCTCGCGTACATCTGTGCATACAACGGGTTAATAAGATCACACCTAATTACCTACATACTTTTATATTGCCCATACCCATACATAACTTATTAAACAATAATTTGTCAATAAAATAATTTGTTGTCAAAAAGTCCGCACACTAATTTCGCACACGATGTTCACGGCCGTGACCCGTGAGCGGGGAAAGGGGCGCGGGGGGAGTACACTCGCGTAGCTTCGTGCGCTCGCGAACCGGTCAACAGGCGTTCGGGGACGTTCGGGTAACTTCGGCTCATCCGATCATTGCCGAGCGTTGCGCTTGCTTCGATTTATCAAACAATAGATTTATGTTATCTGTATTTTTTTTTTTGGTAGAGTATGAAATTAAATACTTATTTTTATTTGCTTACTATTAGTTGTAAAGCACTGGTACTCAGCTGCATCCGGTTAGACTGGAAGCCGACCCCAACGTTGGGAAGAAAGCTCGGAAGATGATGATTTAGTTACTATTAATGAATGTAGCATAGGCACCCAATACCTAAGTAAAATGCTTTATATGTACCTAGATAGATAGGTCTGTACCTACTTTATTTAATTTAGTTGTATCTAATCTTTTATATAATTAAGCTAATAAAATACAACGAATTATTTTAATACCTACCTTTTTTGAGTTAGTTTACCTATCCAGGTACAATTCTACTTACTTTCCTATATCTAAGCTTTGCTGCTTACGAGAAGAAAGAAACGAAATCAGTATTTTTTTTAATCGCGTACTTAGACCTCGTTTTATTTTAGTAAGGATACCTGATTCTATTATTGCAACAATGCTAACACAAAACAATTTTATTTCAAGCTTAGCTTACACCTTTGCATACCAGAAGATAACAAATCCACATTTCACCAATCTATTTTCAACTGTAGCACCATACACTTAAGGTTCAATTTTCTTTGTAAGAAAAATCAGATGCGTGATTTCAGATTGTGGTTCAGAGGCCTGTAGTTCGCGGTTTTTAATTAACAGGAGGCAGAAGATTGTGTATCGGTTCGATTCCCGGTTAATGTAAAGCACAATCGATCGACTGGACTTCGTAACGTGGCGTTGTTTTAATTAGTACTTGAATAATGTACTGCGGATGCGATTTTGCGATTTGCGATTTGCGACTGTTCGACTTAATGGTTAAGTTTGTTTAAGTCGTGTTTAGATAATAATTAAAAGTGCTTTGTTTAGTATTCGCGGAACGACAGGTGAATTTCTTTTGTTTACTCGTAACCTTATACATATGAAACAAAAACCTACTTATGTATTATTTTTTCAATAAGGAAGGTAAAATATGCCTACATTTTCAAGGTACGCAGATATCTACATTATCATACCTAAGTAATTAAGTTGGTAGGTATACCTAAAAGCACCACACAAGCGATGCTCGTAAATTAACTGTGAACCACCCCAATAAGTTTAGCCTCAAGCTTCATCATCAGCCCTTTTCCAACTATGTTGGGTTCGGCTTCCAGTCTAACCAGATGCAGCTGAGTACCAGTGTTTTAGAAGGAGCTACTGCCTATCTGACCTCCTCAACCCGAGTTACCCGGGCAACCCTCTAGGTAAGACTGGTTGTCAGACTTCCTGGCTTCTAGATACATATCAAGCTTACTTATACTATATTCAGCTCATGAATATGCCTTAATCTTTTTCCTCATACCTCGAACATTTCGTATTTAAGCACAAACATTCATTTTTTTCCTGGATTACTATGTAAATCAGTAAATACCGAGATTTTTATCCCCACGTGTCAATATTACATTATATATGCCACAGGGCGATATTAACTAAATAAATCTTGGTTAGTCTCACAGTTATTAAATGGGTGGGGTTGAGTATTGTGACCAGCATTCTTGAAGTTTGCGAGACTTTTCCCGCGAAAATATTCTGTTTAATAAAATAATATAACGATTTCTGTGAAATTCTTTGCTTCTGTTCTGTTTTATTTTTGTTGTTCTGTGCGTTAAACAATGTTTTCAAAATAAATAATTATAAAAGAAAACACGCGATTTTTCTCAACACATATGAAGGAATAATCGAACATAAATAATCATTATTTTGCTTCATTTCGTGACACAGTTATGAAATATTCTGCGGTGAGAGCTAATTAAGTAGGTAGTTCAATGGTATTAATTAATAACAACAAGAGTTTCTTCTCAGTGTGGAAACATTCATTTATGTGAGAATTAACTGTGAGACGCCGCATTATTCAGGACAAGTCTTATACTACAGAAAAGTGTCTAAAACCTGTACAGAAAAAATAAATATTTCCCGTGCGAAGAAGAAGCAGGCGGCTAATTTTTTTACTATCCTTAATTGTGAGTGATTACACAAAATACAATAATTCAAAAATCTCTATCATGCACATTATAAGACTATCCTTAATTTTTATTTCTCTTGGTCACCCTATTCATAAGAATATTTTTCTTAGGGGAGGTTAGGCCCGTTGCTCAGAATGTGGATTTAACTTCGAATTTCCATGATAATGCCATTCCATGTGATCTTAAGAAGGCATTTTAAATAATATGTTACTCATATGATTTAATTGATGGCTGGCTATAAGGGGGAAAATTTATGGTCATATGAGTTTTGGTTAGCCGAACTATTTACCCTCTTTTATGTTCGTATGGGCAATTTAGATATGGAAAATGTATTACATACTTGTATTTTGATATTCTCAAAGTTAATGCGTAGATAGTTTACCATTTTGTTTGAATTTTTACATCAACTAAGTGATGATGATGATGATGTCCTCCTAGCCGATTATCGGCTACGGCGGCTGTTCTCATTTAAGGAGATCAGCCAATTGCGCAGGACATATTATAGTGCACAAGGATTTGCGCAGACACAGGTGCACTCCCTATTCCTTCACTCTCATAACCCGATGGGACGGCAATCCGACACGACCGGAGAGAGATCAGGCGCAGGACCGACATTTACGTGCTCTCCGATGCACGGGTGTATCAATCACCAATTTCCAGGCTCCGGGCTGCTTTGTGAAAGTCTTCTAAAACCCACAAAGCGATTTCGGCCCGACCCGGGAATCGAACCCGAGACCTCGTGCTCAGCAGCCGCACTTGCGACAGCTAGACCAACGAGGCAGACATCAACTAAGTATCATAAATGCGAAAGTAACTCTGTCTGCCTGTCTGTCTGTTACGCTTTCACGTCTAAACCACTGAACTGATTTTAATAAAATTTGGTACAGAGATAGAGTTGGCCTTGAGAAAGAAGATAGTATAGATTTTATCACGGACTTTTGAAGAATTCTCTTGGAAACGCGATATAACCGAACTCTAAGCGGGCGAAGTCGCGGGCGGAAGCTAGTGCTAAAATAAAAATCGATCACCGAAGCTATCCTTTAAGGGTACATAATAATATACTTCGAAGTTAAAATTCCTTAAAAAATGTAGGTACCCTTATTGAATTGGATTATTTACTTTTTGGGTTTCAGAACAATAAAAATGAGCCCTCCTTTTCTTCAGTCGGGTAAAACCAAGCACAAATTAATCGATCCTAAAAACATTTTCGCCCTCAATATGTCCTCCAGGGATTGGCTCAAGGATCCCTAATTTGTAAGTTAATCACGACAGGAGACATCCAACTGGGATTTCATATTAACTAACGAGGCGTGCCTTCAACTTGCAAGGTAACTCATTTATTACGGCACTAATTTCTGAAGTAAATAAGTCTTGGTATTATGAGAATTTTTCTCGTATTTAATATTTACTCTACGACTCGACGGGACTACATCATCATCTGCCGAGCCTATTCTTAACTATGTTGGGGTCGGCTTCCAGTCTAACCGGATGCAGCTGGTTTGAGTGTGAACTCCGCAACCCAGTTACCCGAGCAACCCAATAACACTAGGTAAGCCTGGTTGTCAGACTTACTGGCCTTTGACTACCCGTAACGATGAAGATGAGACTGTATGCACTCGGATATAAAGTTGCCTTTTCGTATCTAGCCTATTTATTAAACAGGCTCTAAACTATCTATGTACCAAAAATATATATAAGTTCAGTAGTTTTGGCCCATAAGGACAGACATAGTTACTTACGCATTTACGATATTACTAAGTTACATAACTTGGTAACTGAATTACCCAGTGATAGATTCATCATCTACATATACAATGATACTAGTATGTATGTATGTCCCTATGCGATTGCCTGTTGGACTGTACGGAACCCAGTTAGTCGCGTTTAGTGGGCTCTCAGACGTCATCTCAATATGGATCTGCCCACAAGCAATTTCCTTTGAATTTCAAAATATTGTCTTCGCATTGTCATCGTATTGTGCTTGCAATGGGAATAAATATTACAATTAAGTCAGCTTATGTGATATTCTGTTTAAAAAAAGTCATTAAGTATTTTATTAAGTTCCTGCCTCTATTAAAACAATGTGATGCAATTTTGATTTATTGACTTTCTGGATTCTAACCACCAATAACGAATGCAAGTGGCAGATGGGACCAAGACCCACCAATTTAACGTGCTTTCTTAAACACGGCGGTACTCGTCATGACAAGATGGTCACCTAACCGCACCAAGTATTGCATTTTGCTTAACCGTACGCTCGATCAACCAGTGGGTCTGTATTGCTAGTTTTTCTATAGGTATACTTTTTGTGTTCTCTAAATCTTAGGTAAGTCCACGATAATCAGACGGTATTACTAGACGCGAGTTAGACAAGACATCGGCATCCTAATTTGTGTAATCTCATTGATTGACCGATCGCAGCTAGGTCAGTGGGTACTTTAATATGTAAGATAGTGTATGTAATAATATGTAGTAGATGAACTGAAAATAGTTGCTAAGCGACGAGTTTTTGGCTTCTGTTAACAAGGTTCGTCATCATCGTCTGCGTACTTTTAAAACAACGTTGGGGGCGGCTTCTAGTCTAACTGGATGCAGGTGAGTACCAGTGTTTTACAAGGAGATAACAAAAATAGAACAAAAATTTGAAGGACTTGGTACTTAATTAGTTGATCATAACATAAAACAGAATCATAATGTCGGATATCTAATTTTATAGACCTAATTATAATCGGACATTTGTAGAAACTGTCCTGGTAAATGAGAAAAACCGGATGGCGACGTATATATTTTAGGACTTTTTTGTCGTACGCACAACCAAACAAGTACTCACCACTTTGCATACACAAACAAGGTGAAATCCCACTTCACAACTACGCGCATATTATATTACCACCATAAAACGCCCTCACATTTTTACCTTAGATTCCCCATAAATGATACCACCACATCGGTAGGTTACTGACAACTACATGGAGAACCAAATGACTAGCAGAGATGTCATAACGCAAAAACTCCTAAGAAAGTACCGCGCCAAAAGACGGGTGTTCGGGGGACGAGAAACGTCACTAGCTCCACCCTTACTCTACTTCAATGGAACCTGTTATTTTCAAAATGAAATCACCAATCAATCCAGAAAAATCTTCGAACACGCTACCCGAACGTCTCATTAGTTCTGGTAACTGATCACGCCTACCATACGTTGCTTGACCTACAAGAAAGCGCCTGACCTACCTTCTTATGTCATCTCCAACTTTCTTCCCTCTATGTCTACACACTGTACTGACAACCTTAACAAAATACATACAGTTAAACGTACACTGTAGGTAAAAAAAAACAGCCCATGTCAAGCGCATACCCTTTGTCTTGCAACCCCACTTACACTAGAGGCCATGAAAAAGTACCTATGTTAAAAATGTAATATTTTTTCCGCATTTTGTTTTGTCAGACTGGTGATGAGTGTGTTCCCTTTGTTATGATGCGGGTTTCGAATATTTTTAGCAACTTGTTGGTTAGACTAATGAGAATTGTACAACAAATCCTTTTTTCTGATATAAAAACACAACATGAATGCCTTTTTGTGGTGAAAACATTTATGAATATGTGAATGTACATTTTATTGTTTCAAATTAATTAAATAAAGATTAACTCACCATACTTCATTAAAAATTAGACCTTGATAAAACGTGCAATTTCACTACAGACAATATTAATTTCAATACCTACAGGCCTACTCGTGTTCCAAAGAACTTGTAGGTACATAAAAACTATACTTTATTACATTATCGAGTTTGTAACTGTACCCTGTATGACTATCAGAACAGTCTGACGGTTCATTAATGAAAATTTATTCAGTTATTTGGGTTACACTGTAATAAAGTTGTGCGTGTTTATGCAAAGGAAAAAAATGGAAAAAATGTTTTTATCACTTGGGCGTTATTTGTACCCAATCTTTTTTTATAATGTTTACGATTAAACATATACTGGTGCATACTGCAACTGCATAAGCAAATCCAGGTATTTATTTTTTCTCATTGAAATATGCAATCAAACCAATCAAAATAAGATCCTATTAAGAACAAAAAAGTACGCCATTTCATTGTCATTTGAACATCTTTGCCAGTCGTTACTGGTAGTCAGAAGCTCGATCCGTTTCCCGGGTAACTGAGTTGGGTAGGTCAAATAGGCAGTCGCTCCTTGTAAGACACTGGTACTCATCTGCACCGGGTTACGCTGGAAGCCGACTCCAAAATAGTTGGATAAAGTCTAGGCAGGTGATAAGAGCATACTTTTCCCGAAAAAAACAAAACCTGATGAAATATCATTTACCTATAATAATACCTTCATTTGCAAACTGTGTACTTATTTCTGCTTCAAGTGTAAGAACACATCTGCACCAAAATTTACAATCACAGATATGGTAGTGGGATTTTATTTGAATAATTTAAGAGGCATCGTCTCGGGCTTGGTTGATCTTATCTCTTAAATTGCGCACACACCCCCATTCTTGTGGGGGGTGTGTGACTAAGAATGGATGTGGTATGTTACACCTGTGTGAGATTTTGTTGTGAAAAGTGTTGGTGGTATTTTGTAGTGTTATTAATGGACTGTTTAGTACTGATAACTATCAATGTAAAGAAGGCGATGTGTGCTAATTGTTGCCAAAAATGTAATGTCTCATACCTATATCTTCTGATTTATTTTTGACTGTCATTTGCTGTTTTTTTCAGGTGGATATTTTGTTAGGGATCAGTCAAAACAGACATAAAGTCTTATGTTTCTCTACATCTATGAGTTTTGATTACTTCCTACTTAAATAAGAGTATTATATACTTAGTGGTGGTTTACGAAAAAAAAACATTTACCCACAAAACCAAAAACTCAATTACTTCATACTTCGAAATAAAGATACCACATCCGAACCTTCCAACTTCACAGGTAAAATGTTCCCAATAAAAATTCAAGCTAAGGTGTTGAGTCAAATGACAGTGTTTAACAGGAATACGGGCGAAGCCGCGGGCCCTCGTATAGCGTAGATCTTAGATAACACCACGCCTCTTGTATGTATGAAAAAGGCTGTAATTTCCAACCTGAATTACTTTCTGTTTTAATATTATAAGAAGGTAGGTAGTTAGCTTGATTTTCTTTTTTTTAATGGGGATGAAAATATTTTGTGAAGAAAAATAAAGTAGATATAGATATAGGTACGTTACCAAGTCCTTAGTGAATCGATGTTATGTAGTGTTTTCGGTTGACAGACTTACCTGAAAGAAAAAATAAATATAATTAGCATTGTATTAAAATTATACTTAAATATTTATGTTACCACATGATGATGTGATGATGTCCTCCTAGACGTTTCCGTCGACGGCGACGTACGTTATCACATAATGCTAGCTTAGCAAAATGTGTATTGTATGCTAGTATGGTAACGTTCGGTCATTATTTACTAAATCATAAGTAAGCTTATTACAAATACACACACTACATAGCTCTTTTTACAAACGTAATTTCACTAGCTCTTGTAACGCCCCGCTGTTACGATTAGATTTATTGTATCTAACAAATTCCCTTTTATAATAGTCTAGGTAGCTTTGCATTGTCTTAACCTATTATTTTACCCAACTGCCGAGAGTTGCTACTATACTATCAATACATATCAATACATAATACATTTCTTATCAAATAACTCAAAAAACTATTGAACCTTACAGCTGATACTTAACCTTCTAAACCAAAAAAAAAGGTAAAATAATACCTCAAAAAGGTCAATATTTCACTCTCATCTCTCAAACCTGACCGTATTAGTACACGTCAGAACGCTTAAAACGATTAATTGACATCATTATAAGCTATTAGGGGGTGTTTAAAAATAACTAGGGGGTCAAAAGATACCTCTTGATTGGGGGTCATTTGTCATAGGTGCCCTTTTTTAGACCGGAAAGGTTGATTAATTATGTTAGTCTACTGTGCTGGTGGAGATGTGATAATTTTGTACCTTGTTAGATCCGTGGGAGGTTTTCAAAACATCTGTTTTTACGTTGAGATTGGGAATAGCTGTAGAAGTTGGTGGCGAAATGAATATAGCTGCAGCCTTTAGACATTAACTTTTAAAGTGAATTCTAACTTTAAAAAGAGTAACCATGTTGTTTCTTGCCCGTTCTTCTCCATAGGAAGCTACTTTTGGAATGTGCAACTAGAATCAATTTTAGTTTTATTTTTGACGTTCATAAGTGCTTGTAAAGGCCTAAATGAAATAAATTGTTTGATTTCATATGTGATTTAGTTTTTTTTTACTGTTCAATTTTTTTGTAAGCGTTGTATTATTTACTTTTTGTTCAAATAGGTTTTATGTACTTCTCTTTAGTAAATTATAATCCTTGAGTGATAATTGATTTTATTATGATGGGTCGAATAAATGACGAATTTAATGTGCATACCTCAATAAAATTATTTAGGATACCTTATCAATGTATTTATTAACATAATTGCATTTTTGTTTCGGTTCAGTTAACCTACTTTTATTAGTTCTAAGATCAAAAATGGTGTACCTAATAAAGTATAGGTATATCTACCTATGTATTTTGCATCCAAATTAATTGAAATATACACGTGTTTTATATCTTCACCTTGTCTATTATTTTTCATACAAGCTGTATTGTTTTAGTTTAGATTTGAATCCACAGTATTTTAATTGGCCCTTTTGGGGGCTTCAAAATTTAGATTGCCTCGTTATTTGCAATAGCAATCGCTGAATAGAAGTTTGTAGGTCAAAACACCCAATTTTGGGAAAGTGGTTTTACCTAAGATAGCATTTTTATAGGGCAACAGGCATGTTCAATCATGGCATTATAAGTCAAAATAACAACGAAAAAATCGAGAATTTTTAAAGGTCCTGCCTGCTCCTAAATGTCAGATAAACAATAAACACATGTTGGTTGAAAGTTCCAATACCAAGGAATTTACAAGCTCATTAATATAATGGGGTCGCATGTCTCGAACCGTGAAATGTTTGCTATAAAACATTGAAAAAAAATCAAACATCCAAACTAATAACCCCCTCTTTTCTGGGAAGTCGGTAAAAAACGGCCAAGTTAAGTATCTTCTAGGTCCACGACCACATACGTACATATGTTTACTAAAAACTGAGGTACAAACACCAAGAGTCGAAGCAAAGGATCCATTTCAACATCAGAACCCTCGGGTTCTCATTATAAGTCGACACCGGACTTGCCATAAATCATTTTATATGAGCATAAGCGTTTAATGCACCCCCAATTAGGGGGCTGCTTAACTACCATATTGAGAGCTTAGTATCTAATGACAGCGTACCCTAAAAGAGGGAAAGAGATACACGAACAACCTCCTACAATTTTGCCATAAGTTAAAAAGGGAGGGAAGATCTAAGATAGCGATTCTGTATAATATACCTTCTAAGGGTTCGTCTTGGGGTTCATGTCTTAAGGGTGTTTCTTGCACCTGTACGAAGACCCCTTGTCAAATGAAGTGGATAATTACTTCGGATGCTAATTTGTTCCCATAAATTGGGGGATGAATGTTTTCGTACAAATATTTTCGGATATCGTTTTTTAAGATGTCGTTGTTGGTGCAGAAAATTGGGTCGAGGATTTGATTC
The DNA here is from genome assembly GCA_033682625.1 of Helicoverpa zea x Helicoverpa armigera. Lineage (NCBI taxonomy): Eukaryota > Metazoa > Arthropoda > Insecta > Lepidoptera > Noctuidae > Helicoverpa > Helicoverpa zea x Helicoverpa armigera. Next base: position 3,657,135 of record JAWIIS010000017.1, read on the forward strand.
TCACCTTTAATATTATATCTTTAGAGTGTGCTACACATGATGGATAATATTAAGTGCACTCATGGACTTAATTGATTTCACACATACGATCTTTTTGCTCATACAAAAACATGCTAACCGCCTTTTATGTCTCCCCTTTTTCAGCAACACCATCAGACTAAACCCCGTAACAAAAAAAGGGCAACAGTCAGACAAACCCTTACAAACCAGACAGCCATTAATTGAGGAATTTCGTTCCCACTAAACTGTGGTGGGATCGTAAATTGAAAAGAAAAACGTTTCGGGCATTAACGAGCGAACCGGGTCTCGTAAGGTACCCGTGATATATGTGTTACGACCTTTATGTGCTCTATGAGAAGTGGCTGGAGATGTCGTGGAAAAATGTGCGAAAATTAGGCTGATAAATGGATTAGAAAAGTGCATTAACCCGTTATATACCGATGCTCCAGACACATTTGATTTAATTGACAGAACTAATGGCATATAAAAGATTCATGGATTTAGGTTTTAAAGACCGACTTGATAAGTTTCAGCTTGACAAAACTGGCGTCCGATAGTGGATTCGTCTGCATCCCGTGGGATCTACGTAACGCAACCAGAACAACAAGTAATCCTACCGTTAGCCCTTCTCGATAAATGACCTATCTACTTATATCTAACTACTGGTGTACCAGTTCTTGAAATTAGCGCATTCAAACAACAAACTCTTCAGCTTTGTTAATATTAGGTTTAAAAATAAGCCAGCTTTTGCGACACCCAGACATTACACCCAGTTACAATTTTAGCAAAAAAACAAGACTCAGACTTTTCCCTAATTTTCACCAGTACCCCAGACAAAATAAATATGAAAATTCTCCCAAAAACATGCATATTTATTTTTCTTTTCCACAAACGGCATTACAATCAGTAGATTACTTTTCCAAAATTACTAGCGAGAAAACCCTTTGATGTGAAAATTAGGTACAAATGAAAAATACTATTTAATTCAACGTTTCGGGGAGTTTTTTGGTCGGAAAAGGAATTTTTGAATAGTTAGTACCTTGTTTTTGGCTGACCGAACCGGTTATTACTCACGAAACTGGGAGGCTCAACAAGGAGTTATGAAAAGTGCAACTCCAAAGCATACTTTTTGGTGCGTTCCGAGGGAATTACTTCACACATTGAAGTTTTAGACTATCTGTCTACTAATTTAAATCAGTTCTGTTTGTCGTGAAAGTGTGACAGACATTCAGATAGACAGAGAGTTGCATTTAAAATAAGGTAAGTATACGCTGTAAAAGTAAAGACTAACGTGCTGACAACTGTGTTATGAAGTTCTATCACAAAAAGTTATAGTCCCTAAAGGCTATGCAAAGGATGACGATAAATTGTTTTTCTCTTTCAATGGAAATTGGAGACTTAAATAATATCCGATTACATTTTAATGTTCCAGGTTATTTCAAATAGTTACATATTGTTGGTCAATAAAAAAGGCTACTCATACCACATCAATTCCACCCAAAATATTTGCACTTCCTAAACATTAGCACCCTTTTTAATATCCCTCGGTGTTACGAACTAGGGAGGGACTGTTAGACGCGGCATTTCCACGCATTCTCCCGCATTCCCCCGCATTCTCCCGCATTCTGTTATATATCCTAGCTTTATAATCCTCTAGCAACGGGTCTGCATTAGCTGCCATTTTGGATATGTCTCGAAATGTCAAATCGGTAGAGTATTTTGTAAGCCGTACAACCTAATATTAAATCTTGTTTTATTGCTTCAGTGGTTTTTACAAGAAAGATTTCGCATATATGATTCCGTCAATTTGTCTGTGTATGTAGCTTTTACGAAAAAACTACTGAACAGATACAAACTAAAGGTATATGGATAGTCAAAAGCCTGAGAAAGGAAAAGGTTACTTTTCACCCAGTTGCGGAAAGTGATTCTCCGGGGACGTCAGTGAAACCGCTTATATTTACATACGTATTTAAAGTGTATCATTTATTTACTCACAACAGAGCTTGCTACATATTTTCAGTTCTGCTGTTTTTTCTTAAAACCACCTGGAATATATCATACATTTTTAAATTACAGAGTTTTTATTACAACGTTATAAAGAGCATCGAATGATTCGAGTGCAATATTAAACGTTGAAAAAGTACGATTCAATAAAACACTCTTGAAGTAAGTGGCAATCGGAAACTGCTCTTCCTTTGCCGATTACTGGCTCATTGGTTCGAGAGAATATCAAAGTGATACATAGACAGTCAGACATACTCCTTGAGACTATATCTTGGAGGAAGGAATTGTGATCGGAGTTGCCATAAGGCAGTCAGACACCTTGTAGGTCAAAAAATGTATGACTGGTGTAACCAAAATGATTAGTTGCTCGAGTACCTTGAAACATCTGTCAAAAATTGGTTGCGATTGATTGGTATTTTGGTATCAAAAATGGGCCCATTTAATTGGTCTTCACTGATTGGCGATTTTATTTTGAACAAATTCGCGGGTTCAAAAGAAGGCGTAGCCAGTAACATTCCTCGTCCCCTGAACAACCGCATTTTGGCGACGCTACTTCAGAGATTTTTACCATACGTCATCTCCGCTCCATTCTAGGGTCTTCTTGAGACCAAATATACATCTAGGAGATAACGCAATTAATTCTCGTTTGACCTGTCCCGGCGAATTTGATCAATAGCCGGTCAGAACCCGAAGTGACCGGCCAATGAAGTGAGTGATTTGATTTATTAGGTTGCCCACTTATGTTTCGGATAAGGCTATGAATATGGTTTTGTATGGCTAATAGCGGTGTTTATCTGAAAACAGGTGAGGTGGAAAAGTGGTATTTTCCTTGTTATGTTTACTGAGAGGAAGTAATTCTGTCCGTCTGTCCGGCTTTCACGACAATATTACTGAAATTATTTATATTACTTTTGGTAAACAAAAAAAGACTATGAAAAGACATAGGTATGCTACTCTTTAAATGGGTGCAGACAGTAATTTCACTACTCGTTAATTTGTTATAAAATTGCTAGATGTAACAAAAATAGATCTTGTCTTGTTGATTGTCTAGCATCTTCAGTACATGTAGCGTATCTACTCCTTCTGTACTATACTACTGGAAGGAATTTTCTATTGACTTAAATAATAAGTTTTAAGCTATCCTCTGAAGACTAACCTTCAATGACAGCTACTCCAATCTTGCCAAAATAAGGTGAAAAACAAAATAGATGTCTTCAACTCCACAAGGACCTTCAGATTCCTATGTAAATCTATTCATAGTGCGCTCATAACGGATGTATAAATACTCCGCCTATAGGTACTTATATCCAGTTGTTTACTTAGGGGCTCCACTCACTGGACCGCGCCAGTATCTCCCGAGCCTTTCCCCAACTATGTTGGGGTCGGCTTCCAGTCTAACCCGATGCAGCTGAGTACCAGTGTTTTACAAGGAGCGACTGCCTATCTGACCTCCTCAACCCAGTAACTCGGGCAACCCACTACCCCTTGGTTAGACTCAGGTCAGACTTACTAGCTTCTGACAACCCGTAACCACTGTCAAGGATGTTCAATGACAGCCGGGACCTACAGTTCAACGTGCCATCTGAAACATAGTCATTGGTTTACCATTGCATGCAAGTACGTCAATTTATATAGAAGTCAAGCCTAGTACAACACACTGCTGACGCGGGAATGCGCGGGTAATTTCAAGGAAAAAAAATTGCCATTCCGCGCTACACGACGGAGCGCGGTGAAGTGGATAGAACGCCTTATACCCAGTTGTTTTGGTACAGACCTTGGAGGTAGTCAGTAAGTCTTTATTGTCATTTCTTTCTCCCCTCATCGTCTGTGAGCCGGTAATGAATTATTCAGGCTGTGATCCAACGTTTTTCTGAACGGACGCCATTTTTGTGTGCGTTGAGGTAGCAGGACTAGTGAACGGTTTTGAAAAATTGTTGTGATTTGAGTTTTATGTTTGTGAATAATTTCTAAACATATGAATTCTTACTATATTTCTTTTGATTTTTCAAAGAAGTACAGACTCCATTGTTTTCCTTTTGAAATATCCACTGATTTAGCTAAGGTAGGTAAGTATTATTGTGCAATAATTTCTTTGACGATTGATTCCTTTTAAAGTAGATATATAATAATTTTGTTAAAAAGCGATAAATAATATCGTCCCTTATTAGCAAAATTATTGACTAGTTTCCAATCTATTCACATTGTTTTTAGACACTGTTTAAAAATAGCATCTATATAAGTGGGCCTGCCGTCACGACGCACATGACAAACGAACCTGTTTTTATGTGGACCTGGACAAACATTTAGTTTGGTTACAAAAAAACACAAAGGTTACCAATCACTGTGTACTTTACGACCTCTTCAAAGTTTAGGTATAGCTCTCGCCAAACTTTTTGTCGTCATTGAACATTACGCGGGTCGCATACTAGTCACTACTTTATTTATTTTTAAAAAGAGTAACCATGGAGTTACTTGTCCGTACTTTTTCATAGGAAGCTATTTTAGAAATGTCAAAAATATAAACAATCAAGCTGTTTATATGACTTTCGCTATGTAGAAAACCCTATAGGCCACATATGCGTACTTCTGCTCGGAATTTAGTTACGGACCAACTGCACAATCTTCTTATATATAAAAATTAATTGCTGTTCGTTAGTCTCGCTAAAACTCGAGAACGGCTGGGCCGATTGAGCTGATTTTGGTTTTAAAATGTTTGTCGTAGTCCAGGGTAGGTTTAAACGGTGAGCAAATAAGGAAAAAATTAAAAAAAAGTATTGTGTCGTGTGTTTGTGACTAAATATGCCTCCAATAATTAGGCGGTACGAAGTTCGAGGGGTCAACTAGTATTATATATTATTCGATCATATTAATCCATTCACAAAACTTAACATTAGCAAGATCCATGACATTTCACAACAAAAGAATCTCAGACAAACAAAATCATCTTTCAATAACATATTTTCTCATAAAAAACCTTTAATTCACAGCCAAACTGATAAATACGACAAGAGCGATAATCTGTAAATAATTAATATTAATTACTATTGTTCCTTTGTTCCCTAAATCTCTATAATTGGGGAAAAATAAGATTCATTGTTAAAATCGGATTGCAAAATGTCTCATTAATTTGATACGGGCTTGTTTGAGAATTAAGGCTGTCGCTGGTCGTATTAAAAAAATGAGTTCTCGGACTTAATAAAACAAATTCTTGTTCGTACAATTAATTGATTCAGATGAAATTTTGAATGGAGGTCCTTCATTGAAGCTGGGAGAAGTAGATAGTTTGATGCTTTTATGAGTATACTCGAGTATACATATGTTCGAAAGAGTTACTACGACTCTGGTAGGTACATAGGTATAGGGTTTAAGAAGGAACATGGTGGGTTTTAGCAGGCCTCTTTCACTCGACGTACTTGCGCGCGATAAATGCCTACCGCTCGCTGGGTTACCGGTAGCCCCACGCGGCACAGGGCTTTCAATAGTCACACGCACCGCAGGCGTTCCAATATTATTATTTTTATTTCGTGGCATGTTATGCTGTTGGTTTTTATTAGGTTTTTTAAGCTACCTAACAAACTGATGGATTATTTTGAGTTGTGTTGGTTTATATGCGACTATTGTAAGATTTAGAAACATTTTATATTTATGAACTTATCTAGTAATTAATTTTTTTTTAATAAATTAATACTTATCTAGAGGTACTTTATGATTTTAACAACAGAGATCATTAGGTACTTATTTTACTTTAGATACCTACTTAGTTATATGAACTGTATTGTGAGTTTTGTAGATCAAAACACATCTCGAGTGTAAGTAGGTAGAAAAATATTCTTGATATTACTTTTTATTTTAAAACTCAGTTTTAAAAAAGGCTATCTTAAAATAAGCGTAACTTTGTTTTCCTACTTAAATATTAATAAATTGTAAGAAGCAACCCTTAGCACGGCCGCGGCACGGTTGCGGTCACTGAACTGTGCGCTATCGCATTGGAATAACAGTCAAGCGCTCGAGCTTTTAGGCCGCTGCCTCGAATTTTGCGGGCAGCGGGGCGGCAGCGGCGGCGGCGCGGGCGGTCACCGTTTTGAATGGAGCTCACCGCTCGTTGCCCGCTCCCCGCGCCGCTGTATTCGAGGGCCGGTCCATTTGATTATACGCGTAAGATGCTGCCGCTCCCGCGCCGCCGCCGCTGCCGCCCCGCTGCCCGCAAAATTCGAGGCAGCGGCCTTAAGGTTCATTTTATAACGCAGCTAGGAATTTGTAGGTAGTTGGGGAACTTGTAGGTGCTTATAACAGTAGGTATGGACTTTTTTGTATGGAGTGATTTATCTGTTACGTAGTAACTATTATATAATCTGTGGTTTTAGTCAGTAAGAGTCTGAGACTCCCTCACCGCTGCACCAACAGCGAGAGGGGTCATTTGACGATTCCACAACAAAATTATGCATATAGCTACCTATGTGCTGGTGTTATCATAATATACAAATTCATGAAGACAAGACCTTTGAATAGCAAATGCCTTTCAGCAAACTTCAAGGAGACCACTACAAAAGAGTTTATTATTAAAAATCTATTATCACTTACATTTTAAACCTAGGCTGAAACGAAAGTCAGCTGGGAAATTACTTTGGCACGACTTTCAATGCAGAAACACTGAAATTTTGATACCGTTGCTCTGCCGTAAGAGATTGCTTGAAAATACACTGGAACGGCGTTAAGGCTACTCCAGACATAGCTTCAGAACGCTCGACATTTATTATTTTAAAATGGATGGAATTAAAATCGCGTAATTATATTGACATGCACAAAAATATATACCTATTAGGTAGTATGTAGTAAGTATGTAACAGGTACTTTGATAAGATGACATAAATTTTAGATAAATTGCTAACAGCATGGAATCAGTGTAGTGTTAACAAATGACCAATATCTAAGATCTAAGTCATTGTAAATTAATAAGAATCTATTCATACTCATTTGTCAATACTAGTCCTACACAGCAGCTATGTACGTGTCGGACTATCCAAACTGACAACAAATCAGACGTCAGTCAGCGTTTAAAAAACTTTCACATTACGTCCGCACGAATTCATCCGTCTGGACGATCCTTAACATCAAGGTTATATTATATGAATGTGGTAAACTTGCCAAGTTATTGCCCTGTCTCTGATTACATAAAGAAATGGAGTAATGAATATCATATTTTCATTATTTTCTTAGGAAGTTAAGTTTTACTATAGTAGCGGAACAATATACTATGAAGATTTGTGGTCTAGTAACAAGTTAATTTTAAAAGAGATCGTGTTACTTGTTTCCTAAGGCTTATGTACTGAGTTATTTTTATGGCTTGCTTCTAGAACAATATAGAGTTAAATCTAGTTTAAAATGTAGTCCAGCTGGGTATATAATTGCTCCGAAATATACGTCTCTTGAGATCTCTGGATGTAGTGGTCAGTTAAAGAGGGTTTTTCGAAGTAATTCCCAGTTAAATATTTCTTAAATATTTATGGCTATCGCAAAAAAAAGTTTGGTGTTATAATTGCTTAGTTCTGACATACCATGGGCTGATAAATTGATTGACTGACTGATTGACTAGAACACTTATAAGTACCTCCTAACACAAAAATCAGTAACATTGGTAGGTGCCTAACCTGGATTCGATCTTACACATCGTAATCGAGAGGCAGTTGACCTAACCGCTAGGCCAATACGACATCATACCATTGTAAGTACCAACAAAAACCACTATGGTAGGTATAAAAATGTTCATGTTTATAGCACCTACGGGCGTTCCTACAGTTATATTTTATTACTAGAAGTTACACCTTGATGGCAAACATTTGTATTCTGCTTGTTTTTATGCATTAAGATATTGTGTGAACGTGAGACTTGCTTCAAAATAAGGATGATTTTCTTGATAGTAAAAAAACTATTGTGTGGACAAGTAGGCCAACATCAACACAAAATGTGTCCCTGATGATGGAAGGCGACCGAGAGAAAGACCAAAGAAACGCCGGAGAGAAGACTTAGACAGCGTCCTCGTGGATTGACCACAAAAAGCGATGGATAGAGAAAGATGGTAGGCTATGGGGGAGGCTTTTGCCCAGCAGTGGGACAGCATAGGCTAATAAAAATATATATTTATAGTGCTAAATAGGTCGTCGCCATCGTCACAGCTGAAAAACGTCCACTGCTGGACTGCTGCCTCCCCCAAGCTGAGGAGATTTGCGCATACTCACCGCGCTGGGCATGCGTGTTGGTGAGCGCAGTGTGGGGTACTTTAAGCTTCGGAGATACTGCTGCCCATCTATAACCAAGGCATTTGATATCCCATTTGGTGCTGTGTGGTTGTTATACCGACACCAGTTGATTGCCAAATCCTCATTTGTTTTTGAGGAGTTTATACCACGGGTAGGTGAGATTATCAACTGGAGTAGGACAATGGTGGTTTACCCCCTTCACTATGCAAAAAAATATGGTTAACTAAATAAGTAACTACAGGACCAAATTACAGGTTAACCTAACTGCAAATAAAACGCATCTTAAATCTGCTTTAACCTTCACAGTGCCGATGGGGTACATTATACCCCAACAATTTCTAACCCGTAAGTTACGACTTTAAACCCGGTCTAGAATGACCGGCCCGGGTGCAGTTGTTGAAAGACTAGACTGTAGACCGTTACGGCAATATTGCCGGACCGTATATTGTGCTTGTAATAATGTTCATGTAAAAGATTAAATTCTTGTTTTTCTGTTGTGAAAATCTTTACAAAGTTGGTGCAGATATAAAGAGCCTTAGAGGCACTATTGTTGTTTTAAAGGCCCTTATTTTAATTTTGAAACTAACATTTCTTCTTCACAGTCGTTTTTTGATGACATAAAATACACGGTACTCGAAAAACGTTGGTTTTTTAATACAAAATAATGTTCCTTCACTATTCATTAGTACGTCATTATACCACAGATAAATACCAATTAAATATATAATGATATGAACTAGAAAGAAAATAAACGTAAAAATATGACGAACGCAGCCATATTAGTTTGATTAATGAGAAAAACTTTATAAAATAATTATGGGGCCACAGCCTAACACAATTCAGTAAACTAATAGCGTCAATTTCCAAATTAACGTCCAATTAGTAACATATTATGATGATTAAGTGAAACTAAAGATTTTGACAGAAACAACAGGCTTCCGACTACATGTACCTACCAATATTTTAAGTTAATCATTACTAAATGACAGAAAACTTAAACTAAGTATACTTAGCACTGACTCATAAAATTAGTACTTACCTACAGCTTTATTAATTGACCTACTGAAATTCACTGCACTGCGACAAAGACTTATCATTACTGTTGCCATTTGTCAGCTAAATTTTTAATGGCCTCTATATCTGATGTATTTACTCAGGGTTCTCGTTAACTTATATGAGATTTGTATTTACTTAACTAGCTTTTAAGATGTACTTGCTAGGGGTTTCTTTGAAGCTGTTATTTTAGGGAGAATAAACTGTCTTTTACTTGGGCTGATATTAAAATTTGAAGTATTACTTTTAATATACCTACTCTATCTATGATATGTCATCATTTGCCTAGCCTTTTCCGAAATTAATCGGCCCATTAAGTTTCCAGTCTTAACTGGACACGTCCGAGTATCAGTAGTACATGAAGGTATGTATATACCTAATATATTCTCCATATTTATTGACTAACATTTATTAACGCATGGTTTCACCTGCACCCTTGGGAAATTCCAAAAATCCCTTTTTGGTGTACACTTACTTCGTATGAGGAACTTTCCGTAATTATTGAGAACAATCATGAATGTTGGTTTCAAAGGAAAAAATAATGTTTCTAAAATCGATTCTTATAGAAAGGTTTACTTGTCTCGGTTGTAAATTATGTCCGTGAAACATAGGTACTTAAGAGACTCCGTGAGAAGCACCTAGTTTGGATCTAAAAGCCATATTCGGTACATTTTACAGCCTTTGTAGATCCAGCCAGTCGAGAGGAGTGTGACTTTCACAGACTAAAACCAACCCTTATTCATCCAAGCCCTTTGTATACCAGGACCGCGGTAACTCTTTCGAACAAGCCCCAACAAGAGATAAAATACCCTGCAGCTACGAAATAAATAATCTAGCTTATAATAATATTTCGTGGAAGTAAGTTGTTCATAATTTATTTTATTCCGAGAACATTTTATAATACAAAAATGTCACAAACATAAATGAAACCAAAACACAAACAAGATTATTCTTCAGGTGCACAAATGAAAAGGTTATTTTCAAAAGGAAATTCTATAATGTTCCAACGGTATGGAAGTAAAGGTATAATTGTGTTTACTACAATTTTCATTATATTTCTGATATTGATATTTTTTTTGCACATTTTGTTTAGCCACAGTCTAAGAATGTGTGTAAGTAAGGTAGGTATAGCCGGCATTATTACCACATGCTATTAATAAGCGCTCATCAATTGAACGACAATTCTCTGATTGGCAACAAAAATCCTTACTATACTATAAATGCGAACAACTCTGTCTGTCTGTCGCCCTTTCATGCCAAAAGTTTTGAACCGATTTAAATGAAACTTGGTTCACAGATAATCTAAGCCCTAAGAAATGACATAGGCTACTTTTCATCTCAGTGCGTGAAGTAGTTCCCTCATATATACGAACCGCAGGGAACAGCCAGTCTAGTAAAAGCTAGCCTAGAAAAACCTGAACCTCTAAGGCACAATTAATTTTCACATTACGAATACCCCCGCTAATTAGGTTCACTTAAACAGCTATTACCCTTAATTTCTATACGAAGGCTTATTATATAAAAATAAAAAATCAAAGGTAAGGCTAGTTGCATACAAGAGCAACCAACATTTAAGGCCGAGTCGAGCATAACAGAGTAATTTAAGTACACACCCGAGCGTGCAGTCCATGGAGTAAGAAAGATGAGCAGAGAAGCTATAATGCAGGTAGGTCAAGCGCCTTCTTCTAGGTCAAATTCGTACGGTGAGCATGACCAAAACGATCAATTACGAGTGAACTAACGAAGCGTTTGGGTTTTTTTGGTGTTAAAAGAAATGGTCGGGTCCAAAGAAGGCGTATAAGGAAGAAAACAGTATCGTCCTCCACTCAACCCCAATTTTGGCGTGCTACTTTCTTAGGCGATTTTCCGTTATGGCACCTCTAGTCGTTTTGTTCTCCTTGTTGCAGTCAGTCCCACTGGACTGATGTGCTCGCGCCAGTAACTCGCCCGACAGTTGCGTCCTAATGTATAGGGCAGCAATGAATGGACATTGTTGCCGTTAAATAGGGGAGAAACACTGATTTGTCTTTGTATAGTTAAGTCTGGTTAGTTGGCGGAAGTTTCAGAATGTTTCACGTTAAAAGTTTGTTTTAGTTTACAACGCATTTGTAAATACGTGTAAGACAAATCGGAACATTTAAGTAGTTAGTTTAAACGCATATAACTTACAGTAAGTTATGATTTTCTTCATAACTGAGTTTACTGTCTCATTTTTTATCAAAGCCATTTGGAAATTTTATATAAACAAACACAACATAACGGTAAATAAATACCTCATTATATCAACATAATTTAAGTAGAGGGCAAAACATACGTCCCGCTGCGCTGGACAGATATACTCGCGCCAGCTACTCGCCCGGCAACTCGCCCGCCAACTCGACCGAGCGCTACTTTGTTCGTAATATATGGCTTGCGAGTAATGAATGTTGATTGTTGTTGGCGCTAAATAGTAGCGCAACGTGCCAATTCGTCTCTGATAACGTAATTCTGGTTTTCTGTTGATTTATGATACGAATGGGCTAATTTACTTTTCTAGCGTGTTGAGTAGAATTGCTTTCATATATCTTCAAATGGAATCAGTCTAGACGTGAATTGATGAGTCTGTTCAGTGTATCTTTTTAGATTCTTCTTTATGAAGAAAAATATCTTAATACAATACAATCTTCAGCTTACATTTTTAAACCACTCGACATCCAAATAACTTCAACTTTAATACACTAGTAATAAAAACTTTTACTAGCGCCAGTGGCTCGCCCAATCAAACACGGCTATAAGGCGTTGTCCCTAAAGAAAGCAATTTGGTATAGCGAAGATAAGTACTAGGTTAATTGCCACGACCATTGTCTCTGCAGTGTAAGAGCAGACTAAAACTTTTAGTCGGCCGATAGTTTGTTTGGGCTCATAAATCAGAATTGCTGGGGAGTTCGTTCCACCACTTCTTCTTCGCAGCAAAAACACATGGGAAGTTGCGAAGGGCGGGCGTTTTGGGGGCTGTCTTTTGTAAATTTGACCTTCAAAAAGTTCTTATTTTCAGCCTACTTTAAATACACGACTTTTCATCTTTATCTATGAAAATGAATGGTAGTAAGTACGCACCAGTAGGTATCTGATGATTTACATTAAAAAAAAATTTTTTTTCATCCGTGGGCAACTATCGGGCGACTTTTTAGTCTGTAGTGTACAAGTAATCTTGTTCGTTGCGGTCTGTGGTTCAATTTGCTTCCACGTAGTGTAGTCAGGGGCCTGATGCGTCGGCAATAAGTGTAATCATTGTAATAAACTTTAATTTCACGAGAACATGTCATTTTGAGTGAGTTTGAGTACTTTTTCGCGTTGGGCTATAAAAGAGTGGGTTAATTTCTCTTTTGTTATTATGGGTACAAATTATTTAAATTTTAAATAGGTATTTATTTTATAATTGCGAAAATTTAAAATAAAAAATTACGATTTCAAAACTTGATAACTTACTTGAAAATTATTAACTGAGAATTACGAAAACAATAAGTTGACATTACATTGCTTTTTTGTCATTTTATTTAAAAATGAATATTATTGTTGATTAATAAATAAATAAAAACAATTTGGTTTTAAAATCCATTTCCATCGCGCATACATTGTATGCTCAGATTGAGTTTAAAGGTAATGAGCAAACAATATAAACCGACAATAATTAGCACAATTTGTTGGGTAATTATACCAATCGATTGTATCTGATTAATTAATATTATAACGTGTCCAATTTCCGTTAATTGTACAAAAGAGAACTTACTTAAAATGTCACGTACAGGTATTTCTATAGATATATGTCGGTATTGACTTTCTACTCTACAGAATCCACAAATAAATACAATATCATAAAAAAAAATTATTCCCAGAAAAACTTTCAATCTAAAAATCATATTTCAGTTACAATAAACCCTAAAAAACTAAACCTATTCACACACAACAAAAACAAAACAGAGCTAAAACAAAAACGAGAACAAAAAACCATATTTACATTACACTTACTGGCAAAAATAACAACCATCTTTTGTCGATACAAAACTGAAATTGAAGCTTCCATTAGTTATCGAATAGTTTTCAAAATAAAAACAGTGGTCATTAGTTGGAAAACATAACAGGCGTATCCTGGTGCCCCTAGCTGTATTAATAAGCCGACACTGATTGTCCGGGAGAGACAAATAGACCGATTTATATGATACGCTATTAAAACTTGCACAAGTAGTGAGCGAGAGCGGGTAATATCCAAGATGGCCACTTTTTATTGAAGTCATATTTTAAAAAGTAAAAGTGTAATTGTCGTTTGAGGTTGGCAGTGCATTTGTCAAAAGAGATTGTGGGAATTTCTTTTTTCTATGATCGTTTTGGTTTTAATCTAGTAGAGGTAGATGGTTTTGCTTAATTTGGTTATTGCTGCAGCTATTCTGCGAGCATATTTTGAGAGACTATCACTTATCAGGGGTCCGTAAGCAAAAGTAAGTACGCAAGTAGTAAGTACGCAAGTTGGCCTTTGGTTACTATTTTGAAATTGCTGTAAAAACCTTTGCTTTAAATCTTTCATATGAAACTAAGTATTAAAATAAATATAGCACGCGTCTGCTGTATCGTCCGGATTTAAAAGAAAATAAAATCGATTATTTATTTCTCATTTTTATTATTTGCTTGTTTTTGTTATTATTTTCGTAGGCACAATAATTGTAGCACCATTTTAGGGTTAATACGTTTATTAACATATTTGCCTCTTTATAAGTACCGGGCATGAAATTTTTATGATGGTCTGTTTGCTTGCATAATTAATATATTACCGCATTAACCCTTTTGTGAAACTTTATTAATGAAATGAGTTGTGAAATATATTTTTTTGTGGGGTAATAACTTCAAAGGTTTATAAGTGGTTAACTGTGGTATTAGAATAAGGAAGTTGAATAATAAGTAGTAGGTCCGTCTTAGATTAGTATAAGATATTAGACACAATTTTTTCGAACAGACAAAAAAATAAAACTCTTTTTAGTTCAGATGTTTTTGATTAAACAAAAAAAACTTAGTACAGTATTTTTTAGATTTTGCATACATGTTGTCTTTTTGCAATAATTTACATACAAAATGCAAATATTCACAAACCCCGTAGGTATTTCTTTTTTTTTCAATGTTCGCGACCTCCTAGGTACATGCATATTTATCGGAGGGTAGGCGGAGAATAAATTAAGCTTCAAATATTCAACGTGTGTTCAGTAGACAGATGAAAACAAGACAAACGTGTTTTCTGAATAAATATTTACATATAACTAAACTACACCAAACTTTTACAAATATCGTTTTATAAAAAATACACAAAAACTAGGTAAATTGATATTGTACCTAAATGTAACATTGTAGTTTACAACTATTTTAATACAAAAAAAACTACATTGATGTACCAAAAAGTCATATCGCAAATTTTCGAATCGAAAAAAACGGACGAAAAATTGCAATATAACTCGGCCAAAATTGTCCAATTACGTTGAACAAAAACGGGGCAACGCGATCGGCTGAATCGTTCCCTTTGTCCGCTAAGCCGGGTGAAAAAATTAAAAAAACAACACTATCGATAGCTATACAGCCCTACGACAAATGTAGGTTACCCCTATCCGGGTATCCGGGTTAAAGCTTCGTGCGTCAAAAACACCCGTCGCAGCGAACGGGTGAAAAAAGGATCTATAATACGTGTTCTATGTGGGCTGATAATTTTTTTCTAGTTTGTTCCTTTGGCTCATCAGCTGTCTAGTCTTTTCCTAACAAGGTTCGGCTTCCAGTCTAACCGATTGCAGTGTTTGTTTGTACCCGAAAGGATCCGAAACTACTTGACCGATTGACAAATTATTTCACTTTTCACGCGGGAAAACGGCTAGTCATAAATAAAACAGATTGTTAAAAAAACATTCTCAATGGTCATTTAAACACTTATTCAACTTGTGATAATATTTTAAATTGCAATAATAAAAAATTAAGAGCAAGACAGCCCGCATCGACGGGTTACGTACAAAATTATCCAAATAAATCATTTCGCCCTTATGTTCAGAAGCTGCGGCCAATAAATTCAAGTTTATTCAATAAATCCTGGCCCACTTCAACTTTGTTTGTCTTTTAATACATAAAACATTGTTTTCCTATACTTTACCTACTTAAACAAAGATTTGTATTCGGTTTTGTGTTCCAACTTAAATTCGCTGACTTGGAAATGTGAGAAAATAATATTTTAATCAGTGTTGACATCGAAATATTTGTTATGCAAGGGATGAGAAATCGCCAATCAACTGAGGTGATTAACGCTCATACCTTCTCTGTGTGAGAAGAGGCCTGTGCCCATCAGTGGGACATTAAAAAGGCAAATGAAATGAAATGAAATCGTTTATTTTGCAAGTTGGACATTACATCACTTTAACACGTCATTTTAAGAACGCTGGGGTCGGCATTTCCTAATTGACTGAGAATAAACGCCGAAACAAACTCAAGGGTCATTGTATCTTTTACGATGTTGATTATTAGGTACATACAAGTCATGTTTACATAATATTAGGTATATATAGTTATCGGCACGAATCTTGAGCTCTGACCTACATCTGCGCAGAAGTGATTTATTAGCAAAGAACCAATCCCGAGTGACGGCTATGACGCGATTCACTGCGGGCCAATCACCGCTTTAGCCCGCCCCCGCGCCTCACTTCATACCACAAAAGGGACCCAATAAATTACTTCTGCGCAGGTGAAGGTCAGAGCTCAAGATTCGTGCCGTTAACTATACTCAAGCCAATAAGAATTAAGATCTCCATACCCAACCACAAATAACAGCCCTATCACTATAAACCATTTTTCCAACACATCTTTTAGCGACACCCGGTTAACTCAAAACTGTGAACTGTAAAGATAAATCCAGGTTTTTTCCAAAAAAAAGAGTGTTCGTGGCGTGACAATCCCACAAAATTTTGTATGTGCAGTCATATCTCAGAACGGCTGGCGGCTTGCCAAGGAGCAGTGTTGAGAAGCAAGATTGGTATGCACGATGCACGTGCACCATGCCTTCCTATAAGTATTATCCTGTTCAGAAACATGTTTTTAACGGTTCACTCCTGAATATATATGCGGATTTATTTCTTGAGTTGAAGGAAAAACGGATAAAAGATGGAAGTTTTTTTTAGGTCATGGCGCCGGTTGAAAGTTTTTTTTAATTTTTTGCTTGTGTTTGGAATTAAATAAGCTAAAAACTGTACAAATTACTGGATTATTAATCACTAGCTTCTGCTCGCGGCTTGCCCGCGTCGAGTTCGGTTGTATCGCGTTTCCAAGGGAACTGTTCAAAAGTCCGGGATAAAAACTATCCTATGTTCTTTATCAAGGACAACTCTATCTCTGTGCCAAATTTCATTAAAATCAGTTCAATGGTTTAGAAGTGAAAGCGTAACAGACAGACAGACAGAGTTACTTTCTCATTTATAATACTAGTAGGGATAGTGGGTAGTCATTCCATTCTAATTAGGTATCTCTTTCAACAGCAAACCATCTTTGCTTTAAATAGAAACTGAAGTTGGTAAAGGGCAAGTTTAGGTCAAGTGGAAATAACTCTTACCTTTGAATCCCAAAGTTTACCACTATACAACAAAATTACCGTGAAATTGACCAAATCATACTAGTTGACATCAAAAGATATCCCAAACTTCAACACTCATATAAAACACCTTAATCCTACTAACATTATAAACGCGAAAGTTTGTCCCTCTTTCATGCAAAAACTACTGCACGGATTTTGATGAAACTTAACAGTAATTTAGTTTACAAATCACTATAATAAAATATAGACTTTTCAGGACTCAGAACGCGGTATTTTGATGAAACTTAGTACTAGCATAGTTGACATATCAAAACAAAACATAGTCTTTTCAGGACTCAGAAACCGCGCGTTAAACCTAGTATAAAAATAAATAAAAAATAAAATTTTCTTACATAATAACTCATCGTTGCAAGCGCGAACGATAGTGTCATGGTACAGTCGGCAAAATAGGCCGCACTCCGCTAACTGGGTTACGAGTGTGACTGTACCTGGCGAGATATCTCGCTTTGAGCTCTGAGGTTCCGTAGGAATATCGCTAAGAGATGCTTTTGGGTAAATATAACTCATAGGCTTGTATTGAATGAGATAAGGCCTATGTAAAATATGTGTTAATATGTTATAGAATTGCAAATCGAAAACTGTTCATCTTTACTTCTATACTAATATTATAAAGAGGAAAACCTTATTTGTTTGTAATGGATAAACTCAAAAACTACTGGGCCGATTTTAAAAATTCTTTCACCATTAGAAAGCTACATTATCTGCGAGTAACATAGACTATATTTGATCTCTGTACGGGCAGTAGTTTCCACAGGACACTGGAAAAACCGCGGAAAAATAGCTAGTAGTAAGTAAAATTTAACTTTTTACCCAACACCAAAAAAAGGAGATTAAGTAGGTAAGTACTTTTAATAGCTTCTCAATTCATCGGAAACAGACAGACATGTTATTGCGCCAACACAAGACACGACTTTATTCGACTCTCGAGTCCAATCATAAATATACGTCAAAATGTCATAATAATACGTCAAAATGACGGCAAATTGGGCGTTCGCGTCATACGTATATTGACGTTACATTGACGTTCTTCAAAGGAGCGGGAAATGACAGGACATCCGGTAGTATGCTTTGTGATGTTAACCCATCAGGGTTTTGCGGACGTGGCTCGTAAGTTAAGCTATCTATGGCAAATATGATGAAAGGCTGTGAAATGTATTTTGTAAGATATTAAGGGCTTTTCATTTAAGGGAAGAAGGTTGTTTTTTGGAATTTTAAGTGTTTTGATGCTTATGTATTTATGTATACTCGTAGTAAAAATGTGGAAGTTATATTGACCTGTACGACTCTCTCAAAGGCTTTTATCCACCTTTAAACATAGATCTACCTTTAACAATATTAATAACCCTTTAAGAAACCATACTTATTACTTATACAGGAATAAAAATAATATTGTGTTACTGATTCTAGCTGCTATACTAGTACTATAAAGCTGAAGAGCTTGTTTGAACGTGTTAATTTCAGGAACTATTGATGCGATTTAAAAAGTTTTTCAGTGTAAGACAGCAGTCAAATATTTCGCGGGTGAAACTACTGGCAGAACCTAGACTTAACATGTTCCCCGACTGAGACTTCTAATTATCCTCCAACCCATGAAAAACTAGTAGGAACTACTTTCTCAAAGGAGTAGGAAAAAAGTTAAATACAAAATCTACTTACATTTCACAACTACAAACACTAGATTATTCTAAAATTGCATCCGACTGAAATTAGAACACAGATTTATTCTACCGTTCTCTTAAGTGCAGTATTTCATGCACCCAGAAATGCATGTGCATTACATACATTAACATATACGATTGTATACTACAAGCAGACACAACATCAAAGTTAATTTGTATGCTGTCATCCATGAAATTCGTAAAGGAAATAAGTGAACTATTCTTACTTTTCTTGTGTAGAAGATTGAAGGGGATAAGTTAAACCTTTTGTTAAACTGAATGTAGTAAACTCTTTGATTGGTAATGTAAAAGTTTTGGTATTGCAAAAGACTAACGTTTTAAAAATAGTAGGTACACGTGCAGAGCTCTATGTAGGTTTTTGTCGTATTCAGCTGCATGCAGAGTTAGTACGCAGCCCCATACGTTGATCCGACCAGATCGGCACTGCTCTTGACTCCACGGTGCACAGTGCCCTTCACACCGCCAGAGACAGAAATGACAGAAACAGATGGAAGAATACCATACGTTCGAAGGTGATGACACAGGGAGGTCACGACCCTCAGCATTGAGGAGGATTCAACTGCATAAGTTAAGACTGGAAGCCAACCTTAACATATGTAGTTGCAAAAGGCGAGGCACATGATAATATTTTTGTTTAGATGCGAGCAGTTACTCCGATGCCAACATATACTATATACTATTTACAACATATACTATTTATTACATTATAATTAACAGAACTGTTACTAATTTGTACTACCATTTTCTGTACCTTCGTTTTACGCAAAGTAAGTAATGTAATGTACAAATCGATTGGTGTTCAATAGAGAATTTTATCTATCTATATAGGTAAAAACTACTTAAAAATCTTTGTTTACCTCACCTTGACAGTATGTTTTTCGTAAATAAAAGGCCGAATTCACACGATCGGCGAAATTCATTTATTCCGTGCCCCGATACCGTATCGCGGGCTCCCGGGGGAAATCGATCTCTTATTGTATCGCCAATCTATCTTCCAAACAATATTTGTACGTCACTTGTGTTCTCGGCTTTATTTTTGGGTGTTACTTTTTAGTGGGTGGTACAATTAATGTGTTACATTTGACCGGCCTATGTCTAGTAAAGCCCGTAGAGAGAGAGAAATATAATATTTATGAATAGCGACACATAACACGTAACAATAACTTCTTCGTCAATTAATGTGTTAAAATTCATTGGCCTACCCATTTCTAGTAGAGCCCAATGAAGCATTTACATATTTATTTTTGCTACAGCATAGCTTTCCATGGGTATAAAATATCTTCTCCTGTACCATTGCAAACGGTAAAAAAATGTATATAACACTGTCTACGAAAATATCTGCATAAAAGTCATGAGGTTCTGTCTAAGTCATTCCTGCTCATAACTTCAGTAACAAACAGGCGTTAAATTACAAATAAATATGAATATTTCAAAACCAATTTCAAGCGCGTAAAGATACCGATCAACAAACATTAAACACTTAACACAGCAACAAATCTGTCAGAATTATCTCAAAATAGAATTTATTGAACCTTCATAATTGTTTAAATGTACAAACAATTCTAGCCCTTATCGCTTACGTAATAAGAATTTAAAATTTTTTACAGTAAGCTGTTTTGTATTTGTGTTTGTATGGAAATGGGGCATGTGAAACCACCCAGCGGAAAGCGCTTTTACGCTAATTCAGCAAAAAGCAATAACAATTTGGCGGCGATGTTAGCGCTGTTTTTCAGAGTGACTTCGTTCGCATAAATCAAAAACATACGTTTCACAGTTGCGCTTTAAAAACCTCATATATTTCAAGTGCGTTTGGTTTTTGTTTACAAGATTACTGAACGAGGCTAGTCTGGTTTCATTATTATGGAGAAGAATGATGAAAGAATAAGTTTGAAACCAAAGTTGGCGAAGGATCTGGAGGTCAAATAGACAGTCGTTTTATGTAAAACAATTTAATACTTGTGTGTTTACGTTCTTGCACCTTTCAGTTATCAAAATTCATTTTAATAAACTGATCAACATTATTTTTTGCAGCAAAAAATGAAAGTTTCAAACAGCTGATAAATGAATTCCAGAATATTAACAAGTTTCATTAAAAATAAAACTAGGTATGAAAATGGTACGTCATTTTTAATCTGAGTTATTTCAGAAACCTATTAATTTCAAATTGACTTTGAGTAACTGCTGTGAAAAAACGAAAGCTGTATTTTAACTCACTTTTGTGTAAATATATGTATATATGTGATCTATACTAGTGTATAATAAAGAGGTTTTTTGTTTGTTTGTTTGTTTGTACCGTAAAGGCTCCGAAACAACTGAACCGATTTGAAAAATTCTTTTACTGTTGAAAAGCTACACTTTTTCCGAGTATGTGGGTTATATTATACTTTATCTTGGTACGGGCAGTAGTACCCACGGGACGCAAGTGTAACCGCGGAAAAAAAGCCAGTCTTTAAAAAATCATGATTTCAATAGACAGTCCCATTTTTATTTATTGTTTTCTTTGAGTGTAAACAAAAAAATAAGCGGAACACAACAACGAGAGAAAACTAAACATTTCACAACCTTCAAATACAAACGAAGAATTTTCTAGAAAATTCCAAAGAATTCTTCGTCTTCACTAAGAAGAATGGTTAAAGGTGTTGAACGTAGTATTTTTGTTGAACAAGCTAAAAACTTATACTGTTCGTTTTTACTGTAGTTAGGAGGAATATATATGGGGGTGATAAATTTTGGGCTGTTCCCGATCCGTGTTACCTTTTAGTGTACCATTGTGGTGGGGGAAGATAATTTTATTGTTGTGTGAGATCAATTGGTTTTGTTAAATGTTTGTAGATAATGTTGGGGGATAGTGGGGCGTGTAAGGTATAGTATTGAAGTTGAATTCTGGGCATAACTGATTAATCTAAGTTGCTTGTGATCGACTTAACGAGTTTCTTTTTTAAATGCTTTGTTAACGAAAAATGTATCCACGGAGCTATATGCAAAAAAACACAGAATTTTAATCACACTTAGATCTGCGAAATACTATTATTTTTGAAAAAAACTCTTACCAAATTAAATGAAAATATTTTTAGCCGACACATCAAAAACGAAAAAAACAAAAACCTTTTAATGCGATTCCATATTTTAGCATTTTCTGTAAACCGCAAACTAGGTCAAACCTAGTTTATGAATTCATCCGAATCCTTTTTATCATCTCGCTAATATTTTTAAGTCTAAAAGCACTTTTAGTAAAATACAGATATCATTAACCCTCCCAACGCTGGGGGATCATTTATTCGTAAAAAAGTTAAAAAAATATAAATTAAAATTTAGCTAAGCGGTCAGTTTATTAACCCGTTACACGCGAAGGTAGAGGGTGAAACTATAATCTGAATTTCACGGGACGCTGACTAGCAAATGGGGTCTTTTGTACCCCTGAATAAAGAGTAAAGAGTAAAAATGCGTCGGATTAGTAGTCGTAGACTGAAAACGGACAGATATAGCCGTGAAATCCGACACATTGTTTGAAAGTCAATGTCTGAATCGAGCTTTTAGGAGTAAACAAAATCCTGTCTGATAGGATTTTACAAGCTAATCTTAGCTATGGACGAAAAAGTCAAAAAAACGCTGACAAAGTTTTAAACATTAAAATTTTCAGAATCATAAATTACCAAAAAAATATAAGTAAGGCACTTATGTATTTTTTTTTTCTGTTTAATATATCAAAGTATCCAATAATATTTATTATTTTTGCTGAAAATAAATCAAAAATCCATAATACGAAATTGTACATAAAACCCTTCGTATCATTTATGAAGGATTTATTTCCATTCGTCAAATAAAATAATGTTTATTTTCATAACTACAAAGATATCCAGAGTGAACGCTAGTAAAATAAATCAATAGACTCTAGATATTCGTTTGTGGAAAAACAAAGTTTTTTCTTTCTTTGTCACGGCCACTTCTGTCCGAGTCATTGGGGTGACTGTCACACCGAAATGAGAAATTCAATAAAACTATTACGTCATAGTTTCATTTCAACCATTTGTATGTGCCAAACTTTTTCACTAACACGGTTTTTTTATAGCCACGTGATTTAATACTTTCTTACGCCTTGCTCTTGAAAATATATTTTTAAATTTAAAACCATAATTTTCTAGCAATTTTCTTTGTTGTAAATAAATGCAAATTAGCAATTAAACCATTTTAGCAAAAACGTATTTACAAGAATATATATTTAAAAAAAACATGAAAGACTACTGTCAAAAGGTAAAATTAGTTTTCATTATTAAACACAATGTGATACTGATACAACATCTGTTTTAAAACTGATTAGGTACAAATTCGATATGGAAATTCTTGGAAAAAAATCTATCTTCCAACTATCATCACGAAACAATCCTGCCTAATCAAACATCAGAACGATTATTAATTCCTTTAACATCAGACGTTCGCTACGGTGTAACATGTTCCCACATCGCCTTGCCCCACTTTCTTCCTACAAATAAACACGCCTGGAACTCTTATCATTGACGCCTTCACTATCTGGATAAGACACCGACAAAGAAATGGGATACCGTTTTATCGAACAGAGAAGTATTATAGACAATATTATATTTATTTCAAATCCTAATATTTGAGTTATAAATATAAAAGTTTGTTTGTTGTACCCTCGAAGTGATCAGGACTTTGATGTTCGGATATAAATAGCTTACGTTAGGTTTCGATAATATATCTGTTGATTTGCTTGCCCAAGTAGGCTTATTGGTGTACTGTACCTATTTTATAAAACCTGCATTTACACAGTCAAAACTAAAGATTGGAATTTGACGTTACTTTTATGGGACTTAGGTATATAGATATAAATTCAATCTATATGTATCAAATCTACAGATCATCATCATCCTCCGAGCCTTTTCCCAACTATGTTGGGGTCGGCTTCCAGTCTAACCGGATTCAGGTGAGTACCAGTGCTTTACAAGAAGCGACTGCCTATCTGACCTCCTCAACCCAGTTACCCGGGCAACCCGATACCCCTTGGTTAGACTGGTGTCAGACTTACTGACTTCTGACTACCCGTAACGACTGCCAAGGATGTCAGATCAAATCTACAGATAGATCATATTATTAAAATACGTAGTCCGATAGTTATAGGTATATTATCTGAAACGCGTAACTGTAACATAATGTGAGATTTATGAAATAATTTCAGTTTTACATAAAATTGGGAGAATATCAAGTTAATTATACATGCAAAAGCAACGAATTGAGGTCATTATTAAATTGGCTATATTTACCAATTTAATAATATTTATATTAAAATAATAACAAGGATTATCTTGCTTGAAACCAAAACTATCTATCTAGCTTTCTTAAATATCATACAATATCTAGTTATCCCAGTTAACAACTACTAGTAATCCAAATATTGATTGTAGATAATCCAAATAATTAAGATATGACCAACAATACCAGTAATTAACCCTCGCGCAACCGCGTTCAATCGTTAGGGGTACTTGATACCCCTAGATAGCATTCTAAGGGTTTATTAAGACATCAAAACCAGATGTTTATTGTCAAAGGAAACTTGTACCTGACATTAAAGGAAATACAACTTTAATAATACATTTAGTTTAACAGAAACTACAGCATTTTGAACCTTATGTCAATGTTACAAGATATACGTAATTTTTTGGGAGTTGAAATGTATCTTTGTATTCATTACGTCATAGGATGCTGATTTTATCAAAATCGTATTTAATTAGTGAAGCTTAGATTAGAATGTTTTGTTTACTTAGAGATAATTTTGAAATCTTCGCGAATTCTAACATATCGGTACTGTACTTGACAATTCTGAAAATGCATGCAAGTATTAACCATATTGGGATATTTCAGGTAGCAAGCAGAATATCTGAAAATACGCATTTGGGCTGCTTGTAGTACGTTACCGCTTGTTATGGAAAATTTCGTACCTGCAACAAAAAAAAACACATCCTTAGTTAAAATAATCATAAATTATACATGATTTTTTCATTGAATTAAGTACCATTAATAACTATATAAGGCATAATATTCCCGTTACACAATATTATTACTTATAGGTATTTATAATTATCATCATCTTTTTTTTTCAGCTCAAATCTTATCCTACTAATAATATTATAAATGCAAAAGTTTGTATGTATGGATGTATGGATGTATGGATGTTTGTTACTCTTTCACGCAAAAACTACTGAATGGATTTTAATGAAACTTTACAATAATATAGCTTATACATTAGAATAACACATAGGCTACAATTTGTAAACATATTGTTCGAAATACTAAACCTGCGCAGACGAAGTCGCGGGCACCAGCTAGTCTTATATATTAAGCTAACAACTGAAAGTGTGAAGTACCTACATATATCCTACATTATAATTTAAACATACAAATTCTAAGAATTAAAAAACTAATTTATTTCCATCTGCCCACGTACTTAAATAACAAACAAAGTACAGGCAACACATTCAACAGAACAACATATTTTACCATACCCTTTACAGACTTACTTAACCCTATCAACGCCACGGTTGAGAAAACAGGAAAAATACCCCGGAATTATTCCGAATCACTCCAGGGATATCAGTCAATTTTTTACTCCTAAAAGCAGAGGTCGCTATGATAAATAGGTTTAAAGCCATTTCAAACGCGAAGAAGGGGCGTCGCATGAAAATATTTTTTTTCTCTTTTCTGTATCAAGAACTGGGTCCAAGTCGGGTTTTCAACGGATTTCCGCGTTCTATCCTTGTTGTATGGTTAGAAGAATAATTTTAAATGTTGAGCTTTGGATTGTGAAATGTTTGGTCATGCGTTAAAGGTGTAATTGTATGACAGGGATGCTTTTGTTTTTTGGTAAGGATTATGTAAATTGACGTACGTATTAATTACATAAAACTCTTAATTTTGTTTACTTTATGAAAGCCAAGTAGAGCAGCTAAAGCCACTGCACTTTTTGATTTTTATCGTAGGGCAGAAATAAACACGGGGAATACCTTTTGAGATATTTTTTTTGAAAAATGTTTTTTTTATTTAAGTAACTTTTGTTTGCTTTCATATTTGAATCGTTAAGGTTAACTTACACATTTTTACGTACCAAAGATTGTTTACTTTTGAATTTATTATTTTAAACTTTTTCAAAATCTTAGACCCAACCTTCTAACCGTACAGAGCCCGTGGTAAGCCGCACCTCAGTCGTTCATCTTCCATAAATTCCATAATCATTTGTTACGAGATAACGCGGACTCCAGACGTACACACTCACTGATTTTAACGGTTAATATTACTGCTTTTATGTTCGCGCTTTTACTGAAATGTGGGGGAAGCTGAATTTTAGCTGCAAAACGAAAAATATCTTTTTTGTTTTTTTTTTTGGGTATTTTTTTACCACTACTGCATTGAAAGGGTTAGTGTGACTAGTGTATAGTCATAATATTGACATATTGCCCTTTGGATGTCAATAAGTATTTGAAGTTTTTGAACTTTTATTTGTATAACCTGAAATGTTACATATTTTAGTGATTTAAAGCAATTTCGGCAATTTACACGCGTTGTGCAGCCTGATTCTCCAACATTAAGTATCTACATACATATGTTAGTGAACCAGTTTCACCTTGTATAACTATATAAGTATTTAAAACAAAGTGCTTTTAAACATAAAACATTTACCCCAAAATATAAATAAACTTAACGAACAACAAAGCATTAATTAGACCAAGACAACATCAGAAAGCCAGTCTTCTAAACCTACCGAGGTTTACCCGTTGCCATAGCAACCGTCCCTTTGATGGCTTCGTCCAGCAATTAGTCATAAACACATACAGACAGACTATGTAATGTTCTTATGTGTATATAACATAGAGAACAAAATTACCAGCAGAGGTGCCATAACGCAAAATCTTGTAAGAAAATAGCGTCGCCAAAATGCGGGCGTCCGGAGGACGAAGAACGTTACTGGCTACGCTCTCATACGCTCTTTGGAACCCATCCATTTTTTTAAAACCAAATCACCAATAAATCACGACCTATCTTTGACAGATAAGTCAAGGAACCCAAACGCCTCGTTAGTTCACTCGTAACCTAACTTATCATTTTGATCACGCCAGTCCTACGTAGTTGACCTGCAAGAAAGTCAAAAGTCACGCCTGACCTACCTTCCTTTTTTTAAGGGAAATCATCAAATGACCTCGCTGTGTTAGCAGCGTAAGGGAGTGTCAAACTCTTACTGACTAAAACCTATCATGTTCCTTCTGAAGCCTTTATATACAAGGGCCGCAGTAACTCTTTCGAACAATAACTCTGACCTACCTGCCTTAAGAAAACGCTGGATGCAGGTCGCCTCCAACAGGTATTTGTGGAGATCTAAGGGGGAGGCCTATGTTCAGCAGTGGACGTCCTATGGCTGAGATGATGATGATGATGATGCCTTATGGTATATCCGTTCTTTTCTTGCTCCGTTGTATATAACAATTGGGATTAAGCGAATTAACTTACCATTAGTTAGCTATTGAGATGGATGGGTGCATCTGAGGCCGATATTAATGAACTTGATGCTATACCTAAATACTTGTTTTGTTATAGATATGTACCAGCTTTCATATGTGGTTTCACCTGGGTCCCAAGTAGGTAAACTGCTTCCCAGACAAGTATTAAGATAAACAGATATATAGATATCCCATGTCCGTCTCTTAGTTCTAAGCTACCTCCCCACCAATTTTCAGCCAAATCGGTGCAGCCATTATTGGGTTACAGATCGTGTAACTAATAAGACTTTCATTTCTCATTTAGGTACTAGATTATGCCCGCGATTTCAGTCACGTTTCGTAGCAACTAGTTGCCATACGTAGATATTGTTACAGCCTTTTTATCGTCCCACTGCTGGGCACAGGCCTCCTCTCACATGGAGAAGGATTGAGCATAATCACCACGCTTGCTCAATGCGGGTTGGTGATTTCAGACTTTATAGTCCAGGTTTCCTCAAGATGTTTTCCTTCACCTTTTTATCAGCCATTGGTGTTTAAGTATACTTAGAAAGTACATACAAAATTAAAAAATCATTTTCTTACAAATTATGTTTCAGCCAGGCAGAATTGGTATTTTTTTTAAACATAGCATACATTAGGGTTTTGGTTTTCAGAATAGGAATTATTAACAAGGAATTTATGCTTTATCAAAATATGCATACTTTAGAACCTAAGAATAACAGTAAACTACGTGTTTTACATACTAATTATATACTAGTAATTCGGTAAACAATCAAACGATTTGCAAGTAATTTGCTTTGTAAATTACAATCGTAAGGTAAGGTTAGCTCATCTGAATGGAATGTAGGCTATGTACTTATAGCAGGGTTTGGTGAGGTCAGTAGGCAGTCACTTCTTGTTTTGATGACTTCAACACGTAGGGTCAGACATAAGAAACGAAGGGTTTATTTGCTTGAATGCGGTAATCTAAAGAACTATTGGACCAGAGATTTTAAAAAATCTGTGTTTGATGGCCTATTTATCAAGGGACGCTTGAGGCTTTTTACCCGTGTGCGGGAAGTAGTGATCACGGTTGATGATCAGTAGTGATGAACTTACTGCCACTGCCGCTGCAGAAAGCCAGTCGAAGGATAAACTTTAAGTTTGGCATAGATTAATGTATTATAAAAGTTGCCGGAAGACGCTGAATGCAGGTCACTTCCAACCGGTATCTGTGGAGATCTAAGGGGGAGGCCTATGTTCAGTAGTGGACGTCCTATGGCTGAGATGATGATGATGATTGTGTAGTATTATCCTTATATAAGTGACCTAAACTGATTAAAATTTAACTCCTCAAATCAACCCTTCTCACAGTGATCTTAACATACATAATTAACGGAAAAAATCTCCGCTCAGATTTCTTGGCAATAAATACTCAGTGCAATATTATTGCAATAGCTACCTCTTGTGTGACGAACCGTTATGATATAACGAGCCGTCGACGGTAGGAGTTGTTTATTAGTTAGAAAATTCAAATGTAAAATGTGTCGCTGGAAAGTTTTCTTTAATACGGTTGTTATTATGTAGTGTACTTATTATATGCAGAAAAAGGAAGGAAAAGTATTATCAGACATAGACTTAATCTATTACTGGCTGGGTTTCACAATTTACATACAATCAGATCAATTAATTTAGTCATCTATTTCAATATCGATCTTCATCTGAATTTTGTTTCGTTTTTTATTTCAATTTGTTTGATTTTATTCTGTGTTATCATTGAGCGAAATCATACGTATATTTTTTTTGGTATGCTTTAATTACAAACCTTAAACCAATTTAGACTTTTGGCATATTTTACTTGAGCTTTTTGAAAACTGATTAGAAACTTGTTGCATCCACTATCTCCAACAATCGTCAGAAAGTGGTTAAAGCAACAGTAAATAACAAGTACAAAATAACCCAAAAACAAATAAAATCAAGCTTAGATACAAACACGAAAGTTCTATTCCCCACAGATTCAATTTCAACTAGCAACAGCGATCAAAATAAAGCCGAATACAGACAGTAATATATTCACGTGCCCGCCCGACATTCGATCATTCTGACACAATCTGACACTCCGATCTGACACCACGACATCAGTGTCAGGTGTCAACACGTAGTCCATAAGATCATCATTCATAGTTGCAATATTTGTTCTAGTTGACTGAGAATTTAGATCTTGATATTTGATGCAATTTTTTTGGTTCACTTGGGTGTTATTAATTTGGGTAATTTTTGCTGTTACTATAATTTGTTGACTATAATTTAGCTATCTTAAACCTCCGATTAGCGAGTCTCATTTAAATCGTAATGGAATCAACCCCTAAGTCTAGTGATACATGCCTAAAGAATTATTCTCTAAACCTGAACCCGGATTATAGAACCTTATGTTGGTATATCTTTCTAATTTACAACTTACTACCTAACCACGACGACACATAAGTCAAAATAAAAAAAAACTACATTTTCAGAACTTTTTCTCACAACATACGTTCAAAAAGAAACACCCCGAAGATATTGCAAGTTTCGCAGTACCAACTTAACGGCATCCATCACAAGGCGGCAACATTTTTCATTACATACAAGTTTGCCGTCCGGATTCATTCGCGTTTCGTTATTGCAAAAGTAGTGTTACGTGATAACTGTTTGGTTGGCCGCCATTTTGTGCCGTGTTTGCACCTAAAATAGGGAGAAGGATATTGTGAGGAGAGATGAGATATATTGCGGTGAAGAAAATGAGACAGTTTTTTAAATATTTTTCATGTTTTTAATCAAATGACTATCGGGAAATAAGATTTAGATAGGTAAATTTTTGTATTTTAATATGCTTTGAGTAATAGAAGACATTGTATCCGAGCACAATTTCTTTTATAAAGTTTATCAATTAAAGAACTGCAGTTTTATAGTTTTTGTAATATTGTGACTTACTATTAGAAGCTAATGTTTAAACGCAAACTTTTATCAATTGCATACAATGAAACTACTGTCCACTGAAAAAATAACGAAACAAAAAGAAATCAAAAAGGAGGAGGAAATCTGTATCGATACCAAAATCCCTTCACAGAACCGACATTATGACATTATACCCAATAATACTGCAATCTTACTGTAACAGTCGCTGCAGCAAATACTTTACTGTTATACTTTTAAAAATCCCCTTCAAAACCAATATTTATGAAGAAAATAGAAAAAAAGAGGGCTCGGAGAATTTTGTGCCTCAATTTTGCGCGTTTATCACACTGTGCAGTCGAGTTTCTTTTTTTATCGATTAGGCGTTTTCTTCCGTAAATTCACCCAATAGATATTATAAAACAAAATAATAACTCAAAAAATGTTGAACGAATTTTCGTGCAGTTTTTCATCAGTAGATAGAGTGATATATGAAGAAGTTCAAAAGCGGCACCCCTTTTTTGGTTCCAATTTCTATTAAAATCCAAAAGATTATGTGGGTGTATGAGGGTATATGTATTTGTAACTCATTCACACAAAAACCATTGTATGAATTTTGATGAAACTTGGCAGTACTGTAGCTTGTAGGTACATACATCACAATAATCTATGTACGGTAAGTAGTTTTCTTGCAAAGTAAGCGTTCTGAAGCTATAATAAATCTATCCAGTGCTACAGCCTAAAAACACCAAACATTCAACCAACAAGAGAATAATTACAAAGTACCAAAACGCCCGTCGATAAGCCCATAAAACCACCTTCATATCCCCTTTTCCCTATAATCTTATGGGGATATTTATACGATGTATCCATATTGTGTCATATATCATAGAACACATGTTTTGGGCGGGCCCGCCTGAGTTATAGATACGAACGCCCCCTGTCAAAGCCGTATGGACGAAGGCAGGATTATGAGGTATTATTATTTGTTTTCAGAGGGTATGTGTATATTGAAGAATGGGACGTTTTTAGCTCGATTACCGAAAAATATGTAATGATTTTTGTGGAGAGATTTCATTCGCGTGTTCGTGGTTTTGGCTTCTAAACGGAACCAAACAGAACTTTTGTTAACCTTAATTGAAAGAAGAAAGAAAGAAGAAAGAAAATCAGTTTAATTGCGCAAAATATAAGACGCATAAATGCCCCTAACAAAATGAGCATAATATGGATAAAAAGATAAAAAGAACATAACACAATTTTAAGGGAAAATATGCGTCCTAAAGCGCGCAATACGGCCCTCGCTCAGCATAATGCTGCGACCCGAAACGAGATAGAGTCCCAGCGCTGGTTTTCAGCGATAGCCGGTGCTACCGCGATGACGTCAACCGTTGCAAAAAAGGGTTGTCAAAACTTTAACAAATGCGTCTGTATGACTGCCTGCATGCGTAACTCTTAAACGGATGAACGAATTATCCATAATACAAATTCAAAGAATTCAGTACACAAGCACGTTTCACCGACATTTTGTTTTGTATAGCAGTAAGTAGTCGATTGTAGCCAACCAAACGATCGGGAGTCCAAGATTTGTGTTACTAGTAAGGAGCTAAGTACCATATCATAATACATGTTTACTGCAGCTTACACTAGACTCCCCATCATAAGATATCGCAGTAAAACTTAATCCTTATTTACGTAACAAACTGGGAATGACAAAATTAAGTTTTGCGTTAAACTAGAGCATCGCTCAGCGTCTCGGCTTAAACTGAGGTAAACAAGCAAACGGGTAACTTGTGAGATATCTTCGAGTGATAGCCGAGACATAAGCGGAGCGGATTGTGTATGGAAAAACTGTTTGTAGAAGATTCTACCGTATCTTGCAGGAACTGCTGTTTGAAAGTTACAGATGTTTTATTTCATGAATGCAGGTGACCCACGCGTGTTAATGTACATACATGCACATTGGCTTTCTGTGCTTTACGCACGCACTCGGAAGCACTCACTGGAAGACGAGTCGCTGAAACACATTCAAAGTAGGAAGGGTCTTTTATGATTGCCCAATTCCAACTTTCTAGAAATCAACATTCACGAACCACTTTATATGTCTTGATGAAAAGTATCCTGCGTTTTAGGAGTCTATTGTATACATTCATCCACAAATACCATTATTTTAGCTCTGCATAAACACCAGACTTAACTCAAAATTGCATACACTACTACCCAAAACTTTACTAGCATCCCAGATCAACAGCTGGCGTACATCTAAGGTAGACTGGATGTGAGCAGAGTGCCGGATGCTGTGGCTCAACTTTGGAGACGTCTGCTTCTGGTCGCTACTGGGTGCTAAGTGCATTGGTCATTTTAATTGTAATTAAACAGCTGTGAATTACTATAAATTCAAATCTCTTATCGTCTCGGTTTGTGGTATTTATTTTTAACCGACTTCTAAAAAAGAAGGAGATCCCCAATTCGGATGTTTGTGTTTTTGTAAGCTATGATTACAAAGAAGGTATTGATCAAGGCTTGGTTACTCGAAAAACTTACTTCTTGTAACCAATTAACAAAAAAACAAGTGGAAATAAATAATATTATTTACCAATTTGCGCTTAAGTCTAGACTTAAAAATAATTATGTATAAATTCATAATTTGTTAGCATGTTAATGAAAATATTTAGCCTCGAAAACATTCCTATGTTTATATGTAGGTAGGTATTATGAAACGGAATAAAACTAACAACATAACAAAACCCGCCCTTCACACCCACGCCGTCTTATCGCAGCTATTGTACTATTTTCTTTTCAGAGTAACCAGTAACAAACATTTGTTTGTTATTTCATAATATTTTATTTACTCGATATCCCGTAATATATATTTTTCAATTTATCTGCTTAGTCATAAAATGAAGATGAACCTATTAAAAATATGCCGAAAAATTGTACTGATCAAACATGAAACATTATACATGAGCCCCAAAAGATGAGCCCTTAGATAACCACTTCCTATGTGGTTTTGCTTGAATGAATAAGCGAGACAACAAACCCTATGCTTCTAACTATCATGGGATCATAGTAAGATACAGTCTAGTGACAGACCGACAGTGAAGTCTTAGTACCAAGGTATCGTTTTACCCTATAACAAAGTAGAACGCCTACATTTTATCTAGCTCACATCTACATCCATAGGTGAATCATTGAAAGAAGAAAGAGAAAGAAGCTCTTTTTTTTTCTTAAAACCTAACAGACCACAAGCCCTTTTTATTATTAATTAAATAAATAAACAAAAAAGGATCTTCCCCGCTCCGTTCATCACCAAGCAAACACCCCTACACCCATTGTAGAGCACGTAGGTAAATCGTGATTTCTTCCCAGCTTAGCTCACTGCACCGGGTTACAATCCTAGAACTCAGGTATTTAACTATAGAACACGAAGAATAACGCTTCACAATATAAATTCGAGATCTGTTCGGCGTTTAGTGTTTTCAGCGATTCTTGTTAGTGTGAGAGGAATTTTTAAGGCGCGTCTTTGAATTGGTGTTGCGTTTTTTCAGAAATAGAGATGGTGTTTTGAGACAAAGTTTTGACTAATGTGTGTAATAGTAGTCATTTTGAATATCTTTAGTTACGGATAGTCAAAAGTCAGCAGTCTGATAACCAGTCTTTGCTAGAGGATAAGTCCGAGTAACTGGGTTGTGGAGGACAGTCGCTCCTTGTAAAACACTGGAAGCCGACCGACCCCAAAGTAGTTGAGGAAAGGCTAGGCAAATGACTGTCTTTGATTCTGCCTAATTATCGAACAGTAATTCTGGTGTTCATCGATAAGCAGAGGTCACGGTGATTGTATAACCACATTTTGCAAAATAGACCTTATCAAGGAATGTAGCAATTTTATCATTTCTCTCTTTGAGTTTTTAAGCTTTCAATATCTTTCAACTAATATACTCCAAACTGAAGACAAAAAAGTCCATTACATACCTACATAAATCTAATGCTTCCTCATCCAATTCCATTTCTCATGTACCACAAGTTGACCTCCAAACTTAGAAATGACTTCACAAATCATGCCCATTTCTCAGTAGGTAAAATAGATCAATGTTGGTACGTCGTGTAATCAGAAAAACCGTTATTTGGTAGCATTATTCGATGCGGTGCGCACTCACGACTTACTGACTTGGTTTGATTGCGATTGCTTTATATCTACTATTGAAAATTATGGTTATTGTTGTTGTTTCTACAGATTAAGCTATAGGTAATTTGTCTCTGTGGTACAGAAACTATGTCTCAGCATGAAAGAAAAACCCTGTGCACTCACTATTCCTTCACTCTCATAGCCCGATGGGACGGCAATCCGACACGACCGGGGAGAGATCAGGCGCAGGACCGACATTTACGTGCTCTCCGATGCACGGGTGAATTAATCACCAACTTCCAGGCTCCGGGCTGCTTTGTGAAACTCTTCTAAAACTCACAAAGCGATTTCAGCTCGACTCGGGAATTGAACCCGAGACCTCGTGCTCAGCAGCCACTCTTGCAACAGCTAGACAAACGAGGCAGTTAAAACAACTATGTACCAATACAACTATTCTCAGTTTGTATATACATTCTAAGTATATCTTAGACACCAAAAGCTGATAAAAAGGTGAAGAAAACATTTTGAAGAAACCTGGACTAATTATAAATTCTGAAATCACCAACCCGCATTGAGCAAGCGTGGTGATTAATGCTCAATCCTTCTCTGTATGAGAGGAGGCTTGTGCCCAGCAGTGGGACGATACAAAGGCTGTAACTACTAACTAGTGTTTAAATAACTTAAAACTATCCGTATAGTTTGTGCCTCAACTTATTCCCCTAGTCGTTCAATCGCAAGTGCGTCTAACTGGAAGTACAGTTAGACGAACAATACCTGTTTATAGTTATGATTGAAAATAACATCGCGGTAATGAAGCGGAGCCGTGACCGCGCCGCGCGTGACTGTACTACACGGTGACCATGGGTTTTTGGAAATATTTCGGGATAAGTCTTTTGGCAGTTTTGGACTTTTTAGAATAGTAAAGGTTTTGCGAAGTTTGAATTGTGTGCTTGAGAGACCCTCAAGTTTGTGTAATATGTATTTTGTCTGTATGTGTCTGATAATGTCTACCACAGTAGATTTAATATTGAGATACATCAATTAAATGATAACTGTCGTAACGAGCATTTATATTATTAAATACATAACTTATGTATAGACACCACCACATAAATCGTCTGCAATAGACGAAAAGGCCGTTGAATTGAAACTTATGTATCTATTAATAAACGTCTTAATGAAGTAAACGTTAATAAATATAAATACGTATATGATCTTTAATTTGATAATGATAAATTAATTGGCGAATTAAGATTCTAATATAACATTCGGCAAACGAACGTAATTATCTAAATGGATTTCATATGAAATCCTATAATTATCCGATAACATTTCCACTACAGATAGAAATTACTCCTAATATCACTGATATTAAAGAAAAAGTCTTGATATTCAGCTTTAGCATTCGTTTAAAAAGATGCTCCAATTAAAATAGATCTTTTCAGAATCCAATCATTTGTGAATGGATACTATTTTACTTAAGAGCTAGTTGTCTCGACAAGCTTCGCACCACCTAAAAAACAAGACCCACTGCAGCGTAACCTAACGTGAATTATTGTACATTATTTTCAGAATAGCCAAGAATACATAGAAATGTACATAATACACAACTATTAAGCTTCAACCAAATTGGTCCAACCATTAAGCAAGAGTAAGGGTAATAACTAACACACAGAAGAATTATATTTTATCATCACCAATATATCAGCCAACTGCCATCCACTTCTGATTGTAGACTTCCTCTAAGATTTGCATTAAAAACATATTCCAAAAAGTCTCATAATATCCACCAACGCATGGCTACCCTACATAGGCAATTGGTCGGTCCAATCTCACTAGCTCCGCTACATAATAATAACTATCAGAAAATGGAGTAGTGACAGACCTCTGGGATTTGATTCCATAGATATTATAATTTATAATTAAAATACAATATTTTGATGGGACCTTACATATTTGCATGTTATGAGTGATAAAGGTTTTGTAGGTAAAGGATTGCCCGGGTAACTGGGTTGAGGAAGTCAGGTAGACTGGAAGCCGACCCCAATATAGTTGGGAAAAGGCTAGGCAGATGATGAAGTAGTAAAGTTATAAAGTAGGTAAGTTTTTCTAAATCTACTTATATAATAAGGTTTTTTTTTGTTTTTACCCTAAAGGCTCCGAAACTACTGAACCGAATTGAAAAAATTAATTCGCTATTGGAAAGCTACACTTTTCCCGAGTAATAGGCAATATTTTATCCCGGTATGATGAAACCACGGGAAAATAGCTTGTTACGAAATAAAATTGATGTCCCACGCGATAATCTTCTAGCAAATAATAAAAAAAGTCCAACTTTCACTAAAAGCACCAACTCACTTTTTATAATAAAAAAAAAATCATTTTAACTTACACAACAGTAACTTCAAAAATTCAATAAATATAATAGCAATATCACTTAAAAGGCCGAGATTCCATCAAAAACAAAAAATAAAGATAACTGCATATCATTTTTCACGCCGATATACAAAAGTAATTATAAAGGAACAATGAGATTTGTATCGTAGATTCAATCAGGGCTTATCATGATCTTACTCAATGGGGCTTAAGCATATCAAAAGGTGCACCTTAATGGGTATTGCTGTGGAGTTAAAAATATAATAGTGGATGTGGTATCTTTTGTTGCCTCATCCGAGCTACGAAATATTTTGCGCCATCTCGATTTAAAGTTCCCTTTGAATATATCCCTATAGGACTCATTTTCCCAACTATGTTGAAGTCGGCTTCCAGTCTAACCTGATGCAGCTGAATACCTACCAGTATTTTACAAGGAGCGACTGCCTATCTGACCTCCTCAACCCAATTACCCGTACAACCGAATACCTCTAGGTTAGGCTGCTCAGACTTACTGGCTTTTGACTACCCGTAACAACTGCCAAAGATGTTTATAATGTAAACGTTAAAAACTCCAATTTACATCCATTATGATATCAAGTAAGGATTTAGTTAGTAAGGTTTATCAATTCCAAAAAATTCTTAACAATAAAGTTTGTTACAAATAGAATGTACCTCATCCATTAACTTCTCACATCAAGTTATAAGACGTGAATTCGATACGCTCGGTAATGGCGGTTGCAACACTAGAAGAGTTATTGTGCACTACTCATTAGATTCATTAGATAACACGCTGTATACAGCCTTAGTTACTATCGACATTAATATCAATGCCAATTTTATAGTGTGAGAATGTGGAAAAATACCTTTGATTTGTTTCTTAGCTCGAAAAATGATAAATTATGTCCTAAAAGAGTAACTATGCTCACAATTGTGATAAAGCCATCATCTGCCTAGCCTTGTCCCAACTACAACCAACTTTAGCCAACCCCAATGGGTTGGCTTCCAGTCCAACCGGATTCAGCTGAGTACCAGTGTTTTACGAGGAGCGACTGTCCTATCTGACCTCCTCCACCCAGTTACCCCTAGGTAAGACTAGCTGACAGACTTACTGGCTTCTGACAACCAGTTACGACTGCCAAAGATGTTCAATAACAGACGGGACCTACAGTTTATCCGAAAAACGGAACAATCTTTGTCTATAAAAAGTTCGTCAAGAAAAAATACGACGTCTCAACCTCATTCAAACACAGTTCACGAAAGGCAGAGCAAAAATTTCAATAAATCGCATTCAAAAATATAATGGGAATATATTTAAAATAACCACAACAGACTTTGGGAAAAATACCGAGAGCTGCTGCCAAGTTCAGTTCGGATTGTTTGCTGGCCCGACGGCCCGGGGACGAAATATGAATAGTAATTCTTCAATCGCGGTTTAGAGTTAACTGGTTGAGCAGAATTGGAGGTTCAAGTTAAATCTAGACCTTTTTATTGTTAATCAACTTCAGGTGTTCTTTAATAATTTGAAAAGATGTTACAATTTAAGTGTTAAATTGTGGTTTTACTAAATAGTTACTAGTTGATTTACTTTGGCTTCGCCCACGTGGGAACTACTGCCGATACCCGGATAAAATATAGTATGTTTTACTCGGGAATAGTATGGCTACTCAATAGAGAGAGATTTTTTTCCACGGTTCAGTAGTTTCAAAAATACACAAAAATGTTTCCTCTCATATTTTTAAAGATTACATTGATTGGGAAAAGGCTCGGAGGATGATGATTGATAATGTGTAAATTCTTATGTATTTTTGCAAAATCGAAGGAAAGCCTCCTCAAAGTCCAAATCACACATAGCAGCCAAATCAAATTCCTATGTATTTTCCTATAACAAACTATTTCTCAGCATTGTATACATATTCGAAGCGCTGCAGCGTAATGCTTAATCAGCGTAATACAACGTCTTTTGTCGAAGCCAGCGAAGCAAGCAAGCGCAGAACTTGCTGGAATATTCAGCCCAATGATTAATTTCTAAGTAAACGTAGTAAGGTCACATGAAATGCAATAGTATTCAAATGCCATGAATATTTCAGGGGGCTACAAAGAGACGTGGAAATTCCTAGCTTTCGAGTCCAAGTTTACCAAATGTGGTGTGCATAATATATGGTGGTGTTGAGTTGTAATCATTGTCGAAGTTAAACTGCATGTTTTGACGTTTGATGTGGCTTTTTTGTTTGTTTTTCAATTAATAACTGATAAAAATAATGGATAATCTATGATATAACGCAATCAAGTTTTTTTTTTGTTTCTAGCCAAAGGCTCCGAAACTACTGAACCGATTTCAAAATTATTTTCAATGTTGGAAAGCTACACTATTAACGAGTAAAATAGCCTATGTTTTATGCCACTATCGGCAGAACTTCCCACAGGACGCGGGTGAAACCGCGTCAAACGGATAGTCGTGAATAAAACTGCAAGCCAGTTAGACTTGAAACGTAAATACGTCTGTGTTAAAAACCTGAAATACCGACACATCCAAACTTACAGCAGTATCTACTAGACACGTAGAATATTCACAAAGACTTGTTTTATCTTGTACTAGACTAAGGAGAGAAATACAGAAAGCCCACTCGGATAAATCAATGAGATTTTCTCACAATATAAATACTTACTTTGATATCGTGCTGTCTTTTTACCCTATTGTCAAGAAGGGTTACTTGAGTAGTGGATGCCAATAACGACAACTTTGTGTTCAGGGTCACCGCTTCGATTCCCGAATCGGGTCAAAATCACTTTGTGGTTTATAAGTACTTACCTGTCATGAAGCAGTTCGGAAACTGAAAGCTTGTGGTGATAATACCCGAGCATCGGAGAGCTCGTTAATGTCTATGCTGCACCTGATCTCTCTCCGGTCGTGTCGGATTGCCGTTGCATCGGACAATGAGAGTGAAGGATAGAGAGTGCATCTGTGCATCATCACTATAATTCTATCTCTGATCTCCTTATACAGAGAACAGCTGCTGTGGCCGAAATCGCCCTTGGACGTCATTATTCTTATAGTGAGCGTATGCCACATAGGCGAAATCCCGCAACACCATTAACTTCCCACATGCATTTCAATATATTTTAATACAGTTGAACTTCTGTCCATTTTCCTTTATTCCCTGGCCATGTTCACAAATGCACAGACATTTTTCACAAACCTGCACTCGTGTGAGGTATGGCTTGTGTTAAATTAAGCATAAAATTCGACAATTGCTGCAACTTAGGTTGGAACACTTTCAAGTGGGTATATACCTATATAGACTATGTAAAATGCGGGTACTTGTGTGTATGTATATATAGGAATGTTGATGTCATAGACTGATGTGTCTATGGTAGAGAGAAAAAAAAAGTGCTGTATCTTACTTTTATAACTTACAGTTTTGTTTTTTGTGGAATCGGTTATCGAAATTCGAGAATCATAGTAAAAGGAACGAAGTACTAAGAATCATAGTAAATTCTTGGGTGATTTCGCTTTTCATATTAGAGAGTAATTACTAAGTATATTATTTATAATACTGTTTTAACAAAAGTGGACAACAAACGCATTTCTATCTTACTAAAAAGATTAATTGAACAACCCCAGACTAAAAAGCAATTAATATAAACTATACTATTGTATAGGTATATACAGCCAACAATTTTACATACTGTATAAACTTATACGTATACAAATTCTCAAACAGGTACATTCACCTAATGAATAGATAAAACGTATATATTCAACCGTTGTTCTCTTGCATATTTCAAGCTTGAATAAACATTTTATAATAGTAACTAAAGTCGGGGTCATTGATATAGAAATATATTTATATACTAGACCCTTGCCGTGGTTTCACTTGCTTCTAGAGAGAATTAGGTATAACTTAAGCAAATTTTTATCATCATCATAAGTTTAAGAGCCCAGCTCTTGTCGGTACAGCTCCTTCCATTTACGCCTATCTACGCCAACTCCTGAACTTCCTTATACGTCACAACTTTCACCTTTTCTTTAATTTGCTTGATGTATGTTATAGCTTGGACGACCCCTTCCCCTCTTTCCTTCAACCTTTATCAGGATAGATAAAATAGTTAAGCGTGTGAAACCGCAGGGCTAGTCTTAGTATAAGTTCAGATATCACTCTTTTTTTCTCCAAACTATAGAGAAAAAAGTATACATAAGTACCATATACCTACATTATACTACTCTAGTAAAAGATCCCTTGAGTCAAAAACACCACCCTTACCAAGACCCATTCGCAAAAAAAACTATAAAGGGTTTTATTAAGCCAACATACCTAAAAATTAACTATCTAAAAAGGGATAGATCTTCATTAAAAAATCAAGATCTAATTGAACTTCAAAAAAAAAAGGAGAAAGGGTCTATCTAAGAGTAATTTCAGCGACTACAACTTACACGGTCCAGTGGCTGTGTGCCTGAAAGATCGGATTATACCTGAAGTGGGAACGTGGAGCAATCTACCTGAGTCTTAGGAGCCCACTTCAAATAAGGTGCGCTGTTCGTGGCGGGATTTGTCGTTGCGATTTTTTTAGGCAACTTTACCAGAAGAGACAATGTTTTAGAGTTTTATTTTTTAGTCAGTAGATAGCGGTAATTAAACTAATCAAGCTAACTAATTCATAGTTTAAGTTTATAGTTAATTGGGAAATGGTGTTAATACTCGATTAAATAGTACGAGGTAAAAATGAGATATAAATAATCTGCTAATATAAATTAACTACAATTTTATAACACTAATTTTCACATAAAGAATAGCATTATCTTATACTACATTACTGTTTATCATTTAACACCCTTAAATCACCAAACATTTTCACAAACAGAAATTTTAAACTATAAACATGATCGGAAGTCCGTTCCATTCAACGTCCGACAAAATAAATAGCTTTGCACTTCCATCAGTTCATAGTAATACCGACATTAACTGCATGACATAACTATAATTCACTTGACAACGGCACTATAAACAAAAGGCGTGATATGTAACCACGGAGTAAGGAAAGATGAGAGATGCTATAATGCAGGTAGGTCAGGCGCCTTCTTCTAGGTCAAATTCGTACGATCAGTTACTAGTGAACTAAAGAGGCGTTCGCGTTTTTTGAGACATATTGTGTCAACGATTAATGGTACATATTAAAAAAAAATGGTCGGTTTAAAAGAAGGCGTATAAAGGCGAAAACAGTGACGTTCCTCGTCTATATTCATCCTCCGAGCCTTTTTCCCAACTATGTTGGGGTCGGCTTCCAGTCTAACCGGATTCAGCATAGTACCAGTGCTTTACAAGAAGCGACTGCCCTGGCTGACCTTCTCAACCCAGTTACCCGGGCAACCCGATACCCCTTGGTTAGACTGGTGTCAGACTTAATGGCTTCTGACTACCCGTAATGATTGTTCCTCGTCTGTATCACACCCGCATTTTGACGCGCTACTTTCTTAGGCGATTTTCCGTTATGGCAACTCCGCTAGTCATTTTGTTCTCCGTGTATGCGACAGTCGCACTAGGAAACTTGGCAGTGTTGTGAATGGCACGCTTTATCGTGCTCTCGAGTCAGTCAATAGGTAGTGAATGAGATTTGTTAGAAATCGTACGTTTTATGTAAGAGAATGAATGTTGCCCGTGGTTTCACCCGCATCCCGTGGGAACTATTCTGCGCACTTGGTTAAGAAGAATCTATCCATCTACCCTTCTATCCATCGCTGAAAGATGTTTTCAAATCTGAAATTAGCCCGTTCAAGCTACTAATCAAACCAGTTCTTCAGCTAGCTAATGTTAAAAAAACATAAGTGCTTTATGCAAGCATCTAAAACTATATTTAAAAAAAACATGCGTATTGGTTGCAGTTTTCTGTACAACAATTAAAAGAGTCAGTTCCACATATAGTATAAAAAGAAAAGGAGGCTCCCGACCGCATGAAAATTCACACCAGTTCCACTGTCAAAAAACCAGGAAAAATTCTAGATCACATGACAGTTCCTAGTAAAACCTCTGTTTGTTGGCTTTTCCTAGAAAGACCGAAATCATAACCTGAAGGACTTGGACCTTTATTTGCTACCGAAAAACAATTAAGTTTCCATTTGACCCTAAAACAAACGAAATACATACGATCTCTAATTATTGGACTTTCAGTATAGAAACCGTAGTACCGCAGACAAAACCAGAGTATACATTTGTATTGTAACAAATATCTCTTCGGTCTGAAACATCGGTAAGCAATTTACAACTAGTGATGTGATTTGTTCGACTTTCGACTTGTTTATTTTTAATGTTTATCGAATTTTATTTTTTGAAATAAAACGTAGGTATTTTGTTTTTGATAGTAAGTCAATATTTGGTATGTGTTTTTTTGGAAAAGTTTGGAAAATACGTAGGTTCATAAATGGGACTGGAAATAGTCGACTAAATAAGTACGTTGGAATAACATTTATATAAAAAAAAAAACTCCTCAAGTGATAGTGTAATAGCAGTAAGTATCAAACTCATTCCGTTAATATTTTTTCTTCTATCTTACTTATTACTAACACTTTTATCTAATGATTCACAGCCAAAACATGGCACAAACTTCTGTCACACC
Source organism: Helicoverpa zea x Helicoverpa armigera (assembly GCA_033682625.1). NCBI lineage: Eukaryota > Metazoa > Arthropoda > Insecta > Lepidoptera > Noctuidae > Helicoverpa > Helicoverpa zea x Helicoverpa armigera. The sequence continues at coordinate 3,700,295 of JAWIIS010000017.1, forward strand.
AAAACAAAACACTCGTACAGTCACACCGAAAACCTTTTTCTTTTCAACACGCTTGAAACTTCGACATCGAACTCCGACAACACGTCCCATCCCTACCCAGTTTCACGTGCTGATACTACAAACATTATTCACACGTTTAAAATAAATAAAAATATCCGTACACCAGTTTGTATTGGGTTTTCTCGTAAACAAAGAAACGGGTACTACTTGTTATTGTGCATTTAACTTATAGGGTACATTTGTTTCGAATAAACTCGCCATTCCGAAAGCGCGAAGATATTTATTTATAAAAATAAATATGGATTGCAATCGTTACACTTTTGCGTTGGACTGTACTTTCGGATTTTCGGCGAAATATTTATGATACAGTTTTACTAGCGATATTGTTGTATCTTTTATTTTTATTTGATAGCTCTTACATGGTGAGAATGGATTTTATTGAACAAACGAAAAATTATTACAATGCTTGGATAGTACAGCAACGTGCTCAACATTTTATTTTTAATTACCCGTTTTTCGTCCATAATGGAATGAAAACTCAATATTATTGCAGACCAAATTATATTAAACCTAGAAATATTGACATCTTATCAATCAAATACGACCATCTTACATTTCTAAAATAACGATAAACACACATTCACAACACCATAAAATATCAGCATACCAATTAACCAATTCAGTAACAGTTAAATTTAGACGGTTAAACATCAATCGATGCCGCATCGGCTCCTTAGACAAACCACATAGCATCCGTTATGCGGAACTCCGTTTACGTTTCATTTGGTTCCGTACATTTTAACTAATGGCGTCGGAATATATTGGACATGGTTTCTAAGTTAGTCACAGACAAACGGATTCCTATTATTCTTTAGTTGGTTTGATACTTTGTAATGTTGTTAATCAGAAGTCTATCTTTTTAATGTTGCGTCTATAAGTGATGCATCGGTAGAAATTTTTATAAACATTATGTAGTACTTGCCAAATGCAATGACGACTCAAAAATAACCATGCATGTGGCCACTTTGTGCAAAAAGGGTTTAAAGGCCATAAAGTTTGATGAAACTATGCAAGTCTTGAAAGATTCATGAATTGGTTCTAATTTCGGGGTATTTGTGTAATTACACAAATTATACCCCCACCAATCCTACTACCCCATAACATGATGAGAAGTGGTTTTGTTTTTTATACCTGTGTTATTGTATCATTTAATATAAATAATATTATCTTAGATTAATAGAAAAACAATACAATATTTGATATTCATGCCCACACACTAGAAAAAACAATAAGTTCAATTTTCTGCACAAATCGCGTTCTCAAATACCAATAACAACGAAAAAAAACAACAAAACACTTGAAAAGCAATAAATAAACGACAGAAACGTATAAATAATGAGTGGCGGAGCGCAACTGCGATTTATAGTCGCAAATGTCTCGGTCGCAACACGTCAACTGCCTATTTTAGTCGCATAAGTCGAATCGTACAGAGTTATGTTGGAATAGAGAGGACGTTATTGAATTTATTGCTGTATTACAAATTGTAGGATAGTTCCAGTAATTTTGACCTTTCATAAGTCTGCGAAGAGCTATCTTTATCAACATTACCTACGTAGCCTTTTTCCCAACCACGTTGGGTCGGCTTCCAGTCTAAACAAAAGTAGCTGAGTACCAGTGTTTTACAAGGAGCGGCTGCCTATCTAACATCCTTAACCCAATGCCTCTTGGTAAGACTGGTTGTCAGTCCTTCTGGCTTCTAACTGCCCTACCGAAGATGTTCAATGACAGCCGTAAAAGCTGTTCCTTCAAATCATCAGTCTTTTAATCGTCTCACTGCTAGGCTGCGGCCTCCTCTCACACAGAGAAGGATTGAGCGTTAATCACCACGCTTGCTCAATGCGGGTTGGTGATTTCAGACTTTATAGCCCAGGTTTCGTCAAGATGTTTGCCTTGCTTACATTATATTGTAACTGTTTAAGCATGCATGATTAATTTAATAGGAACATTATAAAGCCTACTAGGCTTCATAATTAGCCACTGATCCGGGATAAGTTGATGGAAGTAAAAGCATGCCTTTGAGTAGGATAATATTTTACTCGATAGATATAGAAGTCCTTTCAGTATTTGAGAGAAACGTCTACTTTGCACAAAACTTATCTCACTAATATTATAAAAACGAATGTTTGTGTGGTGGTATGGATGTTTGTTCTTCTTAAGAACTGCCGAATGGATTGTGATGAAACTTGTCATTCACATAGCTTAAGTATCAGAATAGCATATTGGCCCATTTTTTCCGGGCGAGCAAAGTAGATCCCAGTGGACAAAAAGTTTTCAGTAATTGTATGAAACATTCATACTGTCTTAAACTACTAGCTGCATACATTCTAAGCCACAAATATTCGCCAAACATGTGTTAAAAACCGTTCAAATCAGTCTACAAAATTCTAGTAAAACAATAATTACATTTTTTAAGCAAACAAATACTTTTCTAAGAACACAATCTTCGATTTTATCCAACTACAGAATAATGGATCAATCGCGTGCGTCTTTTTTAGAAGTGCGAACCTACCAAGGAGAACAAAATAACTAGTGGAGATGTCATAACGCAAAATCTAATTAATTAGCACGCCAAAATGCGGGTGTTCGGAAGACGAGGAACGTCTCCGGCCTTACGTGCCTTCTATGGAACCTGTCTATTATTTTCTAAACAAAATCACGTCTTCTTTCGTGTCGATGACATGTCTTATAGTGAGACTACAGTTTGTCAGCCCAATATGCCATCACAGCGAGAGCACGGCCGGAAGCGCTCATAAGATCCTCCCGCGAGCAAATTTCAGGGCACATTGTACAAAATCACCAATCAATTAAGACCAATCATTGACAGGAAAGTTTTGATTTGACAAGGAACCTCACACGTTCTAGTAACGGATCACGCCTATCGAACGTTACTAGACCTACAAGAAGGCGCCTGACCTACCTTCCATATAGCATCTCCGCTATATTTCTTCCTCCGTGAAACATACATTGAGCCAGCATCAGATTAGTACAATACTTTAGTTAGCTTAACGATCGTTAGAGCAGGCGGGGCCCGGTGATTAATGTAGTGTTAATAGACAGTTTTTGGAGTGTTTGAATAGTGGCAAATGTCTGTCTAGCTGAGTCAAACGTTGTCTTGAGTCATTGACTGAGTACATTGTATAAGATATATCCATAATATGAGTAGTTAAAAGATATGCTTTTAACGAAATGCGTACGTATGTAAATCTGTACGGATTTTGGCTAAATTCGGACATAATCACATAACACATTTGAAATATCAAAAAAGTTATGTAAAATAAGCACGATAATTTATAAAATATAATGTAATGTTACAAAATGAATATTAAAATAAGGGAATTATTTTTTTTGTGCACCGGCGTAATTAGTGTATTTTTTACTTTTACATATTTATAAGTATTACATTCCGATTGCATAAAGTATCACCCGAAACTACAATATTATATACATATATTGCTATATTGCGAAATTGCTTTTGATTTCTAATATCGCTCAAAGTAATAAAAGCTAATAAATTCTCTGTTTGATAAGTTTCTAAGTAGGTAATCTTTACCTATACATAATGTAGGTTTAATTGAATTAACGTCGTAAATATATTTGAAAGTAGCTGTAACGATAAAAATATTAGTAAAATTATTTATATCTTTGGAATTATTACTTCACACAAAAAATATATGTACTACTGATGTCACAGAGATATAATATATGTTTTAAGAAAGGTAATACTTTAAGAATGTTATGAAAGCAAATTGTATAGTATAGGGTTTAGGTGGCCGACTTAAAGTTAACTTCTAACAATAGGCGGAGATGGCGTAATCAGGTTTTTCTATTATAATATCAAGAAAGATACAACTGAGATAAAAATTATAACACTGATATTTTTATGAGATAAGGTACTTTATTATCATGTGCTTTAAAATGTAAATTGCGTAATCAATTTGTTAAGGTCATTGGTAGAAAGTGTGCAATACGCCAAAATTATTTAAAAGCATGTTTCCTAGTTTTCTTCGAAAACCAACTTTTTTTTAAGTCTTCCTTAATCCTGGTATTAGGTAAGTGTTAGAAACTTCGCCTTGACAGAAACCTCCTAGAAACTACATTTTTGGTTCTCCTATTAATAAAAAAATCTATTTGCTAACTATCCTGCCACGTAAATTCGTATTTATGTAGGTACGTCACAAAGCTGCCCAAAATTAATTGCTAGGTACCAAGTGTATGCACCTCTGAAAAACTGACAAACTCTTGATGACACTACCCAGTTACATTATCGTCCTAACATGTAGGTACAAAACAAGGTAAAAATACCCATATCTACCATAGGTACCTAACTTCCAAAATACACGTCTGTCATGAAAAGTGCCCATTTGTAACCCTAGCAATACTACATGTGTTTCATTTGACACAATACGAGGCCCTCCTCAGACGTGTTGAGGGCTCTCCAAGCCCTCCCGATCACGGGGATAGTGCTGGTATATATTTGACGGGGAAGGTGTGCTAGTGAGGGGACAAGCACGGGAATTCGGCGCGGACTTTTTGATGATATAGTCGAAAGATAGCCGCACTAAAAACTGTTTACTAAGTTTTAATTGACGGATAGGCTACATGATTTATAACTACAATGAGTATTGAAAACTCTGTCAAAATAAAATACCTAAACATTTACCAGAATTCTGAATTTACATTAATACATATAAATAGAAACCACTGAATTCCACATAAGCTTAATAAGATTACCAAAAATGGAAGCACATTTTCCTCACGAAATAGCATTATCTTTACATCCACATATCTTCTACCTAAACCCGAAATTAACACACTCCAGCCACAGACAAGCAAATCATTCCATCAGACCGCTGCCCAATTTTTATCCCGCATTAACTCATTAAGTCCGGGATGTGCGGAATCCCGAGACGGTGCACATCACTACCTCGAGGGTCTTCAGCAATTCGTGCGTGAGGGCCACGTACGGATCTGAAGTCTGATTTGAAAGGATCTGACGTCTCTTGTTTACGGTACCTGTGTCTTGTATTGGGATTCGGGGAAACTTGGAAAAAATCGTCAATGTCAATTGTAGTAGACTAAAATTGGTAGAAAAGGAATTGTATTGAGTTTATGTCAATTTTGACACTTTCTATGTACTTATGAGAATTGTATAGTTATTTTGTGCACTCTGGATTTTTTAATAAACAAATACAAATCATTTGTTTTTTGTATTTCCGAATTTAGCATTTGGATTAAATGAACTGAAGGGTTTATTTTATTTTATAAACTTGATGTAGGTTCGTAGAATCAAAGTTTAAATTGTCAATGGGTGTTATTATACAGATTAAAATACGTGTGGAAATATGTATTTAAAACTTACTTTATATGTACGAGACTGTTGACTGATACAAAAAAGTTTGAATCGCTTACCTGAAACAAAAAAACAATATATTAAAATTAAGCAGAAATATTATAATTTAGTAGGCGCTCAGTGTACTGCCAAAGATGTTCAAATGACAGCCGATAGCCACCAATTTAAAGTGCCTTCCGAAATTGTACGGATGAGACAACACAAAACAATGTTACAACCGACCCAATATTACTTTCAACCACCATCTGTCCTAACAAAGGATTCAACCAATGAGGCTAAACCCAAAATTTACCATAAACATACTTTATTAGCCATGTTAGCGAACACAAATGCCTTTAACCCTCCAATATCAATCGAGAGCACAAACGGAACACGATAATGGGTTCCGTACCGTAATTTAGGGTTACTGATCACCGATAGAATTGCAAACCTCAATCTTGGCACGCTCGCCTCGGAAATGGGTTGAGGGCATACAAGGCAACTATTAGCATTTTAGGGTCTGTGTGAAGTGGGGGTACCTGGATCTTATGTCCAGTTTACTTAAGGCAGCCAACACTGTTATTCGATTGCTGACTAGGTTAGAAAATATTTTAGTGTGTGCCTAATGAAAAAAATAATATAGTTATTTCAATAATGTATAGGGTAATCTTCCTTTTCAATCTCTCAATCTATTTAAAAAACCGCATCAAACTCCGTTGCGTAGTTTTAAAGATTTAAGCATAGGTACATAGGGATATAGGGACAGAGAAAGCGACTTTTTTATACTATGTAGAGATAGGAGTATTATTGAGAACAGTGTTAATCGAATAATTTAGAAATCCTTCGAAATAATCTTTAAATATCAATGTCTGAACACTGATTCTTGAAATGTGTCAGAAATGAAAACCAACTTGTTTTTTTTTTACTATTTTCCAAAGTATATATTAGTATTTTAAGTGCTCATTGTACCCACAACTTTAACAAACAGATAGTTAACCCTACGGCCATTTGGTGGCAACACAATAAAGTTTTTCTTCCACCTTGTTAAATTAACACGCCGTTTGAGGGTTATATATGTTGTTTGGCTAAATTAGAAGTCGAATCTAGAGCAATGATGAATGATGAGCATTTTTTATGAACCTTGGTTTATCGCTTCAAGAAAATTTCAGAATTCCCTTCCTACTGGACACTTAACAATAAAAGTATACATCAAAACTATTGATTCGATTTACATAAGTACACATATAGTTTAGTTTTTTTTAACGACGTCAAAAATCATCAAATTTTAATGACCCTTCCCGCTATGGGTTAGCAGCGGTGACGGAGTGTCAGACTCTTACTGACTAAAAACCGTCGTGTTCCGTCGCAGGCCTTTATGTACCAGGGCCTCTTTCGAACAATCCCGCAGCCCCGGCAGGCCTTGGCCCTATTGGACCCCGCTGGGGTTGCTGACATCTTTTTGAAGACCGCGTGGATATAGTTTAGAGCTTAAGAAAGAACATATGCTATTATTTATCCTGTTGAGCAGTAAATAGTAGTTACTTAGGCACAGAATAATGTTTACAGTTTCAAATTAATAATCCTACCTGAAATTCTGAAATGATTTCAGCTATAATTTAGATAAATAATAGTCTAGACTTATTGATATCTAATATTTTAATTGAAATCAAATTGATTGCAATTTACTCCAATTTACTATTACACAATTAGAATCGAATATGAAACCTAAATAATTCAGATCAATTAACAAAATAATTTCAGTACCTAATTGATTAATGTTTTACAGCGACTTGAATTTTGACTTTGTTTTTGTTACGTCTGTCTTTAACGTTTTTATGACCAAACTGCGAAACCGATTTTGATGATATTAGGTTAGTAAATAAGTAGAAAAAATATAAATAGATAAAAGATGCAGAATATTGTAGTTAATTGGTCCTAAATCTACACAAATAGTATAAAGCTGAAGAGTTTGTTAGATTTAACGCGCTTACCTCAGAAATTACTGGACCGATTTCAACTGTTCTGTGTTAGTCTTTGAGAAAGGCTATACTTGAGGTACTTCCCACGGGCCTGAGACATATTTGTCTCCGTATAATTTTAGACCTTCTTTATTTCCCAAAAAAAGGGACTTAATTCCAACAAACTTTGCCCTTTAGCCTACACAAAGTAATTTTTAGAATTATATGTAGATGTTGTTTTCTTTAACAAGCCGGAGAAAAAACTTCGCCAGACAAATTAGAATAAGTTAGGGAGTGGAAGTTTCAATGGACTCCCCGACATTCCAATCTACGCATGTTTTAATTTATTTTCACGGAAAACGTAGGAAGTGCTGCGAAATTACGGTGTTTGCGTAGATAAGACAATTCTGATTTTAAATAAGTATTCTTCCGTTACCGTTCTTTGAAAGTGGACATAAAATTGCGTATTTCTTTTAAAGCTTTAAAGTTTAAAATTAATAGTTTTTTTTTACTTCAAACTATGACAATACCCTCCTAGTAGATTATCGGCCATGGTGGCTGTTCTTATGCAAGGAGATCAGCCAACTACGCAGGACATATTATAGAGCACAAGCATTTGCTTGGACACTGGTGCACTCACAATTCCTTCACTCTCATAGCTCGATGGGACGGCAATCCGACACGACCATCAAACTATGTATATCAATTACATATTCTAGGCTTACATAACACAACATAACATCAAATATTAATAACAGTAATTGATATACTCCGGTACAATCAGTAACTACCATTGATATGGCTACATCATTGATTGATATACAGGTTTGATTCCCGTGTTACGTTATTTTGTGAATTCTCAGAAACGGATTGGATAGCTAATAACTGGCTTCGTATTTAATGTTTTGTGATGCCTAAATGGCAAATTGAGTGTGGTTTATATTTATGTCAAACTAGAATTTCTGGGAAATGGTTCATCAAAACTTATGTGGTTGTGTTTGTTTGTTGATATTTTATCTATATACTCTGTACTAATAATATAAAGCTGAAGAGTTTGATAGGACGCTTATCAAATCATAGTATACAAATACTCCCTCAAGACAACTATACTTAAACTATGTAGATTATAATATATTACTAAAACAATAAAGCAGCACTATGCAAGTCTGACTCGCGCACGAAGGGGTCCTTTAAAACGCCAAAAAAATCACGTTGTACTGGAAACCTCTTAAATATTTTTTGTTGCACTTTTTCCTTTTAGTTTCGGGGCCCTAAAACACTACAAACTCCCCCCTTTACTCAATAATTTAACTAAAAACATACATCCACATTTAATTACACGAAAAATCCAAAGAGCTCGAGACAAAACATCATTAATCTTCCGTCTCGCTCCCGCATCAGGTCTTGGTTGGAACGTGATTTATTTGCGGAGTTTTTTTGCCAAGAATTTTATGTAGCCTGCTTGGTAAACCCGAGGCTTAAAGATTTCGCGATTTAAAGGGGTTGCTGGAAGGGATAAAAGATTTTAAAATATCATGAATAGGAAGACTGATTCTAGTTGAGCCTAAGGTGACAAACAAATATGGATGACAATTGTCAACAAATGACTTTTTTTTAAGACTGTATATATTTTTGATACAAAAATATTTTATTTATGTTTAATTGTTGCATTATTCACAAGAATAAATAGGATAAATTTTGTTTGTTGAAACTACTGGACCGATTTGAAAAACTCTTTCACTGGCTGTAAGCTAGACTGCCCCTGAATTAACGTGGCCTATTATTAATTGTATCTGGGTAACTCAAAGTAGTTTCCACGGGACACGGGTGAAACCGCGGGAAAACCGCTAGCGATCAACATGCCTAGATAAAACCAAAACTGAAACACATAAACGATATTATAGGTAACCTCAACATTTTATACAATTTCACAGGTGTCACACACAAGGCTTTCCCCTCTTTCAACAAAAGAATACATCGTTTTAACATCCCACTTCATACAAATAAACTCCTGTTATTCTCCCCAACAAAAATGCCCCTTCAAGCTACTTTAAATCCTCGTCAATACGATAGAAATGGCCAAAAGAACTGATTAGTCCTTTATCCGGGCCCAGCGACATCTTAAAAAGGTTGACTATATCTTGAATCGAAACTCTTAAATGTGTAAAAGAATCCATAAGGAAAATCGCAGTTACTTTTGCGAAAAATATAAGGGAAAACCGTCAATGCAAATGGTGTTTGATATGTATGAAAATTGCGTATTTTTGTATGTTAGAAACAACAACACGTGTTGGGAATTTTCTAAATATAGGTCGACTATTATTAGGCACAATTATTGTGCTCGTATTGTTAAAAACGGTTTCGTCTAGACTTAAAAAAAATATCGTTTTACGACATAAGTTATTATAGATTTGTATAACTTGTTTTAGGTACTAGTCCCAATAAACTTGAAATTTTGGATTTGTATTGTTATACTTATTTTACTAGACCCGAATTCGCGATCTCACGTTTTCAAAAATCTTGTTAGGACTGCCTATTTCTAAGTTAACAAAAACAATTTAGTCTTTAGTTAATGTTTCATAAGGAACGCTTATTAAGCTTTTATTTTAAGATTAGTGACAAATCTCATTTGCCTAGACTTTCATAAAGCTACTCTTATCAACGTAATGTTACCTACATATAAGGCAAGCCAAAATTTTCATAATAATCATTGCGCAAACGAAAGCGTTGATTGCATCACATCAAGGAACGCAAATGCGTGAAAAAATTACACTAAGAGTATCCTCACACTGGAAACTTTTAGTCGGCCGATTGTTGGTGGCTCATAAATCAGCATAATCATCGGCCCTGATAGGGATATTGAGCCCTGACGTTTACCTGCGCCGAAGGGATTTATTAGTTTATTTGTACAGTGCGCAAAGCGATCCCCACTCTTCCGCCGAGAGCTCATTATCCGTGCTGATAACTATATGAAGATGAATGATTGGTAGTAAGCACATTACAAACATCAGATATTTTTCCGGTATGAGCCCGACTGAAAACTTTAATTTAAATCAGGATTTTCTTCAAAAAAAATGTTGCCTATCATAGGGCCAACTGTCGGCCGACTAAAAGTTTTCAGTGTGCGGGTAGGTAAAGACGTTACAGCAAAATAAGAAAATTTGCATAAGAAACATTTTTATAGCATTAAAACATAAAGTTTTATGAGCTACTCTCGGCTTAGGCCGGGAGATTGGAGGTTATTTCAGCTCGTTTGATAAAGATTTTTCGAAATTAGTTGTTTAACGTGATTTCTATGTTTTAGACCTACTTTGGAATCGTAACTATTCGAGGCAATAACAATACCTCATTAATTACTGGAGAAATCATGGCACAAACATTGTCCTTATTAATACTGTAAATGCAAAAATAACTCTCGTCTGTATGTCGTACTTTTACATTAAAACTACAGAATCGAAATAAAATTTGGTGTATACAGTACAGTCAGAGAAAGGATATGCCTAAGCCACTTTCTATCAGGGTGCAGGAAATTATTACCTCGAGATGTGAGAACAGGTAGTAATTAATATGAAAATGAGTAAAACACACGTAACTAGTAGCTAATCATCGTACCATACGCGAATTATATAACTTATATTAATTATCAAGTTCTTAGCTAGTTACTAAATTATTACTGTTCTCAGAAATGTCTGCTTCAATAGATATTCATGGTCGTAACATCTGAAATATAAATGTTTTAATTAGCTATTAAAATCGACTAAGTCCTATTAGGAATAAGTAGGGAAATAATTTTCTTTTAAGTGTTCACTTCCTGATATCTAGAAGATGTTATAATGAATTCGAAAATACCTATTATGCTTAACATAGACAAATGATCCAGATGTGAGAAATATGAACGATAAAGCTTCTGTAGAAAGAATGTATTTATTACGTAGGTAAAAACGTGGTCACCAAGCCATTTCATCATCAAGTCATAATAGTCGTGGCAAGAGCAAACACTCATCTTGCTTTTTGTAACTTCAATCAATATCATCCCACTTTTATTCTTTTTGCGACCAACGCAGCATATCTTCTGCTATACTTCTTTATGCGACATTATCCCATAAGTAACATCTTTTTGAGTCTTTTATACAACCCATCCATTGTTTTTTCGATTGCCTCCTTCCTTGCATCCACAATCCACATACATACTCGATATTTTAAACTTTAAAGTGTAATAGTTCCCTAGTTTCACACCACAAGCTCTCTGCCTATATTCCAAGATGGTTGCAAAACAACGCAGAGCACAGAACATTTATTTAAAAACACCCACTTTGTTCTCTCAGTTTGTGCGGAATCATAAAACAAAATTCTCTTGTTAGCGGTCTATGTTTAGCTCAGACATAGGGAATTATTTCAACGGCGTTTTTACCGCCTACGGTACTTTTTTCTTTCGGCAAGTGGTAAGCAGTTTAATGCTGAAAACATAATAATTACGAAATAGGACAAAGGTAAATTTTGTTTGTTTATTTATCGCAATCTGACGAGCGACGCTCTATCTTTATGCGAAAGTACCTTATATACTTTCTCTTTAAAGCGAATAGGTTAAGGTATATTTGGATTCCCGCGGCTTCACGTGCACATACTAAGAAAGACACCGGTGTGAATCCGGAACACCCCTTCGCCACTCCCCAGGTTGTTAGATGGAAAATGTCCATGAGAAATTCCCCCGAAAAAATAAACTGGTACATACGTTTTGACTTTTCAACAAAGCCTTGCTAATTTTTAAATATCAAAATAAAGGGTTTGGCAATCAAAATTGTACAATATCTCCTATGGTAATTACACCTCTGCTCTATATTCAAATACCTATGTACATCCTTGACAAAATCTAGCTAAACACATTTACGCAACAAATACACCCAACCCTATTATAACCGCGTACATAAAATCATAAAGAACGGTACCTCCGACCCCATCGCTTACACTCATACAATATTAGCACAAATTAAACCGAAGCTTTTTCACCAAATACATAGAAATGTGAACTGTCACAGACAGTGTTGAATTGCTCGGTAATTTCGACCATCCGGCTTTTAACCCTACCAAGGTCTTTTGGACCCAGAAGCGATAACAGTTTAATTAAGTTGTTGAGTTGGGACTTTGTTGTATTGCGCTGTTTTCTTGTCGCTTTTTGCAAACAATTTTAATGACTGTTGGTAATTTTGGTAGCAGTGGTTTAAATAGAAGTTTGTATAAGTCGTGGAGAATGAAATGGCTAGAGATGTCATAACGCAAACACCTAAGAAAGTAACGCGCCAAAATGCTGCGGTGCGGGGGAAGAACGTTACTAGCTCCGTACTATACCTATACACCTTCTATGGAACCCGGCCATTATTGTCAAAATTAAATCACCAATGATTCAATACCAATCTTTCAAAGATTCTGTCAATTTTTAACATATTAGTTTTGATTTGAGAAGGAACCCAAACGCCTCGTTACTACTAGTAACTGATCAGGCCAATCGCAGGTTACGTTGACCTACAAGAATGCGCCTGACCTACCTAGTACCTTCCTTATGGCATCTCCGCTATCTTTCCTTCTTCCATTGTAAACCAAATTCCAAGAAAACTTCCAAGGTTTCAGCCGTTTGATATTGCCCTTTAATCCAATACTTTTAATGTAGCCTACATTTTGGTCCACAATTTTTAGCTGTCGATTTCACCTTCATTTGTTTTTTATCGTGCCTATAAATAAATCAGTCCAGCAAGCAATGACAGTTTTTCAGACATTTTCAAAGGCAAGAAATTTTCTTTTGATATTTTTCACAGAATTTGTAACTTAGTTAACGTACAAAAATAGAAATAAATTACGAGCCTTTTTGTCTCTTACATAGGTCAAAGTTTGAAGTACTATGTCTGAGTATTTTATGAGTTTGTTACACGAATTCCATATTAAGTAATATCTAGGTTGTGTAATGAGGTTTTTTGGCCGAGAAATACACGTAGATGTACAGGAATACAGATAAAAAATGTGCTGTTATCTACACACATAAAAAACCGTGTTAAAAAGCCTGTCATAATGTGGTCGGAAATTATAATAGCAGACTGCATTAGAGGGTAGAAGTATGTCAGAATGAGATTGTAGAAATACACATAATTTAGTTGTGTAGGTACCTATTATTAATGTTGAATATATAATTCATAGTATATAATAAAAGTAGCTGTTCCTCGCGGTTCTGAGAGAACCACCCCGCACCTGGATAATAAGTAGCTGATTTCCTTTCTCAGGCTCTAGATTAGATGTGTGTACTAATATGTCGATTCATTTATGAAAGCAAAACTCAAACAGAGTAACTTTATTAGGATTGACACTAGTTATTACATATTAGACTACTCGGGCAAATATAAAACCTTGTGAAAAGGTCAAGAATAACAGCAATTCCTTAGCAAACATATGTATGTCTTTGTTCTTTTCTGTGAGGAACCCCAAAAAACTCACAGCCCTATTTAAAAATGTAGAACAAAGAACAATTTTTATTAATAAATCGTTTCACCAAATGAATGACTAGGCAATTTGACCCGCTCTTTCATTCACTCAGTTAATCTAATTACTCAGTACGAGCATTCAATGAATGAACATAGAATGATTTGCATTTTGATGCGTTTTTAGGGTTCCGTAGCCAAAATGGCAAAAACGGAACCCTTATAGTTTCGTCATGTCCGTCTGTCCGTCTGTCCGTCTGTCCGTCTGTCCGTCTGTCACAGCCGATTTACTCGGAAACTATAAGTACTACAGTGATGAAATTTGATGGGAATATGTGTTGTATGAACCGCTACAAAAATATGACACTAAATAGTAAAAAAAAGAATTGGGGGTGGGGCCCCCCATACATGTAACTGAGGGATGAAATTTTTTTTTTCGATGTACATACCCGTGTGGGGTATCAATGGAAAGGTCTTTTAAAATGATATAAAGTTTTCTAAAAAACATTTTTCTTAAAGTGAACGGTTTTTGAGATATCAGCTCTCAAAGTCGTAAAAAGTATGTCCCCCCCCCTCTATTTTTATAACTACGGGGTATAAAATTCTAAAAAAAATAGAGGTGATGCATGCTAATTAACTCTTTCAACGATTTTTGGTTTGATCAAAGTATCTCTTATAGTTTTTGAGATAGGTTGATTTAACTGTAATTTACGGAACCCTTCGTGCACGAGTCCGACTCGCACTTGGCCGGTTTTTTATCCCTTTTTTAATTTACATAAAAGTTAAATTCTAATGAGTTTAATAGAGATTAATTTTCTTAGGTCTTGTTTCGATCGTAATAATCGAGATTTAAAAAATAGGTATGCCGTGCGGTTTGTCTATACTATAGGTATTTTGAAGGATTTTAAGTTTTTTCATATATTTTGCTTCTACTGACTTAAAAGTATTAATCGCCATTCTGACTTGAGCAAGCAAAGTGATCGATGCTCATTTCTTCTCTGTATGAGAAGAGGCCCGTGCCCTGCAGTAGGACAATTAAAGGAAGATGATGAATACTTTGACAACAAGAGTAGCAAAAGAAATGTAAATAGTTAAAAAGGCATCATTATTGATATTGAGAATGTCAATGAAGAGATCTAGAGTATATATTACATAAAGATTATTCCAAACCATCTTCAAAATTCCCAAACCTATAAACCATTTCCCATACAATAAACGATTAAATTGAAACAATCATGTACTATATATTACAACAATGGTATTTGACGGCGTATGGGATCGGTAACTCTTGTTATTCAAAGGAGATTAGCCCCAAATCCCATAAAGATTTCTGAAGATGCCTGCGGATCAGAATCCCTTGTTGATTGTGGTACAAGTTATGAAATATTAGCGACCAGCCTCTACTTATCATTTATTAATAACTTACTGCGTCTTCTATAAAGTCTATAAAGTCTGAAATCACCAACCCGCATTGAGCAGGCGTGGTGATTAATGCTCAATCCTCGTCCGTGTGAGAGGAGGCCGCAGCCCAGCAGTGGGACGATAAAAAGGCTTTAACAGTAACTGCGTCTTCATTAATTTCATCTGCATCTCGTGCAGAACTATTTCACGCAAACAGATAACATGTAGTCTATATAATACAGAGATAGTGTCTTGCCAAAAGTGAAATAAAGTCAAATCGGTTCAGTAGTTTCGGCGTGAAAGCGCGATAGACGAAGTAACTCTCGAATTTATAATATTAGTAGGGTTTTATAAGCCTTTCTTACAGGCTATACTATAATTATCTAACCATTGTTCAACACTTTATTCGTTCTTTACTCACCTTCTTTTGTACGTTAGTAAATTTTATCTATTTATCGTACTAATTTTGATAGGTAGTCGCTATTACCTTGGACCATACAAACTGAACGACATTCTACATTTAGTAGACAATAATCCAATTTATCTGAGGAGTTGGGAGACTCGTAAATTTGCTTCAGAACTTTGTTGGAAGGCCTTACAACTCATCTGACCTCGTTATTGTAACTGTCTTGATGGTCTAGTGGTCGCTAAGCGCGGGTCCTGTACACGAGGTTTTAGGTTCGGTTCCCGGGTCAAAATCGGTTTAAGAAACTTTCACTAAATGGCCCGGAGTCTGGAAGTTGGTGGTGATACATCCGTGCATGCCCGGAGAGCACGTTAATATCGGTCCTGTACCTTATCTCTCTCCGGTCATATCGGGTCCATTCGGGCTATGAGAGTGAAGGAATAGTGAGTACACCTGTGCACTATATGTCCTGCGCAGCTAGCTGATCTCATTAAGTTTGAGAAATATAAATTACTACTTAGCTTGACATCTCCTATACCGTTGGACCATAGTATGCATGTAATTCTCTCTTCTAACACAGTTATTCAATCCGTGAGCTAAAATGAAAATTATTTTACGCAAAATAGAAAACCACCAACAATGAAATATTGTTTACAAAACAAAATTTCTCTATATTTCGACATGTAGGCAGTAGGCAGTTTGGCAAATAAATTCATAATAGAATTTACAGGAATCTATTGTTATGTTATTTCTAAATTTTTGTTTTTTATACATATGTATCAAATGTCATAAAAAAATGGCTGACACTCTGATACATACACTACATGGAATGTCATCATTATCCTCCGAGTCTTTTTCCCAACTATGTTGGAGTCGGCTTCCAGTCTAACCGGACGTACCTGAGTACCAGTGCTTTACAAGGAGCGACTGCCCTATCTGACCCCCTCAACCCAGTTACCCGGGCAACCCAATATCCCTTGGTTAGACTGGTATCAGACTTACTGGCTTCTGACTACCCATACACTACATTGAATAATTAGTACTGATTTTTATATGAAGTGAGGAGTGCATTTTAATATTTTATTTCACAGAAAGAGCTCTAGGAATTCATCATTAATTTAGCACTATTTGTGTTAAACTGTAATTAATAAAGGTGCATTTAAATTAATAAACAATACGATTTTTGATTTATTATTTAAGTGTTGTAACTCACCACGTTCATTTGTTTCAATAATTCATCGATGAATTCATTATTTGTATTTTTGTTTGCTTAAGTAACACATATTGGAAAGGTATAGTAAAGTAATTAATATGACTGTGAAATCCATTCAGACTATCCAAGTTACCTAAGGTCCAATTCAATTAACTTTTATGCGTAAGTACAGTTACTTTTAAATGACACTGACGGTATAACCAATCTATAAGAAACTTGCTATTTTGCGCATTTTCACATCACCCCGAGGGAACTACTTACCGTATCAGGATAAATTACAGTCAAAGACTCTCACAATCCTGGCTTTTGTAGATAAAATAATTTTCAGAATCTAATCGGCAGAACCAGATCATAAAACGACCTTAAGTATCCTTACTCACAAACTAAACCTCTTTACAATAAATATTAGTTTCAAAGTACCTACAGATATATATTGGTTTGGATATAAATTGAACCTACCAAAGATTATTGAACAACTTTCGTCCATACGCGTAAAGTATCCCTTGAAACCTCAAGTAATATTTAGTAGATTATAATCCCTTATCAGGGACAGTAAACTTTGCAATAAGTTAACAAAATCCCTATATTCACTACCTTTGATCTTAAGCTTAACCATAAAATAATCACTCCTGACAACTCCTGATAGCAAGTTACTTAACTTAAGAGGCTGGCACACCCAAAACACTCACTCTCTAGGAAGAGAGAAAGAGAGAGAAGCCTGTTGAAGCGACGTTCGTAACATGCCTATAAATTAATAGCTTTAAAATGAGTTTTTAACAAAAAAAAATCGACTCCCAAAAACACTGAAAAGCAAAAAAAAACTATTCATAGGTGCATCAGCCTAGAATTCAGTGTCTAATGGATGTTCCTGAGTTTATACGCCTCCTTTTTGGGAAGTCGGTTAAAAATTAACCAAGTTCTGTATTTACATATGGACTCGTTGATGTTACAAATTTTATCAATGTACGTTGATAAGTAATACAGATATTTTTGTCGGAAGATCATTTTAAGAGGTAAGTTTACAATTTTATTGTATAGAGAAAACTGTTTGAGAACGTGTTTTGAAATTAACAATGTTCTCAGAAATATTATGTTCAAAATTAATATATATTTTTTTCGCCGTCAAAGACTGTATAGATTTGGTCAAAAAATTGTTTGAGTCAAGCCAATTTGGGCATTCAGCGCCTTAATACTCTCTACTTATCAAGTTCAAGTTAATAACTTAACGGTTAAACGCCCTTCTAAAGATGTTGACACTATAAGATGAAGGAAAGTTTAACTTAAGTGTTTTAAGTTAGCGTAGAATGTCAAACTTGTATGTATAAAGTTAAGGATCGAAGGGGATTTTGGGAATAAGTTATTTACCTTTATGTATGTGCTTATAAGTTTAGTTGGTATATAACAATCGAGTGTGGGATTTGGTATCATCAAAAGCCTTATAATGTCCCATTGCAGGACACAGGCCTCTTCACATACAGAGAAGGAAAGAGCGTTAATCACCACGCATGCTCAAGGCGGATTGATAATTTCAGACTTAGTCCTTCACTATTAGGTACTCAATCATTGGTTACTGAGATATAGTAAAAAAAATCTACAAAGTTTGAACGAAATTCGGCCGTTTAAAGTGGGTCAAAATCGCGCCCAAAGAAGTCGGTTACAAACAAACATACAGGTGAAGCTAATAAAAAGCGTGTAATAAGATATAACATAGAAAAGTTACATTAGCACTTGCATATATGTAATTGAGAAAATATTTACAAAAAACATTATCTTCCTATATGTCATTTCAAATTGTCACGCACTACCAAACAAACAGTCTAGTTTAAAAAAAAAAAAACAACAAAAATACTGTCAAACGATAGCAACGTTACAAATGAACAGTATCGATAAATCAAACTCGATCAATCGGAAATGATAAGCAATCGAGTGATTGGAATCGGTATCGCTTGAAAAATATCGCCGTCGACCAATGTAAGCGTAAGTGACAATTGTTAGACTGATGCATCTTGTAACACACAATTGGACGTCTTGCTGTGATTGTCAAAGTTTAGAAGGAATTTTTAATTTATAAATGTGTTTTGAAACCAGGGGAAAGGCGTGGTGGTTCATGAAAATATGCATTCATCAACTGCCTCGTCTTTTCCCTATTATATTGGGGTTCGCTTTTAGTCTAACCGGATGCAACTGAGTACCTGTGTTTCGATGATGAAACTCAGAAGGCATATTTAGGAGCTAGGTGACAAAGTGAAGCCTACATTTTTCGGGTTACAAGAAGTATGTAAACATCTTGGAGAACAGCTCCATATTATAAACTTCTATGTGTATTATTATGTATGTAGATTAATACAGTCAGCTAACATAATGCTGATCAAAGTCTATATTAAAACTCATTATACTCACTCACTCACTCATAAAAGTTATTATACTAAAACTTTGAGCACCACAACCGAGCGACGTGATTGAACAGAATTGACGACATCTCGTCACAATTAACTGGAGTTCATCAGCCTTTTACGGTCACTATTGATCAATATAAGAACACCCGCAAACTACAAACTTTTAGTCGGCCGATAGTTGCTTTGGGGTCATAAATCAGTATGAAGATGAATGGAAGTGATGATCCTCTTAGCCGATTATCGGCTACGGCGGCTGTGCTTATATAAGGAGATTAGCCAACTGCGCAGGATACAGTGCACAAGCATTTGCGCAGACACAGATGCACTCACTATTCCTTCACTCTCATAGCCCGATGGGACGGCAATCCGACACCACCGGAGAGAGATCAGGCGCAGGACTGACATTTGTCCGGTATCAAACAGACTGAAAACTTTGAAAAATATTTTTTTTTCAACCATCGGAACAACTGTCGACCGACTGTTTAGTCTCCAGTGTGCGGCTTTTATGGTGACTATTGATCAATGTAACACTTGTACCATGTTGTGGTACAGCTGGTACATAGTTTTATTATGTTTTGAATAGAAACAAATTGGACAAATGTGGTTTATGCGCCACTGGGTTGCGGTTTGTGACATGCACTTGTATGCTAAATAAAATTATATTGCTATAATTGTTTTTGTGCATGTATTGTTAAGGTGTAGGTATAAGTTAGTTCAGTTAGTTAATACTTCAAAGAGACTAATATCGTTAGAAAATAATTCTTGGATGAAAATTATTATTAAATCGAACATTATCGACGCCTAATCAAAGTTTTTTTTTTTATATTTGTTTTAATGTTTTGTAAAGTATTTTATTTTTAATATTGTATACGTGTAGTATTTTTATTTAGTAAAGTAGTTTAAGTTTGTAAATATAGTGTACACATTCTTATTTAAATAAATTCTTAGACACTTTTATTCTAAGGAACCTACAATAAGAATACTACACTCGTCACTCACCAAAAAATACCAAAAAAACACAATTAATTTCGTCCATTGTATTTTCTAATCACATACCATTAATATGAAGTACTATAATTAATATTGGACATAGTTTATGGGACATTAAAAGCCATGGATAGTAAGCTATAGATTTTTACTGCGTAGGAGGGTTCGGTGAACCCGCGGCTATTATTATGGTATTCGATATTAATGGGGTTTTAGTAAAGTATGCTTGAATTATTAATTTGAGTGTGTTTTCTGACAATGGGTTTGTGAAAGTATGATTGCGTTTTTTTTAATGGTACGGAGATATGACAGTAGCGGTTTGTTTACAAGCAAGTTTGACTCAACCAATTTTGTGAAATAAAACATCTATGCTCTACAATACTAATTCATTATGATGAAGAAAGTGACGATGTCCTCCCAGCCGGTTATCAGCCAGGGCAGCTGTTCTCATTTAAGGAGATTAGTCAACAGCGCAGAACATATTACAGTGCACAAGCATGAAGAAAGTAATACACCTATGATTATGTATCACCAAACAAATCATGTAAAACCCATTTAAAACGCATGCAACGAAAAATCAATTATTATCAAAAGCCTGTCAATAAGACTTATAACGTAATTATTTTATATTGATATGTCACACTGGTAAAACCAGTATTTTACATACAACAATATAAAATAAAAAGCCAATGAAATATGAGACTCGATTTTTAATTTATTGAGCTGGGATATATCTATCGATTGAATCGATAAATATTCATGAGTGGAAGCAAATTTTATCGATGTCGATAAAATACTTACAAACATTATTTCTTTCTTTTGTGATGCAGTACATTGTTAATAGCGAGGTATAATTATCGTATTTAAGTAGAAAATGTACGTACATATAAATAATGTGAATACTAAAACATAATATGTATTTCCCCAGTCGAAAGTTAAATTGGGTGTATGTAAACCAGCGTAATATTTTTTCTTTCGTTTGTTACCTAAACACTGCCAATTAAAATACCACCCAGGTGTAAGCCGCCCAAAAGCGTTTTTAATTAAATTTATTTATAAACAAAATAAATAAAAAAGTGCAAAAACGTGTTATGTCGAGAGGGCCGGTATATTTAATTCAATTAAACAAAAAAGGTTTTGCAAATACGGAACAAAAAATCAGTTTTGGGGATACGCGCTACGCATACAAAAATATGCAAAAAAATGTTCAAGCAGTTTTAAAATTATACGAAAATTTTACATTCAAATTTAAGTGGGGTGTCAACATGCGAACGGCTTGGGTTCCGTAAATATAATGTCATTCGTTTATTCAAAAGTTAAATTAAATTAAAAATGTTTTTCTAAAAATTCTTTTTTTTTCCATTCAGTTTAGGTAATGGTGGAACAAGATTGTATCATTTGTAATAAAGCAATTTTTGCTTCAAAGCTTTAAAGGTGACAGTTTCGCTGGGCGTGATAAAATTTAAGAGTAAACTACGAATACGCATCGACAAATACAATAAACCGAACTAATTAAAATTTTATACATCATCAAACTCCAACCAATCAACTAAACCACATAAAGATCAAATTAATAATTAAAATGACACAATTAATTATCAAACAATTAAAGCTAATTACCAAAAGGTTGGCTTCGTTATCCACTGACACAATCCGTGGTTAATGTTAAGATTAATTGATTTTAATAACAAATTAATTTAGTTAATTATACACTGTCAACCGCTCCTGTTTGATTTAATTGGTAATTAATGGTATGGCATGTAATTTCTGTTATAATGAGCTAAAACGTCACCTAATTCAATGTTCTGACTATTGGTCTTTTAATTTCTGGTATAATTAATTAGAAGCTTGTAACTAAGTGACTTTACGAGTCCATGATCAAAGGTTAAGCTTCGCCTAGCGCGGTCAGTCCCTAGATGGGTGATCGATCTTCTATATTCTATATCATTGCAAGGTCCTCTTTCTCAAAGGATGACTTGTCCTTTGTAGGATAACATTAAGTCATAAAAAAAAACAATGCGAATTCTGTCAAATGTGTATGTACACACCTTCGGTGTGTTCCTGACCCGGTTACGGTAATTCTTTTATATTTAAAGAAAAGATAAATTTAAACTTTGAAAAACAAAGAACAATATATGGGTACTACAGACAGCTAATAAACAATAAATTATGACATAACCCTATCCCACACGTATCGACAACTGTTATCGATACTCGAACATCACTAATTTCCTCTCTATGCTAATAAGGCTCGATTGATTAGCATGAAACAAATCCGCTGTCAGCCAATTATTGTTATTGAACATTAATTAAAATTAATCACTATGCGTGAGGTCTTGACTTATAGTTTTTTACTTTTAACAAGAAGTTTTTTACAGTAGCACTTTGGTATCATATCACTGCACATAAAACAGGGCTAAAACGCGTGTCTGTTTATTTGCGATAAATAAAAAACGGATGAACTGATTTTCGTATGGTTTTCACTAATAGGAAGACCAATAGTTAGGGAAGATTTTGGATTATATTTCACTAGCTATTTCGTGCGGTTCTGCACGCTTTACAATCGATTTAGCAGTTTTACCATAAAAGCTTAAGAAACGCAATATCTCAATTATAATATTATTAGTGTATTTTTACATTAAGACTATTCAGTCTTAAAATATAGACGGAAAGCTGAAAACTTAAAAATAGACTGTTCTAGAAACAATGGGTAAGAAATACTACGGAGTAAAAAGTATTAAAATAAGTTTAAGAAAAAAACCTTTTTATACTTCACCCAAGATATCCCGAACGAATTTACCACATGCCTATATTTAGCCCACAAAGAAACTCCATTACTTACTGATTTTTATTTTTTCTTTTGATTTCGAAGATAAAGCGATAATATTAAACTTTATTCTTTCGAGATAACGATATAGTACAGTAGACTGCACATCAGTGGTAACTGTCATGCACCTTAACTCAATAGTAATAAGTACGATTTTCCTATAAGAATGTTACCACTGACCTGAAGTTGACTGTACATCGAGAATAATCGAGATTATCAACTCGATTACAGAGCTAAAGAGTCTTTATCCGAGTTTTATCGATTCTGTTGTGATACAAGGATTCAGCATTAAAGCGGGGAAGGGTATACTCGTACGAATATTTTGGTTTGTAGATTTTGTCTGATATACCATGTTTGCAGTACATATTTGTTTTTACGAACTTGCAGGAAACAAATATCTTATCTTTCTTAATGTATACCCATATTATATTTAAGAATAATGATTTGTTTATTAAGTCAAAAACTATTGGAACGATAAAAATAATCCATTGTTGGAAAGCTTCACTCATCCCGAATAATATAGGCTATATTTTATCCCTATACGGTACGCGGGTGAAACCGCAGGAAAACGGCTAGTATAATCACGTATTATCTTTCAGTATGTATGATCGTTCTCTTAACATACTGAGTCTCTTACTTTGGATATGTCTCGGTAACCCATCCAAACCCCTCCAAACACAGCTTAACCCTACTAAGCTATGAACCATATAATTATCTTCCACCCACTTAAAATAAACGTTCAAACATCAAACAGATTCTCGGTATAGGTTTTCAAAACACCTCGATTTCAAGCACAGACCCTATGTTATTGTTTTAATACAGACCTTCAGTTTGAGGTCCCAGAACCGACAATAGAGTCCCCTTTGATCTATATAAATCATAGAATTAATTAATAGCTCACAATTGAAGCTATAGCTATGTGGAATAACGTGGAACTACTGAATTATGTATGTAGGGGAATCCATATGAACTGGGTATTCGTAATAATATAGCTTCTAAGTTCGAAGTATAAGCTAGTGAATAGATTAATTTTCAGTTCTCGTGATACGATAGTCATTTATGCCCAAAACACAATTTCACTTTCATGGGATGACCAATGGCTGACTTCAAAGAGGAAAAGTTATTTGAAGACAACTGCAAAGCATGATATCAATATTATTTTTCCTACAGTATACTTGTATGTTACGTGTACGTAATGCACGTTTTCATATTATGGATACTTGTAATCTATGTATGTCATTTCAAACCAAAATATTTTGCAATTTGAAATTCACTATGCTCTCTAACAAACAATTCGATAAAAAAATGATTTTTCTACTCATGACCTTTGATTTTATTTATTTTTGGGTAGGTAAAGCACCAGTATAAGGATTGAGGTTTTTTTCCGAAAAAGTTACACGTTACGAAGAAACATCGTTTGATATAGTAAGAGTGTAACTACAGTCCTTAAATAAGAAAGAATCATTTGACAGTTTGCCATCAAGAAACACTGCACTAGTTGGATTCTAAGTTATGTGGGAATATAAATTGAAACTCAACTAACATTTAACTTATTGCAACTAAGTAAATTACAAACTAATAAATATCGATCTGGGACCGTCAACAATTTACTACTAAGACCACACAGGGTACCTATATAAATTAACCGGGACTGAACGATTGAATGAATGAATGAAGTGAACATAAATTCAATTGACGTAACATATCTTATCGAGCTCACTAAGACATATTACTACATCAGCAACAGTCGTTTTCAATATTCGATCTATTGCTGTGCTATCTACAGAATTTTGAGATTAACTCTTTATGTAGTAACTATTATATAATCTGTGTCTATACTTAGAAGTAATGTCAAAATTACCTACTATCCTGGTAAGCAAATGAAAAGATAGATGGAATATTGGGAAAGACAGTAAATGAGTATGTAGGTACATTTGTACATGCTATGTGGAAATAGCTATTAATTAAAGCTGTTTTGTTGGTTTAGAGCCCCCGCAGACCACAGACTTTTTATCGGCCGATAGTTTGGTCGGGCTCTTAATCAGTACGCAGATGTAAGCAAGTGCGCACACTATGACGATTTGGTATCGGCCGATAAACAAGTTTGATGGGCTTCCCGATTCAATTCAAACTAAACTGTCGGCAAACTATCGGCCGACCGTATAATCAGTATTGGCTCCCTACCACACGCGCACACATGACGATTTTTTTGTCGGCCGACTAGGCCGATAGTTCAGTTCGCTCCGAGCTTTGACAGCGAACGGTCGGTCGGTGGATGATCATTCGATAAAAGGCGAATTTTTTTTCGTATAGTGGAGTAATTTGGAATGCATAGTGTAAAATTTTCCATTTAATAATCTATCACTAAAGATAGAATGCTCCCAATACTCTCGGGCTCTCTTTTTAATTTATCTTCTCCGGTGTATGAGAGCAATAATAACATATCTATGCAATGTTTTATTAATTTTCATTGTGCGGTGCGACCACTCTTCACCAGTTGGTTAGAAACTAGCAAATAGTCGGCAGACTGTTGCGGTAGTTTGCGCTCTCATCACCGACTAAACTGTTTAGTTGGCTCGGTGTGCGTACTAGCAGGCCAACCCGACTAAACTATCGGCCGATAAAAAGTCTGTGGTCTGCGGGGGCTCTTACAGTAAAGTATATATTGAGTTGAAAGAGACCACGTAAGTATAGCATTTGATGTTATATTCTGAAGTCTGTTCTTCACCCACGCTCGCTTACTCTCTTTATCCATACTAATATTATAATATTGTAAAGTTGGTTTGTACGGTACAATGCGCTAATCTCGTGAATTCTAGTCACATTTTCGTCGTTATTTTGTTATAGTGTTTACCTGATCAGTTTTGTACCTACATTACAAAGACATTTTAGATAGAACTTTTTTGTGCTAAAATCACGTTCGCATTCACTAATGTGTCCTAAGCTTAGCCTCTAAAAGTGCACTTTTGTATTGATTAAATTAAATTCCTTGTTCAAGACTATATTCTAAAAGCTAAGCTCACACGAGTACACAAACGTAAGTAAAAAATAGACTTTTTATTAAATGGGAAAATTAATTAAATATGAGCCCTTTAATTATCAAAAACTGCTAGCTACCACCGACGCTTCCACCTACGTCCTGAAGGAACTACCTCCCACATACGGTTACCTATGACCTATAGCATATGTACCTTTCATGATATTTAATAAGTGGGCTATCGAACATTGAGATATCTTTTCACGATAGACGGACAGACAAGTCGGTGACGTTTTCATATAGTACTAGCTTCCGCCCGCGGCTTCACCAGCGTCGAGTTCGGTTATATCGCATTTCCAAGAGAACTCTTCAAAAGCGGGATAAAAACCTATGTTTTTTCACAAGGTCAACTCTGTCTCTGTACCAAATTTTATTAAAATCAGTTCAGTGGTTTAGACGTGAAAGCGCGACAGACAGACAGACAGAGTTACTTTCGCATTTATAATATTAGTAGGGATTTTTGTAGCTATATTTACGAATATATTTTATCTCCAGTGAGTAGTGTTAGGGGTCGTTGCTTTCATGGCTCGCAATGCAGCTCACTTACAGAATTTCTAATATATTGTGTAACAGCTAGACTCTCGCTAGGGTAGCTGATATTTTTGTTATATAGAGCTTTTATCGTATATAACATGTGTTTGTGTGTCGGACTGCGTGTTTTTAAATAGCCAAGACACACGTGTCTCTCTGTAGGTGTATTGAGGAGATTTTTAATCCAAAGTAGCTAAATAAAAATATTTCTCATTTTGAAATGAAATATGCTACTTATAACAAACAATTTAACAAAAAATTGCTTTTGGTAATGCGCAGACATGACCTTTTATTTTATGTTGATGTTATTATAAGCTGTTCAAAACACTGAAATCGTGTCTAAAAATATAACGTATCGTAATATTGTATTTTATTTTTAGGAATTTCAGAAACATAAATTGGTTATTCTATGTACCTACCATATAGTTATACGAGTAAATCCAGCTAATATAATAAAATCGAAAGTGTGTAAGAACGAATGTATGTATGTATGTTTTTTCTCTCTTTAAACGAGCTGTTTCACCACGGTTTCATCCGCGCCCCGGGTGAACATATACCGGTTCAAAACATAGCCTATGTTACTCGGATATAGTCTAGCTTCCCAATTGTGAAAGTATTTTTCAAATCGGTTCAGTACTTTCGGAGCTTTTAGGCTACAAACATGCAAAAAATAATTCTTTCTCTCTATTAGTATAGAAGTAGGTACCTTTAGGTTAATTTATACACCAATGAAAATTGTTATAGAAATGAGTACCTTATTGTAAAATTAATAGCATTAATTGGTAATTATCAGTCCCTCGCTGGGAACGTTTTTGCATAATTTATATATTTTGACTGGTTTAGAAACATTATTTTTTTATAATCGGGGTTCATTCAACTGTTTTTAGAAATTGACGCGTATTTACAGTATATACATGGCTAGTACGCAAGCGTGTGAAACTAGTCGCGAATAGATTGGAATTCACTTTTTATACAAAGTCTTCCGATGTATACAGCAGCAGTACGCAAATACTCTCATATATTTTGTTGTGGCCAAAGTAACTTGCTTTGTTCCATAATATACAGTGCTAGTCCGCATGCAAACTAATCGTGTATACACTGGAATAGGCGCGAAAAACTTTACGATTCCAATCTATTCGCGAGCAGTTGCACGCTGCCATTTTGATTAAAACACGACCTAGCATTTAATGTTAATTTAAATATTAATAATGCTCGTAAATTCAATTTCTTTTTGTATATTTTTTAAACAAGTTGATTTTTTATGGGAAATATAAGTACAGCCACAAAATTATTTATTGAACACATGATTAAGCTTCAAATTTTACAACATTATTTATACATTGTCATCTAATTTACTAACTGGGCCTCGTTTTTAGTATATTGCCATTTATAACCTTCAATTAAAAAACATTGTATTAAAAATTGAAGTTAGTGACGAAAACGAACCGCTGCAAAACCGACTCCACGTAGTCTTGTCTGCCCTACCCCTAGAGTGCAATTCAAAACCGCGTAGGCGCGGAGGGGCGAGGCGGCCTGCGAGCTGAGCCGCAGGTAGCTTTAACGCTCGCCGCCGCGGCTGAGGTTGGCCGGCTGAGCCGGCCAGCAAGCCGAAGCTGCGGTGGTGAGCGTGAAAACCATCTGCGACGATAAGCTCGCATGGGACCGCCGGAGCCCCGCAGCACCGGAGCCGTCACAGAAGCGATGCTTGCTGCATGTTGCTTGCTTACATTTTAAACGTACTGAGTAAAAAATTAGAAGCTAATTAAATATATTTTATGGTGTCATTTAATAGCATTTTAGAAGTTTACTGTTAGAATGCATGCTACAAATTTAGATGCTAAAAAATAACCATCATGCTGAGTTGTATTTAGAGTGGTTTACTTAGAAGATACTAGTGGCTAACATAGTATTATTTAGATGCTCGTTAATTATGGCTGACTTAGTCATTTAGAAGGCAACATACATTTTTGGGGGCGAATAATGATATTAAAAAGAAGCCTGTTTAATTAGCACCCATTTTTTATAAACAAACTCAGATTCAAAAGCCTTTTTTATTTAATGGTTTACCTAATATTAATTTTGTATAGTTAAATTTGACGTGTATACATTGGAATGATGCATGTGCACGTCTAAGCTACGAATTATACTCGAGCAGTACGCAAAATTCGTGTATACTTTGAAATCACAAATTAAAAAACAGCATTACAAAATATCAGCGAGCAGTTTCCTATGGATGCGTTTTGGCTATGTACACTCTGTAAATACGCGAAATTGACTTATTTTAGTATTTATTAAAATGCAGTTAAAATATAAAATATACATATATGCGAGTATTTGTGGTTTATTTTTTATTTTCTTAACAAAGTCTTGCGTCAACTTGCCGTCAAAAAATTAGGGCTACAATATAATTTATGTTAACGATGAAACTCGTTTTTAAGCCAGACTAGTTTGTCAAAGAACGAACCGGTTTATCCTAGGCAATTCAGAAAAAATAACTTGTTCTAGGATATAAATGGTAACATAATCTCATAACAATAGGTAGGTATGTAATCAAGTTTACGATTTTTTTGATAGTTTTTATAGTTGTATAATGAAGACTAAAGACGCTAAAGATACTCAAATATTAAATAACAAAACAGTACTTAGCAGGTCTGATAAATACTGGTAATTCTAAGGGCCTAGGAATGCGGATTCTGGCATTAACCCAAAGAAAGTATGGAAAGAAAGAAAAGAAAGTGATTAACGTGAAACCTTGGCAGTATTGACGCATGTTAAAGTTTGTAATTAATATTCAGTGATGAGATCGAACTGATTTCTATTGGCAAAAAACACTATTATCTGCGCTATATCCTAGCTTTCAATTTAATCGTCGTATCAAACACTGCTACTGGTTTTGAATTTGGAACAAGCTTGGGTACTCGATTTTTTTTGCTATGAAGTTTAAGTGGTATTCGAAATAATAATGTATTTTCCTTATATCAGTATACATCTCAAATCATTCACTATCTTAATATACCCGTCACCTATTAGAAATTTCATTCAACTGAGTGAAAAAATATTTATTTATTTATTTTATTTTCTCCTCACAATGATAAGCTTATTTTATTATTAACTATTATTAGGTTCCGCTGAAATTCAAATGTAACATGTCTTATTTAGACACTAATTGCACAATCACATTCCACACTATACAGCAAACAATATTTCGTAAATAAATACTTAACAACATTCACCGTAAAAATACTGAAAAAAACTACCAATAAGCCAAATGATACTTGTGTAGCTCACAAATCTTCAGGGGAGACCGGGTCAAATCGGGACACTTGATAAATAGCGTGCCTTTACAACAATATTGGGTTACAAACGCGACCCTTTGTCCCCGTATTAGGGACGAAAGTTCTCAATAAGGCCAAATTTTCTCACCTTCTCACAAAAGATCCAGATATAAGATTACATATATTGGTTCTATTACTTAAAATCGGGAGGCAATTTTGTTTGTGGACTCAAAGCGGTTGGCTGTGTCGATTCGTCAACTTGTTTACTTTTACTCCGATATTGCAGGGTGTTTTTTATTTATTATTTTTAGCTACAGTTCTCAGAAAATGTTTACTTTGGTCCCATGAAAATAGAGGATTTTTTTTTATGTATGTGTTGCAAATAATATTCATAGTGTTTTGACCTACATGTTATCGAAATCTACATAATAATATTTCTACGAATTCCTTACCGATTACTTCCGCCATCATTAAGTTGAGGAAAATACCATTATAATAGAACATAAAATGAACTATCAAGTCAATAAATAACCGTGCTAAATCGTTTACAATCGACGCCTAATAAGACCAATAAGTTCCCGCATGAAATAAGCGTTAGTCTTTTGACAGATATAACGACCAACAATACTTGGTCTCTTATGCCTACAACTGTTCCTACAAATTTGTTCCCGTCTACTTAGAAGTAACGTGTCATAGTAAAGTGGTCCTTTTTGTATACAATGCGAACGCCCTATAATATACGGTGGAGAATTTTATTTAATATCGTCTTATTGATTTATTACTTTAGCCGAGTGTGCGTTGTGTCCTATATTGGCCCAGTTTCCTCTAAATTGTGTTTGGTGATATGTATGAGTGTTGCCATTTTTCATTTCTAGTTATTGTTATTCTATATCCAATATTGGAGACACGATTTTATATTTTATCTAAATCGTTTATTGAAGTTATAATTGCTATCATAAATCTTTGGTAATTCATGAAAATGTATTTTATTGGCAACAAAATTAGTCCCAAAATGTTTTGTTAATTTTTTTACCTATTACAAACGTGATGTTAAAATTATCGATATATTAATTAAATATTACTTAGCCTAGTATACCAGGACTCCTTGTTGGAATGCTTATTTACCTGTAACAAATAAAAATAATTAATATTAGGTTTCAGTCACACAAAATAATAAACTTTATAATCAAATTCCACTGGATTTTCTTAACAGCACCTGAGAACGTCGTCTGCCCACGCGAGGTTAAACCAAAGTTATGAGTGTTTTAAGTTGAAGACGAAAATAACTTGACGATGCTGATATTCAACACCTCTAGATATTCAGCCTCTAGCATAATTACCGAAAAACAATACTTAACCCACTCAAATTAATCTTACAAAGCATAACCTGCCTAAGCTTTTACCTTCTATGTTGGGGTCGAGTTCCAGTCTTAACCGGATGCTACTGAGAACCAGTGTTTTACATGGAGCGACTGCCTATCTGACCTCCTCAACCCAATACCCCTTGATAAAACTGGTTGCCAGACCATCTAGCTTACGACTTCCCGTAACGACTGCCAAAGATGTCCAAATGACAGCCGGGACCTACAGTTTATCGTGCTTTCCGCAACACTCACGAACTTGTCATGACAAGATGGTCACCCATCCACGGACCGATACCACCAAGAGTTGCTTAACTCTGTGACTGAGCAATCAGCTTTGACTTAGCCACATGCACTTCTTTAACCCTATAAAGCGGACGTCTCAATTTGCCCGTAACTCGACGGGCAAAAACCAGTGTCGTTGGTGCACGGGCAAAAAGGTGCAAAAACTCCCATGTGTGCTCAGCAAACGGTTCTATATGGGGCAAGAAAGTGAACAACCGAAGAATGGACTGCCCGCGGCGTGGGAGGGTTAGGTTGGGCTAGGGAATACGCGATTTTTGTCTCCTTTTTGTTGAGTGGACAGTTGATATAAATGTTGCAGGTTTGTCGATTTTAAAATTTGGACATTTTACTAGATATGCTATTGGGGATGGTAGGTACTTTAAATGAACTGCTATTTTAAGTTTTTTTCTTCGACACAAAATGTGTAAAAATATGACATATTTTTATAATTTTTATTGTGTGCAGCTGTGCACTATTTCTGAACCCATAATAAAATTACTTATATTAAAAAAAAAAAACAAAATCAAGCTAAATTTATTGTAAATGTGTAAATACCTATGTCAATAATTAAATGATCTAAAGAATAGCTAAGTCCACTACAATAAATGTTCAATTATTTCACCTCAGGCACACAAGTCTTAAAATAACAAGTTTCTAATAAAAGAAACTGCATTTACGACATACGAGACTGGAAGATTGAGACCGAATGAGTGAACAGAAGCAGCCAGGTAGACACTAAATGTAATAAAAAGGTGGAATTAAACACACATCGCGTGGGAGGGTTATGTAGGGCTATAAAAACTGCGATGAGATAGGCGAAGTTTCTTGTGAGGAGTAGTGTAAGAGGGATTGTTTATATTGGCCTTAAGATGAAGTAATTTATTACCAAATCTACTGCTACTACTGAGCCAGCGACTTATCCACTGCAAACTTTTAGTGGTCCGACAGTTTGTTCAGGCTTGTAACAGAAAAACTGCGTGGAAACCGGCTGTCATGCTATGGGCATATGATGCGGAAGAATGAAAGTCATGTTGTGAGGAAGGTGATGAGTATGAACGTGGACGGATATAGTGGAAAAGGAAGACCAAAGAAACGATGGATGGATTGTGTGAAAAAAGATATGGTACGAAAGGATGTTACTTTTGAGATGACGGCATATAGAAGAGTATGGAAGACCCCTAATGAAATTGGGATAAGGGCAGGAGGATAATGTATTGACACAACGATCAGATATTTGGCCGGTATCGGACCGGCAACGAACTTTGAACGATCGATTTTCTTAAAGAAATATTTTTTTACTAGAAACTTAGCCATATAAAAGGACCTTTAATAGCACGAAAATTAATAGGTACCCGAATTACCTAAAATACTTTTAACCTTCGAAATATTATAAGTAGAACTCCAAGTTCGTTTGCCTACAGCTGAAAAAAAAATCAAATTCAATCCAGTACCTGACATATCTTCAATAACTTTTCGTTATTGATATTGAAATTCGTTGCCTGAACTTCCCTTTTTATTTCCCTTCGAAAAATAACCTTATTCCTTGAGGAATAAGGTCTATTTTCGTATGTGACAAGACGAGGTCAAGGTAAGTCAAAAGGTCGGATATATTAAATGGAAAGATCAGACACATGGAGATATTTCAATAAATGGATATTATTGTAAATGTATGATAATTCGTATTACGATTTTGTATTTTTATTCTGTTCCTAAAAAATCTTGAATTGACAGTTAAAAGGTCCATAAAGGCACCAACTGATTACAGCAAACTACCAGCTTTCTACCACACACAAACACCATTTAACTAGATCAGAAAAACCCAAAAAAAATCAGAAAACTGTTTCATTTTCCTATGTGCACAGTCAGCAACAAAAGACCATTAACACAATTGAAATTAGAAAATTGAAAACTTGCGAACACACATAATAACCTAGACAGCAGAGACCTTCAAATATAATATTTTAGTTGCAATATTCAATCATTGTTTTAGTTGTAATATTCAACCAACAATTTTGATTGTGTTAATGGACTTTTACAGCCAACCATACACTGCACATTGCACTAATGCACTCAAAGTACTTCACCGCAACCCTCGCGTCTGGTCTAGCACGCACTACAATTATTTTTAATCGCGATACGCGACAAAATATTCGCTAAAAAATAACGTCGGGGTATGTGAAATGGTCACCGAAAGTAAAGGTTCCGTAGATGTTAAAAATCGAATTTAACATTATTTTGGATGTTGCTTTCTATCTATGGTAAAAGAAGGTCCTAGACGAACGACCATCCCTTTCCAATACCAATTCGAAAAGGCTAGACAAATGAAGATGTAAGAAAACCTAAAATCGGGAACAAATTCATAAAAAAATCAAACAAAAAAAAAAACAAAAAAATCGATATTTGTAACAATTGCCCACTTATTTCATTATCTAAGTCCTTCAAAATCAAAATCAAAAGTCATTTATCATAAAAATCAGCACTTTTTGAACGCCAAATTTACAAAAGACAGCCCCAAAACGCCCGCCCTTTAAAACTTCCTACTATGTATCCCCTTTAAATGATTATCATTTGAGAAAGGCAAACCCTTGAATCTACCATTTTTTTCAAATGTTACGATTCAACCCTAAACTAGTACACACAGCTAGTTTCACAATTAATCCCTCCAGCTTTAACCGCTGATTAAACGTGCTATTTTAATAATTAAATTGCCAATGCATAAGCGAACATTTTCTGTTGATCGTTGGTTTATATCGATATTTTAATAATACCGTTAATGCACTTCCCTGGTTTAGGCAACGTGCTCGGATTAAAATATTCGATAATCGGTTTGGATGGAAAAATGGATTTTGGTAGGTACTTATGTTGCTTTGGTGAAGTGGAAAATATTTTTTGTCGTGGAATCTTTCTTGCTTTGTAAAATAGGACGAGTTTTACATTTTTATAATTAACAAAACAGTGTTTGCACTAATGTCCGGTTCCTATAAAAAAAACGATTTGACCGAACGCGCGGCTATATTATTGAAACTAGGCTAGTTACATTTGCATTTCTTCACGTTAAAATACTTTCGGCAGCATTCTCAAAAACACCCCTATTTCCCTGCTTCTAGTGTTACATATCATTCGATATTACTCTTACACTCTTTCACTCTTTCTTCAACCAAAAACCAATCAAACAAGACCAAAACATTATTAGACAAGTACTAATAAGTTCCTCAGTAACATTTCGCCGATAAGTCCTACGCAATTAGGCGTACATTCCGCACAATTTGCACGAACGGCAGATAATTTGCCGACACGTTGACAGCTGGCCATGTTTCACCAATCAAGATAAGGAAACTTGTATTGGTTTAACATTGTTTTAGTGTAGGTTTCTATTGAATTAAACTAACACTTTACAAGGCCTAGGGCCTAGAAAGCACTATCTTTGTCAAATATGATTCAACAGTCGTGACGCAGGTGACGTTTAAAATGAAACAAGCAGACATTTCAATTAGTAGAAAAAGTCTAATGGACACTCTCAGAGACATTTAATGGTTACTTAAGCCGTTCCTTAGTGCAGAATTTCTATGAGAATCTGTCACTAAGGAGTGACTTAAAGAATCATTCAAGGTCACAGTTCTTGTGTAGCCTTATTCTAAGTGTTCTCACAATTTCTTCATAGAATTATAACTACTACTGGTAATTATTTATATACAACTACATATACTGTTACATAGGTACACAACTAAGAATTAGCTTTCCGTTCCAATAAGGCTTCTTACATTACGAAATCCACACGTTTAGAAGCCCATAGGTTGACGTTTTCACTTCCCAAACATATTCAGAATTGAGTAAGGTCAACAAGAAAGAAACATTAGAATGGTATTTGTTTGTAACTGAACAAACAGGACTAAAAGCCTTCTGTCAATACATAAAAACGTAACCTCTCGAGTGTTTGTTTTAGATCGTTACAAGAAGTTAAAAAGTTTTGGGGTATTGGTACTTTTATTGCTTTTAGGGTTCTTTGAGTAAGGTTAGGAATATACTTCACTTATGTTGTGAGTGAGGTTATTTTAAACTAGGCGATAAACCGTGGTTTCACTCGCGTCCCGTGATAACTACTTCCGTTATAAAATGTAGCCTATGTTACTCGGGAAGAGTGTAGCTTTCCAACAAGGAAATAAATTTTTTAATCGGTTCAGTACGTTCGAAGCTTTTAGGGTTCTTACAATCAAACAAAGAAATGTTTCTTTTTTATTACATTAGTAAAGATTGGTGTTTCCAACTTACTGTCGTCGTGAGTTCGTACACCGTGATATATTTTGTAAAATACAGCGCGAAATATGTATGGATGTTATTTCAAAACAGGAAAAAAATCAAAAATTATCCATTTACATATGAAGTCTTGGGCATATCTGCTAGAACCAGAACTACACAGTTTCTTTTTCATTCAAAACATTTCTCAACACAAACCTAGATATTCATATATTTGCCATTCCTAAAACCACACCTATCCTTCGATCTAATATAATATTCGCAACTTCATAACAGAAGAATCAAATATAAGAAAAAAACATTTGGGGAACACCAACGACAAATTCGTATGCGTACTCCGTCGGATCTTTTCGGTGCCTGAGGGAATAGGGGAAGGGGAGGGGAAGGTTATCTGGCAATATATAGTATTGTTTCGATTCTGCCAGTTACAGGGTGCGTGATTGACAAGAACTGTGCCACGTGGTTTTAAGAATTTGTAGATAAACTGTGCGGAACCACATTTAAAAGTCAAATCACAAGATGTTATGAAAATCTCGTACATACTAAAATTAACGGGTAACACTCCTTTTTTTTTGTCGACGTCCAAAATCATCAAATGACCCCTCCCGCTGTGGGTTAGCAGCGGTGAGGGAGTGTCAGACTCTTACTGACTAAAAACCGTCGTGTTCCGTCATAGGCCTTTTATGTACCAGGGCCGCGGTATCTCTTTCGAACAACCCGCAGCCCCGAACGGGTAACACTCCTGAAATAAATAAACTAAAAAATCTGTAAATTTTAACGACACTATTAGCTCCTGCTTACACCGGCTTAAAGAAACAAACTGCCAAAGTTACTAACTCCCTTACTTAAACTTGATAATGAGCGCCAATTACTCTTTCTAAGTAAGTTAATCAATGAAGATTATCTAAGTAACAAGATAATTTCATTACCCTTTGTTACCAGAACACAAGAAAAACATAAAATCAGGCTAAAACACCAAAAATCATTAAACCACTTTACAAAACCTGAGATATTACCGATACGAACTAATGCCAATTTATGACCCAAAATTGTTACTCAAAAATGCACTTTAACTACTAAAGGTTAGAGTTGAAATTGCTATGTTTAATATAAGGTCGTTGAATACCAAATTTACAACTACCGTCATAAGTAAAATGTCTTAAGGAATGAGATATGGGGTTATATCTTTATTCATACTGACATATAGCATCTGATCGCTCGTAATATTTGTCAGAATGTGGTTTATAGACTTTAGGGGGTTTTAAGAGTAAGAGAATAGGGAGAAAGAGACACTTCGTGAATGAATTTCTTGTAGTTTCATTATTTTCGACAAAAACCATTGAGAAGGATTGCAATAAGAGAGGAATGAATTTATGCAATACAAATATTTTCTAAAACTAGAAAGAAAACTTACAAACACTATGAAAATAGTTTATTTTTTTGTGTAGAATATAAATACGTGCTTTTAAATTTTTGAAGGTTGAAAACCCTCTTTGAAATAACGCATTTGCTGTCATGTTCAGGACTTGGCTGATATAAAGTAGCAATTTCTTTTGTTAAATACACTTTACACAGGTTTTAATAAAAAGCCTTTTTCTCGAAATTCTGTTTAAATTTCGCCAAGTTAAGTAGCACTTAAGTTCCACTCAAAATATTTGTAAACCCTTTAAATATAAGTCTGAAAACAACAAACCATTATTTGCCCAAAAAATGGGAGTCCCTATTTCGAAAACCGCTCGAAAATCTCACCGAGCGCAAAATTAGCGAGTAGATTGCGCGTGAAATAATAAACGGTGATTTTGTAAATTCTAAATTCCTAAACAAGACTATAGTAAAAAACCGTAAGTAATTACGTAGATAATTATTAATAGTCGATCAGAGGAGCGTAAAGTTTCCCCCTTGTCTCTTAATTGCAGTTCGGAACTACAATGGCCGACGGAGCAAATGGTTCGAAAAATTACGCACTATTGTACAGGCGTGACTTTCTTGGGCTGCTATGGAAGCAGGACTCGATAATATATCCGGTTGTATTATCGAATGGTATTAAATATACTGGTTTTCATAGTTGAGTGGATTTAATTGCCTTAAGTATATTTTATCGTTGCTTATTGTAATGGTATTTGCCCACTATTATAAGTACACTTACATATTTTTTGTGTACGCTTATAGAATTATTGAAACATTTTGGTACACTTTATTAAGTCTGAGCTGTGACATTTTAATATTGCCTTTGTTAAGCAAACAAAGTTTTACTATATTATCCCTGCACTTGTCAATTTACATAATTCTATGTATGTTACGTTTCAATTGAAATATTTGCATTGAAAAAATAATCAGCATGTCTACGGCAGATATTTCTATTTACGAGAACTTTAGCTTTTTTATTCCCAAAACAGTATGAAAAGGGCAAATTGTATTCGTTTTCTTTTGGAACATTTTCTACTAAGTCTGAGAATAGGACCCAAGACTTAGCATTGTTAATTGCACGACACAGATGGGGCCAAGAATTCATCAATGGGGATTCACTCGAAACAAAGGAAAGTATACTTTAAAACAACCACAATAAGGTTCAACTTCCTTTCAACTTATGTAAAATCAGTGTAAATTACTTGACAGACAAATAGCAAACTCGAGTGTTTACGGAACAGCAAAATATAAGAGAAATGTCGAAAGATCAGTTATGAGAGAATTTAAATAAAATTGTTACTGGAAAATGGGACTGTGATTGGCTTCAATTATTTTTAACTTGTCATTGCTTCGCGATTTTATTACGTATATTTAGATACGATTGCTAGAATTTAGAGAATTGAGAAAAAGTCGTGGTGATCTAGTGG
Organism: Helicoverpa zea x Helicoverpa armigera; assembly: GCA_033682625.1. Classification (NCBI taxonomy): domain Eukaryota; kingdom Metazoa; phylum Arthropoda; class Insecta; order Lepidoptera; family Noctuidae; genus Helicoverpa; species Helicoverpa zea x Helicoverpa armigera. The sequence goes on from JAWIIS010000017.1 coordinate 3,738,913, forward strand.
TTACAGCTACCAGCCTCTTAAGTATGAGTGCGGGTTTAATATGAAGTATCTAATTATTAAGTAATCTGTCTTTTAATTAATAATCAGGCAAGTACCAATGGGCGGAGGAACTGGACAGTCCTGGTACACAAAGGGCTCCAGAAGGAACATGGTGAGTTTTAGTCAGTAAGAGTCTGATACTCCCTCACGCAGCGGTAGGTCATTTGATGATTACCCACGAAAAACGGACTGTTACCAACGCGACTTTTCTAACTTTTACTTACGTAGTATTGTAGGTATGTGAAATGAGCCTCAAATAATTATTACAAACAAATATTATTGCATGCAAACAATCCATTCTTTAGTTTCTTGCGACATAAGTAAATGGCAGATTCTCGATACAGGCGAGCCTGCGGGGCGTGGCATGTTGTTTGTTATTCCTCCTCATTGCACGATGTATGCATTTACTGAGAAATACTATAGATTTATTATTATTGAATAGTATTGCGGTAAGTGAATAGTGTTTTTGTAATCAGAAGTTCGACATTACTGTGAACAAAATAGATGGTACCTTTATGTCGTTGTATTCTATGTCATTAAACCTTACGACCATATTCGCCCAATTAGCAGTAATCTCAAATTATAAATGCGAAAGTAACAAGCTATGTCTATCTGATGCGCTTTGATGCCAAAACTACAGAACGATTTAAATGTTTGATAGACTATTTTTAATCACCCCGCTTTAAAATTAGTTTTTATCTGACTAGCCTTTTCCCAAACTATGTTAGAGTTGGCTCCCAGTTTTAGGTAGGTACCAATGTTTTACATTGAGCGACTGCCTATTTGACCTCCTCAACCCAGCTACCCTAACAACCCGATACACCATAGCAAGATTGCTAACTTTTTAGTATTCCACATCAATGCCATGTTTCTCTACATACCATACCTCCAAAGTTAGTTCTAATCAAGTAATTTCGCAAGCCAGTCACACAAGGCGATGCAGATTTATCTGTTAGTTAAATACCATCCAGGAAACCGCTCCTCCGTGATGTCATATAGGTGAATAGTCTGTATTTGTGTCAGGTTGACCATAGATTGTAGGCAAAATGAAACATGAGTGGTGAATAAGTATGGTTCTCAAATTGAATTTTGTAATCGTCTGAATCCTATGCTAATGTAATGAATGTGAAAGTCTGTTTGCTTATTACGCTTACAATCTAAAACGGTTGAAACAATTGAGATGAAATGTTATATGAAAATATATACCTTGGAGATTCATAGGCTTCTTTTTAGCTCTGTGCTCTAAGTAGGCTCTTCGGGACGCGGACGGAGTCACAGGCGAAATATAGTTATATATTCCTAAATTTTCTTAATCGTAATTTTCTTTGTACTATTATCAACAGCATTTTAACTACTTCAGGAACAAGCTTCTTCTCTTACAGAGAAGGTACAAACGTTAATTGTCATGCTTGCTAATACAGGTTAGCGATTTCAGAATTTCATGTTAATCTGCTTTTTACTCAATGCTTTTCTTGACTATTAGTCGTCTAAATAGTCTCTCGGTTATAGAAGATCCACTAGGAAAAGTTATGTTATTTATATACAGGTATATTATGTCAGCAAAAGCCATTTGATTTTTCGTAAGGAAATGAAAGCAAGTAAAATCAAAGGAAAACCGGATAAAAATTATACTAATATCTTCCTCATCTATCTTATCCACTTAAGTATTATTTCTATAATATTTTCCCTATTTGTATGAGCGGCTCCAAGATTTTTTCGCTTATAAACCTAAAAATAATGCTATCTATACTAATATTATAAAGCTGAAGAGTTTGTTTGTTTGAACGCGTTAATCTCAGGAACTACTGGTCCGATTTTAAAATTTATTTCAGTGTTAGATAGCCCATTTATCGAGGAAGGCTATAGGCTACTTTTTATTCCGGTACGGGAAGTAGTTCACACGGGAAGCGGGTGAAACCGCTGGCAGAAGCTAGTGTATAATAAAAAGTGTATGTTAAGGTGATGAGTATGAAAGTGGACTGACATAGTGGAAGAGGACCAAAGAAACGATGGATGGATTGTGTGAAAGTGAATATGGTAAGAAAGAATGTTATTTGTGAGATGACGGCAGATAGAAGAGTGTGGAAGGAGAAAACATGCTGCGCCGACACCAAATAGGATTGGGATAAGGGCAGCAGGATGATGATAATGATGATGATGTTGATCATTGAAAACATACATATTATAACAAAGAGAAGTTTAATTACCGGTGTTTATCTAAACTAAAATCATGCATGTTCAACCAAACCAACAAATTCTACCTTTATAAGTATTTTCTTGTATAGTACCTATGTATTACAAAACTGTAAAGGAATTTATTAACCAATTATGAACCCTACCTACTTATTACTCAGACACAAATACATACATAAACTGATGACCAGACACCTGCATACTAGATAACCTTTGCAGATATAAATATATACAAACAGAAATATTATAAAGCTGAAGAGTTTGTTTGTTTGAACATGCTAATCTCAGGTACCTACTATCTAAAAATATTTCAGTGTTTGATAGCCCATTTATCGATAAAGTGTCGGATTGCCGTCCCATCGGACTATGAGAGTGAAGGAATATGGAGTGCACCTGTGTCTGCGCAAATGCTTGTGCACTATATATATGTCCTGCGCAGCTGGGTGATCTCCTTATATGAGAACAGCCGCCGTATCTGACAATAGTCTAGGAAGCTATTATTATCGAGAAAGGCTATAGGCTACTTTTTATCCACGTACGCTTGTTATGTAGTGCTCTCAGGGCGCGAGTGAAACCGCTGGCAGAAGCTAGTTTGTAAATAAACTAGGTACCTACAAGTCGATGACGTCACAAACAATTAATTACATCTAGGCACACCCTGTAATATCTACCTAGGTATAGATAATATTTAATTAAGTTTAGGACTAAGAATTTGCAGGCCTATCACGCACTCCCTTGAGTAATATCAAAGTTATTGTAATAACGACTTTAAATTAAATGTGATAAGGTTGGATTTTTAATGTTTTGGTAAACTGGTTGTAGTACTTGTAGTTTCATCATCGTTCATCCTTAATTTTATAATGTGAAAAGCAAGTTTGTATGGTTGCTACGTTTTGCGGAATAACGGCTGAAGCAGTTTTATTGAAAATTGATGTGAAGATTGCCTATAATCTAAACTAATTACTGGTCTAATAAATATATCATCAAATCAGGATAATTAAGTCATTCTCATAAAACTTAAAACAAGTAATAATTTCTCACTAAATAAACAATTACAATAATACCCACTTAATCCACCTATATGTTTAACTCGATCAAGACTAACCAGATCATAAAAAAATGACGATCAATCACTTAAGCATTCATCCACAATCGCATATTAAGTACTCTAATAACGATTTCTAACAAACCGCCTACAAACCATACTACCAATATCAACCATATAATTAAAACAAGTAGAAGCAACTAACACAAACATACATACAGAACATTAGTACCAACACAGTTACATAAGAGCAAAGTGAAAGGAACGGGTCGGGACTCGACCCTGCGACCCCGCGCACTTCATCAATGGGTACTCAACACTATATAGAATGGATGTGGAGATTTGTTTCAAAATTGTATTGTAAAAACTTTATTTTTTTTTGTTTGTCTAACATCCAACAGCCACTTTTATAAGGCAAAGTCCTTCGATACGTCTGTCTGACTATCTAATCGAGTTAAAGTCGAAACTTACTGCATAGGTTTGCATGCGGTTTTCGCCAGTTGAAGGATTCCTTCATTGACTATTGGGGAGGGCTAGGAGATCTCATTTAGTACTAGTAGAGTCGGGAAGGTCAATAAGTAGTTATTAACTTGTAAAAGCGTCTGAGAATTGCCCTATAGGTCGACTCAAGTACCTACTTACCTATAACTATTATAATACTATTTGAAGTACCTAACTATCGAAGGTTCTAGAAATAGTTACGCGAAATATCTTCTAATTTTTAGGTTCTAGTTATTTAGTAATATTATTTATTAAGCTGAAGAGTTCGTTCAAGCAGGTTTTGGGTTCCGACCAAAAAAAAAATCGGTCATCTGCCGCTGAACCGTAAGGTAGTTAGTTTGCAATTTTCACTGATTTGATGTATTTCTGTTGCAATAAAAGCAAATACTGAAAACTACAACCAACATGTTTTTCTGGAAATTACGGGACTCTTAGCGGATCACACTTGGTCAACTTTTTTAAGACAGTTAAGCTACAATCTGCTATATAGACACATACAAACACAAAACAATACCTAAAAAACACATTCAACAATACAACGAAACTTAATAACCACAATAATTCATACACTATCATCGATATATTTGCGTCTAAATAACAGCCTATCGGCACATTAGCTGCACAAAGGCTGCAATTACGTCTTCAGTGTAGGACAGACATTCTTCACGTATGTCCAATTATATACAATCACTGTCTGACTGTACGCGGGAACTTTTCATCTTGGTAATTGGTCGCGAATAATGACAAAATAGGTTCTTTTTTATGGAGTTTTGTGTAAATCTTTGCTGTGGTTATGATGTGGGAAATTAGCCTGTCTGTTTAGGGGTTTGTACTAGTTATAGAAAGGTCGACTGTCGGTCAAAACGCTTTATATGTACTTTCACGAGCATATCCATAATCAAACCGGGAGTCTGGGAGTTGTTAGTGATAAACACCCATGGTTGGTACCTAAAGCCTCTGAATATGATCCAGTATGAGAAGTAGTTTTTGTCACATCAGAATATTTTTAGATTTGAACAAAATCTCAAATTACAGCTTGTCCGGTGAGACTAATACTTGTAGTTTCATCAATAAGGAAGGGAATTAAGTGCTCATTCTGGGTGGAATTTTGCATAGAACTAAAAACTCAACTTTGAGTGTGTTTTGGTATTTCTTTACAGCAACTTTAAGTAAAATCGGGGAAAATTGCTTGTTTTACAAAAATAGCGACCTTTCAGCAATCAACGGCTATCTAATTAAATAACGTATTCCTTTGTACAATTTCGAAAATCATTTGAACAATCTTGTTAAAGCAGAATTATTATTTCAAAAAATGCTTCTCAAAGTGAGTTTTTACATTTTGATGGATATAATTTAAAACAAAGTTAATTAACTAACTAAATTATTTAAATCTACATAGCGTGATGGATAAAGCTTAAAACAACAAAATGAAAATGCGAGAATCATTTTTATACGAAATTTTAATTGAAATTAATATTCTGTACAAGGAGCTACTACTATTAGCTTTGTCCCGCGGTTTCATCTACTTCTAGAGGTTACTATATTGCACATATGTAGGTACATATGTATATTACACACTCGAATAAACTATGTCCTAGTAGCCGTTTTTGACCGAGATAAAATATGTATGTTACTCGGAAAGAGTGTAACCTTTCAGTAGTTTCGGAGCTTTTACGGTATAGATATACTTTCGAAGAAAAAATGTTTCCTCTGTATTATATAGATTACCATCTCCATCATCTCACTATCCCCATACAAAATCCCATATCAACGACTCAAGCAATGTTACCGTGAAAGTCTAGAACCCTAACACTCATAACATTACAAGACCACCAACCAAATGGACCATGTTTTACATAATTCCTAAAACACTTACGTACACGAGTGTACATGACATGTACCACTAATGTACAGTCGAAGACAGTGCAATCGCCGGTCATACTTCTCACGAATGGTTACGAAAGCGATACATCGGGTTCAGAGGGTCAATCTCGCAATGAAGCTTAGCGATTTGTATCTGATACTGGGGGAGTGCGAAATTAGTTTTATTGTGGTATTTCTAACGAAGGTTTTAATTATAAAGGTATTTTGTGAAACTGTGCAAAACGATCAAAAATTGTAAAATTACAGTATTTTTTTATAAAAAAAAAACCTCTTGCGATTCTCCTTTTTTGATGTCGGTTATGAAAGGGAGTCACGTAATTGGACATTGTCATTTTCAGTACAGAAAAGATAAGAACTAAGCTCAAAGTGGAAATAGACTGAAGTTAAAAATAACTTAATTTTACGGGGGTATACTTAGGGGTTTTGGGTTGCCCGGGTTACTGCTTTGAGGAGGACAGGTAGGCAGTCGCTCCCTGTAATACCCTGGTACTCAGCTGCTTACATAGGTTCGACTAGAAACCAACCCCAACATAGTTCTCAGACATTGTCCTAGAAGACCGATTTCATTCATAAACAGTAACACAAATACGCAACACAAAAGTTCTTGACTTATTATACTTACGAATGAATTCTCTAAGACAGTATTAAGCAGTAATTTTTATAAAAGGTCATCAAGATTGATTGATAGATCTGTTTGTCTGTTTGTAACTAATAAAAGCGTTTTGGCGCGTTTATTAATATTACAAGTGGTATCAATTTGTGTATCTAGTTTTTAAGATTAATGATTGTTATCTGTTTTAAATGGTTTAGGTTAATTTTGTGATAGAAGATTAAGTTAGAGGTCTACTTCATCAAATCAGATCAGATTTTTGAAAAATCATGTTAGTTACATTAATTATAACTCAAGAACGGCTGAACCGATTTGGCTGAAAATTTGTGAGGAGGCTCAGACACAGCATATGGTTACAGGACTTTATTTCCCCTCTTAATATAATAAGTAATTCCCTCAGGACGTGGGTTTAGCGAGTGAAGTCTATTACTTCGATGGAAACCATTATACATTAACAATTACAATGCTACATAAAGTGACATCAAAGGTATCAGATCTCTCAATAACCAAATAATCTCTCACAAAATAATCCTACATCAAACAAAACTTTACCGTAACGAGAGCCAACCTTCACAGCCCTTCTATTATGTCCCCGTCATTGTCATACGTACTATTTCCGATAATGCACCTATTATGTGTTGCACAAAAGGTGCACCAATATGGTGGCTAAGAAATTTAATATCCTGCTGCTGTGACGATGCGATACAGAAGCTATGGATGGAGGATGTTGGAATTTGTCTGTTGTGACGGGATTTTGGATGTGGCATTCGTTTGGTGTAAATACTGTTGAATTTATTAGTGCTTAAAGATTTGCCTTCGCTTAAGTAAAAGCGAGTCGGAATCGCGTACCATTTTCTATAAAAAGACGAAAAATCGCGTCTGTTATATGAAATTATTATGTTAAATATTGTTGTTATTATAGTTTTTAATGGCGTGGTAGCAGTAACAATCACCATCTCCGATCATTTCAACTGTCTAGCTATCACGGTTAATTAGATACAGCCTGGTCAAAGACGGATGGACAGAGGGACAAGGAAGTCTGTGGTCCCGTGTTTCCTTATAAGTACAGGACCTTAAAAATGACAATTTTAGAAAAGACCATCACGTGGAGAAATCAACTACCTACACAGAACATACCTATCTGCCAAGCTTTAGAAAATACTTTAAAAACTAGGTCGTCCAATCTGTTATTCCAGGTACTACTAATTCCTTCTGTTATGGAAATAATGGAGAATTCAGTGACCATTTTATAGCCCAGAGGATTTAAATCCCCGTTCTAGAGAGCTTAGGACCGCAGCGGCATTCGAAGAAAAATATAATCAGTTAAATTGGTGAACAAGTTTTTCTTCGTAGCGGTAAAAGGATTAAATATCTGCACATAGGCATTTGCGAATTAGTTTGTATTATGTCTAAGTATGCTTCAGAATGTACGTAATATGAGTTTTATATTTTTGTTAAAAAGCTTTTCTTCTTTGCTGACCATTTGTTTAATATAAGGTTTAGACATTTAGTCTGTTTTTTTTTTATGATACATATCTCTTTATGTGTAGAAAAATTAAAAATCAATAACACTTATTACACCAAACTCATTCCCAAAGTTGACGATCACCACTGGTGCAAAATTTTTAGAACCCATGTTCATTTTGACAAACAACCCTATCCAAACTACACGATTTCTGGACCAGCAATATTATTAGTTATACTTAATATTATAATATATAATATATAATATTATAATACCTATTGTTAGCGAGTGATCCACCAATATTAATATCGGGATGATCCTGCATGTTCCTGATGCGTAATTAAATTCATGTGCATCGCATATTACCGTTTGGGACATATCTTTGTGACGTCACAAGTGTTTGGAACTTACTGCGTCAATCCAATATGAATAAAAGCGAAAGTTAGTATGTGTGTGATTGTTAGGATAGATAGATACACAGATGTTTCTTCCTCGTTCACGCAAAAACTACTGGATGGATTTTGATGAAACTTGGCAATAATTTTATCCACGGGAAGTACTTAGTTAATGTTCCCTTAGGACGAGGGCGAAAATAACAGTCTGTCTGTCAAGCTATCATATATACTAATAACATAGTTCTGAGGTATACAGAGAGTCTAGACTCTGGAACCTGAAAAAGTGCGCAGGCTGCTTTTTATTCACATGCAAGATTTGCATTGGGATACTAATAAACAAATAACTAGTCAAAGAATACTACGAAAATGTACAAACAATTTCAACACAGCAGATGCAAATTGTCAATACAAAGCTTTATTGACGTATTGACAGTTGATTTACTATTATTGTTGACGCTCGCATCTCCAAAACACGATGGAGTATTTCGAAATCATTGGGTTAACTTATTTATAGTGTTCGTCAGTCGTAAGTATCATTATTTTTGAATTGCCAATAATTTTTGCTGTTGTCTGTACATTTTATGGAGTTATTTATTGACACCGTATTTTGGAAATTCATGGTAATGGTCATCTGGAGTTTTGTATGTTATGGAGTTCTTGGCTGTTACAGCCTTTTTTATCATCCCACTGCTGGGCACAGGCCTCCTCTCACTCGGAGAAGGATTGAGCGTTAATCACCACGCTTGCTCAATGAAGGCTGGTGATTTCAGACTTTAAAGTCCAGGTTTCCTCGAGATGTTTTCTTTTACCATTTCTTCTTAGAGGTGATGGCTATGTTAAATAAACTTTAATTCTCAAAAACTGTTGCTTTCGAATGTAAATTCGAATGTTGTTGGTGATTGATACACCCATGCATCGAAGAGCACGTAAATGTCGGTCCTGAGCCTGATCTCTCTCCGGTCGTGTCGGATTGCCATCCCATCGGGCTATGAGAGTGAAGGAATAGTGAGTGCACCTGTGTTTACGCAAATCCTTGTGCACTATAATATGTCCTGCGCAGCTGGCTGATCTCCTTTTATGAGAAAAGCCGTCATGACCGAGAATCAACTAAGAAGTCATTAATTATCGAGGAAGGCTATAGGCTACTTGATGTCCAGATTCCAGGAGTAGTCCTCAAGAGACGTAGGTGGAACGGCTGGCAGAAGAATGCTTGTGCACTATAATATGTCCTGCGCAGCTGACTTATCTTAGAGAACAGCAGTCGTAGTCGACAAGTCCTGGACGCCATTATCGGCCATATATATTCCATATAGGTAGGTATACGTACATGAAATAATATGCAATATACTTACATATATTGCATATGGTGACCTGTCCATTACAAAACCATCAATCCAACACTTACTGACAGACAGACAAAACAGACATGTTTATATTGTTTATACAATATAGTCGATTGAAAGTGAGTAGACGCGTGATGCAAGCGCGTAGATAAGCTTGGGCGTAGACCTTGCGTTTCACTTGCGCTTGCGCACAATCAATCGTGTATTGTTTTGTGCTATGAATGTTATGAGTTGTTAATATTGGCTAAATAAACTGTGGGGTTGAGACATTTTAGTTTAAAGGTTTTTATATTAATGCTTGATGATAACGTCAGTTACCTTTAGCAATTCTTCCATCTCTTAGAAGGAAGAAGAGGAAAAGTCAATAGGTTATGTTCATCAGTTATCAAATAATATTACAAGATATTTTAGGGTCTTTGCGCAGTTGTTATTAGGTAGCTGCAAGCTCACTGTGAGCCCGGCGATGACTTTATATATTGACGTTATAAAATGATCTATAAGGGGTACTATTTAAGGGTCAAATTCAAATGACAAGTTAATCTCTGGTTTGGACCTGCGCTGTGTTGTGCCATTCATGCGTAGCCTGACCTTTAGTTCAGGAATAAATTGAGTATTTGCCCTTGATTTAGTCCGCGTCCCGAAGAAAGTGTTCCTCGCGGATCAAAAGTAACTACAGTTGAGTCGTTTTAGCGTGAAAGTGTAACAACCAAACTCACTTTCATATTTATAATCAAAATCAAAAGTCATTTATTCAAAATAGGCTGAAAATCAGTACTTTTTGAACGTGAAATCTACAAAAGACAGCCCCCAAAACGCCCGCCCCTCACCACTTCCTATGTGTTTTTGCTGGGAGGAAGAAGTGGAGTAACCAACTCCCCAGCAACACAATTCTGTCTGTATGGTTTGAAGAACTGTATACAAAACATTAGAAATATCATTCAAAATTATATACATAAATTTGTATAAAAAAGTAAACATGTAATCATGTTGGCTAGTATACACCTTACCTATACCTATTACTCAAGCAGCTACAAAAAAAGAGAGAACATAATTATGTTAAAAAAATGTCCCAAGTCCAAACTCTCAGCACACAATTAGTTAATGCAAGTGACCTTTTAATAACGAAACTCAACTTCATAGTTTGAGGTCGGATAACATCGACGCACAATGCCAGTCATTGAAGAACTGGCCTTAGTCCGTGTGGGAGATATGACCTTTATGGTCCTACCTCTTTTGTAGTTTTCGAAGATAATGGTTATGTTGTAAAATTAAAAAAAGAATATATAGGTAATTTTCTTATATATTTATGTCATTTTGTGCAAAACTTATACCTAAAGTGTTAATTACACTAGTTTACACGGTTTTTATACCCCAGATAAAAGTTGTTGAATTTTGTCTATCTATCTATAGGTAGTCTAGGAAAAATACTAAAAAAAATCTGTCACGTCCACATTTGGAACTATATTTAATTTAAAAAACACGAGAAAACGGGCCATAAATAACTAAAAAATATTATTTTTGGACTTCTTTTTGTAGGTTTCGGAATCGGTTTCTCTTAATTATAGACCAGGAGTAGTCTCCCAATATATTTTCGTCCCAATAGCCTTGATGACGATCTTCAAAGGCCTTTAAATCCTGGTGAAAATGCTCTCCTTGTTCGTCGCTCATGCTTCCTAAGTTTTCCGGAAAAAAATCCAAGTGGGAATGTAGAAAATGAATCTTTTGACATGTTAACAGCCATCTTATGATAATTTTGTAATGAATCACTCACTATCTCCTTATTGTTTTCACTTTTACTATTGCTTAGAAAGTCTCTAACAACAGTTTTGAATGAATTCCAAGCAACTCTTTCAGTCGTAGATAAAAGAGTATCAAACTTAAAATCACTTATGATTTTGCGTACTTGTGGAACGCCAAACACCCCCTTTTTAAGTGACATATGCATATACAATACCCTACTTAGTTTTCCTATTAAAATTCGAAGTCTTAGTAATACAAAAGTAACAGTCATTTTCGTGATTAGCTGGTTCCCTGCACAACATTGGTGTACCAAATGACAGGTGTACGGTTTCCCCTTAAGACCATCACAGTAAAGTGATTCTACAGCTCTCACAAAACACATAGTGAAACCAGTTTTTTTCTTGATTGGCCACAAGAAATCCGAAATAATGAAGATATGCAATTTTCAACGATTCTGTCACATAACTTTTCTTTTTTATAAATATAAATTGTCCACAAACGTAACAAAAGTGATCACAACTTTGTTTACACTGTCTACGCGACATTTTATTTGAATTAATAAAAAAATATCTCCTAAACTAAACAAGTAATGCAACACCATAGATCAGTAGTTAAGAATGATTCCTAAATACAAATATTTGAGGGTAGAAAAAAAATGTGACGTGATAGAATTTTTATGTTGTGACTTTTAGAATGTACAAAGGTGGCGGAGAGTACTGGTATAGATTTTTTGAGGGGTATATAAAAAAAATAAAAATTTGTAAACTAGTGTTATTAATTTTTATGTTCATATTATTTTTATTCTTGAACCGCAGTGCACCTATTTATCTATTTATTTCAAGTAATTGACAAAACTTAATCGCACTTGAATCCCGGACCTCGTCCACTATTAACAGGCAGAGATTAAAATAAAATAGGAAGAAAACAGTAGAAGGATTTTTTTTCCAAATCTTATTCAATCAGATTGCCAGAAAAAAGACAGGAGCAACATAGAACAGTAATGTACAAAAACAAATACGTTTTTTTTTACGTTAAAACAAACAGGTTAAAACTGCAAACACCATTTACTTCACATTCTCAGAAAAAAACTGTACACATCAATCTGATAAAATTGTGGGACGAACTTAATGTCGTAAGATTACTGTTTGTCAGTATGTACGTGTCAAAATGTCTCGAAAACTAGCTCTTTGTATGCACCGCGGTGTACGTAGGTAGTTAATATCTAGTTCGTCTTTTTCTTATCTATGTAGAACGATAGTTGGATGGTATGAATAAAAAAACTGGTAAATCAACCTTTTCAAAGAATTAACCTAAAAATAAAAAAGTAATGAGCAAATATAACTTAATAAGAAGAAACATTATTAAAAAATCTGTAACGCCAATAATTGTCAATATTTCAACCAAACTCAAAACGACACACATTTAAATATGCAAGCATCGTTTCGCATATCATATGCATTTGCAGCCTCAAGCGACAGCCATATCGAATCTAAAATAAGATTCAAAATTCCCGCTCAAATGAGCACTCCCAATAAATCATGGAAGCTAAAGGATTCCATGTTCAAATTTCAAATTTTTAAAAAAATTTGATGCGTTCCATATAGGGTTGTGATGTTGGCAATTTATTTAGATTCCTGGAAATATTTCTGTGTGGCCAGTTTTGATTGTAGAAAAACTACATGTAATATATTAGTTGCATTTATGCTGTGTAAATAATCAAGTAAGTAGATATGTGTTCATTAGGTACAAATTATAGTCCGATATAAGTCCCTTTATTAAGATTAACTTACACATCCCTACATTTTATTCTGATTTTACGCTCTGTATCGCAAAATATTTTGTTTATTTTCAAAATTAGGTTGACCTTAACAGCTGAGTAACCTAAATACTTGTACAATCAGAAAGGCACTTCAAGAAACCTTGAAGTGATGCACGACTGACGTACCCACAGCACGATTAACTGCAATCATCCGCAGAACAAACCATTATCTGCAAACACTATAATAAAACCGTTTCCCTCAGTTTAACTTTAACTAGAACACTCGTACTCGAAACTATATCATCCTACTACATACTATACTATCTGCCTAGCCTTTTCTTAACTATTTTGGGGTCGACTTCCAGTCGAACCAGATACAGCTGAGTGTTTTACAAGGAGTGACTGCCTATCTGACCTCCTCAACATAACTACCCGGGCAACCCAATACCCCCTGGTAAGACTTGATGTCATACTTACTGGCTTCTGATGTTGAATGACAGCCGGGACCTACAGTTTAATGTGCCCTACGGAATAGTGTCATTGGTGTCCAAGGTATAAATATTCAGAAAGTATGTACCTACATACAAACTTAGATAAGTTGCATTGGTACTTGCCTGACCTGGAATCGAACCCATATAGTCATACTTGAGAGGTCGTTTCTTTACCCACTAAAATAAAAAAGTCCACTAAATAAAAGATATAAAAAATCTAAAATTCTGCAAGCACCTAAAAATATCAGTGCGTTCCAAATCTCAGAAATAGCAACCCTACGTTCGTTTAGCTTCGGGGCTCTTCGGCTAAACTCGGGATCCCGACGTGTCTCGCATACTAGGTTCGTAATAAAAATCTGGGCGAATGGTAGCGCGCCCCTGACTTCGTGAGGCTCGACACGACGTTTCCAATTTTATGGTTCCTGATTTGAAAAATTATTGAAGTGACTTTGATTCGTTTTTCAATTGGCTCGCTTGTCTTGTCTGTTCTGTTGTAAGGCGTCTATCTATGGTATTTGTGGAAGGGGAAATGAGATTTCTGTCGTAAGTTTGGTAGAACTTTTGTTAGGTAAAAAGTCCTTTTTGTAAAATATCAATCTAATATAGGTACTATAATAAACAAAAATAACAATATAGGATTAAAGCCACAGGGTCGCACATTTCAAAGACAGCATAATATATAGAAGTGTGAACTTAAGAGAAAGATATCAAAAGAAGATTGAACCAGGCAGAAACTTGAAAGTCTGTCTGCCGTCAGTAAAATGACTGTAAGTATCAGACTCAGGGTAACTGGGTTATAGGGGTCAAAAGTCAGTTGCAGAGTTTAAAGACCTTGTACCTTTAATCTCAAGCCAAAAATTAGACCAAAGCTATTTTTAGACTCAATATTTGTCTCAGTAACGTCTTATTTTACTCTTTTCGAGTCTAAAAGTCGTCAAAATTAAATGTCGAATATTAATATTCGCTATCTCAAACACGCAGTAAAAAAATAAGCGAAGATTTAGAAAATGAAAGTTAAACTACAGAGAGCTAATCACGATTCATGATGCGCTCAGTCAAAATGAACAGTTTCAACCGTAAAGTTAAACATCATGTTAATTTATGATCACGTAAATCGTGGATGGATGACATGGATTAATTAATGAATGGAGGACGCGTGCAATTCCCAATGCTATGAAATATACCCTATTGCCAATTACAATGGTATGCAATGACGTGGTTAATTTTACATATTGGATAGGTATATCATCACTTTTACCCATATATGTATTACACTATAATAGTTAACTGTTGTGGACAGTTTTCATCTAATAAAGCCACTACAAAGTTGAGTGATGGAGAGAGTATGATTGTCAAAGCTCTTTTAAATCGACTTCCCAAAAAGGAAGAGTTTCTCAATTCCGATGTTTGTTTATGTTTGTTCGCACATAACTCCGTCATTTACCAACCTAGTAAGCACGATACAAAAAAAATACAGATTTAAGTACTCCGTCCATTTAGAGTAGTGCTAAAAAAATGGTAGATGTAAGTCCTCCATTTATTTCTTCATCTGTGGCACATCATGAATAATCTACGAAACTGATGATATCATTGCATTAGTATGAACCATGCGATCCGTCTGATGTTTTATGCAAGCATTGACTACAATGCATATTTTTGCATAATTCACAGTAAATTTTCACAATAACTGTTGACCGCATGTAGGGTTAACATGAGTTTAGATATTTTTGGGGTTAGCATTGAAATGCTTCAAAATTAAAGTAGAATAAAAATACTTTTTTTGCCTATCTTCTTAAGTTTAAAATTTTATTATCCATCTTATAATTCCTTCATTTCTAATCGTAGTTACAATCCAACCATGGTACCATTGGTGTTATAAATAATAAATAAATACAACAACATTTTTGCACTTAAAGAGTAACCGCAAAACAAATTAATAAACTCTATTTTGCATTTATAATTTCACTATTAAGGATACCTAACTACATTTCGGAAACTAAAAAAAAATGGACAAATCCTTAAAAAAAACTCAATTTCAGAGTAACCCTAATCAAGACGGACGCAGAATGACTAAGTTTATTACACGAACACACTTTACTTAAAAGTTTTCGAGAAATACCACTAAAACTCACCAAATTACAAACAAACATTGACTGACTGTGAATCATTGTGAATTAAAACAAAACGCTTAGTTTTTTCTCACTAAAAACTAGTGATAAAATAGTGAGTAATGATTTGTCTCCAACAACTACATAATATACCTTCTTACTTATGCAAAAATTCTTACTTAGTTAGTCAGTGTTTCTCAAAGTCATATTCCACTTAGATCTTAAGCTTTCAAAACATTGACACTCATTTCAAAAATGTATCATTTAAGATGGTTCTTACATCTTAGAAATAAAGGTATTTTCATTTGTCCTTACTATGAGACTAGTGTGTTTATGACTGTGACTAGTTGTTTGCGGTATTACCCGCCCATTCACCTATCTCGTCATATGATTGGCTCGGACAGTATTTTTATTTATTCGACTGCCAAGAAGGGTTATGTATTCCGCGTGTATCTTGTATGTAGGTATGTATCACTTTCATTTAATAAAAAACATGAAACAAACACGGAAAAAAAATCCTATAAAACAATTATAATTTGTTTCTTTCAAACCATGAAATAAATCAATTGCTGCAACTGTATTACTATTGAAAACTTAGTTTGAGAAACCCTGCCTTAAGTCAATAGTCAGGGGTTTTAAAATGATTCATTTCGCGAATTCTTCTAAGTTCCGTTGTGAAAGTTTTTTTACATATGAATCACAAAACAAAGAGATTATATTTTAAAGAGTCGTTTATATTAACGGTTGGCGCAAAATTGATGCAAATTACTGAAGCCACCGAGGCGTTAAAATAACTAACATTTCTTAGAAATAGTTAATAGGTATTGGGTTGCCCGGGTAACTGGGTTGAGGAGGTCAGATAGGCAGTTGCTCCTTGTAAAACACTGGTACTCAGCTGCGTCTGGTTAGACTGGAAGCCGACCCCAACATAATTGGGAAAAGACTATGCAGATGATGGCTGATAACATTATCTAATCTGATATAGATCTATTTGGTTTTACCCGTTAATTTATGTATGCTTTATAATGTTATAGACACGGGATCTAAACAAAGGTTGATCACCATGCAATATCGATATTGTCCCATCATCCACAAATTACTCAATAATACAGCGCATAAATAATTCTGTGCAGTACAGTCGCGGACAATGGTTAAAGTTTCATATCGACGATAATACATACTTATTTGTGCGTCTTACTTTTTCAGTGCACTTGTCGCATTACTAGAACTGAATGTCAAGCTTTAAAGTACCTAGTGACAAAATCACTACGGTTAAAACTTTATGTTTCAAACCATTTCTCTGTCCCGTTTCTATGTGAGGGAAATATACATCAAAATCAAAACAATATCTCTGGTATGTAGATATATGTTTGATTTTGTCAAAATAATATATATAGCTCATTGAAAAAGAATTGAAAAGAAACATAGCAATCTATTTCTATTCTACAATAAATGTAAATTAAATTCACAAAATCGCAGCTGCGTTTGTCGCACGAAAAGTCACAACTGTCGAACTCAGTCACACGCATGTCGTTAATTTGAGTTAATTTTCAACGAATCCGACACTGTTACTCGTCATTACACGGTACAGACATCAACAAAAACGTATGTTTCGCATTTCCCACTAAATACGTATTTAGCACTTGCGTGCGCGGATGTACACGACTCATGGAGAACTAAATGACTAGCGGAGATACCATAACGGAAAATCTCTTAAGAAAGTAGTGCGACAACATGCGGGTGAGCGGGGGACGAGGAACGTTACTGTTTCCCGACCATTTTTTGTAATACCAACAAAAAGCATTGACAGATTTCGCAAAGAACACGAACGCCTTGCTAGTTCAATCGTAACTGATTGTTTTGGTCATGCCTACCTAGAAGAAGAATATTTGAATAATAATATTTGATATAATATAATATTTGATAATATTAATATTTGACCTAGAAGAAGGCGCCTGACCTGCCTGCATTATGGCATCTCCGCTTATTGCTCACTCCATGACACGACTATAAATGCATTAAGGGGCAGTGTACATGAATGGATGTCTCTATTTTAGTGAACGTGACTAAATTGAATTACTTTTGTGGCGAGAAATGGTTTATAAATGGAAAATGGACGCGAGAGAATTCTTGTTTAGGTTAGAGAGCAGACTGGAAACTTTTAGTCGGCCGATAGTGTGTTTGGGCTCATAAATCAGTATGATTAAAAAAACTTTTACTTGTCATCGGGTCAACTGTCGACGGTTTTAAACTTTAAGTAATAAAGTTATTTTTAGAAAACGCGGTGTTATGAAAATTTTCTAGTAATGTAGCAATTGTTTCTTTGAAAACTAGTAAACACAGATGGAAATAAAGTAAACTGTCTTTTGTTTTATACCTTTGAATAGCACAAGCTTTATGTAAATATTCAAAGCTGGACAATGTGTAATTTTCACAATTTGTCTAACTAGAGTCTTAACGTCAAAAACCTGGTTAAACCGAGTTAACAACTCTATTCATAAAGTAATGTAAAAATACTAAATTTTATGTCAGATTGTGTCTTAAGTTTTATCTTTCTTTTGATTTTAAATGAGGTTTATACAAATGTTTTCTATTATCCATATATCAAACTAGACCTTTTCATGCGGTATCACCCGCGTCCTGTAAGAACTACTGCCCGAACCGGGCTAAAATATAGCCTATGTTACTCGGGAAGAGTGCAGCTTTCCAACAGTGAAAGAATTTTACAAATCGCTTTAGTAGTTTCGGAGCCAACAACAAGTTAAGTATTGGTAGGTATAGATATCGTATTAAGAAATATCTCATATTTTTTTAATCCAATAGTTTTAAATTTAAAAAAGAAACACAAAAATAAAATCCATAAAAAGGCACTATATGTATGTCCCCAGCGTAACATTGCCATCACTAAATAGTGAGGTGCAATAATTTATTCACGCCGTTTTTCGCAACAAATTTTATTTATTCCACGAATTATTTTAAGCTCCATATTAAAAATGTATTTTCAAAATGGAAGTTTTTATATTCGGCTAACTAAAAAATACTTACGGCTTTTCCGAGTGTGATGTCGGATATTTTTTTTCTATTTTTACTCTGTGGCCTGACAGGTGATATGCAGATAGATTTTTTAGGGTTCCGTACCCAAAGGGTAAAACGGGACCCTATTGTTTTCGCTCCTCTGTCTGTCCACCAGGCTGTATCTCATGAACCGTGGTAGTTAGACTTGAAATTTTCACAGAAGATGTATTTCTGTTGCCGCTATAACAACAAATACTGAAAACTAGAATAAATGTTTTTGGGCTCCCATACAACAAACGTGATTTTTTTGCTCATTTTTGCTCGATATCGATAACGGCAACAGGTAGATGCGGTTTTATAAATAATGGTACGGAACCCTTCGTGCGCGAGTCCGACTTGCACTTGGCTGGTTTTTAAACTGTAGCATTATCAAATGATTTTGGTTTTAAGTCTCGCCGGCAGTTGCTGAATTAATAATGTATTTTAAATTCACTGCGTTTTATTTTAACGAGTTTATCCATTTTCAGAATGAGATATCTATTTAGTGAAGTTATATTTAATCAGGATAATCTTTGGATGAAATAAATTAACTGACGAACATAAGCTTCTTTTCGTTAATAAATAAGTTATTAATCAACTCTTTAAGCTTTTAATTGCAATATATAGGCGAATAAGATTAATAAGCGATACATCAGTTAAAGTCAAAAACTCTCAAGTAATTTAATATGTAATTGGAAGCTATACCATCTCCAATTCACTCGCTGTGGGTGCAGCGTGAGGGAGTGTCAGACTCTTACTGACTCAAACCCACGATGTTCCTTCTTAAGCCCTTTATGTACTAAGGCCGCGGTAAATTTTTCGAACAAGCCCGCCAGCTTCAGCAGGTACAAACAATACCATGGATATAAATAGGCGCCTTTAACATGTTAACTGTTCAACAACAAAAACAATAAATTATAACACCTGGAAAGGCAAACAATTCGAACTAATTTGCAGTGCAAACTGCAGACCGAGCATTAGAATGCACGGAGTAAGTAATGATGAGCGGAGGTGCAATAAGGCAGGTAGGGTTAGCACCTTCTTCTAGATAGATATGCTTTATTAAGTACACCATGTTTTACATTTTTGATCTTAAAACTCTAATTATAGTAGGTGACATAATCGGTAAGAGATGTCTTCCAGACAACCTTAGGATGGTTTGAGGTCCCATGGAAAAGATTCTAGCTCAAACGCGTACGGTGGGCATGATTAAAACAATGAGTTACAAGTGAACTAACGAAGCGTTCAGGGTTTTTGAGACAAAATAGGTAGGATCCTAAGATGTCGTATATAAGGGCGGAGACAGTAAGGGCCGCCGTACACGGACTGCTCGAGCAGTTAGCGGCAGAGTGAAATACACGGACCGCTCGAGCGGTCGGCGTCGACTGCTTGAGCTGTCGGTTGTTGACTGCTCGAGCTACGACCCAACTGCTCGAGCAGTCAAATGAGAAAACAGACGCCGCGAGGCCGCAAAGGGCGGGGGGGAGGGAAGTCGGAGAGCTGTCGACTGCTCTAGCGCAGTCAACGGCTCGAGCAGTCGGTGTATGCCTCGCAACTGCTCGCGAGCGGTCGACGGCACGATGGAATTTCATCATGCAGTTGACGGCTTGAAGCGGTCGCGACTGCTCGAGCAGTCGTGTGTACGGCAGCGAATGAATGACTATAGTTCACTGCGCGGTCGCGGCTTTAAGCAGTCGGTCTCAACTGCTTGAAGCAGTCCGTGTACGGCGGCTCTAACGTTCTTCGACCCCCGAGCACCCGAATTTTGGCGCGCTACTTTCTTAGGAGATTTTCCGTTATGGCATCTCCATTCATTGTTTGGTTCTCCAAGATTAGTGTGGCACTAACAAACCTAACTACAATTAACGTTAGTGGCCGATCATTACGAGAGAAACAATTGGACTGGTCTCAGATGCACTAAATGACGTCACGGAAGGTATTGGTTCTAGAAAGTTCGGCAACTTGGTGCGCTTACAGTCGCTGACAATGTGACAAACATCCCTTGTGTATAGTTTCGGAGCTGATGATCCGAAATATTTTGACACATTCAAAAAGTACGAAATATGTACATAAGTAAATTGTGATGTAGTAGTTTTAACATGTTTATATAAACATGTTTATTATAACATAATATAAAATGTAAATATCTAAACAAATACCTACACAATTTCCAACAAAAAAAACTGTCTAAAAATTAAAAGAATTGTTACAAATATCCGTTTAGATATTTAAAAGTATTTTTACGAAAAAACTCAACAAAAAAATCGGTATGTGTAAATAAAATCCCTCAAAATACCTTTAAAATACAAAATACCTTATATTTACCTTTTAGTGTTATGAATAAAATACATATTTATTAGTCGTCGTTTACATTACTAATGATCGCAATTGAATATTTACGAACCATATTTGTCAAAATTATTACCGGGTTATTAAATAACTTTAAACATGTTGCTGTTCCCATCAAATTTTTAGTAATCAAAAGGAAATACAACTAACCATTTTCCCGCGGTTTCACTCGCGTCCCGTGGAAACTACTGCCCGTACGGGGATAAAATATAGCCTATGTTACTCGCAGATAATGCAGCTTTCTAATGGTGAAAGAATTTTAAAAATCGATCATGTAGTTTTTAAGTTACAAACAAGCAAAAAATTTTTTTTTCCTTATTTTAAGATTTGTATAGACTATAATTTTGTTGTAGTATCCCATCAAATGTCTAGGTAATCAAAAGGATATAAAATAAATTTAACGTTGCAACAGACAGAGGCAAATCGTTACGCACGATTTGAACTCTTGAACCTAAACCGCTACTGCTATTACTGGTAATAAACTCGGTTTGAATGTTTTTATAGTTTGTTTAACAAAAAATAGACACCAAACGTCAATTTTTTTTACTAACTTTTTTTGTGAAACCGGGTTTCATGTTACAATTTTTAGCTTTCAACTGTAGTTGCAAAAAAGTATAGTTTTTTAGTAGGCATGTATTTCTAATTTGTTTTGTGAATTTTGAAAACCGTATTTTTTTTGGCTAAGTATGTGTAGGTACACATAGGTACTTGTAGTGTATTTGTGTATTCTAGACTAGATGTCGAGACGTTTTCTTTTTTTCTTGACAGCATAAGGCTTGAATTCTGAAAAAAGAAGCTAACAATAATACAAAAACATACCTTTAATTTAACCCAAAAATAATAAGGATTTTTTCAGTCGGTCTCTTCGACTATAATACGCCTTCATCGTACACGTCCCGTCGGAGTCGCGATCGTGTCTCGTAAACTATCCAAATGCATTTATGCAGAAACAAAATTTACTTTACCTTTGAAAATTTTATAAACTTTTTATTATTCGATATATATTGTTTTCCAGGAATTTTTGATATTGTAGATGGAAAACATTTTGAGTACAAACTCTTAAGCTAAATCTTAAGAGACTCGTAAATTAAACAAGTGTAAAAGAACATCAGTAATCAAATAAATTATAAAAAAGTCTAATATTTTAATTTTATAATTATTAGGTATTTGTTTGTCATGTTATAAACTATTTTAACCCCAACTGATTAATTATTGTAATTTCGAATATTGTTAGTACGAAACATTGGCATTCTGATGTGTCTGATAGTTTCTTTATATCAGTAGATAGTACGTAAATTGTGATTCAAGTCTTTTAGATGAGACTAAAAACTAGCTCACACGAATCAATATTATTGAAGGCACAACACTAGCACACATCGAACTAAAGATAAGGCACGGTCTACACTCAAACTTTAATTAATTGGACCCGTATAGTCGGTTATGCA
Organism: Helicoverpa zea x Helicoverpa armigera; assembly: GCA_033682625.1. NCBI lineage: Eukaryota > Metazoa > Arthropoda > Insecta > Lepidoptera > Noctuidae > Helicoverpa > Helicoverpa zea x Helicoverpa armigera. The sequence continues at coordinate 3,761,334 of JAWIIS010000017.1, forward strand.
AGAAAAAACGGCCGGGACGTGACCTAAGGGCGGCCAAGCGTGCAAGATTTTATAGCTATTTACCCATCATGTGTACGTAGCCCAAATACCCCTTTTATATAATGAAGTTCGATGTTATTGGAAGATCGATCGTATTTGAATAGATTGTGTTTACTCAAGACCTTTAACTAAAAGTAGTGATTTCCGTCCAACCATGTCTTGGACATTCTAGACTAGAACAGATACTTACACTAGACAATTTAGTTGCCTTTGAGGAAAAGGAATTGAAACGAATTTATTATGCAAGCAAAAAAACTACATAAGAATGATATATCACATCAAAATGCTAACACCTAACCTTTCACAACTCAACCGCAAAGATACCGGAATCCCGCCAAAAAAACACAAAAGTTACAAAATCCGTATGACTAATGGACACCAGTCCCATGATACGAAGACAGACAGACAAACACGACTGATTAACGACTAAGTTCCTGAGATCGCGGCCCGCAGATGAATAGATAAGGCTAACAGGTTCTCAGCTGTCAAAGTGACAGTTTTAAACGTCACTTTGACAGTGTGTGATCGTGAGTACTAGGCTTAATGTTGTGACATTTTTCAATGTGGATTTTTGATAAAAACTTTGAGATAATTCTATTTGATTGCTTCTAGAAAGATACGTAAATTTTTTGCACATGTCTTAACAAAAAGCTTCTCATGTGAATATTACGAAATGTATTCAAGAATTTCAATCAACATTGTTTTCGAACTGACAGATATTATAGTTCACTTTTAAAGATAATCACAAAAAAGAAATAATATCTGAAGTGAAAATTTCGAAAAATACCTACCTACATATATTGAAATCAGATATAAGTCCAGGGCTGTGGGGTTATTCGAAAGAGTTACCGCTGCCCTGGTACATAAAAGGCTTAAGAAGGAACATGATGGGTTTTAGTCAGTAAGAGTCTGACACTTCCTCACGCTGCAGCCACAGCGGGATCATTTGATGATTTCCCATAAAAAAAAGATTGTAGGTTAGTAGATACATAACTTCATGTATGAGAAATCGATTACCTCATGTAATACGTACATAATATACTTTACTTATGTATTGGTCACGCCTTTCCCTTCACTATTGCAATGAAGCAAAAAACATTAATACTGTTGCTTTGACAGGTTGATGATACGACTATTGGCAATTCGATTAACTTAAATACTTAAGTATTACGTACATAATATACACTAGTGTAATAAAGAGAAAACATTATGTTGTTTGTTAGTCTACAACCTAAACGCTCCGAAACTACTGAACCGATTTGGAACTGTTAACTCCGAACTTTCACTGTTGGTAAGCTACACCATCCCCGAGTAACATTTTATCTGGTTACGGGAATAAGTCTCCTCAAAACGCGGGTGAAACCTCATAAAACAGCTAATACGTTAATGTTTAGAAATTATACATAACAAAGTGGTAATTATCTTCTCATACAGAAAAGATATACAAGCATTTATTACTACGAAAAACATGGTGTCTTACTTTACATACTTATTCAGTATGTAAACTTGTATGTATTCATTACAGATAGCTAAAAGTTAACTGAAAAATACTGATAACTTTTAGCGTGCCCTTAGGAATCGAAGCTCTTGCTAAGCAGTATTTTTAATGATGTAATGCAACCAAGCAAGAAAATACTAGGTTGGTACTTCAAATCATATAATTCGAAATTACCTAGTGTTAGCTACCAGTAGTTACAAAGAGGGCAGCAGAGACGAGCGACCATAGACACCTCGCCATTCAGCCGTGCATCTATGCTTGGAGGATTCTTTTTTCGAACGTCATTGTGACAAGACATGTTATAGTTTGACAGAATAAGATTTTGCCGCGTTCTTGACTAATCTTAGTTGATTTTCATGTTTAAACTATTTCTTGTAATTTCCTCGTTAAACAAACCTGCTTCTGGTTTTTAAGATCAGAAGTGGGATAGTCTTACTCCCACTATAAAGTTTTTGATTTCAGTTTCAGATTCATTGGCACTTTTACTAAGTACGACGCGGTGTAAAGATATCCGCCATTACTGAAGTTTTTGCCGTTCTATTTTATTTTGTAATGGATTGCAGTGCGTTGCAATCTACGCAACGGTATATTCAAGATGCTTTGAGGTCAGGTGATCTGTTCTATTGTTTTGATTACACATCGGAAGTAATTATGCTCTTAGCTGTATTTAGTGGAAAAATGTGTAATAATGTACCAACCATTGGTATTGAGTATTCTGTGTAGCAAAAGCTGAAGTGAAGTTAACTACACGTAACTTATCAAACCGTAATGGTAGTTGTGTTTTCAGCGTTGCTGATAGATGATTAGTAATAATGATATTTCTGAGACATAGTTTCAAAGTTATGCTTTGAATTTATTTCTTTGAGAGCGAAAAGCTTTCCAGATTTTAATGGTCAGAAGTGGCCGAACGAAATGTATGTCGTAAGTGCTTGTTCGCAGACTTATACACGAGAATGTGTAACGGCCGTGTCCTGGCCCAAGCGCTTCTGTGCTGGTGCTGCTGATTGCAGCACGAGCGCTGCTGTGCCGGTGCTCCTGGTCGCGGCACAAGCGTTGCTGTGCTGGTGCTCTTGATCCTGGCACGAGCGCTGCTGTGCTGGTGCTCCTGCTGGTTCTGTTGGCTTATGCCTTCCGAATAGTCTGAGCCTCTGGCTTATGGCTTCTGTATGGTCTGAGCCCATGGCTTATGGCTTCCGAATAGTCTGAGCCTCTGGCTTATGGCTTCTGTATGGTCTGAGCCCATGGCTTATGGCTTCCGAATAGTCTGAGCCTCTGGCTTATGGCTTCTGTATAGTCTGAGCCTCTGGCTTATGGCTTCTGTATAGTCTGAGCCCCTGGCTTATGGCTTCCGTATAGTCTGAGCCCCTGGCTTATGGCTTCCGTATAGTCTGAGCCCCTGGCTTATGGCTTCCGTATAGTCTGAACAACTGGCTTGACTATGACTTGCCTTGACCATGACTTCCGTATATTTTGAGCCCCTGGCTTGACTATGACTTGATTTGACTATGACTTCCGTATAGTTCGAGTATTTGTTCTTGATAACATATTTCTTGCGCTTGAGTGCACGCTTGCACCCACGGTTTAACTAATAAGTAAAAGTAATCGTATTTCTTCTTACAACTAATATGTTTCAGCTCTACACTCCAAACCAGGTTAATAATTTACATGATTTCTTTGTATGTTGTGTGTTTATATGTGTACAACTAATATGTTTCAGCCTTACACTCGACACACTTACACTGGGTGGTATGCCAGTGTTCTGTTACTAATTTTGTACCTGTTATTTGATTTAAAGTTGACGTTATTTATTTGCGAGTCGCTGGGTGGTATACCAGTGTTCTGTTATTAATTTTGTACCTGTTATTTGATTTAAAGTTGACGTTATTTATTTGCGAGTCACTGATTGGTATACCAGTGTTCTGTTATTCATTTTGTACTTGTTATTTGATTTCAAGTTGATGTTATTTATTTTTCTTTCTTTAAATGGATTAGTACATTGTTTGAGGTTTGTAAGTCCTCGAATAATTTTTATTCTGAAAGTGTCATGTGTTCAGAAAAACCGATGATGACCACGATAACCAATCGAGATTTAAATATGACGAAATTGAGCTAGATCCAACTTGCTTATTGAATGTGCAGGTGTTCCGAGACTCAACCAGGCTCACCCAGATCCTGCCGAGGACGTCAGGGTGTCAGGAGAGGCCGTGTTAGCTGCCAGTAGTTACAAAGAGGGCAGCAGAGACGAGCGACCATAGACACCTCGCCATTCAGCCGTGCATCTATGCTTGGAGGATTCTTTTTTCGAACGTCATTGTGACAAGACATGTTATAGTTTGACAGAATAAGATTTTGCCGCGTTCTTGACTAATCTTAGTTGATTTTCATGTTTAAACTATTTCTTGTAATTTCCTCGTTAAACAAACCTGCTTCTGGTTTTTAAGATCAGAAGTGGGATAGTCTTACTCCCACTATAAAGTTTTTGATTTCAGTTTCAGATTCATTGGCACTTTTACTAAGTACGACGCGGTGTAAAGATATCCGCCATTACTGAAGTTTTTGCCGTTCTATTTTATTTTGTAATGGATTGCAGTGCGTTGCAATCTACGCAACGGTATATTCAAGATGCTTTGAGGTCAGGTGATCTGTTCTATTGTTTTGATTACACATCGGAAGTAATTATGCTCTTAGCTGTATTTAGTGGAAAAATGTGTAATAATGTACCAACCATTGGTATTGAGTATTCTGTGTAGCAAAAGCTGAAGTGAAGTTAACTACACGTAACTTATCAAACCGTAATGGTAGTTGTGTTTTCAGCGTTGCTGATAGATGATTAGTAATAATGATATTTCTGAGACATAGTTTCAAAGTTATGCTTTGAATTTATTTCTTTGAGAGCGAAAAGCTTTCCAGATTTTAATGGTCAGAAGTGGCCGAACGAAATGTATGTCGTAAGTGCTTGTTCGCAGACTTATACACGAGAATGTGTAACGGCCGTGTCCTGGCCCAAGCGCTTCTGTGCTGGTGCTGCTGATTGCAGCACGAGCGCTGCTGTGCCGGTGCTCCTGGTCGCGGCACAAGCGTTGCTGTGCTGGTGCTCTTGATCCTGGCACGAGCGCTGCTGTGCTGGTGCTCCTGCTGGTTCTGTTGGCTTATGCCTTCCGAATAGTCTGAGCCTCTGGCTTATGGCTTCTGTATGGTCTGAGCCCATGGCTTATGGCTTCCGAATAGTCTGAGCCTCTGGCTTATGGCTTCTGTATGGTCTGAGCCCATGGCTTATGGCTTCCGAATAGTCTGAGCCTCTGGCTTATGGCTTCTGTATAGTCTGAGCCTCTGGCTTATGGCTTCTGTATAGTCTGAGCCCCTGGCTTATGGCTTCCGTATAGTCTGAGCCCCTGGCTTATGGCTTCCGTATAGTCTGAGCCCCTGGCTTATGGCTTCCGTATAGTCTGAACAACTGGCTTGACTATGACTTGCCTTGACCATGACTTCCGTATATTTTGAGCCCCTGGCTTGACTATGACTTGATTTGACTATGACTTCCGTATAGTTCGAGTATTTGTTCTTGATAACATATTTCTTGCGCTTGAGTGCACGCTTGCACCCACGGTTTAACTAATAAGTAAAAGTAATCGTATTTCTTCTTACAACTAATATGTTTCAGCTCTACACTCCAAACCAGGTTAATAATTTACATGATTTCTTTGTATGTTGTGTGTTTATATGTGTACAACTAATATGTTTCAGCCTTACACTCGACACACTTACACTGGGTGGTATGCCAGTGTTCTGTTACTAATTTTGTACCTGTTATTTGATTTAAAGTTGACGTTATTTATTTGCGAGTCGCTGGGTGGTATACCAGTGTTCTGTTATTAATTTTGTACCTGTTATTTGATTTAAAGTTGACGTTATTTATTTGCGAGTCACTGATTGGTATACCAGTGTTCTGTTATTCATTTTGTACTTGTTATTTGATTTCAAGTTGATGTTATTTATTTTTCTTTCTTTAAATGGATTAGTACATTGTTTGAGGTTTGTAAGTCCTCGAATAATTTTTATTCTGAAAGTGTCATGTGTTCAGAAAAACCGATGATGACCACGATAACCAATCGAGATTTAAATATGACGAAATTGAGCTAGATCCAACTTGCTTATTGAATGTGCAGGTGTTCCGAGACTCAACCAGGCTCACCCAGATCCTGCCGAGGACGTCAGGGTGTCAGGAGAGGCCGTGTTAGCTGCCAGTAGTTACAAAGAGGGCAGCAGAGACGAGCGACCATAGACACCTCGCCATTCAGCCGTGCATCTATGCTTGGAGGATTCTTTTTTCGAACGTCATTGTGACAAGACATGTTATAGTTTGACAGAATAAGATTTTGCCGCGTTCTTGACTAATCTTAGTTGATTTTCATGTTTAAACTATTTCTTGTAATTTCCTCGTTAAACAAACCTGCTTCTGGTTTTTAAGACTAGCTATATTTTGCAACTGTCAAATTAATCTGCGTACACACAGCTTTGAATTGTCGTGTGTCGTGAATAAAAATCGTAAAGCCTGCCATTCATTGTTTTAGTAACAAGATAATCGCATTAGTTGAGTTACTGAGAGGCGGGTGTGCCCATTAATCAACATCTACGCAGTGAGTGTGGTGTATGGGATGCGAGAGCAGCGATTTTAATGGGGAGTTTATTTGTGTTACTATTTTTAATTATAGGAAGACTATAGGAAGGTTTCCTTTTCTATGTGTTTACAGTAGTAATATGCATACTTATATTATAAAGTTTTATAATTGGTTTATTTGCTTGAACGCGCTAATTTCAAGACAGATTTGAAAATTAAAAATTATAAATTAGTTTCCTCTGGACGCATATGATACCTACCGCTAGCGGAAACTTGTTTTCAGAATATTTCTTTAAAAAAAGGACAGGTTTCTGATTTTTCATTTACCTGATATTAAATTATAAAATGTCTAGAGGAATCAGAACTGAATTAATTTCAGTTGCACCGAGTGCCAAAACAACATATTACTATATGCTTCAGGTTATGATACACACACATAGACACAAATATTTCCAATAAACCGCAATAAACGCAAAATAAAATTTACCAAACACCTCTAGTTCACTAAAAAACCTTTCTTTTTTCCCTCCAAAAGTCAGTTACAGTCCTCATTGGCTTAGCCGGTATGAAGTTTTTAAGTCGTACGCTCAATTTACACTAGTGTAAAGTGCAACGGGATTTTTCAAACTCAATTTCGTCGGGTAAAAGTTGATAGCATTTTCTCGTTGAAGGGTTGAAAGTATAGAGCCTAATCCTGAAGATATACGTGTGTGTGAGCTGTGATGTAGTGTCAGTTAAAATTCTTAGTATTCAAATAAATGGCTAAAAATAAGCTATTGGATAATGTATTTATTTTATTTTTTCTCCTCAAAAGTAACAAATTAAAACAAATAAAAGTTTAAAATCTACCAAGAATATAGTGATTGGATATTGTTATCGGTTCAATTCAAACCTTTATGGGATTGGAACTGGATTGAATTAATACATGTAAACATTTCTTTTAAATTCAATTAGCTTCTGCAGCGATTTTGCCTACAGCCAGAGAGAACTAATTCATGCACCCGGGTAAAAAAACCTATTTCTTTTCTCGATAAATAGGCTAACCAACATAAAAATAATTTTCTTGCAATCAATTTCTTGAGATTAGCGCGATTATAATAAAGTAACATAATATACCTAGATACAATATTATATTGTTCTTTAATAACTTAAACATTATACGTAATGTGTTTTAATATAAGCGTATTAAAATTATACAAATCGCTAGTCTCTTACGCCTTCGACCACACAACAATTTTCATGTCCCAGGACAAATGATGACATGCAATATGCTGTGGCTGGCCAAGTTCGGCCTTAAAAACATAACCTCACTTCTGACACAGTCGGGCAAAAACCGACGCAATGAGTCCCTAGGGTAGAAACATTTTTATTAGGTACCTACCGTTTTTTTTTTGTATAATTTTGTTTATGATGGCGAGTAGGAAGGACTTTTAAAGTATGGTTTTGAATAGTTTTTGATATTATGTGTTTTATATAGTTTGGGGTACATGGAAACCCTGTAAAAATATAAATGGAACTAGAAAGACATCGACTATTGTCGAAACTATCAAACTTTTTAACCATATTCATACATTCTGATACACGAATGACTCGTACATGAATCATTCATATAATGATCATCAATTTATATCAATGACAATAGCATTCCTCAAAATCATTCGAAGTTAAATAGCTTATAGATTACTCACTGTGATGACTCGATAGTTCCTGGAAACTTCTGGAGATAGTAAAAAATGTAAAACGTACCTGAAACAGAAAAAAAAAAAACAAAATTAGAACTGAATTTAAAGGTTTAGTACACATATAGGCTAAGAACCTGAGAGGACATAGGCTACTGGTAATTAATATAAGCAATTTAGGTAAGAAATACTTCTAAAAAGATCCAGGGGTTTGAGGTATTTATTATAATTGACATACTACTCCTGAAAGTAGGTAGAGTAGACCTACAAATAATGAAAATCAATACGATTAATATTATGTTGTAAGAAACGGAAGACGTTAAATATGGGGACGAGAGACTGTCGCTCTTATTTGGTTATTGTAAGTATGTATATCAATACCTACACTGAAATAGCTTATGGGTACTTTAGAGGAATATTAAATTCTTACTTATTTCTGCGATTTTCTTCAATATTTGAATAGCTTTGTAACAAGAAATTTACTCAGACGCGGTCAGTAAAAACATACTTTCTCCATAACAAAGCAAAGGCAGTCTAGGGTTATTGTCCAGCCTGTCTTACAGCCTATTGTCTCACCTCTACTCAAGACTTTACTAACACATGCAAAGAGACGATAATCACCCCCTCCCTCCCCTCACACGTCCATAAAATAAAATGGCGGAACGAAAACAAAAGAAAAAAACAAAAGAGCTCCCATTATTGGAATCGGGCGATATCATCAACGTTGTCACTGCGTAGCCGTACGAATTGTGTCAGCGAAGTAATAAAACATTATTTATTGGGCGTACAGGATGGCCTTCACTAAATATAAACGCGGGATTAAAAATTGAGCAGGCAACACGGGCTGGTAAACGGTGGTTTAAGGATATGGGTAAAAGGTGCCGTTGCAATTTTGTGGGTTACATTCATCTTGTCTTTAAGGGATGGCTAAATTAATGGCATACATCGAATTAATTAAGAAAATATGAATATACCTCTACATATAATACAAGGTAAGGTGCTCATGTCATAAAATCTCTACACAAGTTTCATGCTTGAAGTATACAAAGAATAAAACAGGTGAATACTAAGATTACTTAAAATGTGATTCATCCTGTTTTTTGGGTGATCATTCACAGTTTCAAATAATACATTTCCTAAGAAAAACTGAAACAGGTATGAGTCAGCTACGCGTAAAGTTTTATAAAAAAAGAGGTTAACTAGCCAAACAATAAAACTTTTGAGACAAGGCTGAACGTTAAATGCCATTGTCAAACAAATGTAGTGAAAAAAAAAATACTCATTCCATTCACAAACACCGACTAGGGTGGTCGCTTACTACACAGTATAAACCAGATGACCGTTTTTTTATTATGCCATTTGTTAAAACATTTATTTTTACAGCGTTTCGTAAAATGTTGAACGTTAAGAAAAATAGGAACCGCACGTAAAGTTTTTTTAAAGGCTGGGTCAAATGCGCTAATAAACCTAATTATTTAAATATAAAACTGGAATTAATGAGAGCGATTAAAGAATTCGTTTACACCGAAGCGTAACGGTGGTTTACCGCCTGATTTAGGGACATCAGCGATTTCTTTCGAAAACGAGTTACTACTTACTCAGTTGAAAATACTTATATCACAAGATCGGGGAAGGGCAAGAATGTAGTTGTCTTATAAATGCAATATGATAGAAAATGAATGAAATAGGTAGGAGCTTTGTCTAACAAAACACATTAACAACGAAATGACTGTTTCGTGGGACCAAAAATTTGTGTTACTAAGCGCTACTAACATGTCGCCAACACGATTTGACAAACGGCAAACATAGATTACATACCAAAACGTCGCTCAGACGCAACTGTTAATGAAACTACGTTGATTAAGCGTACTCAAGGCCAGACTGACAGCTCAGTAGTGTGTTCTGACAGCTGTCAAACAAATGTCATAGTTCGCGACAACTCTATGTTTGCTCTATAATTTATGTCTTGCTCGGGACAATGGTAATTTGTAGCTGGTGTAATTACAAAACTGCTTTAGTAATAAGTTGGAATATAAACTTTGGGAGCTCATAATAATGAGGCTTATATCTTTAGCTTTCAGACAAAACTAAGATTATAAACCCAAAGGAAGGCTTCGTCGGCTGATTCATTATCGGCTTATTTAATACTGTTGAACATTTAGCGTAAAAGGGATTATGTCGAAATTCTTTGAAAATACTATTAGTGAACACATTAAATTCACATAATAATATGTACCGATTGCTTGAGCGTTATTGCCTTACAGGACTGTGTAAAAAAATCCTGGATTTACGTAAAAAAACCACACTTTACGATCGGGCCAGATCCCAACCGCAGTCGTAAAGTACATTCGACATAAACAAGTACACTTACAAATTAAATTATTTCTGTACTTCGCTCCGAATGTTGTTAACACCGTACTTTTGGTACTATTCCGTGTAAATAGGGCTCTAAAATATTAACATGTAATAATGTAGCAGTAGGTATTTGGTGTTTTTATTTCTGAAAATAATCGGCTCTAGGTGTAGTGGGTGTTAGACTTTTACTACTGACTGAAACCCAACACTATTCTTTCTGAAGCGCTTTGTGTATCAAGGCCGCCGGTAACTCTATCCTATTGGTTATATCTACATGAATATATTTATTAACTAAATGACCAATGGCGGTACAATAGCTGTCTCATTAATAATAAATTTCAACAATGCGAAAAACACAAAATTCGCAGAATTCCAGTTACAGTAGCCAATTAAATATTATATCACATGGAGTGGAAAACGATAACAATTAATTAATTGAGCGGTTCCATGAAAATTAACCATTAAAAATTCCATAAATATTTCTGCTAAATTATGATTTATATTTCATGGTGAACACAAAGTCAATAAAATAAAAAACACGCGGGTATTTAATTGAGCAGTCGGAGCGAAAGCTACAAAACGCCAATGCAACCTTTATGATTATTTAAAATTAATTAACCGGACAATCATTTTCAGTTGAAACTCAATTTAATTAATTGACGATATTCTAAAATTCATGTCGTGTGCTACTAGCCTTTTATCCGGGGTATTCCTGTATTCGGAGCGAAGCGAGCGATCCGCGGAAGTGATTAAATATTTCAGTTTCAAAATAAAACTGTGCGATAGCCACTATTTTAAAAGAAAATATTTTTGGAGGATTTGAAATTCGTACCGTTTTTTATTAAAGTGTTTTTTTTTTTTGTTTTGTTTTGTTGTGTGTATCCGCTCAATCGTTTTGTTTATAAAGTTTTGTGTGATATTGTTATTTTTGGACGGTTTAAAGGTAGCATATACAAAGAAAAATCAGTCGGTTCTAGTTCATATCTTCTCTCATTTCTACTTAGGTGTTTGTACTTTTTTCACGAAAATAACTACTGGATTTTGAAAGTGGTTCAGACTTATTTTAAAAACATTATATTATATAGGCTACTTTTTATCCGAGTGCGAGAAGTAGTTTCATCGGGCAGGCGAGCTAACAAAATCATATTTATCTCTGCTACTGGACTAAAGCCGTTTTGGTCAGCACAATAATTAAATTGTCTGGTAAACTGGTAAATTATTTGATAACATCTACACCAATATGAATAATTCGACCTGCCAGACACATTGCCTATAATGACAGATGATAATGGATTATATCATATTTTACTTTTTGTCAACAGGACAATGGAGATGAATGGAATGGATCCTTGGCAGTCGTTACGGATAGTCAGAAGCCAGGAAGTCTGACACCAGTCTAACCAAGGGGTATTGGGTTGCCCGGGTAACTGGGTTGAGGAGGTCAGATAGGCAGTCGCTTCTTTTAAAGCACTGGTACTCAGCTACATCCGGTTAGACTGGAAGCCGACCCCAACATAGTTGGAAAAAAAGCTCAGAGAATGATGATGAGGACAATAGAGTATCACTATTTTGATGATCCAACTAAAAGTACCTGATAGTAGAGTATTTTACATAGGCTTATGGTGGCAATATTTTTTTTTTTGTATTCATCACACAACCCCATCTAGTACCAAACTAAGTAGGCCTTGAACTAACTGATTAGCTTACTTTTACGTCCTTTTTTTAACAGAAAAGTTGCTTACTTTTCACTACTAGAAAAACAGTAAATCGCTTTCCTCGTATGACACCAATAAAACCATTACGATTACAAAATAACGCAACATATATCGATCAATTTCAAGTAGCCACTTACACAAGCTAATAGTTCAAACGTGATTTTAGTAACCATTGCTTGCTAGACATGATTAACCTGTAAACCATTGGGTACGAAGCCAGCAATGTACGGGTTTCCGTTGCAAGGTTTCCCAAGATTCCATCAGCCGATCGTATTACGTGCAAGCGCGTGTAAAATTGAGCAGAGATTGCTTTGAACGAATGATATGAGTGTATCGTGGTGAAATGGCTGTGTGTCACACCGTAGTGCAACAAGTGTGTAAAGAAACTTTAAGGAACAACCAAGTAGTAGTTCTATTAAGGTATATCGACAATCTAAAGTCAGTAGAATCTAAGATCCCTTATATGCTTAGCTTCACTTGTACCATTCAACTAGCCAGCCTTATCCTTGCTCCCATTGGTAAAATCGGCGATTTGAGAGCTGGAAATGGTTCGGTTATCATGATAATTAAATGGTGAAAATCAGCGTAATTATATATCAATTTGCTTTCTGATAAAAATAAATAGGTAAGTTATGGTATGTTTAGTATCTAATAACACTTACTTTATAAACGGTAGAAATAATTCCACAGGAAAAACAAAACAAAAACCCAGCATTAACACTGACGCCAACGTAAAGATCTTAACTCTACAGAATAATACTTTAACCCAGCATTTTATCCTTTATCCACGTGCCATGTTTACGAGAAAATTCATCGCAGCTTAAACAGTAAAGATTGTATCTTTATCTTTAAGAAAACACAAAACATTTTACCACATCCTCAAATATATTTTTGTACGTTATCATCTGCCTAGCCTTTTCCCAACTGTGTTGGGGTCGGCTTTCAGTGTAACTGGTCTAACTGGATGCAGCTGAGTACCAGTGTTTTACAAGGGGCGACTGCCTATCTGACCTCCTTAGCCAAGTTACCCGGGCAACCTAATTTATTTGAATACAAAAATATAAATCAATTTGCAACGCTTCGGTGTAATAGGCGGCTACCTTAATGCGTTTTATTATGATGTGTGAACGAAAATTTGATACCTGCGTGCAACGTCGCCTTAAACGGTTAGACGGGTTCCGCCAACCAAATCTGATTTAGTACGGAACCCTAATAGCCAATTCTAGCGTCGATTGGGTTGCTACATGATTTTGTTTTAGCCATTTATATTTATTATTACGTTGGTTGATTATTTTTTGATGGACGCTTATTTTTAATCTAAGAGGATTTCCATTTTGCTTTGTTGCTTGTGTTTTTATTCTTTAATGCTTATTATATAAAAGCATAGATGCGAAAGTTACTCTATCTGTCTGTCGTGCTTTCACGCTAAAACTACTGATCCCATTTTAAATATAATTTGGTACTTACACAGGTGGTATAGCTAGAGAAAATATACAACAGGCTATTTTAATTCGGCTTCATGAAAGAGTAGTTAAATAAAAATTTCTAGTATGACATAAAATTGTTTCAATTTAAAATATTTTTCAGCCTATATCGAAAAAAGCGGCTTCATAAATACCTGCGTAATACGTGATAAAGAAACTAAAATATAGCTACATATACGGAGAGCGAAAAACACGGTCACCGAGTACTATATCTCGGAATATATAGGCCGATCCTAACAAATTGGGGGTAGGCCGTGAAAAATGTGAGGTCTTCTTATAAATAAGTATAGGTGTAAGTTTTTTTATAGTGATTTCAAAATGGTACCTTATATGGCAGAAGTGGGTTGTATTAGGTTGGCTGAAAGTAGATTACAAGGTGAAATATATTGATGAAATGTCAACTTGATTAACAGTTCGATTCTATGTATAATGAAAACTTGTCCTTATTATAGCATTATTATTGAAAAAAATATGGTTGATCATTTATCCAGGCTAGCCCTTTCCTAACTACATATTGGTTGGCTTCTAGTCTATACGAATGTAGCTGAGTCCCAGTATTTTACATGAAGCAACTGCTTATCTGACCTGCTCAATCCAGGTACCCGGGCAACCCAATAGGTACCTTTAGGTAAGACTGGTTATCAGACTTTCTTGCTTCTGAACACGTAACGACTGCCAGAGAAATTCAAATGACAGCCAGAACCAACCAAAGGTGCTAATTAAGAAATGAATAAATAACTCCTCACACACAGATATCAAAATCCAACGCACTAATTACACTCGCGGCCAAAATAACTGGGTCACTATCACAAAACGAGATATTGTTTTGGGGGATCAGCATTTTCAGTACTTAGGCGTATCTAATTTATCGGGCGGTTGCACATGGAATGATTTGTGACCGCGCCCGGGTGTTACGCATCACTGGCCGGGTGAGGTCGGGGATGGGCGTAAGGCGTGAGGGTTGAAAATAAAATGTTTTTTTTACACATGTTTTAGATAATTAACTAGCGAAATTAGGCGGTTAAGGTGGAATTTTAGAAAGTAAATTCGTTTTTAATGAGTAACTATCTGAATAGCTAATTAAAGTTGCTAACAGTGCTTAATAAAAAAGATTCTGTAGAATTGACAACCTCTTCCATTTTGGGAAGTCCGTTAAAAATCAACAACGTTCTTTAGTACCAAGAATTTCAACATATAGGAAATTCTTATCAATACTCGGCTGACAATCCATCAGTGGGACTCAACTGTGTACAGAATTTTGCACGTAACTGTATTAACATGCAAGTATTTAATGTTTTTATAAATATTAAACTTTTTTTATATTCAATTGTTTTTATCATAATTTAGTCCATAGAAATATGTATTTACATTAAAAAAAAGAAAAATTCTAGTACAAAACCTAAAACTTAAAAATGCTTAAATTAATTACTATCCTACCTTCCTGTAATAAAATGCAATTTCCTAGTTTTATTATTAGAAAATTTCCCATTCGGTAGTTTAATAGAGTTTATGGATGGGCCCCATTGTGCACACTGCTCTTATTATAAGTCATTGTTCGGCAAAAATTAAAAGTCTTTTGTACAAGGAAAGGTTTTCTTGATACTTGTAGACTAGATGTTATTTACAGGGTTCCCTTTTAGAAGCAAAAGGTAGCAAAAAATGTAATATTTTAAAGAGGAAACGAAAATGTTCTTTGACTTGACACAATTTTTGTCACTGGTATATTTAAAAATACCATGCACATTTAATAGACAAATTTAATAAAAGCAAAATCCATGTGCCGGTTGGTTTCCATGGGATACGGGTGAAACCGCTGGAGGAAGCTAATATGTATAATCTATATGTAAAAAACTAGACAAACAATAAATAAGATTTCTACATATAACATATCACTATGCATGCTCTATGCGGGTTGGCGTTTTCAAACTTTTTGTCCGGGTTTCCTCGAGATGTTTTCTTTCATCTTTAATCAGTCATTGGTGTCTGATATAGGTATGCTTATAAAGTACATATTACCTACTATGTATACTTGCCTGACCTGGAATCGAACCGGCAGACTCATACATGAGAGCCTGATGCTTCAACAACAGGCCACGACCACTAATATTGACTTACGTAAACCAATTTTTTACTATCAAAATCGCTGCTCAATCAAAATGTAAATTCTTCACTTATCTAAATCACACACATACTCTAATTGTCCAGATAGAATAATCGGTACCTATTTGGAATATTTTCCAAACAGAATCAATTAAAACTTACTCCCTAAAATTGGAATCTAGCCAACCCTATCTTTTCACAACTGATATGTAGCCCGACTAAGCGATTTTGATCCTTAATACTCAGTAATTAAGTTTATTTTCGATAGATTTTTTATCGGATATAATTAAATAGTTGCTGACTGTACGTAACATTGTTTTAGAAATAACTAATGGCTTTTAGTCGCTTTTATTTTTATTTTGAAAGTCTGTATCGCTCTCGATAAAAATGGTTGTTAGCTTTTGGAATAATAAATGTGTACATTTTTTGAGTAACTGAGAGTTTTACCTATATTATTTAAACTTTGGACTTAATATTAATTGCCAACTATTTGTCATCACTTTAAAATGTTAGTTCCGATTACAATATACAAAGAGTTATATAGAAGAGTATATCATAAGAGTACGGTAGTTTTTGTTAAATTAAAAAAGTCAAATTTTCGCATATTCACAACGGTACTTATCATCATCATCATCATCTCAGCCATAGAACGTCCACTGCTGAACATAGGCCTCCCCCTTAGATCTCTACAGATATAGGATATAAAATAATGATTTTTAAAACAAGTTAATGAAAACAAGCCATGGTAGATCAATCAATATACTAGCGTTTAGTGAGATAATTCCAGCAATACAGCCAACACTGAAAATGACAAAAAAATGGTTTTTCACAGTTCAAAAAACATAGCATTCAATACACCATGACAGAGTACGAACATAAATCGATTCACAATTATAAGGGCGGTTGCAAACACCGATCGGATGCAGTTACGACGAGTTTCAGCCAAAATTTACGATATCACTATGAAAATAACGTGGAATTGAGTTTTCAAAAAAAAATGGGTTTTATTCAAGTTCCGTGGTATTTGGGTTAATTGCTGTGGCACCTATAAATTGCGTGTATCGCTCGGGTTTTTCCGGTAATAGTAAGCATTTTGGAAAGTAAATGTTTGGTTTTTATTTATTTATAAAAATAAATATGGGAAATAAAATGTAATTGTACTTTAGTACAAAAAATATATTATGGTACTTCACGGGTACTCTACCTCACAATTCATTCATGACTAGTCGTATTATCAGGAAAATAAGTAATGTTACGATCCTTATTATATGTTTTCTTTGTTACCAGTGATAAACGATTGGACAGCTGTCATTCACACAAATACTTTCACTTTGAATAACAAAAAAAAACATTATTTTATATTTATGGAAATTTGTGATATCTAAAGTGGAAAACTGTGTATCCAAGACTCATAACAGATTCTAAATGAACGCCGAATGAATCAATATAAAGTACATAACATTATTTCACTACATTCATCAATTATCAACTATTTTAGAAAAAAACATACAACCTTTTACCACTAATACATATAGGAAAAAAACAATAGGATAAGCATTATCGGATAAGCTCTAAAATATTAAAATGCGTTTTAACGTCAGCGGCAGTACACGGGAAAATAACAAAAAATATACAAAACAATTTCAATGTGAGATTAATCTTTCAGGACGTCAACGGCGCCTTTCACCCTACGTATGTAGTGTTGGGGTCTTTTTAGGGTGTGGCCTAAGGTCTTAAGTTAAAGCGATATTTGAGACCCGCTAATGTAATGCAAAAGAGACCAACTTATTTCGGACTGACAAAAAGTGGTTTCTGTATAATGATAACAAAATTAAGCTGATTCTAATCAGAAATTTTATGAGATGTCTCTATTACCGACTAAGGCTTTGGAGCACAAAAAGATACAGAATGATAAAAGGCCTTCCATAATTGGCTGTCCAACATTGAAAAAGTTTTTAAAATCGGACCAGTAGTTCCTGAGTATAGCGCGTTAAATAAACCAACAATTGCTTCAATCTTTTTAATATTGGTAGTTATTACATTCTCTTATCACACGTTCTCTACATTCTAATATCATAATTTTTAACCCCCGACGCAAAAACGACGGGGTGTTATAGTAATTTAAAATTGACTTTCAAAAAGTTAACTTTCAATCTACTATAAAAAACGACTTTTTTTATTCCGATTTTATACATTGTCAAACCCAACAAATTTTTCAATCAGAGTGCCTTACTTGTACCACCACCTACTCAGCGCGAGGGTCGTTTAAGTATTCAACCATCTTTCCACCTGGAAGTGACTGGGACCCCAGAAGGGGCCATTGTGACGAGCAGACAGACAAGCCGACTTCATTATGTATAGATCGGCGACGTGCCATAACACGGGGGTAAACTTAGTGTAACGAGTACTCAGCGTGGTTCAAGTTTTTTTTTTTTGTTTGACGGTTTTTTACGTTGTGGTGTTTTGTTCTAGTTAGCTGTGTGTCTGCAAAGTGTCAAATTGCAGTTGACAGCTGTCAGTTTTTAAGGGATGATATCCTTGTTTATACACTAAATGTCATCAACTGCGAACTGCAAAAAAAAAAAATAGGCCAGACTGTAGTTTTAGTAACGCCCAAGATCATGGTCGTCATAAACGACTGTTTATCTTAAAACAACTATATACTTTGAAACTTTAATGTGAAAATACATCTTGCACTTGGGCCTACGAGACATAATGATGTCTGAATTGAATCGTTAAACATTTTAAGTGAATTAACTTAATTGTGTCTAAACTGAGTCAGGACTCAAAATATTATATTAAATGTCCGTTACAATTCCCATAATATTCCTTCACCGATATCATAGAAATTCCGAAAACTAGCAACAGTCCCAATATTCATACATATAGGTACAAATATGATAACAAGCCTGACAGCTGTCATTATTTGCATTACAAATATGTTTCTGAGAAAGGTGTGGGTGAGACTGACAGACAAACACACACTTATCGTTTGGTAAATGTTTATGTACCAATAGATAGGCGTCGAATGTTTATTCGTGAATCGGCAAATAGATAAATAATTATTTCCTTTGCCCTTACCTTTATAGAGAAAGTTTTGAATCACTATGAAATTAAATACTAAATATGATATTATATTATAAATGCGAAAGGAAATATCTGTCTGGCATGGTAATGGTTGCACTTTCACCGTGATATTACATACCGTTAGTTGCACACTTTACTTATCTTGTTGACAATGAAAGAGTCAGAATATATTTAAGGAAGCTTTAACTTTAATGGAGTTTTTTGTAACTGACGGATAGACAACTCAGAGGTTAGGTTAGGCCTTCCTCAGATACAAATAATCTGAGGAAGGCCATAGATGCTTTTATCCTGGTGCGGTAAGTTGTTTCATAAACACACAAACTTAATAGTTCCAATCGAAACGGTAAAAAGTAGTTTAAACCCTAAGCAACTTCTTAGGCTGTTTTTTATCCGACTGCAGGAAATAGCTCCCTCGGGATGCGAAAGTATAACTTTACCCTTTAATATAATAGTATTAGTAGGTTATCAGGAGGGTTCTAAATAGACTCGTATTTTAGACACAGATGAAAATCAAAACCAGTTTCGAACAATGATTGATAGATAAGACAATCTGAACTACAAACAATACTCCCTAACTCTTTAGCCATCAACGAGGAATTCCCGTTAAATCCCGGGAACACATGAAATTGACGTGCCATAACCATAGAACTATTGTTCAATTCAGAGTACCCACACTGGAGACTTTTAGTCGGCCGATAGTTTGTTTGGGCTCATAATTCAGTACGAAGATGAATGGTAGTACGCACATTAAGATCGCGATCGAAGGTATTTAGCCGGTATCAGATCGAAACATACATATTTATAAAAAGTTGTCAAATCGTTTAAAGGATATTAATAGTGAACATATTTAAAAAAATAATTATTTATATTTCTGTTAAATAAATGCTATAGTGTTAAAGAAAATATTTGAACGACAAAACCTTGTGATAATTAAATTAGATTCTAGTAAATAAGTATGTACCTGATTAAGTTAAGAGTAGATTTAAGTTAAAATGTACGTAATAAAAATTTGTACTCCTAATTATGACAGAGTAATATGGCTAGAACTGAAAAGTTAAACCTTACAACTTATTGTGGTCATATTTACACAAATAAATATTTCTTTCTTTCTTTCTGAAAACTTGGATTAGAATCAAGATTTTCTTTGTACTATTTTTTTTCAACTACCGCATCAACTGTCGGCCGACTGTTTAGTCTCCAGTCTGCGAGTACTCTCAGTCAAATCATCTGTCATAGCCAGACTTCTTACCATCGATGGGATGAAGTCTGGCTCAGACGTTTCTGAGATTAATCTTATAAATTGTGAGTTTTCTTTCATTTTCATTTGATGGCTTTGTTAATGATGTTCGGGGTTGTGGTACCCCCTTTTTAAAAGGGGTGGCGGTTCGCTGCATTTAAGTTTAAGGAATTCGAAGTCCCTAATATTAATGAGGATATTATTTACATCGGTACAACTTAATTGGGTTAAAGGAACTTTGCAAAAAGATTTGACCAACTTGAATAACATTCCATACAATCTTAGCTGTTCTCCGCGGTTTCATCCGCGTTCGGAGGGAACTACTTCCCGCAACGTGTTAAAACGTAGTCCATGTCCTTATTCACGCTTTTGACTATCGAACCGCTAAACATTAAAATCGGTTGAGTAGTTTTGGCGTAAAAGCACGACAGACAGAGTTATTTTCACATTTACTTATAATATTAAGTTCGCGTTGTTTAGTCTTTAATACGTGAGCTCTTTCTAAATGCAAGCAAAATCACAAAAATCAGCTAGGCAAGCAATAACGTCAACCAATATTAAAGTGACTCTATTAGTCATTTCGCAACCACTCAAAAAATATTCTCATCATATCTCCACTATCCTACTATATGTATGTTAGAAAGACATACAAACGAACAAACATATTGCTAAAAAAACTACGTTTGTGTGAAGTCACAAATGGACTACGGTTTTGGCGACAAAAATATAGTTCCGCAGGTTTTAGGGGCCCACGGGCGAGAGATGACAAATGGATTATACTAGCAGTTATCCATGGTTTTTTTCATGTCCTGAGAGAATACTTTCTGTGTCTAGAAAAAATACTAGGTACAGTCTTCCAGCAGGTTTAGCTTTTGTGAAACAAAAATGTCTATAGCTATGAATATAAAAAAATATAATGTTCGTTGTTCAAAGCACAAAGTAGGTGTGTTTATTTTCGGTCAGAACAAGGTTTGCATATTTTAAACGCATGTGAAGCAAGGAATATATTTTTTTGTAAATATGTAGGTAGATGTATGTGTAATGTAATGTAGGTAACATATATTGTCTGATGTCAATGTCTATTTTTTATGGTAATAAAACACGATTTTTTCTAATATAAGGTTACAAAAATGTCAAGATTCTTGTTTTTACAAAAACTTAAAACAAAAATATATTTTTTTATGAAACGCATTTTTATACCTTCAAAAAGCTCAAAATGCATACGGAACCAATACATCGATACGTGTTGAAGACTTTTTTTATTCCATATGAAAAGTTTCGCAATCAACGGTTGGTGTTTGCGGTACAGAAATAACCGACTGTCGTTCTAGTCTATTTGTTTGCAATAAGGCATTCCACTACCCAGCGTTTTTCCAAAAACGAGCAGTGTGAAACAGGCCTAGTTTTTTCGGTAGCAATCTTTATTGAAGATTGATTTTATAGTTGTATTTGAGTTTATTGTTAATGGATATTTAGTTGAGTACCACGACTTTACATGGAGCGACTGCCTATCTGACAGACCTGATGAGGGCATCATAGTAAACCGGACCTAATGGAGACCCGACAATCCATAACGACTGCCAAAGATGTAGGAATGTTAACCGGGACCAAATTATTACCCAATTTGAATTGCCTTCCGAAACACGGAGGAACTCGTTATGAGCAGATGGTCACCCAACCATGGACAACGAGTTCCTCTATAAACACCTACCTATGATATTTTTGAATGGAGATTACTGCAACTTAAACTTGAAAAACTCTCCAATTAACAATGGAACTTTGCGACCTTATTATAATCCGTTTAAAAAACCAAAACTTTCAAGTCCCCCACAAAAATGAAACCACTAAAATAAATGTCTAATCAATTCACTAACAGTGCCAATTGATATTACAGCTTCCTTCCCAAACTGGTAGCATTACTTTAAAAGTTTTCCCTCCGAGAGAGGAAAGCTCTCCGGATTCCTCTCTCAAGACGTTGACAGCTTTAATTGAACCTCGATACCTTATCGGTTCGAATCACGGAGTAAGGAACGATGAACGGAGATGCCATAATGCAGGTAGGTCAGGCGCCTTCTTATAGGTCAAATACTTGCTGTGAGCATGGTCAAATCGATCAGTTACGAGTGAATCTAAGAGGTTTGCATCCTTTGAGACATCTATCAACGATTTTTGGTATTACAAAAAATGGTCGGGTTCCAAAGAAGGCGTATTCTTACTAACTCGTAACGCTCCTCGTGCCTCTACCTGCATTTTGGCGCGCTACTTTCTTAGGCGATTTTCAGTTATGGCACCTCCGCTAGTCATTTTGTTCTCCACGATTCGAATCGACTTCTAAAAGATGTTTTCGGGTTTTCACCACGACTTCGAAATTTTCGGAAAGGAAAGTTCATTTTTTATTGCATTTTGAAGTCTATCTTGATTTGGAAGTGTCGACATTAGGTAGGGAAAGGGGTAGATTAGATCTGGTCATTTAAATATGATGACATGGAGAAATGGAAGTTCATTTTTTTCGCTTATCTTTCCTCGGTTTTGTTCTCGGACTATTGATAAAAGTGCAATGTAGCTTTTTTTTATTTATTTATTTATTTATTTATTTATTTATTTATTTATTTATTTATTTATTTATTTATTTATTTATTTATTTATTTATTTATTTATTTATACAGCATTTTCTTTAGCCTATGGTCCCACTGCCGGGTAAAAACGTAAATGTCAAAATGTGATACTAGATGGGTGTGTAAAGGCTCTAATTTATAACTAGATTTCGCCCGCGACCCCAGCCTCCAAGCTACCTAACAAAAGCAATTTTCACTTCAATCTTTAGCGTTAGCGCTACTACGTCCTACTGATCTATATCGACATAAAAACGTACATTTAATCAAGGTAAGATACATTATGACAGATCCAAAACAACGGCTTACTGAACTAAATCTCAGAAATACAGGAATACTTATTTCTCATTAAACAGCATTCTGTAGCAGTAGCAAGTTTTACGAAGCGCATCGTGCCGTAAAACGAACACCATGTATAAGCGCAGACACGTTTCTAATATTTTAGGAAATAAGTGGTATGAATCATTTGAAATACCTAATTGGTTCCTAGAATTCCTTATATTTTCGTATGAAAATGGTATAGAAGTTATGTTTAGCATAATATATTAAGGGGTTTTAGAAACTTCCCACGCATTGTTATTACAGGAAAATACTATGTAATGTTTGTGAATCTTATTATTTTGGGGGGATTCAAACCCATGTTCTCTGAATGCGTAGGCATTACATTTCGCAATTCGTGTTGTAAGTAGTGTGTCAACCATCTTGTTTTTACTTTTGGCTAATGAATACTAAGAAACTTCAAGTCTGGTATTTTTACAGTGTAATCTACATTTTTTTTCTGACCGTAACGCTTTTACTGGATTTCATTGTTTTTCATGTTTTTTTTTTGGCTGGAGGTACATAGGTTTCACAGGCAGACACTCTGACAACCAGTCTTACGAAGGAGTATTGGGTTGCCCGGATTGAGGAGATCAGACAGGCAGACACTTTAAGTAAAACACTGGTACTCAGCTGCATCTAGTTAGACTGGAAGCCGACCCCAACATAGTTGAGAAAAGGCTAGGCAGATGATGCAGTTTTTTTTTATAAATGCTTAGTTCTCTGAGGCCACGGGAACGAATATTTCAATATAAATAAATATATTTATTTTCAATCGTTGTACAACGAGAGTTATTTGCTTTGAATGAAAGAAATGGGTCAGCTGTGTATATTGAGAATAAATAGTGAAGGAATGAATAAAACGTTTTGCAATAGTTACTGCATGAATGCTTTGGAAAATATTTTACTGAATTAATGTGTGTAAGTCAGTGGAATATAATTTTATATTTTTGCTTACCTTTTTATTCAGGGCGTTGGGTTTCGATATGCTTTTTTTAAGAAATAAAATAATTCTTACCTGAAACAAAATTAAAAATATTGGTTAAAAATGAGTTTAGCAGTGGAATTAATAATAATTTTTAATAAGTATTAGTTTAGTTCTTAAAATCAGAGATTCATTAATTAGTTTACGTTAGTTAGCTCTTAGTTCTCTTAATTTTACAAAATTGTTAAGCGTATTCTTTTAACATACGTCAAATCTTAAAGAGTTGTTCTTTTAGTAAAAACAAATATAAGATTGTAGGTCTGTACATATACTTGAACCATATCAAATGTCAAATTCATATCAACACAAGAAATTACATAACAAAGTTACAAATATCTACAGATCGGACAGGCATAACCATCCCATAGGAATACCCCTTATATCTACAAGAGACTTGAATTTTCAATGTACACGGCTGTCACTACTGTGAACCTTCCACGCGGAACTTAGGACGAGTCCTATTTTTATACTATTACTAGCTGGTGCCCGCGACTTCGTCTGCGCAATTTTAGTATTTCGATCAATATGTTTACAAATTGTAGCCTATGTGTTATTCTGATGTATAAGCTATATTATTGTAAAGTTTCATTAAAATCCATTCAGTAGTTTTTCGTGAAAGAGTAACAAACATCCATACATCCATACATACAAACTTTCGCGTTTATAATATTAGTAGGATTATAAAGAGGAAAACTTTGTTTGTTTGTTTGGTAGCAATGGATAAACTCAGAAACTACTGGAACGATTTTAAATATTCTTTCACCATTAAAAAGCTATATTATCTGCGAGTAACATAGGCTATATTTTATCCCGGTGCGCGCAGTAGCTCCCACGGGACGCGGGTGAAACCGCGGGAAAACGGCTAGTTGAAAATATATTGGAAATACGGTATTATATGTATATCTCTGTGTCTCGCTGTGGCGGCATATTGGGCAGACAAAGTGTAGTCTCAATATATGACATGTCATCGACACAAAAGAAGAAAAAGCGAGAAAATTCGTGGTGGCCTAGCGGGTAAGGGACCAACCTCTCGAGTACGAGTGGCGTGGGCTCGATGGCTCGATCCCAGGTCAGGCAAGTACCAATGCAACTTTTCAAAGTTTGTATGTTACTTCTAAGAATATCTTGGATACCAATGACTGTGTTTCGGATGACACGTTAAGCTGTAGGTCTCGGCTCTTACAGGTAGTCAGAAGCTAGTCTGACAACCAGTCTTAATAAGGGGAAATGGGTTGCCCGGGTAACTGGGTTGAGGAGGTCAGATAGGCAGTCGCTCCTTGTTAAACACTGGTACCCAGCTGCCTCCGATTAGACTGGAAGTCGAACCCAACATAGTTGGGAAAAAGCTCGGGATATGATGATTTCAATACGACAATAACACAACCTTTTCGCAAAAAAAGATATAAGGGACGGTTATCAAGCCTGATTGATTTTCCGAGAAATACTTACCTCTGTAGAAATATCTCAAAAATATATCAATAGAGGTATATTTAATGTCGTATAACAATGTATATTGTGGTATGTCAATACGATTATAACGGTCTTTTTATGTTCAATGATACGTCTAACCATATCAGATACAGAATTACACTCTGTTACCCATTATGTTATGGTATATTAATATTTCTTATGATTAAAACTAACCAATGATTTTGTAAATTATCAAGACTATACAAAAAATAGGTAACCACAGATACTAGAAACAGGTTCCAAACTATCGGTGGTTAGGACTGCAGAGACGATCACAATGCGTTTCAAGGAGCTACTGCCTTTTGAACTAGCCGCTTGATCCAGACACCTCTTTTTGATGGGACTCTTACTGAATAAAACCTACCATGCTTCTTCTTAAGCCCTTTATGCACTAGGTCCGCGGTAACTCTTTCGAACAATCTCACGGTGATCTAGCCACTTAATGAGAGCCTCTTAAGATGTTGCTTCTATCAACATCAACATATCAAAGCTTCAATAAATAACCAATCTAAAAATTCACCAAAAAAGAAAAAAAATATGTCCTGAATTTCTACCACCAAATCCTAGTGAACCTACGTCCAATATATCGGATATACAGCATGTTTCCTGAATAAGAATCATTTTAGGAGGTATCACATTGCAAGTCTATTGTGATATAAACTGGATATTCTTGGAAGCGGAAGGTGTCGAGAGCGGGGTCCATTTGAGATGGGATGCTGGGCAAATTGCCGCTATTTATGATTCTTGGTAGTCCAATATTGGTTATGTTCAGTGAGACATGTTTATGACTTTGAAGTGGAGTATAAGTTAGGAATATTTAAATATGAGATTGGAAAGTAATTTAATGTCTTTTAGACGCATGGTCATTGTATGCTTCCTTCAAAAAATGTATCATATGTATAATAAACTTTTCGATATTTTGAGCACATGTAGGTATAGCCTATGGGTGTTTAATACAGTCAGGCTTGTGATTAATTCTCCGAATACAGTAATTATTTTTAAACAATTTAGGTAAGTTTTCTTTCATTTGCGTCTAAAGCAAGCGACGTCTAATAAAAATAGTTTATACACACATAAAACCTTTTTCTATCAAACCCAAATCAACACATCAGTAAATCTTCAACCAAAATTGCTTCTTAATTGTTTTGTAATAGCATTCAAATTCCTTAGACACAATAAATCCACATTGTTTGGCAAATGGCAAACTAGATTACTGGCACAATAAGTCTAGCGACACTATTTTGGGGTGAATGGGGATGAAAAGTAATGGGTAGCAAGTAGCAACAGGGAGGGTGTGATCTAATTTCGCAAAAAAAAGATGTCTTGAACCCTTTCGTGACCCACGAACGAACGAAAATCAAAAGTGGTCCCTTCGAATGATTTTGCTGTTACTACTGTTACTACTGTTATACTGTTTCTTCGCGTACAATACCTACAAAATACAAAATATTATTTAATATGGTTTAATTTATATTCTACAACATATCTATAAGGGAAGGATCTAACGCAAAATGCGTCGAGCGTATTGTAAAGGTATGATCGACGCACTACTGCTTTTATTATATGCATACTGATTGTATTTTTTATCTTATATATATCTGTCTATTTTGGCGTTACGCGACCGATAATACGCGACGCATATTCCATCAGATATGAACCTTTCTTAACTCGTTCAGCAATGCACAGCCAAAAATGGGTATCCGCTCTTAACCGTGATCAGATCATATTATAACTGCCCAGTTGATTTTAACTATATCTTCTATTGCAAAATTGCAAAATTAAATGCAAATATGCCATCAACTCTATAGTTGGTGACCGTCGGACCGTGATGAGAGCTGAATACGACCGTTTGAGTTGCTTTTTCAGAAAACCCAGTGGCTATGAATTCCTTAGCATTCTTTGTGAGTGAGAAAATTCTATTGGGGAAATAATTTCAGTTCGTCCGGGGACGGGGACCTTTTGTGGGCAAATCGAAAAGGTCTGAAAGACGCTTAAGTGCTCAGAATGTTCAAAAATTACACGTTTTGTAGGTTTTTTTTTGCACTTTGTTGCTTTGGGAGAGGGGATGGAAAATTGATACTTGCGTAAATAAAAAAAGTTCAGTTGGTTCGATAACCTGGTATGCGTGTTCGAGATTCAGTTCGATACAGTTGAATTTAACTATTGCAGTCTTGAAGCTGTTTTTGACATCTCGTACATAAGTCGAATATATGTAAGTCATGTTCATGTGTGACTTATGTTCATGACATAAGTCTTGATCTCTTCAAAATTATAGTTTTTTTTTTCTGATGTCTTACGTACATATGACTTCATTTTAATACATAGTAACAGTAGCTGCGATTTCCTTTCAACATCATCATGCCAATTGCTTGATTTCCTTTAAAATTGCAATAACATTGTAATTTATCGTTGCGTAACATATTGTTTAATTAATATTACTTACTTATAAATTGTTTGTGAACTTTCGATACAAAATCGAAAGCTTTTACGCTAACAATAACATTTCAATTAATATCCGCTGGAAGTTTAAAATAAGGATAAACGACCAATTAATATTATTTCGATGTTTATATTAAAACTTTCCTAAGCATTTCTTCCTACAAGATAGGATTTGACCAATTTAACCGACTTCCCAAAAAGAAGGAGGTTTTCAATACGTCGAAATATTTTATCGAAGTAGATACATATTTAATTTATGAGATTTACATTACTGGTACATTTTGTTTATTCATAAATACTGCTTACCCCAGAATCTGAAATTTAGCTCTTTCGAAACGGGCACTAAAATTTTAAGTGCTCATAAAATACTCAACAAACGTACCTTTTTTGCCTTTTAACCCTTAAAAGCGTAACGAAAATATCTCCAAGAATATTGTGTCAACACCTTATATATCAAGTTCACGGAGAACAAAATGACTAGCGGAGGTGCCATAACGCAAAAAGTGTGGCCTAGTGGGCAAAGAACCAACCTCTCAAGTATGAGGGTGTAGGTTCGATTCCAGGTCAGGCAAAGTACCAATGCAACTTTTCTAAGTTTTTATGTACTTTCTACGTGGACTATAAATTCTGAAATCACCAACCCGCATTGAGCAAGCATGGTGATTAATGCTCAATCCTTCTCCGAGTGAGAGGAGGCCTGTGCCCAGCAGTGGGACGATAAAAAGGCTGTAACAGTAAAATCGTTGGCAGTTGTCTCAAAGAACCCGAACGCCTCATTAGTTCACTCGTAACTGATCGTTATTGGACCCAGAAGAAGGCGCCAGACCTACCTGTACCATGGAATATCTGTTCATCTTTCCTTTCTCCGTGATCCCTATATATCAAGTAGAACTCGAGACCAATATTTCATGCGCCGACGAAATTATCTTCCAAATAATTTAGTGGCGAGTAACACTGAAATTGTTTTGTTAGACTACGAATGTATTTGAACCGTTTTAATTGGTTATAGTTAGAGTAATTTTGGAGATAAATTGTTTGACTTGTTGTAGAATAAGTTAGAGTTAAGATTTTGTGTAGAAGTCCAACATTCTTAAGATAGTTTTGTGTCTTGTAAAACAAATCCTTCTTCACAATTTTTTTTTACTTTTAATGGATACGTAAAACCCTTATTTATGTAAAAAAATATAAAGTTACAGAGTCACCTATGCAGGTGGCAATAGTTTTCATCCCGTGCAGGTAAACTACAGAGGGTTATATATAACCATGGGTTAAGTAATGTTGAAAGTGCCAGTACCTGTGAATTGTAGCTTTATTTATAGCCAGGTATACTGAAGGTTCTATCGGTAAAGAAGAGCCTATGCCTTCCTATCTATAGATAGTGATAAAAATGAAACAAATAATATATAAATACTTCAATATATAAATAGGTAGGTACACATACAAACAATGCGCGTACATTGCCCACATATTATTAGCCGGAAAAACCTCGGAAAGTACACATTTTCCATCACGGTGTTAATGAAAATGTAACCAATCAAACCTATTTAAGACAACTGACCGCCATCTATAAAATTACAATAGACATAAAGATTGTATCACCCCAAAAAAATTGCCAAGTCTGCACAAATTACATAATTCCATCCTCAACCCCATAATATCTCATGGTACGTAATCTCTATCCCATAGCGAGACAGTCAGAACCTCGAAACAATGGGCTGTATATCAAATGTGTCTAATTTATTCTGAACTCGCTGCTGGTCTGAAATCTCCGGATTATTCGTCTACGTTACAGGGTTAAGTGTATTGTTTCTTACGTGTTTTCTGACTCAGGGGGTCTTAATGTCTTATGGATTATGGGAGACGGTTTGTGTGCCAGGAAGAATTTTACGTATTTATTTTAGGAGACAAAAAGTTTTCACACGCATCTGAATGGTTTGAAAAAAACATGACAAGCATGATCTTTTTGTAGAGAAATAATATTTCTTCCATGTATGACGGGCATACTTAGTAATCATTTCTTTCAGTCATCGATTCCTTTTACTTAATCTGCCTTTTTTTCACACAAAATGAGTTTTTTATGCATTCAAATGTTAACAATTTTGTACTGAATTTACCGGTACCTAAAAACATTAGGTTTTCGAAATGAACGCTTCAATTAAGATCTAATAAAAACACAAACACAGTAAAATCGTGTGATAACGAAATAAAACCTTTTTGATTTTGATTTATTAGTAAAAACACAACTTTTTCTAATACTTACCAAACAGACGATAGTTTACGACCACTATAAATCACACAATCAATATAAAATCTGTAATAACGACAAGCAGCCTTATATCACGCCAAGACCCAAACTCGAAAGACGTGGGCGACTTTTTCAGAAGCATGGCCAAGTTGCCAAGACTTGGCACATCTGTGCTTCGGACTGACTTCAAATTGAAACTAGAACAAAACATGTCGCCAAGCTGTGGAGTTAGGAAAGATGAGCGGAGATGCCTAATGCAGGCGCCTTCTCCTAGCTCAAACTCGTACCATGGGCCAGTTACAAGTGAACTAACGAGGCGTAAGGGTTCTTTGTTAGCACGTAAATGTCGGTCCTGCGCCTGATCTTTCTCCGGTTGTGTCGGATTGCCGTCCCATCGGGCTATGAGAGAGAAGGAATAGTGGGTGCACCTGTGTCTGCGCAAATGCTTGTGCACTATAATATGTCCTGAGCAGTTGGCTAATCTTCTTACATGAGAACAGCCGCCGTAGCCGATAATCGGCTAGGAGGACATCATCATCAGGGTTCTTTGAGATTCTATACGATTTTCGATATTACAAAAAAATGTCGAGACCAAAGAACCCGCTCATCCTCATTTAGGCGTGCTACGTTCTTAGGAGATTTTCCGTCATGGCACCTCCGCTAGTCATTTTGTTCTCCATGTATCCAAACTTATGGCTATTGGCTATCGTGATACGATACAAGTTCCTAACTTCAAACTGTAGATAGATACTTTTATTTGAGCGTTAGTTGTTAAACTTTTGGTCCTTCGCGTGTTTTGGTGTTGTGAGACGTCGTGACACAAAATTAAATGGACTTTTGATTGTATTAAAAACAAAAGAGTTAAAATACATTTAACAAACCTACATGATAGTTAATTTACTAAATAGGTATGTAACAGTAATAATAAAAGTTACTTGTTCATATTAACTTACTTATAGATGCGAAAGACTGTGCAATTATTTGATAGGAATATTGTTAACAATGAGTGGACTAGTTCAAAAATATATAAGATTTACAAAACTCAGTATTCTCTCAACTAAATTAACGTAAATAACTCTAATGGCAAAAAGTTCTTTGACCTGCAAAGGGATAATTAAAAGCTAGTGTTACAAATAAGAATTAAGTACAAATGTTGCCTTTTACATTCTTAATTATTAATTAACATTTGATACTTAAGCTGACCCTTGAAATAACGAACTTATGAAATAAAAAAGGACTCTCAGACCCAAGTTCTTCGGAATGCAAACAATCACACTAATATTAGTTTATGAGTGTGAATGCTTTTTTTTTACGCGGCTAGATGGTTTTTGATAAAACGTACCAAGCAGTAATATAACACAATAACATATAGACCACTTTTTCTCCATGTAAGAAAGCAGTTCCTTGGGGACACTGGAGCTAGTCAAAATATTAATTGCTTTCCAATAAAAAAAACTCCCAAAATTCTAATACACAAACTGATATTTGAATCAGAAACTTCCCCGAACGATCTAATTGATTAATTCTAATATAATCGTTTAATTGAATTGAGGGAATCTTGCTTACAAAGTTCTGCAAGAGACTTGTTTATAGATTTCCAACAATTAACTTAATAAGATTTGTGATGATCAAGAGGTTTTGGTGCAATAGATAAGATGTGTTATCTGAATTTGATGTTTCTGAAATACATAATTATTAGTACTTAAGTAATGAAATGTGCTTGAAACTGTTCCTCGAAAATTATCATTGTTAAAGCAAACTTTCCATGTTTTAGAGAGCATGTGAAGGTCAGAACTCAAAAAGAACCCAAATAGGTACTTAGCTCTTATGCTATGTGAAACAGTTGAAAGGTTCCAAGAAATGGGTTTTATGAAGAATAAATAAACTACATATATACCGCATATTCGCATAAAATAATTATCAGTCTAACCGAATGTAGCTGAGTGCCAGTGCTTTACAAGAAGCGACTGCCCTAACTGATCTCCTCAACCGAGTTTCCCGGGCAAACCAATACAAGTTGGTTACACTGGTGTCAGACTTACTGGCTTCTGACTACCCGTAACGACTGGCTTCGAATAAAAGAATCGTAGGCTTTTTTTCCCGATTGCGGGAAGTTGTACTGCAGAGACGCGAGTAAAGCAGGCAACAGTTAAAAGTTAAATACACCAAACAAAACAAGAAGCAAAATCGCTTTTTGCCGCTGAATTGAACAGAATCAAACGTCTCGTTAAAGATTTTAAACTGTTAACTTGTAATTGGCTGATTAATTAATACTAAATCAAAAGGGTAAGCTCTCGTTTAAGGATTTGTTCTATTGAGGAAGCTTTGTTTGGGAGTAGCGTGAATTACTGCTCATTAGTTGTGACAGCAAATAAGACAATATTTTTTTGACCCGTTTTGGTTAAAATTGTAATACTTCTTTTATTTATATTTTTGCATGAACTTGATGAATATTTTGTTGTAAATAAATCACTATTTAAATAAAAATCGCAAATAATAAATCTCAATTAAGGGAATTATAATTTATATCTTTTTATAAACTTGTAAATAAACAGGTTTTGTAATTTTTATTACCTGTAAATAAATTCTATTAAGTTTGAAATTAAATCATTACAAATGAAATAGGAATGTTATTAAGTAGAGTAAAAATCTATCTAATTATGTGTTTTGATAATTAAATACATCTTCTAAAGAATAATTTTTTTTTTGATAATTGTATCTTTTGTAAAAAAATACCGTAGCTTAAAAATTCTATTTCATTCTCAGCACCTATTTTTTACCAAAAACTGGGTACCAAACCTGCTATATTGAATTGAACCTTTTCAAAAAATGCGAAATCGAAATGTAAAATTGGGTTACAATTCAAAATCAATTTACCATTTACCCTAGATTTATTTCAAGCAAAAAGTTTAAACGAAATAAAAATCAAATGAAGTCAATTTGTTAACCCTTTTACACTTAGTTGCAAAAAATCGGAACACTACGAAAAAGCAAATTGCATTACTAATTTGCATCGGATTTTTATTGCTGTTTTAGATCTAATTTCCTTTCAATGGTTGCCGACAATTTTAAGGACCTTATTTACGAAGTTGATTTTAATTTAAAGTAGAACTCAGAAATTGGACCCGATAACTAGATAATTACTTCTTTGAAAAAGCTTTCGATTTCAACAAATTGAGTTCAATTGGGATTGCACCAGTAACGACAAATTGTTCAGATACCCGAATATTGTTTTCCTTAACAGTGTTTTTTAATCCTACGTATGTACCTATATGAAATTATTTATGTCATGCAGGACGATATTGACAACATCAAAATACACAGACAAACAAAGCGACAGTTAACTTGAAACTATCACACACAGCGTTATAACGAACTTAATAAATTTGCTTTCGATCCACAAAGGCAGTGTGTCACCAACTCGTTAATGAAGTCAGAAGGCCGGACACAAGTTGACAAAACTCCACTTATATTAAAACACGGAGTAAGGAAAGATGAGCAGAGATGCCATAGTGCAGGTAGGTCAGGCGCCTTCTTCTAGGTCAAACTAGTACGGACGACATGACCAAAAGGATCTGTTACGAGTGATAAGGAGGCATGTTCTTTGAGACATCTGTCAACGATTTTTGTTATTACAAAAAATGGTCGAGTCCCAAGGCATTTAAGGGCGTTCCTCGTCCCCTGCTCGCCCGCATTTTGGAGCGCTACATTCTTAGGAGATTTTCCGTCATTAAATATTTTTTATCGACGTCAAAAATCATCAAATGACGGCTCCCGCTGTGGGTTATCAGCGGTGAGGAAGTGTCAGACTCTTACTGACCAAAAACCGTCGTGTTCCGTCGTAGGCCTTTTATGTACCAGGGCCGCGGTAGGTAACTCTTTCGAGCAATCCCGCAGCCCCTTCCGTTATGATACCTCCGCTATTAATTTTGTTCTCTATGTGTAAAACTCAGGGCAGACCTAGGAATTAGCTCGCAGTTCCCGAAAGCAGTATGTCACGTAACTTGCTAACCGAGTTTGCAGTGACACGAAGTCCACACAACTTCATTTGGTGTGTTGACTCGCTTTGATTTCTACAATTTCTATGGATTTTGAAGGTTTTTTTGGGCACTTTTCATCAAGCAAGTAACATGTTTTGGTGTTGGTGTTTAAATTTTAGTGACATCCTCTGATGTGGAATTGTAACAACGACTTCCATCAATTTACTTGACTTACGGCTTACCTAGGTATAGCACCGCCAACTATCATACTCACACTCCTGATTTATATCAGAAACCCATAAAAAAGTATTGTTCTATGTAATACACTAGCAGTCTTCCCGCGATTTCACCCACGTCCCGTGGGAACTATTGCCCGTACCGGGATAAAATATAGCCTTTGTCAAAAAAATTTCAAGCCGGTTCAGTAGTTCGGAGCCTTTAGGGTACAAATACACAAACAAAAAAATGTTTCCTCTTTATCATAATAAATATAGATTTCTAAAATCAAAACTTACAAAACAACTTCTTAACAGAGCCACCACTAGAACCAACATTAGTCAAAACCTAGATTCAACTTTCTAGAGACCATAATCATGACGTCATAGCTACCCCCCTCCCAACTTCGTAACATAATTAAATATACTCCGACACTTAAGAGTGGGGTTTCAGTGACGCAAACTTCGAAATGAGTTTTTCGAAGGTGTCTATAAGGATTCCAGAAAGTGCGAGTTCGATTCGTGCGAAAAACTTTTGTACCGAATGATTTATTTTTCGCGATAAAAGTGAGATATTTTTTGGGATTATTTCTTGCAGTATAAAATAAAGTGATGCCATCTTTTTTTGTAGAACGAAATCTTGATTGAATTGTTGATACTTTTCTTTATTTAGGTACTCTTTTGCTACGTATTATGTCATGGGTAGAATAAATGTACTTATTTTCAACTTGAGTATTTTCTTTTTTGCCCAAAATTAAATTAAAAACAATTACAGTTACAGTAAACGTTTTTTTCCCTTTTTCCTAAGATGTAAGTCCCACGAAAAAAATAACATATAACCTTTGCAAACCGTTACTCTCTAATCTAAACATTTTAAAAATCGAATCTCAAAAATATCCGAATGGCATCCAATACGTACGTAACGTATCGTGTGCACTGAACCTTAAAATCGTCCACTAGACATGCGAAATGGAAAACGTTATAAGGACCAGCACACACGACAAGTTTCGATATAAATCACTCGAGATCGTGACTTGGGTCCTTCTAATCGATGCGTGGTAGGGAACGCATTTGTGAGAATCCATTATGGCCGACAGAATTGACAGATGTCGTGATATCGATCGGGTATCATCGACAAATGTTTATGTTTCAAGCGCCAACTGTCTTTGTGGTCAATTGCATAGTTAAGGAACTATTATTTGGTTGGGTTGTCAAAATATAGCTTTTCGAGTGAACGACATGAACATTATTTCGACTGTCTCTAATATTTTTAGTATCGCAAATGTTACATGACACTGCTCATTTCGTACAAGAAAAGGCACATATAATGATATCATTGAGGAGTACACAAGGACTAAAGACATTGGGAATAGCAATGAGAAATTAATTCCAACAATTACAGTACTCACTACTACAGTAAAACTTTTGGTACTTTTAGAATACACCTTCGAAAGTTCCTCATTAACTCACAAAAAGAACTTGGTATGACGATCTCAAACACGTCCATAATATAGCGATAACAGGTACCTGCAGTGATGGTGTTTCGTCGCCGTATTCCGGTTCACTCGTAGTCTGAGAGAACTAGTACTAGTAGTTTACCTAGTAACACATTTCTACACTTCAATATTAATCATAGTTCACATTCAAGCACAACACACACACAGAACATAAAACACTTACTTCAAATACACACAGCACACACATCAATAGTCTACTCGACGTCCGTGCGTCATTTTTTAGGGATCCAGCAGAATACCAGCGTCAGGTATTCTACCTGACCTGAGCGTCAGGTATTGGACTCCCATTCGGTGCAAACGTAAGACACTGCAGCGCGCCGTTAATCTCTGATTGTATTTCATATTTTATGTTTCTCTTTCTACCCACTTCTTGTTTTGTTTTATTTTTCTTATTGTGTATCTTTGTGGTGTCTTTTTGTTTGTCTGAATAAATGTTTTATCTATCTATCTATCTACAGATAACGCTGATTAAAAACATAAACTACGACGAAATGCAGTAAATTACTAATTAAAAAAAAAACACCATAAAACCGCACACCTATTAAACAACTATATAATACTTATTTCAAATTGAATTCGCGCCAATTCCCGCGTTTTTGTAATGGCGTCCGTGCGTTTCGCGCTCTTTTCTTCCGCCATTTTATTGGTCCTTCGAGCTCGATTTATGACCCGCGATAATTGTACGGCAATAAACACTTGCAATTCGAGCTTAATTAGATTTTAGAGGTCCACTTTACAATTTATAAGCCTTCATTTTATGTTGATAGGAATTTTGTATTATGTTTCTGAATTATCTCGTAAAACTTTGATCTTTAGAGCCATGTTTTAAGTAGATGAGAAGAAAGGTTAATTTAAAATTACTAATGACTAAATGTTGAAAAATAAAACTACACAACTTCCAAGAATTATTAGAAAAATAGATATTTAAACGCGTTTGGTTTTAACGTCTCCTATTATTTTCGTTCAAATAAAATAATCAACTATAAATAAGTACTAAGTGAGCCTCTTCTATGTATTGCTTATTATGATAAATAAATTATAATAAGTATTTCGTAAAGTGCCTCTTTTAA
This sequence comes from Helicoverpa zea x Helicoverpa armigera, assembly GCA_033682625.1. Classification (NCBI taxonomy): domain Eukaryota; kingdom Metazoa; phylum Arthropoda; class Insecta; order Lepidoptera; family Noctuidae; genus Helicoverpa; species Helicoverpa zea x Helicoverpa armigera. The sequence continues at coordinate 3,797,997 of JAWIIS010000017.1, forward strand.
ATGAACGAGCTTTATATTATTATAAATTATTGAATAATTTAACCAATAAGTTCACTAAAACGGCCATTTCCAATAATCTATCCATCAAGAGATTTGCTAGCTGGAGATAGAATTTCGACATAAGTCCCATACAAGTATTGTCAAACTCCAATCTCTATGTCGTGTCTCATGTCCAAAAAATGCAAAAACGTAATAAACAATATTCAATATTAAAAAAACAAAACATACAGAACCATTTACAAAAAAGACTCCTTAAATCGCAAAAGCTGTGAAAAAGCGAAAACAAATGCAAATGAACTAAGAATTGAAAGGGTTTATAATCCCATAACACCTATGGTTTTCCATTGTTCTCATAGGAATCATTACGACTCACAAACTGTAATATAATCGGCCGATATGGTGGTGAGAAAAAAAACCTATTTGTATTGGCGACTGAAATTGGCAATTTAGATTCATATCGTCCAAGTAGGGACGGTAAATGTTGCCAACAATATTGTACTAGCCGTATTCCCGCGGTTTTACCCGCATTCCGTGGGAAATACAGCCTTGCCTATGTAACTCGGGAAGAGCGTAGCTTTCCAACAGTGAATGAATTTTTCAAATCGGTTCTGTAGTTTCGGAGCCAAACAACAAAATGTTTATTTATGTTAGAATAGAAGTAAAGATATAGTGCGGAATAGTTGTTCCCACGTCCCAAGGGAACTACTGCCCGTATCTGGATAAAGGTAGCCCATTCTCAAGATTTGCATCAGCTGTGTTCCAAACATCTCAATCGGTTCAGAAGCCATGTCGTGAAAGCCCAACATACCGACACAGTACACTTTGAACAATTTTTTTTTTCAACTATGTTCGACAGTGATAAAACTTGGCATATGAAAGCTCTTAAAGAGCACTTGATTTTATTCAATGGTAGCCTAAAATCAATGCCATCACGAACTACGTATTTTCGACCACTATTATAAAACTAAAAAAGCTAATAGTACCGCAAAAATTCCTTACATTACTCCGAGAAATTCCACAAAAGAGTAAAATATCCTTAATAAAAGCTGGTGCTAAATTAATATCAAGCCACTTAGGTCCATCGTGGTAATCAGGAATTTAGTCCAGCGTGCACTTAAAGGCAGAATTAATACGTACCATGCTTCCTTGTCACGTAAGAGGTCAAATGGGACAGAACCAGGGGTCCAAATACGTGTCAGGGTACTTACTTCTATTGCTATCTTGATAGCAATAGGAAATTAGAAAAAAAAACTACGTAATCCTGAGAAAAGTTGAAGAGAATAGGGTGTATTCTTAAATTCGAATGTACAGAACCTAAACGATTTTATATAAAAAAAAAAGTAATTAAAACCAAAAAACCTTATTATTCGGGGGCTGTTTTGGTGCCTCCTAATTTATTGTTACCCAAAAACATTTCCTCTAATTAACGTTGTAAATAGACCTTACGGAGGCCGAAAACAAAAGGGAAAATAAAATTATACTAGAGACCCATCCTGGGTCCGTTCGAGCAAACATAATGACATTAAACTTCCATTTAATGGGAATTGCTAAATCTTTTACGAAGATAGTAAGACGAAGAATAATCAAATGTCTTGTATTATATTTATACCAATACATTAAAGGGGCGAAGTTATTGTCTATTTGTAAACTGAAGGCTCCGAAACTACTTAACCGGTTTGAAATATACTGTTGAAAATCTACACTCTTCCCGGGTACCAGAGGCATAAAATATATTTTATCCCGGTACGGACAGAAGTTTCTACGGGACGCAAATCGCTAAAAAAATACTAGTTTCGCAAAAATAAATACTATGACATATAACATTGGTCATAAGAACAGTCAAATGACAAATAAAATAGCGATAGCAATCAATTTCCATTCCCACACGTAATACATCACTCACATATATTGTATCGCAGAAAGAATTGCTAGGAACGCACTCATATATCGACGATTGGTCGACCGACAAAGATTTATCGATAGATACTTTATTGAGGTTGTTTCGTCGACACCCTGTCGATGTCGACTGATGGTTGACAGTGGAATCTACTTCGGGATTAATTAGCCTCTATATTTTACCCGACTGATGAAAGAGAGTCATGATTTTGCACCAAACATCAGAGATTTTTGACAAAATCAGCAATAAGAACCTTCCTTTTGTTTTCGGCTTAAAATTTCCAATCCTACGTTAGGAATTTGAATGGTATGAGCTAGAAACATTCTTGGCCATTCTCATTGCAAGTACCTACCTAAATAAGCAAAATCTAAATACATGAAAGTATGTTAAGTATGTGTGCAATTTAGTGTATCCGAAACGTAAAAGCAATGGGTATCGCACATACCATGCCTAACACTTTGTATTTTTAGAAGTTTTTGCAACTCTATACCTTAAAGAGACTCCAAACGTTTTTTCGCGTCAGCGTTTTGTGCTTAAGTACAAATTAAATTGTTTTGCAAGTCTGAATGGAAGCAAATAATGGATTATTTTGGATAATCTTTGCAAAGAAAATGGCGAACAGATCAGATAACTATTGGAAAAATAATAGTCAGCTTCTGAAAGAGTTGGATGTTGGAGTCGGCTTCCAGTCTAACCGTACGCAGTTGAGTACCAGTCTTTTACAAGAAGCGACTTCCTATCTGACCTCCTCAACCCAATACCCCTATGTCAAACTGGTTGTCAGACTTACTGGCTCCTGACTACACGTAACGACTGCCAAACCTGTTCAAATGACAATCACTTGCAACTGGAATCCATAATTATCTTCCTGACCAAAACCCATGCTGATTAGTCACTTTGTCTCTAAGACTAAATCGAACATACAAAGGACAATGGGCACAAATATATGGGACCTGGTATACCCCACCAATAGGAATGTCATATATATCATTGGATAGGTCTTTTTATGTTGAACAATATTTACTATGACAGCTTTGCTGAAATGTTTGTCCGTTCTGAGATATAGATCAAAAACTGTGCAAAAGTTAGAACTAAGTAATCTATTGATACCTCAAGTTTTTAAAGGAAAATCTAAGTACTAATAACTTTAAGTCTTGTAAGTACTACTGTGCCCGTTAGGATCCATAATTGTTACTATTATGTAGCATTTCAAACTTTTTATTGTACCAACTGGATGTTGGGCGTAGTGAGAAACCGCACCAATAGGAAAGTCATACATATCATTAGATAGGTCTTTTTAACTGGAACAACATTTACTATGACAGCTTTGTTCTATTGTTTGTCCGTTCTGAGATATAGATAACAAACAATCTTAAAACTGATGCTATTCAATACTGTAATCTGATTTTCTTTCATACAAGACTTACACTTAGTAGTTCTTAGATTTTCCTTTAAAAACTTGAGTTATCAATAGATTACTTAGTTCTAACTTTTGCACAGTTTTTGATCTATATCTCAGAACGGACAAACATTTCAGCAAAGCTGTCATAGTAAATATTGTTCTACATAAAAAGGCCTATCCAATGATATATATGACATTGCTATTGGTGGGGTATACCAATCTGCCCATTGTCCTTTGAATCGTATTCCCAACATCATTAAGGCTCAAACTCCCACCGCAAGTCTGACTTGAGGCAATATTTCAGTCGCATCAAAGGCGGATTTTGACGGACTACTGAAAAATTTAACCGGAGTGATGTAGAGGCACATTAGGTGTCGCAAACTCGTATTTAAATGAGACAAATGACGGCGGGCTCAACTTATTGTAGGGTGCGTGTGTACGAATGGTAGAACAGCGGGTATAAAAACGCTAGGGCGAGGGTAGAAAGTTACCATACCATAGCCTAGCCTTTCCCCAACTATGTTCGGGTTGTCACCCAGTCTAACAGGATCTAGATGATTATCAATGTTGTACATAGAGCATTTTTACCAACTATGTTGGGGCCAGCTTCCAGCCTAACAGGAGGCAGCTGATTACCAGTGTTTTACATGGAGCAACTATCTACTTGACCTCCTCAATCTAGTTACCCGGGCAATCCGATACATTAAGAAGACTTCCCATAACGACTGCCAGATGTTCAAAAATGGACAGAATAAATATTTTTGACTTCACAATTAAAAAAATGTTTGTCCCAAAGAAGTCATTACCCGCTAATCGCGCCTTCCTATATCCTAACCTTAAAAGAACAGGAGCTCGGCTTTGAAAACTTGTTTGTTTCCAGTCGAGGGGGCGAGAACGTTTGTATTTTGGCATGAACCGAGCTCAAAAACAGTTTTGGAGAATTTCTACCAGACCAACTTAGCTTTGATATATGAATTTGACTTCAGTGAGTTCAAACGTGTTATTTTAGTTAATTTTCCGTTGTTATGAACCGTCATATCCTTTTTTGACTTTGATGTGTTGTTAAAGAGGTTTTTGGGGGTTATTTAGTTATGTTGAAAGGGTATGTTAATTGTTTGAACTTAATTACTCGGAAGTTATTTACTAGCTGGTAAACGTGGTGACTCCCGCGTCCAAAGAGAGCTACTTTCCGCGCTCGGAAAATAGTAGCCTATATTCTTTTCGCGTGAAATAGCGAAGGACAGTTACTTTCACATTTACTATATTAGCAAGTATTATAATATACATAGTTTGTTCAAAAATTTCCTACATTATTAAAATTGAACGGTAGGGATAGGACAGATGGGAATTTAGTTACTGAGTTAATTTAAGTATAACAGCTTATATTTTCTATAAACACTGGTACTGCGTCTAAAGTATAAATTCCTGAAACACATAACGCTTCTTTAAGCTTCGCAGTCAGATAAATACCTACAACACAATTTTTCACTCCTATTTCTGTTCCAATTTAAATGCCACAAAATCTCCCATCGGATCTATGGTGTTTATTTACGTATCATTGAATGGTGCGAGTCCCCGACTCTTGCGCAACGATCATGGGTAGCAGTTATTGTTAGCATGAATCGGGGGCACGGCACTAGTTCACGATGACAAATAAACCGACAGATGGACTGGTTTTATAGTGTGCGATATTGTAGCTGTAAAATTAGTAGGTAAATGTTCTTGTAGAGATGATGAAAACATTGTTAAGTTCTAGGTGGAAAATAAGAGATATACAAGAGATAAGTTACAGTATCATCATCATCATCATCTCAGCCATAGGACGTCCACTGCTGAACATAGGCCTCCACCTTTGATCTCCACAGATACCTGTTGGAGGCGACCTGCATCCAGCGTTTTAGTTACAGTATACTTGTCATAAATCCCATTTAAAATGGTTCGGATACAATACCAATAATGCATATATTTTGAGTTAGCCGTGCGAAATAAGTTACTTACTAACCCATTTCCAACATACATACAAATCTAAACTCCGGACTGCTACTGAAAAGCTCATATTCAAAGTGCAAACTACACAGCTCTTACACATCAACAATCATAAGTATACTAAAAACAACTACACACATACGACTTTAAAGAAGAAATTAAAACCAGAACAACACAAAAAAATCTTGACTAACCACACAGCAATTACTAAGCAGCTCAAAATACCCTCACAAAGCATTTCATCACTTCCCAAACAACTTAGGGCCGTAAACACATCAGCGTGACAGACGCGCGTTTAAATCGCAAGTCTGTTTACGCCACGGAGAAATAAAGATGAGCAGAGATGCCATAAAGTAGGTAGGTCAAGTAACTTGCTGGAGGCGTGACCAAAACGATCAGTTGTTAATAAAGTAACAAAGCGATCGGGATCCTTGAGAGATCTGTCAAAGATTCTTATAGGTCTTTCGCCTTTTTGTAGGTTAAATTACGTACGGTAGGCGTGTTCAAATCGATCAGTTACTTACTATTAATCTAACGTTTGATGTTTTCGGGTTCTGTGAGACATCAATCAAAGATTTGTGGTATGTATGTGAGGTTCCAAAAAAGGCGTATGAGGGCTTAACCAGTGAGTTAACACCTGCATTTGGTAACACTACTTTCCTAGAAGATTGAACACAATGACATATCCGCTCGTCATTTCATTCTCCATGCTGTAAACACATCAACGACAGACGAGCGTTCAAATCGCACGTCTGTTTACACCCTTCGCTTCGTTCACAAAGACAATGTTTATTATCATTCATCTGCTTCTAGTTGCTGTAAATATTTACTTTGAGTGACTTCTTGTGGAGAGATTTGAGGATAACATGCGATTTAAAAGAGGGCAAGGTCTGGACTGTATACAGATCGGTACTTAATACAAGCGGTCTAAATGAAATTTTGACATCTGTCAATTTGGATCGCCATATTATTGTTTCTGTCATTCGACTGTCAATAAAACAGGCTTGGATGTAAATTGTATTAAGATAAACGTGAAATTCAGGAATTGGTATTTTTATTCATAGCAAGGATTTTGCAAGGCGATTTTTCCTAACCCATAGTTAATATAATTCAAGAGAATATACATAATTTTGAACGAGTACATTGGTGTTATTGATTCTAACCCTAACACTTGAGAGACTTTTGCTTCGACCAAAGCCATTAAGCAACTTATAATCCACTCTAACAAAATAGCTTATTATTTACTACTTTTTATGTATTTATCCTATAAAAAAAAACTTAAATACCCCACTCTATGACTAATCTTTAAACAAAACAGTGATTACGGCACGTAACGGGAACCGAACCTGCGACCGTAACGAACCGGCCAATGAATGTAATAAGTATTTAAGTGTTTTCTTTCTATGCATCGAGGGAATTTATTTAGAAAAAAAGTTAGACTTTCTATTTAATTTTGAGGTATTTTTTCTACTGTAATTCTCAGAATATGCGAAATAATATTTGTAAGTGTCTGTTTGTTTGTTAGAACTACAAATTAAAATTTATATTCAACGAGTTTCTCTGTGTTTCGCAAGACACGTCATACTGTGGGTCTTACAGCTGTCAACTTTGACAGTCGTTGCGAATAATCAGAAGCCAGATAGCCTCACAAGCAGTCTAGGCTGAGGAAGTCAGATAGGCCATCAGCCACCTAAAACACTGGTACATTGCTGCATCCAATTAAGACTGGAAGCCGACCCCGACATATTAAAAAGGCAAGAAAGCTACAAAGATGATAAATGGTGTACTAATCACCCAGAAAATTACTTATTTTCTTCAGTTCAAACTATCCTTACAACTAAGGCCCAAATAAACCAACAAATTAAACGTCCGTTTTTCCTTAAACAACCGTTCACTTATAGCCTGTTAACGTGTAGTCAGAGAGCTCACAGCTACCGAACATTACCCAACTAACCTGACGTTGATTGGTCTGACATTCGGCCACATCAGTCAGACTGCATTGCAGACGCGAACCGTGCCAAATGTTCACCGCAATCAATTCGCTATCACTTAGTAAACGTTAACTGCAGATTTGTAAATATGGACGTGTTTTTATCTGACCAGTGAATTTTGTTTTGGTTCGATTTTTGTCGTTTTTTTGTGAAATTTGGATTTAGATTTAGATGTGTTAAAGTAAATATATCTATCTGTGTTTATTTAATTTTATAGCATCAACACTGTGGGTTTTTGCTTCACCAAAACGATGTGATTATAGAAAAATATATTTATGTTATTGGCGCGAGTAACAAAAGCCACCTATAGTAAGAAGAAGAAAATGAGATCTATCAAGAAATGTAAACGTACGTCTGTAGGTACATATACCGTTTAAATACTAAAACCCGACGACGTATAACATACACATACCTATGTTAACATAGTCAATATTCTGTAGCAATATAGTTTCTGTAGTTAGTAATATCCTATACTCCATGAAACACACCAGTCAGCCGTATATTGTTAGACCAAGCCAACCCACAAACGAGCCTGATGATTTAAATACCCTCAACAATAGCCCAGCAAGATTCACCATAAATTTCAGTCTAGACTCAAACTACGCAGACGCATTCTAACAATCTAAGCAGGGGAAATATTTCTAACATTTCCAAGTAACTTAGACGATTTCATTTCCATGGGATTTCCTACAAATCTGCATAACTTTGAGCGCGAACGATACGACGGGGCAATGGAGCTACCATTTTACATGTAAATTTCACTTGGTACGCATTTACAAGGCATACATTACCGGTTTTCTTCACCTCGTTTCGTTGGAAGGGGAAGAAGACGAGCAATGTATAATGCTAAGCTTAAAGGAACGATCTATGAACCAGGTGTTTGATAGTGTACGTTGTGTGACATACGGTCGCTGAGATTGATGAGCACAAATTGTAAAAAAAGCTACAAAGGTAAATTAGTGGTATATAGAAAACCGACCGGGTAGAATAAATAGAGCACCCAATAAATGATAATTAATTAGTAACCACTTCTTCAAATAACAGGAAAGCTTGCAGACGGCTTTAAGGTCTTTCGAACCACTTCACGCTAAATTACACAGTTTCTTGATCCCTTTGGAACTGTTAGTCAAGGCTTACATAGATACACATGACAAAGGGAGGTGACAAAAGTGGTAAGTGCTGCAAAAGACAATCACTCTGGTTTATTCCCTTTATCCATCTAAAGGTGTTGCAAAAGCCTACATACCAGAACTGTATCAAAGGGAAACTTCATCTGAAGAATTAGCCTTTGAGTTTCTACGTGAGTTTGGTTTCAGGCCCTCTGTGGCCTTAGCTGACAGTGATGGATGAAATAGTGGCCATTTCAAAGAGGCCGTATATTTTTTCGAGTATAAATACTGATTTATGTGATGAAAGAGGTGAAAAAGTGTGCTTGTCGCTATTTACTATGTTTTTTGCAGGATTTCAAATAGAACCACAAATAATGCCAATATCAGCTGTTCTTCTCAATAATCTCAAAGTTATAACGCGACCGTGAGACACAAAAGAGTGTCATCTTCATTTACTAACTTTATTTAATTACATAATTAATAGAAGGAATTAATTAGAACGAATAAAAATGAACCATGACAGAAAAAATTAAAACTGTAAATATTTTACTGAAAGATTCAAAAACAGTCAAAATCATTTACTCATCGCTTATGAGTAACGTTAAAATTATAAATTGGTTTGATTCTAGTTTCAAAATTAGGTATTAGTGTAGCAATATCTCATATACTAACTTAACTAATTGGGAAAGTTGACGCCACTTTGTCCAACAAATTCCCATACCTCTCTATCCTTCACTACCGTATGTCACATAGAAAATCGGTGCACCGCCAAAGTCCGGACATAGTTAGCGGCCCGCACATTTAAATAACTTGCAAATTATTCCGCTGGGCCGCACACCGCTGAGCCACGCATTGTTTAAGAACCTCTTTTAGCCTGTGCTATCTATTTTACTGTTAACTCTGTTGGGAAAGCGTGTGAATCTTTTGTAGTATAGATAGCTATTGGACTTGAATAGTGTCTATGGAGTTTCTTGCTTGTTCTTCTCCACGAGACTCACTTCTTGGAACTGTGCACCCTAGCTAATGACGTTTCATAAGAATCTGTAAAACAGGTCTATTGCAAAAAGCATTGACTTTGACTACTGGCTTATCTAAGATGTCTTAGTCAATAGATAGATTAATAAGTTGGTCAAACGCAGACCTATATTCAATAAAAACGGGAAAAACGAGGTGTTTGAATTTGATTCACAAGAAAACTATAAGTTGCAATAAAAGTCCTTTTTACTGTACGCAGGGATGTTTCCTCACTTATATTTCAGGCATCTCTTAAAATAATGCTCTTAAAGTATTGTCGAGTTCTTAAAGTCAGCACTACATAAAAAAAGAGTAAAATAATGTATTCTATTTACACCAGTGCTAAATTCTCACAGTAATTGTAAATACCGAAACAACTAGTACATAGTACGAACCAGCTTCCCCTTAACTGATATCTCACAAGCAGTTTATGTAAGACAACTTGCTAAAGATATGTAAATTTGGTAACATCATAACGTGCATACCAGTCCATATATTATCAACTAACTACAGCGTTATGTAATCCTGGTGCATTTAGATGCGTTGGCCTAAATACTTAATGATACAAAGAGAGGATTTTAGAATTTAGAGAGACTTACAGTTTTGCATTTTAACCCAATTTAGGAAGGTAATAGAGGATATTCTTTTTTGGAATATTGTTATTTTAAATAGAGCAGCATTTACCAATTAGGCCCACCCAGAATTTTGTAACACATGTGGTCATATCCATTCATGTACTCCTAAGTAATCAATGCCTTTCATATTTGGTCTCTCTATGGAATACTGCAAAGAGTATTTAGCTTGAATTTTGCCTACAAATGACCTACGTCCAACAAAGCCTAGAGGAGACAGAAAACATCTGCCAAAATGTTGTCTGGACCTCAATTTCCAAGGACTAATTAGGGTACGTGTCGAAACCGACTTTGGGAGTTTGCGCAAAAGCCTTTTTATCGTCCACAGATTGATTGCTGGGTATTACTCAAGGATTTTTTTCCTTTCCTTGTCCTAAAGATTGACTATGGTACATTAGTTAATGTTTAAGATAAAAACGATTGATGCTCCAAAGTTTAGCAGTTGGGAAGTCAAAATTATGGCTCTGCTGTTAATTTTGGCGTTTGGAGTTCGCCGATTAAGGGGACATGAAAAATTTTGAAGCATTTGATTTTATGCTTTTGGAATTGCTGTTAATTTGTTTTTACTGTTGTGAGAGGTAAGCTGGTCTGGGGTGGCAAAAATTATGAATGTGATATCTATTATTTTTGTCACATTTTTTTTTTGTTAATAATTTTGTCTTCGGAAGGAAAATGTCAACTCAGTCATTACCAACGGTCCAGCAAACTTTGTTTGTTCTTTAAAAAATACATCAAAAACAAAGCGAAAAATTCGACACCAGTGATCACAAGTTTTTCGTCCTTTTTAACGCCTTCAAAAGACTACCTGAAAACTGTAATTGCAGGAGTCCGTTAATTAATAAGGGTCTTCAAACTTTAAAACTTCAAAGATTGTAGCAGGGTTGTCGTGACCTAGTTTTGGATGAAGAAAAATAAGGCTACAGTTACATAACCCATTTTTTCTCAATTTCAAATAAACCTCCAGTCTTACTTACGAATATTTGCCATTCATAAAATCAGACAAGCACTTTAAAAAACACCTTATTTATGATAGCTAAATCTATGACAGTCGCTCTTGTTAAGTAGGTACTACAATTTACTTCTAGTCGCAGATCTAATTCCTTGAGCCCGCCAAGGCCAAGGCCTGCGGGGGCTGCGGGATTGTTCGAAAGAGTTACCGCGGCCCTAGTACATAAAAGGCTTAAGAATGAACACGATGGCTTTTAGTCAGTAAGAGTCTGACACTCCCTCGCGCTGCTAACCCACAGCGGTTGAGGCTATTTGATGATTTACAATTAAAAAAAGACCTAATTCCTCTTCTTTAGGTAAAAAGGATTATTTCTGGCATCCCTAATTTTGCAAAAGATGGCATGGACGTAGCCCAACGAGCTTACAACACAAGGGATCCAAAACTCTTTGTTAAAGACACAAGTCAAAAGTTTTTGAGTAATTACACTTGATTCTGTTCGCCTGTTTGGATCTTGAATGACAATTGGATTAATAATCATGACTGAAACCTTTTTGGAGGACACTTTTGAAGTTTTGAAATCTTATTACTTACATTTATGGGGATATTTTATAGGGTTCAATGATCAGTGAGGTGAAATTGCCCTTCTTACAGTCCATCTACGGGTGGGTGGAAAAGGAGCGAGCCACTGGAGAAAGTCTATCCGTCGTTAAGATGTATATAAAAAGGGTACATAAAATGTAACGTCCAGGAAATTTTTGACCCTTCTCCTATATATATATCTACTGCAACTAATCTTAAGTCTGGTTGAAAACATTTGTCAGGCACTAGCTGTCTATACTCCATTCAAAATAACATTAGACATTTAAGTGAACCTTTTTTACTGTTTGTTCAACCGATTTTGACTTCTATTCCGTAGACAAAAGAACGGAATTGAAAGCAAAATAGTGGTTACAATACCAAGTATTTACTGCAGCCGCCATTAATCATACTACTAACGCAATAGAAGTAAAAATCGGTTGAACAAACAGTAAAAAAGGTTTACTTAAATTTCTAATGTTATTTTGAATGGAGTATAGTATGTGTATGATCAACGGATCTATGACGCACGACCTAACTATTACCACTATGTACTTCTATTTTAATGTCAGCTTTATTCAGTATCAGAAAATCTGTTGCCTTTGTATGGGGCCTAGTTGTCTGAATGTAAGGGATAAATAAATAAAATAAATTATTCTCTAAGCTAATCACTCACCTCCATCCTCAGGAATGTTAAGCAGCTTCTTCGCACCAGGACTAGGCCCCCTGACCGCAGACAGGGCCCTCTGCAGCGTCTCACTGATGGGCTTCCCTCCAGCACACTGCCCAAACACGGTCACTATCACCAAGCACTTCACCACACTGATCCTAAACCCCTGGACTCTTCGCCAGCTGGAATCTTGCTTGCCCATTTCAAAGCGGTTTGATGCCATCGGTGGGAGACCGGATCCAGCTACATTTTTCGTGGCATCTGTAACAAAAGAAAGGAAGATTAGTCTTACTTAAAAAGTAAAATTAATCAGGAATATCAAACCATTTGTTCAATTTCATCAGAAATGTTTTTGTTTCACAGAAGAGTGAGAATTTATCTACTGAAAACCTGGGCGAACAGATATAGTCTATATCAATTAAAACATAGTTGAAAGAATGAAGTTGCTGGATGTAAAATCGTGGAATTCCAGCACAAACACGCTCAGATACTCTTAAGGGATTACTGGAAATTCTTGACACATCATGAGAACTAATATTATGATCTGCTAAGGTCTTAAAACTGAAACTACCAATTAGATAAATGGTGATATTTCTAAGCAGCGGCATAAAGAGAGCACCTTAGTTCCATTACCAGACTCTCGTTGTATAGGACTTATAAATTAATTGCAATTCATCAAGGGAAATAGAACTTGATCTAATTAGCTCTAAGCATGAATTTAGTTTACGACAACGTATGTAGATATTATGAGTTCTACCAAAGCCGTGAATTCATTCTTCATTCACTCGTGTCAGTTTAAGTGAAAACAAAGCTATGATACGATGTTTCATCATGAAGTTCCTGTTCATATCTTCCGGCTCCATCATCAGATCAGTTCGACAGAACCATAATATTGTATTGCCATCCAAACGACACACATCTGCCAATTTTCATGATGCTATGATCTTAATAAACTTAAATTCCATTACATAGTTACATAGTGACCTAATTAAAGCGTGTTAAGAAACAAAACTCTTCTTGGCAGCCGTGTAAAAGCAAATAACATTTGAAAATAACTTCCATCAGTTACATCAAATACCTAATCATAATATCATAAATAGGAATCGCCTAATTAAATTAATTAGTATTCCAATTAATAACGAAAATACTCAGCAAGCCAAACATTAGCCCTGTATATTGTTTGAAATAATTTTCGTCTTTATTTCGTTAATTGGTGTTGGATTCAGACCCTATTATTTATTTAATTCGGCTCAAAAGGTCTTTATTATTTAGATTTTAGCCTATTTTAGCTATGCTAATATTATAAACGAGACTGAAACTGCCATTAGCTTATATATAGGTTAATTACTGCGCAGAACTGGTCCAAGTTGTTCATTATAATACTTAACCCTGAAATTATATTAGCATCTTGATATGAAATATTTTTCACGTAGATATTTCATTATTTTGTGAACGACAAAAAAGGGTTTCTTTATATTTAGACGAAATTAAAAATATTTTTATTATTAACGCCACCAAAAGGGTGGTTACTTTATATTTAGACGAAACGAAAGACATGTTTTTTTATGACAATTTATCAGTAAAAGTGATCTTTTGCAAATAATGAATTGAATTGAATAAAGCTATGAATGTTGTTGACTTTTTTACCTAGTTCTATAGACCCGAAAATAACTTCAGTAATGACTTCAGTAATGTCTGACCCGATTTTGACCTTTTTAAATGTACTTTAACACAGTTGGAAGACATCCATTGCTGGACTGCTGTCTCCCCAAAGCTGAGGAGATTTGCCCATACTCACGGCGCTGGGCATGCGTGTTGGTGAGTGTAGTGTGGGATGAGATTATTTTATCCTTTATGTATACAATGTAGTATAGTTCTAATATTTGTACACGTTTCTTCAAAACATACAGACAGAATGTGTTGTTGGGTAGTTTGTTCCACCACTTCTTCTTCCCAGCAAAAACACATAGGAAGTGGTGAAAAGTGGGCGTTTTTGGGGCCGTCTTTTGTAAAATTGACATTCGAAAAGTGCTGATTTTCAGCCTACTTTGAATAAATGATTTTTGAGTGCACTTGTATATATATACAAGCATACATATTAAGTTTCTACCCAGCAAATAGTTTCCTAAGTAACTGCTTATGATAGTAATAACTAAGCAGTTTCCCTCATATACAAATTAATGCCAACTTTATATGATCTAAGTAGTAAAAGTTCCATTCAAATGAAAGTTTATATAGGTATAATGATTTTAAACCGTATGCAAGTTTCTGAATGTCGGAGTTTGAACGTTTTCAATAATGTCTAGAGTTCGTTCAAGTGTAGAAAGACGGAAATCAGAAAGTACTACAATTATTATTGTCGGTTCTGCATAGTTTTGCAATGATAGTTAATTTATACTTTCTTGATGTTATTACTTTACTAATAGTGACTTACTGGGTTTTATAATCCTCACTTAATATCATAATTATGTACTGTTATATACTGTTGTTTGTTACTCCTTTCAAATTAACTAAAATTATAAAGTAACTCTTTCGGTCAGTCTGGTCGACTTTTACACGAAAACTACTGAACAAAAATTGCACTTATATGAAAGGTAAACAGATAGTCCAACTATAGTCAGAGAAGACATAAGCTAGTTTTGATTTTTATCCGAGAACGAGAGGTATAGTTTCCTCGGGACGCTAGTGGAACTGCGGGGAACGCCTAGCAATGTTAAGTATATAAATAAATAGTAACTTTAGGATGTGTATAACAGCTAGAACTAAGTACTTAATACATAAAAATCGTGTTTAAGTAACAGCAGAAGTTTCGAAAAAGTTTCCGATTTACAACTAGGTCCAAAGAAACAGCATTATAAATGTATAAACTTCAACGTATGGATGCACCGACTTCAGACTTTCGAAGTCAGAACTTCAGAAGCCAAGTTCTCACACGTTGGCGCTGTTGCGGCTTTGTTAGCTTTTTCTTTATAAAGCTATCTTTTACCGGAGTTATCTTTTTTCTTTGAACTCTTGAAAGTTGGGAGAAAGATTGTTGTAGAATATATGAATACGACATGTTTCGGTGAATGATGCCGATTAAAGTTTTTTTTATACTCTGTACTTAAACGGATTGTACTGAAGCTTTAAGCCTTGTGTACCATCTGTAACATACATTATGGAATGCAAATAAATGAATATGAATTGCCATAGAATACCGTGAAATACAAACTATGTATGTGTATATGGTATTGTTATAAATAAACAATCTTATTTAAACGACTTATGCCCATAGATATAACGAATGGTCCTGCCATTATGCCATTTTTATTTGGGGCAGCATGTTTTCGTCTTCCATACTCTTCTGTCTGCCGTCATCTCACAAGTAACATTCTTTCTATGCTTTATTCAAGATCCTATTCATAAAATTGCTGGAGACTTCAGCAACTTTGACCACTAGGTTAAGATTTAACATCTCTCAATGGATAAATCAAAACCGGATCGTATTTAGTTTCACAAGAAAACCTGCCAAAAGCAGGTGTTTCATCACAATTTCATTAACGAACGTTAGTTAATGAAAACCTGCCATAATTAACACATTTAGTAACATTGTTTGTTGTGCAAAAGTAGGATAAATCTTACGGTACTTATTAATGAGCTCTCAAAGTTTTAGCTAAAACAAGAATGGTTATAATGAGGAATGGAGAATTTGTGGTCGTCAAGGTAAGGTACCTACGCCTACATCTGTTTTGGGTTATGTTCCCGCATAAGTTAAGTATTACAGTGAAGAATGTGGGTCTTATATAGTCGTATATTTATATATATGTATTTATCTGTATTGAAAAAAGGTTTTATAAGTCATGTGTCAAAATTGAATGCTCCAAACATTAAGTAATGGATAAGTATACTTTCATAAAGACAATGTTGTATCAGCTATGAAGGTATTCAATTATAGAGCATCCTGTTCTTATAACTTAACCTGTACAAAGTGTACAATATCAAATATTAACGGCTACATTGAACTATCCAGAATTTAGATAAATATAAACATTTCAAACAAATAACACAGAAATCAGTAACTCAATAAGCCATTACCTTATTGAAATACCACAAAATCTATTGCAATACGATTACAAGTTAAAACCAAACATTATGAACCAACCTTAACACGTGAACAGAGATCCAAACAATGCAATCCAAAATACAAACACACACACTAATCAATCACAAATATCACAACACTACCACTAAAACAATAGAAAACACAACAAAAACACTTATTAGCTACGCTTATAAACAGTTAAATATATTAAAAACTATTAATTAAACTAAAAACGTTAAGAGAACGCATCGCGTCCCAGCTACACAGAACGAAACTAACCTAAAATTCTACCGAACGTTCATCGGTTCATAAAAATTTGACCGCCAATAAACGATTTCAAAGGAAACTCGGACTTCGGGGCAATTACACAAACGCACTACAAACAGACAAAAACACACTGAAAATTCAACTTTATCTGAACGAAATACAGTATATAGTTGACGAGTATGATGTTAAAAAGCATGTTTGGAAAGAAGGCACGACGCTCGCTATCTTTTGTATTCATTTCTACCTGCGATCGGACCCTTTTTTTTGTCCATATGTGGTAAGTGTACAACGATAACTCCAATTATTAAATTAAACCCTAACACCTGTGTTTAAAGTTGAAAATTGAATGATAAAACGGAAAATATAATGTGGTTTTATATTGCAAAGACCACAGAAGGTCTTTCTATGCAGTTTTTAGGGAATCAATCAACAGATACAGTGGGGAGGCGAAATTCCAATGATTCACTATTGATGACTTAAAGTCCTGTTATTGAAGGGCATAATAAATAAGTGCTATAAAATTAACATTTAAATGGAAAGTAAGAAGGTCCAACTTTGTTTTAACTTGATCTGTTGCTATTCAGACTTCATTTTTTTATCATTAAAGTCAATATGTCGTTTTGTGTCCTGTTTGTGACTCATAGGAATAATGAAACATACAAAGAATGCTTTTATGAGAAGTCAATGTTCACCAAAGAATGTAAGCTGCACAGACTATCAAAATAACTGAGTTTAAAGGTCCCCTTAGTACGAAACAATCTTTTAAGACTGCTCTGAGCTGATTGAGACGACATTGTAGACAACTTTGGCCGTCAGGTTTAAAATACGGAACAAAATAGCCACATTAAAATGCTACCACCTTTTTGAAGTCTATTAAACATTATAATCAAAACTAAAACAAATTGGCACTTCACAAAATACCCAACTACAGTTAAAATTCGTAAACCAGTCGGATCACCCACTCAATTACGCCGAATTGAAACTGATTGGTTCACCAAACAATGTATGCACAAATAAACAAATTGCTAGTTCAAAACTAACCAAATCCGAGCAAAAACGATGCTTGTAACTCGCTTAACAATATACCAACAATGTATGCTCAAAGTTAACAGGGCTGTCTCGAAAAGTAGGGAACTATTTCGCGTACCCGGATAAAATTATTATGACTTACGGCATTCTACAATAATTGGACCTAACATTGAAGGACTTTATTTTTATCAGTAGTTCGAAAAAAATCATTAGCCTTAGATTGAAACGCAAAATGCTAATAAATTCTCCAAAAAAGACATTTAAGTACCATTTCCCCGAAATTGCCCACTTTGGTCAACCTTTAAACATCCCCTGGTCTCTGAGGCACAAAGGTGATAAAGATCTCATCGTCCTCTCCTGAAATCAATGAAATTACTTCAAACCACTCCCAAATGGGTCTTACCATAACCTCTAGCTATAAAATGGCCCAATTTGAGTGACATTCACTGTAGAAGGAAAGATAGCGGAGATGCCATAAGGAAGGTAGGTCAGGCGCCTTCTTGTAGGTCACGGTGACGTTGGCGTGATCAGTTACTAGAAGTTACGAGGCGTTCGGATTCCTTGCTATATCAAATCCAATCGGTCAAAGATTGGGCTTGATTGATTGGTTAAGGGCGGAGCTAGTAACGTTCCTCGTCTCCCGAACACCCGCATTTTGGCGCTGCTTTCTTAGAAGATGACGTTATGGCATCTCTGCTAGTAACTTTTTTCTCCATGGTCTTACCAAAACGTTGCAATAAAATTGCCCAATTTGAGTTC
This sequence comes from Helicoverpa zea x Helicoverpa armigera, assembly GCA_033682625.1. Classification (NCBI taxonomy): domain Eukaryota; kingdom Metazoa; phylum Arthropoda; class Insecta; order Lepidoptera; family Noctuidae; genus Helicoverpa; species Helicoverpa zea x Helicoverpa armigera. The sequence goes on from JAWIIS010000017.1 coordinate 3,816,359, forward strand.
CGTGACACCCCTAAGTTATCGAAGCCGGGGTCCCACGGAGAACTTTAATAGAGTACCAGTAATCCCTAGTTCGTTGAACAACATGTCATGATATAGCAATATTGTACGTGTTGCTGAATTCATGAGTTTGAGTGCTACCTGTGTTAGTTAGGTTCATAATTACAGTTCTATGAATTTGGAAGGTTGAAGTTAGTTTTTGGATCCTTTTTGGACCCATAAAAGGTTTTGAAGCTTTCATTTTCATATCGAAATCTGAGGACAGTTTGGATTATAGAAAACATTTTAACGACTTCACTTTATTTCTAGAAGTAGTGATGAGTGTTATCTAGGTATTCCTAAATGCTATTTTGTGTGTATAGAATAATTTGAAACATTGTCTGAGCACTAAATTGATAACAACAGATTGTTTGAGACTAAATAACTACAGATAACATTCATTGTTGAAATCGAAATAAATAATAATGACATTTACATTGTATCTTTTACAATTATGTTCTGTGTTCCAGTCTTCATTTTATGTACTGTCATAAAATTAACTAAACAGAACCACAAAAAAAAATTGTAACAAGTAAAATTATAATCGGCTTACTAAACGCCCGAGGTCTTATGACAAAAAAACACAAATACCTGTTTTACTCAAAATTAATTCTTGGAAAACGAAATGACAAAACAAATCCTGAATTTCGAGCTTCGAAAAAGTACCCTCAAAGCCATCCAGCCATTAAAACTTCTTTAGTACAATACCCTAAATCTAATCAAGCACTTTTGATAAGCAAATACAGTAGATTTCCATTATAGAAGCACTTGGGCCCCGATTTGACAGTCAAATTCCGACCCGCTGGTACATTTGCATTGAAGTGGGCCCCTGTTTGCAAGGTACTCGAAAAAGCAACTTCTTAATCCTTACTTGCTCTGTGTACTGTAGGTGGGTGTGTGTCACACCGAAGTGTAATTTTTGGTCCTGAGAAAGGAAGTTTTATTTTGTTGCTCGCAAGGAATTCGACAGGTGATTTGATTCTATACGTTTTGCGCTGGTATTACTATGCTTACTTTGAAGTTTTTATGCAATTGGAAACTAAATTGAAAAAAATAAGTGAGTATTCTTCTGCACAAAATGAAGTGTCTGCACAAAACATATGTACAAAACAGTTTCTACTTTAAATCTTTACCTACCTATTACATATAACAAAAACGCGAAAGCAACTCTCTGTCCCGCTTTAACACCACAAATTACTGAACCTATTTGAATGAAATTTGGAAAGGTAGGTAAAGTACGATATATATATACGAGATATATATTCTAGAGCCAAAGATTATCAGGCATGGGATGAAGTTCCATCGAGACGCGCGAGAAACCGTGAAAAATATTGGAACCTATGTAAATATTTTGGTTTCCCAATTTCATCTGTTACAGTACGGTGTAACAACCACCCTGCAGGAAATAGCCTACCCACATTTAATGTCTCAGCTACACAACATTAGAGTATCGTACGAGCGTACGAAACCACTTTAAAACTCCCGTTCTCAATATACACACTTGATACAACGTGTGTTTAGGTAAATCAAAACATTTATTTGTTCTCGGGAGAAGTTTCAGCTTATTTTGTAAGACTATACAATACTGTTATTTTTATAAGCATGGGGATAAGAAAGACGCTCTTAAGCCAGGCAATACGCGGACCGCTTGAAGCTGTATTTTTTACTAGCTAGTGTAGTAATTACCCAGTAACCTGTGCTAGTGATTTTGACCGCATCCCGTAGGAATTATTCCGCGCACCCTGATAAAAAGTAGCCTAGAACCTTTATCGATAAATAGGCTATCTATCACCAAAATAATAGCCCTGATTTGGTACTAAAATAATTGGTCCTGAGATTGATGCGTTCAGGCACACGTACAGTTGCGGGAAGTAATTTTCCGAGAAATCGCTAGCAGAAACGAGCTGTTAATATTAGTTAAGACTTACTCAAGATGCACCATATAAACCCCTTTAAAACAAAGCACGCCATTATCTAAAATGGCTGACACATCCAAACATAACACAAACACGATGTGATAATCCCACGACCGATTGTCTAAGCAAAACTTAACATGTCGTTAAGCCGTGTCTAGACCGTCGTAACCACTAATTTTCTACTATAGATTAGTGAACAAAGCTGCGAAACATGGGCTTCATTTGTTGCCTAAACTTTAGTTTCCCCTAGAAGGTAGATAAATTAGTTAGTGTAGATAAGTAGCTGGATGTGGCAATGGTTCTTTTGATTAGCTTTTTGTCAAGTTTAAGTAAGAGTCATAAATTAATGCCATTTTGCAAAAAGTATGTACTATGTATTTTCAATTATTATAATAAATGCATTTTCTTTCTACTTATTCTACATCCTCTTACTTACTGTGTAGAAAAAAATGCAGATTTTTTCAATACAATAGCCATTTTAAAACACTTTTCAACCGTTTTCGGGAAATTGAGGTAGTTCTGTTTGGGCGGATAAAACGGCGGAAAATAGCTAATCTTCATTAATGTTGATAAGGCTTTAGTGGTTCTATCCAACCTCAAAAAAAAACAAATATCTATAAAGAGTGAACTTAGTTATTTTGCAAAAGTTATTTTATTAAATATATGTATTACTTAGTCCTCATAATTTACCTAGAACTCAACCAAATCGGACAATGAAACGCTTTTCAAATACCTAGATGTCCCAACCATTACTACAACTGCCCTCCAGTTAGACACTTCCATTATTTGAACATCAACGGTCAGCCAACTATCCTCTAATGAGATTGTACGCGCTTAACTGAAAATCGAATTTGTCCAGTCGATTGTACGTAACTAACTATAGTTTAGTATTAACGTTACATGGACGTAATTAATTTTAAAGGAGCAGCTAGGGATGGCGATAATTTAATGATCAGGCTATCACCCTTCATATTAATATTATAAAGGACGAAAGTGAGTATTTTTGTACTTCGCGAGGGAAGGGCCGAATGGATTTGATGTACCTTAGCTATAATATAGCTCACACATTAGAATAACACCTCTTGACATGAGGGGAACCGGGAGGAACATCTATTTACTTATGTATAAACACAACAATCTTAGAGGGTATACTCTGGATGAAATATGGAAAAAAGGAGCTAAAGCTAGGAAACTTTGAATGAGGAATTAATTCAATCCTATGATAAAGAGCAACTGGTCCTTTAAGCCGTTAGCCTTTGACCAATGGGACCATTTTTCTCCCTCAATATAACGCAAACACTGTAATATTTTTTCTCGAGGTGGTCTGGTAGTTAAAGCACCAACCTCTCAAGTATAAGTTTGTTCGATTCCTGGTCATGTACATATATACAAATTAATATTTATTACTAATTATATTGTAATGTTTAGGTGTATCTTAAATACCAATGATTAAGTAAACGTGAAGGAAAAGCATCTTGGGAAAATATATAGACTTAAAAGTCTAAAATCGCAGTCTAATCTTGAGCAAGCGTGCTGATATCGCTCATTCTTTCTGTTTAGGAAAGACTCGTGCTCTGCAATAAAAAGGTTGATGATGATGAATCCTTTACCTAATCCTCTTTATTACCATAACACCCATCCACCAAGTATGAAAACACCAAAATTCGTCACAATTTCAATTGTCCATGCGCAGCTGCTACGGAACCCCATACCCTGTTAAATATTCAGAAGACATAGCCGGTATCGGATGCGGTTCGGACCGAATTTTGATTTGGTGACGGAACCCTTGTATTATGTATATGAAATCGTATTAACTGAATTTTAGAAAGCCTCCGTGTATGTGGGTATTTATGATATTTTGGACACAGATGGTTTCGGTTTTCTTGTATTTTTGATTGGTAGAAATATTGTATGAAGGCAACTTCGATTTTCCCTATCGATACTGGGGTTTTCTGTAGATAAAATGCTCCACTATTTAGTCCATATCTTCAAGTATTCATAGATGTGGTATTTGAATAGGCCAGCTGCCCGTTAGATAGAAAACCTAGGATTTGTGCAGTTATCGAGAATTCGTTCTCAAAATCGTAGCTTCATGACCTAGAGAAACCAGTATAAGGATTTACATGATTAAAACATACAACCATCTGAATGGAAAACAAGACAACCTTTTTGGGAACTCGGTAAAAACTAAAGAACATAAATGGTCTTACTACAAAAACTTAAACATGTGTCGAACACTTGTCTAAAAAAAGTGTGGCTGCAAAATGGACCTTATTTCAACGTCATAATCTGATATTTTTTTAGACAAGTGTTAAACTGACGTTTAAAAGTGTGGTACGACGGCAAAAGATTAGTGCAAACTTCCCAAGTCAATTACACGCATATAAAATTCCTAAACTGCGTTTAATCTCAAAATGAACTTGCTCCAAGTTAATTCAAAGTGAACACAACAAAAGTGGTGAGGAAGCGAAACGCCAGAGTACTAGTTTCTTGTTGCAACTTCACCTAAACGGACTTTAACTTAGCGGAGTTCTCACCACATAACTTAGGTAACACTGGGGTAAAGTGGCTGGAAGAGGCGGTTAAGTTATACAGGTAATTATGTGGGTTTTGGTTCTTGAGCTGCTAATAAAATTAAAAAAGCAAATTATGATAATAAAAAGGTGGTGATTTTTTGATTGGAACGCAAACTGTTGATGAAACGAACACATCATTATACTAGCTGACAAAAGCTCTAAATTCAAAACCTGCAAAACTCTATTATCAGTACAATTTCTTCTTCTACTTTCATGCCTTCTTTGTCTGAGGTTATATTTCACACGTAACATAATTTTAAATTGTAGCTATATCGTTGTTTCAATCAATTAATTCATCTTTTATTTGGCCATACCATTTATTTATACCCATCCATGTTCACGCTTTAAAAATTACATTACTATATTCCGCCTTTTTGCGTTTTTTCATACCACATCTAGAAACTTAATTCTATGTAAAAACACACGTGTTGGGTAATTAATCGGTTGCAAATTAAAGGTCTTCAGTAAACGATCGATTCGGTCAAACTGTTTGATCGATGGTTTAAATGTGGAAAGTTAGAGAAAAGTTCCTAAAAGTTACCTCACACACATTTACTTCTAAAGATATAAAGTCTGCTAACCTTTGGATGCTGCTGAAAATATTGATAACCAGCCGTTTTCCCGCGATGCGTCCCGTGGGAACTTCTAACGTGGTCAAGAAGCTTCGGAGCCTATTCGTGTCAAACGTACAAACCAGAACAAACAAATAGTGTAGGTATGAAAATCGCCCGCGCGCCGCTTCCGCGTACGGTTGTGCGTACACACCTGTACTTGTACTACTTACCCGCCTAATTAATGAAATAGTATAATGTCGAATCAGTGCAATAACCTAGTTATTAACGAACTACTGTGCTTTTTACAATGTAAAATTGATATTATGGACGAAATAAGTTTGGTGCAGATATGTGAATCTAACTTTAAAGAAGCTGATATTACTACCGCCAAAACCATCCTTTTCGAAGCAGCAAACTGTCGCTCTACAATAAAAGGGGACGGCAAGAACAAACGATTACTACAGGATATTATTAAAGTTCTAAAAGAAACAGAGCCCGCTTCACTGCCCACCTTCGTGGCAAAAGATCTACACCGTCTTCCGCCGGTGACTTTCGATTACGTAGACGTAACGAGCCTACTTAAAGACATTTTAGTGCTTAAACAAAACATCCACTGTATCCAAACAGATTACGTCAAAGCATCGGAATTATTTCAATAACAGCAAGAGATAGAAAACATTAAAAGTAGTCAATATCAGGCACCAAGTGAGCAAAATATTGGCGCAAAATTTAGCAACGGCTTGTTTTCAAATAACGAAGCCAAGCGCGTCCCGAGTGCGTCGTCTGCGCGGCAACAAGCAGCGACCAGCGCGCACGCGCCCTGCGTGCCGTCGTCGACACCGTTGCCGCTCCTCACGCCCGCGCAGAGCGGCACCGCTGCGCCGGCCACTGCTTCGGCACAAGAGCCGCCCCCCGCGCCCGCAACACCGTCGCTCCCCGCGCGCTCGAATAACTCTAACTCCTAAACCTACCGAATTGCCAAGTTGCCTTGTGAAAACGACAGAACTAATAGATAACAATACAAGGAGACTGCATTTTCGTCATTTAAGGCTCCAGCAGACCGGATGCGTATGCGTAGACGTAAGCGTAGTCACGCGCGTAGTTACGGCGTAACCATGAGTTGTAATGTATGGAAATGTATGAGACAGGCCACACCGCTTGCGTAACGACGCGCACGTCTACGTTACGCGGTGTGGCCTGTCTCATACATTTCCATACATTACAACTCATGGTTACGCATCCGGTCTGCTCGAGCCTTAAACTGACGATTACACAAGACCAGGAAAGCATTTTCCTTAGCGCTGAGTTCTGGCCGTGTGGCACATTGTTCACATTTAAACGCAAGTTTTATAAGAAAATCTAAAGTAGGACTGGTTATAAGCACTGGTTAATATATTTAAAATTTATTTTTTATACTACCTACTGAAAAGGTTACAAAATAAAAAAAGGTCGAAGTCCTCAAAAACATTTGCAAAAAGACTACATCATAATCTACAGGTTTATTAAAAAAACAACTAAGTCTTAATAACTTATTCACACAAGCATGAATTTAAAAAAAAACACAATTCTTAACAATACTGATTACATTCACATATAAACCAACTTGCATTTTCATTTACATACTGTATAAACTACTAATTATGCAACCTTATTCTTTGGGATTTAAGGTTCAATTTCCAATGGCAAATACTGTATAAAAGTCAAGGATATGTAATGAACCTTATGATAAAGTAATAAGGTTGAGATTAGGTCTGGATATTTTTATAAGTTTTTCTTTATCTCGGTAGCGCCATACGGCGAAGTCAAAAGGAATGATCGATCAACGTCCCAGGACTTCGGCTCGCCGTTCGATCAAAACGTTAGTTGCTACAGATATTATTAATTGTTTGTAGTTAAGTACGTATATCATTTAAAAAGGTATGTGGACACCTTTTAAAGATGTGTGATAATGTCGGTTGCCATATCTTTTTACTTGAGCTTGTAGGTAGTTGTCGTTTTGGTGCATTAGTGTAGCCAATACGAGTGGCGACACTTAATTACTCGTGTTCTGCAGTTTTTTTGAATTATTGAGATATTAATGTTCTTACATGAGATAAGCTAAGGGTATCGCGAATAGGACATTGATGGGTGGTTCTTTCTTATTATTCTTATAAATCGAACGATCTGTAGTTCTGTATCGATCATCGAGTGCGTCAAGAGTTTTTCGTTTATGTACATATATTAAAGAGTGCATCGAGCAAGCGTAGTGATTAACGCTCAATCCTTCTCTGCGTGAGAGGAGGCCTGTGTCCAGCAGTGGGACGGTAAAAAGATGATTTTAAAAGGTTAAGAATAACAAAACTTCATGCAATTACTATTAAAAATGTTACATAACATGAATAAATGAAACCAATAAATTCTCCCACAAAACCTAAAGTAACACCGAAACGGGGAGAACTTAAACAAAAAACTCGACCATTATGAGCGCAAAATTTTTAATTTCTCGGTTATTAGGTTTGTCCGACTAAGCCGAAAGCCGAAGCCGAAAGCCGACCCAGTTGGCACTTTGCCAAGTACATTTGGCAGGAGTGGCGCACGCAAATTACTGTTTACATCCAACTATACGTTTGTGTGATGGCCGATATTGCAAACGGTGATCAAATTTAAGCGGTTTTTGAGTTATAGTTTATTTTGATGATGCCATTAAGTGCACACCTGGTGCAGTCTGTGTAGATAAAATCGTTGATGCTGGTGCTTAAGAGAAGATAGAACTATAGCAGTTGTGTTTGATAGAAGTAAGGGTAAGTAAAAGCTCCTAATAACAAAATTATGAGACCCATAGATGCTGTTGACAAAAATAACCTGGTGACTATATATGTATTAATAAAATTCAACCTGGATATGTGGACAGCGGAAAATGGTATTCTTTTGTGTATTACTACTGTACACCACACGACGGCTTAACTCATACTATATAAGTTAGAGTTTTACAGATACCAAAATTATGTAACTATTAAAAAAAAATACATTAAAAGTACAAAATCGTTGCATATTTTATCCACATAAAACTTCTCCAATATAATTTTAAAGGAAGCACATAAAATTAAAGAGAAACACAAGCATTACTAATTTATTAAACAATTCGATGCACGATGCACCAAAAAACCGGTTCCGGCCTTCTCCAATGAAGAAACGCCGACAATATATCGTTGTATGCAGTACATTGATCACTATGACTCATTATTATCGTAAAGTAAAGATCTTTAGGGATCAATGAACTGTTTATTTGTTTGGGAAGAATCTTTAATATTTTTTTTAATTGTTTGTGTTTTGTTTTTGGCTGTTAGTCCATGCAAAAGTGACCATACACTTTATTATGGAAATGTGAAATTAGGGTGCTTTGGGAGATTGACGTAATTAGACTAATGTAATTATTCTAATTTCAAGACTTTGACTTATGTTACTACTTGATCTGAAAGTTAATCTGGTGTAAGTTTTGGTTCTAAATATAGATTGACCCTTAGTAGCATACACCTTACACTACTCACCTTAACACCCACCCAGGCTCCCTCAGCGAAATGAAATTCAACCTTAAACTTAACAATCAAAATTCCCACGTCATTTCAAAGTCTCAAGTGTCTCAATTCAGTCTCAAAATACAAATAAGTCAAATACACTACAAACTAACCTAATAACATCACTTTAGCTCTAAGATTGTGTACAAATGATCCTCTAAGGCAATGTAACTGCTTTTCTTTCATTACAGCATTCATTTTCCAATACCAGAGGGAATCAGCTTGATAAATAAATCTAACCGCGTCTTAGATATCAGCCACTATGAGGGAGACAGAAATCCCACTCCGGACAATATCATATAAACCTTTATTAGGAATTTCTAAAATTCTACTAAGCACATATATGCCCCGGTAACTGGGGTTGAGGAGGTCGAATAGGCAATCGTTTATTTATTTATTTATTCAAAAAATCGTTCTTTGCAAAGCACTGGTACTCTAGGCAAGACTGGAAGAAGACTACGACGTAGTTGGGAAAATTGTGCAGATGATCATGTACTTAATACGTATAAATTAATTGTTTTGAAGTTTCTTTTACTGAATCTCGGTCAAACCAACAGCGATCGGTGCTGTAATTTCCAGCTAGTCTACTTAATTATACACCCCAATGAGACTATAACTGTCTGCAACAGCCCAACTACATTGACGACCACCTTATTCACCCATTTTAAGTACCCTTAAGGGAAACAAACTCACATTCGCACTTAAAAATAGGATTTTTCTCTTTCACATTTCACCTTCTGAATTCCCCTACATCATGACGATAACATCTTAATGGTTTCCCTGGAGTGGTTGTCAACTCCTGGAAGGCAGCCAAAACTGTCCAGATCACAATTATAGGTATTGTGAACAGATTCTGATACTATAGTTCTAGTTTGCTTGTTGATAAGGCTTTGTTTAACATCCTTTGTAGCGAAATCACCTGAGATTTAACATTAATTGCTAATGGTGGAACAAAAGATTTGAGATTGAAAGAGTTTCAGTACTTCGTCACATTAATGTTGTACAATTGTATGCAATGATTCTAAACTTCTTAGCTTTAAAATATTTTCAAAACTATGTATTAATAAAATTAGTGACCTAACGACCTTATAATCAAGAGGGCGTTAATTCATATAATCTTAAACAGCTGGTTTCACCTGTATCCCAATTTCGTGCTCTCGGTTAATAGGATATTTAACACTGAAATATATTTTTTTTTCAAATCGCTGCAATAATTAGATAAGAGCGTCCAACAAACTTGTTAGCTTTCAACCAAAAGACACACTATCTAGCATTTAAAAATGCGTAAAGCAATGTAATTTAACCACCAGTGAAATGGAACTACGAAACCAAACAACCATGCGATGGTGATCAATCACTTCAGCTCACATTGGGGTCTAATGAAATCGGATAGCGACCTATACGCCTCGATCCCATGTTCGAAAGGTCGCTTGAAATTGGTTGGTCGCCATATTGGTGACCCCAACTAGCTTGGTTTAGCTTAGAGAACTAAATGACTAGCGGAGTTGTCATAGCGGAGAATCTCCTAAGAAAGTAGCGCGCCAAAATGCGGGTGTGTTGGGGAAGAGGAACGTTACTGGCTTCGCTCTTATATATTTTTAGTAGATTCCGCCCGCGGCTTCGCCCGCGTGGAGTTCAGTTATATTGCGTTTCCAAGAGAATTCTGAAAAAGTCCGGGATAAAACTGTCCTATGTTCTTTCTCGAGGCAATTTTATTAAAATCAGTTAGACAGACAGATCAGACAGACAGAGTTACTTTCGCATTTATAATATTAGTAGGGATAGGGAATTTTGTGTCCTTCTTTGGACACAAAAATCGTTGACACATCAAAGAACCCTCACTTCTCTCAAGTTCACTAGTAGCTGATCGTTTTGGTCACACCCACCGTAGTCCGTAAGTATTTGACCTATAAGAAGGCGCCTGACCTACCTGCACTAGCATCTCCGATCCTCTTTCCTTACTCCATGGTCACCATATCAGTGACCTCACTAGCTTGGTTTAGCTTAACTACTGTTAGTGATCTATCATCTCTGATGACTTTGGTAGCTGTGTTCTGTGCATATGAAGCCAAGTCGTCATCTATTCGGGACAGATTTCTGATTAGATGTTGATGTGGTTCTCATCAATGGATTACGTATTTACTTACTATATGTGTGCCATCTGAAACGACTGAATTAGGGAATAAGAAGTGTTGCATGTATATGAATATTAGAACGCTAGTAAAATAGCCCTTTATGATTCGTAATGGTTTCAACTGTTTCGATAAATCGGCTGCCTGACAGATCTTACGATCTGAGCGTATTAAGGTGTAATATGTAAATGCGTAAAGGGAGGATGCAGTTCTATCATATGGATATCAAAAATGTACATATATTAATTTGGGTATACTGGTGACATCAAAACAACTTTTTACCCCAGAAGAAATCACATTTACTGTACTTATTTAAACGTTTAAATCTTATCAAAAGATTGCACCAACATTACCGCTGGACGTTTCCATACCTTTGAAACCGGACCCGCTTTAATTCCATCTATATGACGATAAAATCTAAATAGGTCGAGGAACGCCTGGCTAACCCTGGACGGACGCCAACTTGAAGACTCCTAATGTAACGGTTTAGGAAGCCTGCGGTTGAAACATGGATGGGAAATTGATGGGAATGTTTGTTTTTTGGAGAAAGAAAGGGAAATGTTTTAAAAGATGTTTTGGACGGTGGTTTTTTTTGAAGTGATGTGACGATACATCCTTTAGATAACTCGATATCGATGACGATGTTTAAAGTAAAGTATTTAGATGAAACTAACATTGAAAAGTATCTTTCAGTTGCAATAGAACTGATATAGAAATTGGCGCATTCTTGTGCATTTTTTTGTACAAATCAAGCCGGCTGACAGCGTTTTCAAAAGGCTTGGCAAATAAACTTTCCATTGGGAACAATGTATCTGTTTCAAAAGAACTAATATCTAAATTGAAACACTCTTGTACTCAAATTAAACGGTTTTCTCGAGAAAACTGTAATCCCGTATTCTGATACAATCTATTAGATCTATCGACATTCAATTTGAGTGACTAGTGCTTCCCTATTTATCAGGAATTGCGATAATGGATGCGTCTAAGACAGACGTCCATGTCGGATGCGTCAGGAAGATCGGACGGTACGGACGGGCACGTCCTTTGTCCACCTACATGGACGAATATTGAATAGCCTGGCTGTAAGGCTCAAGCAATTTACATAAAAGCTAATCCTGTAGTATATTGAGATGCATGTACGATTTTTCTTCGAAGATAGAAAGTATTTAATCATCTGTCTGGCCTTTTCCAAATTATTTAGCGGTTGGATTCCAGTCTAACATGGTGCAGCTGGGTACCAGTGTTTTACATGGAGCCACTGCCTATCTGACGTCCTCCAGTTACCGGGGCAACCAGACACCTCTTGGTTATACTGACTTTCTGTCTTCTGACGACCCATAAGTTCTGTTAAAGATGTACGACATACCTTTAAACCACCTTTAACCCGTCATTACTAGTACTAATCGTTTTCATTAAAAAAATACATGGGAAATTCCAAAAAAAGGCGTTAAGATTTTTATGCATAAGACATTTCGATAAAAAGTTCCGCACCCGTTGCATCTTCAAAACGCCCAAAAAAACAATGTAAGTAACCGTATGTTTTATAACCAACATAAACAAAAAGGAACCCATCGTAATGTGAACCACGATCAATTTAAAAAGTAAAACAATAACTTAACTTTACGAACAAATTACTGAAATAAGAAGAAATGTGTTCCCTTATAAATTCTCGCGAGTGTAACGTCATGCGGTTAATGAAAAATTGTCTGTTCGTTTGTTTGTTTTTACGAATTGGTTGTTAAGCTTTAGAGTGGGTACACTGCAAACTTTTAGTCGGCCGATAGTTCAAATAAAACTACTCACTTATATCGAAACGTCGGGATAAAATAATATCAATAAAACCGCGATAAAATCCGTAAAAGTAGTTTTTATTTGTAGTTTTTAAAGTAGTTTAAATGTCTAATATTCGCGTAAGTGTCAAAAATCAATATGTCGACCAATAGTTTGTTTGGGCTCAAAAATCAGTATGAAGATGAATGGTACTAGTCTACGCATCTTAAAAAGATCAGGTATTTAGCCGGTAACAGACCGACTGAAAACTTTGATAGGAATTAAGATATCTGACAGCGATGCGGATGAGTTTTTTGACGAATAGTTTTTATTTTCCTTGTTCTTATAATTTTTGTAAATATTTAGATTAGGTAGGATATGTAAAATATGTATGTAAAAATAGGATATATTATTATGTAAATAAAACACAGTAATCTTAAAAAAATATATCGAAAACCTACGGGGCAACTGTCGGCCGACTTTTTAGTCTGCAGTGTGTAATCTTATACTTCATGGTTAAGTTATTTTTGTTGAAAATATTTGTACGAATATTGAGTTTGTTGTTTTAATATGATTTATTGTTTTTGGTATTCAATTTTGTTTATTTATCGTAAAAATAATTGTACTAAGAATTATTATGACAGATAACAGAATTTTAAAGTAATGTTTGTGCTTTCAATTTTTACTGCAGTTTTCAATTACTACTTCAAGTCTTTTTTAATAATTAAGAGTAAAAAATTATTTGTACCAATTTTCTTATTGAATATTACCACAGTATCTTACATAGGTAATTTCTCCAACATTCTATATGTCTATAGAATAACAACAGGTTAAGTAAAAGAAATAGTATATTAAGGTTTTTAGTTATTAAAAATTATAACTAAAATATTACCATTTTTTCTTTAACTAAATGAACTAAATACAACAACACATAAGCATTACTTCGAAACCTCACAGCCGTCGACGAAACTTAGTGTACACTCGAGTGCATAAAAATGTACCACACGGCAACACGTCAACAGCTTGTCTGACTCGTCCGTCTGACATGAGACTTGTCAATTAAACTGACAGTTGAGTTATTATTTCAATGCACGCGAGTCCGGATTCAATGCCCGGCCGAGGTAATATGTAAATGTTTCCTTTTTAATTGCAAACGTATTGAAATTGGTTTTTGTTTCTTTGTAAGACTTGAGTTTTTTGTTTTTTTGGTCTCGTTTTGAATGGCTGGGAAAGGTGTGTTTGGGATCTGAATGTTTTCTTTAAGTTCTTTATAACCATACATTAAGTTACTGTAGGTATATTTATCTCTTGCCTGCTATGTATTGGCAACTGTCATTTGAAAATCTTTGGCACTCGTTACCGGTAGTCAGAAGTCAGTAAGTCCGACAATCAGTCATACCTAGGCTATTTAGTTGCCCTGGTAACTTGACCAGTCAGACGGTTTGGCCAGTCAATAAGTTATTCAGTTAATTTAATTGATACCCTAATAGGGTAAAACGGATACCTAGCAACTTGAGACGAAACCTTACCGTAACGACGACCAAAATTCTGTTCCAGAGTTAATTAATGACACGCGGCCTGTACAAAATACAACAGGTGCTATTGACACATTCAAACAATCGAAAATACACTTTACTACAAACAAAATAAAGTTGATATTTGCTTGGAGAGGAATACCAAAATGGCGAACAGTGTTCGTTGGGCTAAATTGACAGTATTTCGCCGGCTTTTTTGGGCGTTTTAATTTACATTATTAATAGTGTATTTATTTATTGAATGTTTCAGGATGCGGTGTTTGCATGCAGATTTACTTTTAGGACTTTATTTAAAGCTTATCATAGTGTAATACCTTTATTTAACTATATTTATGAATGAATGATATATTTATTTGCAAGAATATAGGTAGTTAACATCAGTTCTTAACATCTAAGGGTTTCACTATATTCGGCATTTCTGCCGTGCAAATATTTAGATTTTTTCATCTTCCACATAGCATGCAGTACACATTTGTCTAATAATAATCAATTACATAAAGTTACAATAATTTCACACTTAAATTTAGATTTCATGCAATTAATAAGATTAAATACAATTCTATTCATTAAATTATTATATTACCAATATTATATTATATTAAATTAAAAGTAATTATAGTAATTAAATAAGTTTTACAATTTACACTCAAGATATTCATTGATGGAATAAAAACATCTCTCACACAACCAGTTATATACCTTCTTATTATAAAAATGAATCCCTGTATGCTTAAATAAAGAAATATCTTGAAGTAGCTTCTTAACGATTTCTCATATGAAATTGTATGAGGTCTTATAAAAGAAGTATTTTCTATTAATGTTATTCAATTAAAATAATCAACATAAACGGAATCATTATTTTTCGAATGCTAGGTTGGAAAATATAATTTAACTGATGCAAATAAGGTTGAATTTACTTTGCTCAGTGTCTACTTTTTGGAGATATATTCGTTTTTGTGTTATTTCCTTAGGGATAGACTGTGAGACGAGTAACCTATAGACTTTTTTAAGTTCATGAATAAAAGATAAAATGAATATACCTACATAAAAAATACGTCTGTTTGTCCCACCGGGACAGTCCGAATATGTAAAATGTCTCCACTGTGTAGAATCAGATTATAAGAGAAATAAGTTTCAGAAAAAAACAAGAATACCTACAGTATTTTTAACATTATTAAGAAGAAGGGTAGGTAATAATCGCGTTAAGGGTTCCTTTAAAAAAATTACAAGCTTTTTTAAATCAACAATTGAATCGAAGATTTATTAGACACCTTTAAATCAATATTCATTTCATTATAACAAATATTTACCAATTTATTGACTACGTATATACTTTCGTGAGCAATCGATAATTGATGTCATAAACTTAATACAGGAAAGTCATAAACGACCATAAACTAAAGACACACAATCATACAAAATTATTGACATAAAGTACACGTTTATGTAACTCATCGTAAAATCTGCCTGAATACGAAGTCACCCCGGGGCAGATGCCGAACTGTCATTATATGGCAAATTAAGACCTTTTCACGCGAAGCTACTGTATTTATTTAACATTTTGCGACGGTAAAATACGTTAACACACCATTAAAAACAGGTCCACTTTATATTGTTTGTTTTTTGTTCGATAATCTTGGAAAATGCTTGACCGGTTCTTCTTGTAGGCCCCGGTGGCTACAGACTCTTAGTCGGCCGATAGTTTTGTCGGGCTATTAGAACGATTAGAATTTTACTCTTTTGTACATGACTACATCCCTAATCACTATAAAACAAAGTCGCTTTTTCTGTCCCTATGTCCCTTTGTACGCTTAAATTTTCAAAACTACGCAACCGATTTTCATGTGTTTTTTTTTAATATATAGAGTGATTAAAGAGGAAGGTTTATATGTATAATAACATTAAAAAGTGGAAAAATACTGTTACACCGTGCGAAGCCGGAGCGGGTCACTAGTTTACATTATAAATGCGAAAGCAATTCTGTCTGTTTCTCGACAAAACCACTGAAATAACTTTAATGGAATTTGGGACACAGATAGCCTAGAACCTAAGAAAGGACATAGGTTACTCTTATCCTATTGCTGGTAGTAGTTTACTCTGGACGATGAGACAGATATTTTGACTACAATACACAGACACAGTATTACACCATCGGCCCTACTTTGGACATGTATCTCCACGGTTTATATGCCATATAACCCCATTCAGAAACCATTCACAGATCATTCCCCCTTAATAACATGTCTACAGTAAATCCCGTCAAAATTCAAGTAACTCAATAACACGAGGCCTTGAACGTTACATAAAATGGAGCACACTGTCAATATTGTATCCAAATCAGCATATACTCATAAAAGTATAGGAAATGTATTCACTCAGCATAAAATTGTCACAGTTATTGGTAGTTCAGTAGGACAACTGCTAAGTGTCTTTTACTAAGGTTCTTTGTAAAAGCAGCATTTAACATGAAAGCTTTACGAAAAAGCTTTGATTTAGAAGCTTCTGCTTGATTACAGCTTGTTTTAGGATATTTTCAAGAAATTGCATACAAGTAAAAAGGAAAAAAAAACGAAATCCTATCTCGCCCTATCATTTGAGCAGCTCATGATTGTTGTTACAAGCAAGTGTTTCAAAGGATAAGCATGGTGATCCAACGAGGACAGAGATGAGCTGCCAGCCTCTTGGGCACGGTCCCAGTCGACCGTGTAGTGGACGAATTTCTTGATGCTATTTAGTTTTGGATTTTTCAATAGAATAGTTTTTAAATACAATGTAAATAGTGTTTCTTATTTCTTTTAGATTATATCGTATGAATATTATGCCACACTTTAAAATCGACGCATTATTTGTTATTAATTTATTTTGTATTTCTCTGTATATCATTTGCATTTGCATCATCTATTTACAAATCGACTCCATCCAAAGGTTGTCTGTAAGAGATTGCTTTTGAGCGAAAAGAATGCCTATCGTACTCACACATATCTGTTTGTAATGTCCTTGTCAATGTTTAGTGTACAATAAAAAATATTCTATCTATCATTTGCTTCTTGAACAAAGTTGAGTTACTGTATCTAACCTGTACTATGTCATGTCGATCTGTTTGTTGAACGTTATTAGCCATGATACGGCATGTGTGACGTCATCGGATGAGTTCCCGCCATCAGCATATCGGGTTATATTGGGGTCGTAATTAAGAATCAATAAGGGATGTTTCCTAATTAGTATGTGTTTGTGCCTAGCTTGTGTCTTACACCAATCTTGCACGTTTGTGAAGGATGTACTGACTATTTCTTATGAATTACTCAAACTAGAAAAAAAGTAGATACAGCTTAAAAATGCATTCAGTCGTTTCAGAGTTTATCGCAAATAGAGAGACGGACCAGGCGGAATAATGTTTGAGAATGCGTTGAAGTAATGTAATAGTCTAATAGCCTAGAAGGATAGCCGACTCTGAAACAACAAACTTCAATTTGTGACTTAAATATGTAAATACATATGTAACTTTGTGAAATACATAGATAAACTATTTCTTAGTATTCATAATTAAGACAGAAGTTCTCTTTATCATGTGAATCACTCAACCCAGCTGTAACTTATCCACGCGTCCACAAAACACACACATAATTTAACAGCCATAATTCACACAAAAAATTACCGAACAATTAAACTTTAAAAAAAAGTTAATCAAGCATAAAATATAAAGGTTCGACTCCATCGCTTCGGGAATCGTAAAACGCCCAGCGTCCATAAGGGTGGACCACACGCGATCGTCAAACCGACAGAGTAAAGAAAGATGAATGGAGTTTCCATAATGCAGGTAGGTCAGGCGCCTTCTTTTAGGTCAAATTCATACATTGGGCACGACTAAAAAGACCAGTTGACGAGTGAATTAACGAGGCATTTGTGTTCTTTGAGACATATCTGTCAACGATTTTTGGTATTACAAAAAATGGTCGGGTGCAAAGAAGGTGTGTAAAGGCCAGTAACGTTCCCGGTCCCCCGCTCACCCGCATTTTGGCGCGATACTTTCTTAGGCGATGTATGTTTTTTTATCGATGGTAAAAATCATCAAATGACCCCTCCCGCTGTGGGTTAGCAGCGGTGAGGGAGTGTCAGACTCTTACTGACTAAAAATCCATCGTGTTCCGACGTAGGCCTTTTATGTACCAGGGCCGCGGTAACTCTTTCGAACAAACCCGCAGACCGTTATGGCACCTCCGCTAGTCATTTTGTTCTCCACGGTCCAACCACAGGCACAGTGGTACAGTCAACTTCAGGTCAGTGGTAACAGTTTTATAGGAAAATCGTACTTATTACTATTGAGTTAAGGTGCATGACAGTTACCACTGATGTGCGGTCTACTGTACTTGCCCGACTTTACGACTAAAATTACGTTCGTATCCGTCCGTTTAGTGGAATTTCAATTTTCGGGGTTCCGTAGTGAATTACGTGGGTGTGTAAAACGTTTTAGTGTGAACTAACTGCTGTCCCCAGTTTCGTGTATCTATCTTGGGTTCAGGTAGTTTCTAAAATAAATGTGTATTGTTAATTCAGCTTCTGAACCTAATTTTATGCTAATCGAGTTAGTAGTTTGAGTAGGTCGTTCGGCTTGAAACAATTGTTTACGTTTGTACCTCATATTAGGAATTGACTTAGGGTATAAGAAGCACAAACGATAACAAACTGATTAATCTATGTACAACTAGCTGCCGCGTCCAAAACAAACAAAACAGGGATAATTTAACATACAGAACCCACACATTTTACAAAGCGACATTTTTAGTTTAACACGCCAACCATACCAAATATAAAACAAATCTACTAATAACTAGTCAAAACTGCTTACAACCGCTTCGAACATTGGTATTTAAAAATAATATCTTGAAAAACATAAAACTCAGGTAATATTCATTTCATAAATAATTAAGCTTTATTTTATTGGTTTCGGTAAGCATTTAATCGCAGCTTATATGTAAAGATTAAATAAATAAAACGTTAATAAGCTTTTAAATTCTTATTTGGTAAAGAGCTCTTTTTGAATTTAATAAGATTGCCTTGCATTTACATATATGAATTGATAATCAAATTAAAATCGCTGAAACGACAGTTTATAAATAAATAATTTTGCACTTACGCCGGAATACGGACTTGTTAAAGAAAACTATTTAAAATTGTATAACCATATCGATAAATTCAATTTTGCAGTTGCCTCTCTCTGCGTACGTTTTCGCCTGCGAGAAATTCCTCAAATATCAAAGTATCAGTTATTAATTATTCCCCGAACATTTAATAATAGCATTACATTAATATATGACGCATTAAAACTCAAAAGCTAGAAGCAAATTTAATAAATATACATTTAAAAACACTCAAGCATCCAATAAATATACTATAAAATCATTTCAACGAAATATACCGATGTTTTTCAATATGGCGGCTTACCGATCCAAATATAGAGTGCAGTTTCACTGCTTAATTGACACGCTAAAATAACCCTTTTAACTAAATTACTGGCTCGTCCTTATTTTGAGAGTCATAAGTCTTGTTTTGCTATAAATCATTCGTCGCGGTTAATAAGGCGTTGCGAGGCTGCTGCGTGTTTTGAAATATGGTTTGGTGTTGGTTTGAATATTAGTTTTGGGATTGACGTTTCCTATACCAATTTGAAAGGAAACCTACTTAATTGTAGCCAGAGTTGTTCATGTGTAGTGGGTGTATAAATAGGAATTTTGAAAAATATCTATCTACAAGAATTTTGAAAAAATTGTTATGTTTCCGCAGATTTTAGTATAGCGATTGTGAAAATTATGCGCAGTTTTTAAAATTCACAAGGCCTGGTGCGCAAGTTAGCAAAGCTTTAGTACCAAATCATTCCATGATTTCACTCAATTCTTTAAAATATATTTCGATTAACCCAACATAGACTAGAATCTAGATCAAGCTTGTCTTGCAAAATAAAATCATTCAATCATGGAACCAGGTATGATTTCTCTAGTCGAAACCCTCACTCAATTCAGCCCATATTTAACAAATACGCATCAAGTATGACACACGTCTCCTCAACCCGTCGACATAACGACATGCTCAGTTTACTTCATCCGAACCGATATACCGTGTAATAATGATATATGGTTGATAAACGTCTGTTATGTAGTTAATTTATTATTCTCTAGAGATTTCATGCGGTTTTACTTGCATATTAAAAGAGGTGTTGCATCCGTTTATAACTTATTCCGTCTTGCACATATGTATGTAGTTTAAATCGATGTCTTCTTATTCCGTACATTTTTGGCAGATACATACTTCCTCATTTTTAAACTTATTTATTTCTTTAGAAATTATGTAAACTTTTGTTTAGGACAAAAAACATTCATTTTCATTCATCTTTCTTTTTAGTTTACCTATCGGTAGGTATACCAAATCAGTAAAAGTCCGCTATCAAAATGGTAAAACAGCTGTACAACAGCCCGCTTCAAAGTAAGCTTAAACCAATTGTTCAAAGAATTTAATACATAGAGAGTACAATAATATTAAAGCAATAGAGTCTATTCAGGCCACAGGTAAAACCACGAGAAAAATATTATATTACATACCTACTAGCGGTCCGGCCCAGATTCGCGTTATAATTATTATATGTATGTTTGTAACTAGGGCATTATTTTATTTACCTATAATCATAATCCCTACTAATGTTATAAATGCGAAAGTAATTCTGTCTGTCTGCCTGTTACGCTTTCACGTATAAACCACTGAACTGATTTTAATAAAATTTTGTACAGAGATAGAGTTGACCTTGAGAAAGAACATAGGATAGTTTTTATCCCGGACTTTTGAAGAATTCTCTTGGAAACGAGATAGAACCGAACTCGGGCCAAGCCGCGGGTGGAAGCTAGTATAACATACTTTTTCTAACTATAATAAAGCTTCTAAATACGTCTATTGCCTTTGGAACGCTGCAAAAAAAAACTATCCAACTCTATGTACTTCAGTATATCTAGTCGATTAGAAGTTGTGTGCACACAAGCATACATCAACACATTTCGGTGATTCATTCCTATTTATTTAAATAGATGATGAATATCAAATCAACAGCATTTCATTCGATACAGATCGATTAACCTATATTCCGGTGCGCTGAGTAAACATTTCGATGGCCGTTTGACGGTAGAAAAATCGATTCACTAATTTATTTACTTTATCGTGGTTAGTTAGTTTTTTTACTGGAGCAATAAATCTATTTATAATTATGTTTTTTTCCGTCATCGTCCTTTTTTTAGCGTCCCACTGCTAGGCACAGGCCTTTTCTCACACGGAGAAGGATTGAGCGTTAATCACCACGCTTACTCAATGCATGTGGGTTAGTGATTTCAGACTTTATAGCCCAGGTTTCCTCGAGATGTTTGCCTTCACCATTTTCATCAGCCCTTTCTGTGCTCGATATACTTAGTAAGTACATACAAACTTAGAAAAGTTGCATTGGTACTTGACTAACCTGAAATTGAACCCACATACTCAAACGTGAGAGGTTGGTGCTTTACCCACACAAGGCCACCATATTTTTTTCCGAGTTTCTATTAATTTTTATATACTATTTATATGATGTGTTTTACACATGTTGGAGGTAACAAATATTTTTTCCAAATCAAACCAGTTTTCAAACACCTTTAAATCAAATAATAATTAACCTACATACACAAGTTGGTGCCTGCATCTGATCCTCGGATATACGATTGATTTCTCAGAGGCTTCGTGGAACTAATTACAGGAGTCAAACAATACGCCTCCCGTGTCGTGAACACGATTAGTGGTGTGCTTCGGTGTTAGACATGGTTATCGATAAATTGCGGTTGTAATAGAATTTGTAGTGGTGGGATTATTTGGATTGTTTAATGGTGTTGTAAGGGTGTTGTGTGTGTAAGTAAATATTGGTAAACAGCGTTGTTGCTATAAATAAGGATAATTTTTTAAAGAATTTTCGAATGAAAATCACACCATGTAAAACATGTTTTGTTAAAATGCCTTTTTAAATTAAATTTATTTTTCATGTACTTTAACAGTTGTTTATTTTTACTTTAAGTAAATCACTGTTATTTTACATTTCACTATTTTTTCTGCGTTTTTATTCGCGTCGTGAAGCATATTTTTTTATTTCAACTTCTTCTACGAATAAGGTTTTCTTCTATTTACTTATTCCATGATCTTAAATCCACGCCGACAAATTTTCCAAATGTACGTATTCAATAAGGTTTTTTGAAAATTATCTCACTACGTGCACTAGAGTCGCAGCCACATATGCCCGCGAAAGTAAATAGTATTGACAATAGGAAAGGCAAACACGGGATTGTTTTATCAGTTCTGTTTGCACGCGAACGACTAATTAGTGAACTTAAACAATAAGGTGCCACGCTGGTAGTGTCGCGAACACGCGGAGCTGGCTTAGGGAAGTGCAAGTGTCTATATTCGATATCGATATAAGTATATGCTTGAATTGTGTTAATTATTTAGTCAGCTTATGTATTAGTTATTGTATTACATTAAATATTGTGTATTTGTTTCATATTGAACACACCTAACCGGTTTTTTTTTTAATAATTCTGTAACATTTCTAGCTCTTGTACTTATTAAAATTTTAACTTTTAGTACATACAATTTTGTTAACAATAAAAACTAATTTAATCACAACTCAATCTTACCACATAAAGGAGCTCTTAAAGCACCCAAATTGAAGTTAAAAACATGTTACACTTACATCATAACATAATTCAAAGTTTAATAGACGACGTGATCCTAATTTATTTTACAAAACTTCTCTTTACAACAACATATAGCTATACTATACCAATTTTATAACTACTTTATTGAGCTTAACAAAACGAATACATAAATATAACCAACATTATCTATTAATACTGTAGAACAAACTAAAATTAGAGCTTTCTATGTATATCGATATAATATAAAATTGTCGACATCGCCGTGAACACGAGACGATCGCATTTTATAGTGACGTGCATTTAAATTATCGATTATATGGAAGGTAGACAAAGCGAGCAGTCTCCGAAGAATCTTGAACGATATCCTCGTGTCATGTAGTGCACACGGGTAGATGCATTTTTTAGGGATGCGGAGTTTGTCGATAGAAATATTTAATGAATGACTTGTTTTTACTCTATAATCAACAAGGAATCCCATATTATTGTATTGTAGTTTATTTACTTATGTGGATACTACAATAATGTTTCACGTTGACCAGCTACCTGCTCGTACTACAAACAATGGCTCGAATCAGTGGGGACATCATTCTATTCAAGGCGATTTCAAACTGTTCTACTGTTGAAAGAAGGTAAGGTATACTCCAAAATATTTAAAAATTGTTCTACCTAATAAAATACTTTGATATGTCTATTTCTCTATCTAATACAATTGGCAAAGTCACGGTAAAAAAATACTCAACGAACTATTTATCGATATCGATATCGACATTTCCCCCCTTCCTGAGGAGCAGCACGACTAAAATAAGAATAACATAGCCACAACAGGCGGTCAGAGGTTTTAGCTTTTTTTGTCCAAGCTGGTCTAAGCACGATCTAGCCAAGGCTTAGGTAATGTGAATTCAAATGGTTTTCAGTTCAAAAACCTTTGTACAAGTGAAATAAACTGTGGTGTCTACTTTTCTAAGTAAATGTAATGTTGAATAATTCATAAACAATTTATTTATTTAATTCATTTATATTCAAATGGTATTTACACGTTAGGTTTTCGATGAGATTCTGGTGTTTTTCGTGATGATTTGTACCTGCAACAAAAAATAAGAAGATATGTATTCGTATGTACTAGAATCAGAAGACAATGGTTTTAAATTAAATACTTCACATTCAAGGTACCGATACTTGGTTTTAATCTATACAATATTTTAAAGCTAAAGAGTTTGTTTTTTTGAACCGATGAAAAAAATCCCCTACTATTACATTATTACCGTAAAACATAGGCTATATTTTATCCCGGTACGGGCAGAAGATTCTAAGGGACGCGGGTGAAACCACAGGAAAACGGCTGGTTATAGCTAGCTTCCCATCTTTCTCCGGACTTCTGCCTACATTGGAAGAATGCTTGATGTTTATAACAATGTTAGAACCAAGTTATCTTCATGGAATGTACACTTAATAATTATTTGTGCCAGAGTTAATTTAATGACCAACTTTAATCAATTAAGTCGGTTTAATTAGAAAGCGGAGATATACGGCTAAACTACGGCCTTGTATTTTGGAAAATGTTTGGCCTTGTCTATAAACTGTACAAAATTAAATGTTACGCTAGAAATTGTGATAAAATTATCTTGTTTAAAATGGAAAATTTAAGTTTTAGTGTAAATTGTACAATTTCGAGGAATTCACAGAACACAATAATTTGCAAAGTTTTTAATCATAAAACTCTGGAACTGCAAATAGGTATCCATAAATAAATAAATAAATAATGTCGAGACACCTTTTCACACACGGTCGGTTAGCTCCATGGTAAGTTATTAATGAACTTGTGTTATGGGTGCTAACACAACTGATAAACTACATATTATAGCTACAATTTACATACATATTGATAAATACATATTGTAACACCCAGACCACGGCCAACAAACGTGCTCATCACACAAATGTCGACCGAACTGGGAATCGAACCCGGGACCTCAGGTTTGGCAGTCCGGCATGGTGACCGCCATTGAGTTCGCCTTCCCAAACCGGCATGGTGACCGCCATTGAGTTCGCCTTCCCAAACCGGCATGGTGACCGCCATTGAGTTCGCCATCCCAAAAACTGGCGTACCCCTATACATACTCCTAGCATAGACTACCCGTAGTTTGTAGTAAAGGGTATCACAAATGATTTCCAAACAGTATTGAACCTACTCCTAGATATCTAACTGATGAAGTGAGAGCCATTTTCCTAGAATTTGCAATCCAAACCAATTCGCACGTACATACGTTATTTAGAGCGAGTTCGTTATTAATTCGATTTCATGTGTATTTCAATATTCGATTCTACTATGTGATATCACACCAGCACACGGTTTTCAAACTGATAGCAAAATACATAAAACGACTAAGCCGATTTCGAAACATCTTTCAGAATCACCGCGGGAATATCAGCTTTTATCTTAGTAAACTAGCTTCCAAATAGGTTTATCCATTTATGAGGTGAGTGCCATAGAAAGCCATAGTGATCAAACTTATACCCCCTTTTTGTGCCGGGGGTGTTATACACGTTGATAAACAGAAGTTTACATACATATTTATGAGGAGCATACTGCAAACTAAACTGTCAATCGATGGTTGGTTGACAGTTTATTCTAAAGGTAATGTAGAATCCGATCTAACTCCTTAGTCGGCCTGATACCGACTCCATATACCTGATGGTCGTAACGCGCAGTCATCTCCATACTGATTTATCAGCCCAAATTATCGGCTGACTAAAACTTTACCACACACTTTTAGGAGCTTCATTGTATCCATTTTCACCCCCAAATTATCGTACTAAACTGACCCAAAGCATGCCACCATTGAATTTTACACTGTATAATTAAATTCTCTGTGTTGTCTGCATGTGTCTGCATTTAATCGGGTATGCCAAGCGGTCGCCACTTATGGCTGACTTCAATTAAGTTTAAATACAATGCTTATATATTATATTGGCATTTACCATGATTTTCGTCTCTTATTTAACGTGTGGTTTGTATTTAATTAGTAATAACCACGGAGGAAGGAAAGAGCAGAGATGCAATGAGGTAGGTAGGTCAGGCGCCTTCTTGTAGGTCAGGTGACATACGGTAGACGTGTTCAGCTACTAGAACTAAGGCGGTTCCTTGTCAAACCAAGAAGAATCTGTTAAAGATTAGTTTTATTGCTTGCTTATCCGGGTAAAGTTTCACGGTTGACCCACTGGTAGAAGCTGGGTTTTTATAATAAACCGATCGCTTTAAATGAAATGAGATACATTTAGATTCGCAGTTGTCTTTTATTTTCACTTTCATCATCATCATCATCTTCCGAGCCTTTTCACAACTATGTTGGGGTCGGCTTCCAGTCTAACGGAGGCAGCTGAGTATTAGTGTTTTACAAGGAGCGACTGCTTATTTGACCTCCTCAACCCAGTTACCCGGGCAACCCAATACCCCTTGGTTAGACAGGTGTCAGACTTACTGGCTTCTGACTATACGTAACAACTGCCGATTTATTTTTACTTTCACACATATTTCCACTGCCAAATACCTACCTGTCCTCTATATACTCCTATATAATATTATGTAAGGTTTAAAGTAAATAAATATAGCATGTGGTCCATTTGGAAAGGCGTTAGTCAAACATAGGGCGCGTATGCAAAGTGCTGTTCTGCATTTGATGCATGCTCGTGATGCTTTAAAACGGTCTCTATTGCACCGTAGTGTAAGAAGGAAGAAGACTTTATTCGATTATTTAAAGGGAAGATGATTATTTGATGATGATTTTTCGGACGTTAAGTTTCCAAAAGAGTAGGTATTTTGATCCAAAGTACACATAAGCGGTTAGTGAATTAGGCAGGGAATTCTCTTTAGGATGTAGGTAGGGTAGGGACGGTTATGAATTTTCAAAGATGCACTTACACATCCGAGCCGGCAACAATCTTTATTGTCCCGTGTAAGAATCAAATTCACAACACAAAGCAGCTACTACCAGTACGCTAATCGTAGCTGAAAAGTTCACTTTCCTTCCGAGTTAAGATTTTTTTACTTGAAAATTCGTCACAAATTCACTTCGGTGTAACAACAGCCACAATAACGCCTCACTTTAATATTCATGTACAAAGCTTATCCGCAAACGGAGCTGCGCAATGTACAGACGAATGTACAATGTACAGACGACTGTAATGTACATCCATCACACTACACTGTGTGCCACCCACGTCTCATCAATGCACTTTTAGAAAATTAAGAAAATATGCTCATATTTTTAGGACCTTATCGCCAAAAAGCTTTAAGCAAACGTGGTGATTAACGCTCATTTCCTCTCTGCATGAGTAGAGGCCTGTGCTCAGCTATGGGACAAAGGATGATGATGATCACTGAAAATGTATAAAAAAATAAAGTATACATTAAATTTTCAGTGAATCACTCAACCTAGTATGAAAACCGTATGTAGATCGGTGTCTGTTTCGGACAGAAAGACTTGGATAGCAGCGGAGGACTTTGACTGAGGACTTTTTATAATATATCCATGTCAAAAGTTGGATTATTATAATCAAACTTACTCAAACTATTTTATCAGTGATTCACAGTAATTCAAGGAAACCTTTTCACTGCTATTTCTTGCAGAAAAAACAAGAGACCAATATAATATTACAAAAACTGTGATGAACGACTTGACTCGTGCATTGACAATCAATGACTTGTCACTCTTCAGAAATTACCACCAAACAAAATAAAAAGAGAGTTTTAAAATGTCAATCTGTCAGCGTTTAACTGGAAACGAAAGGAATGTTGTGGTATGAGCCATTTTATGATTCACCAGCTTTTTCTCGCTGGTTCTTAGTTCTTATGCATCCAGTAAAAAAAATTTAAAGCGTATTAAATACTGGTTTCTTATACTCTCAAATACATAGTGATAAATAGCTGGGAGCCTATAAAAAAATCAGGGATCTTATTTTATTTTAGTCAAGAGTCTTCCCTCCACAGTATCAATCGCGGGGATCATCAGATGATTTCCCAACTCAAAAATAAAAACTATCATAACAAAATCTAAAGTAGGTTAGCCGTTTGCAAACACACACTCTCATCGACAAAGATATTGTTCATCACCTTCAATTTGCGGATACCATAAACCTTTCAGGTGATAAAAAGCCTAAACGGTTCTCCATCAAAATTACACCAGCCTTCAAATAGAAATAAAGTATCAAGATTGGCAGTAAAAGCTAACTTTTACGACTTCATTCATGTCCTATGCAATTGCTGCAAACGAAGCGAATGGCAAAAGGACGACAAAACGTTTTAATTGGCTCGTCCGTCCGTCTGTTTTCCAAATAGATAGACACCGTGTCTGGATTATTGCGTTGAGTGGCAAAATGGCAAAAGTAAGTCGAGTCCTTGTGTGTTCTTTGGCCTTTTTAGATTGGGTGACTGGGGCAATGATAGATATGATGAACATAGTTGTAAAAAGGCTAGATAGATGATGATGACTGAAACAACTGAAGATATAATAAGATGTTGTGGCTAAGTATCATCAGCACGGGTATTTTGGTCAAGAGGTTAAGCAATGCTTTATGCTGTCGGTCTGTGGATGGGTGATCAGTGACCCTCTATTGGAGTATCTCCGTGTTTCGGGTTGTGGATGTTGTTTGCGTGTCCATTAGTGTGTCTTTAATAATAGTTATTGTTTAGTGAGCAGATGTGTATGACTCATTTGTACTTATAAGTAGATCTAAATAGATCGGATGTGGGTAGCTGAAGTAAGGAGACTTAGACAATATAAATAGAAATCACAATTTTTTACGTTATACGCTTTCTTGTGTTTCTATAGCTTATGGAATACTTGTAGAACTTCATGCTATAAAAAACTGTAGTCAGAATTATGACACTCACAATGATATTCATTTTCTACACTCCAAATTGAATTATCTGACCACACAAAAGACAAAACCCGATGGCTTTATTTTCTCCACACCACACCCTGGTGATTCCTAATTGTTCTTGCATCCAATCGTTATGACAACTTCTGTCATGTTTGCTTACACATGAATATGCAGTTTCTAACTTGTAATTGCATTTGGCAAATTCCTTGCTTGTTTTATGCCAATATTTGTGGCGAATACAATTTGATTTGGCTCGCAAAGTTGATTAGAAACCCCATGGGGTGAAGCAATGTTATGCAAGTTTGCAGTTTTGCAAATTATAAACGAGCGTTCTTATATTGCTTGTGTTTCGTCATAAATGCTTACATTGTTTTTATGTTTTGAACAGCCTTTTTTAAATCAAGGGTTATGCTTAGGCTTTGTACCTATATCTGCTGTACCAATGCAACTTTTCTAAGTTTGTTTGTACTTTCTAAGTAGGTATATCTTGGACACCAATGGTTGACAAAAAGGTGAAGGAAAACATCTTGAGGAAACCTGGACTACTAAGTTTGAAATCACCAACCCGCATTGAGCAAGCGTGGTGATTAATGCTCAATCCTTCTCTGTATGAAAGGAGGCCTGTGCCCAGCAGTGCGACGATAAATAAGCTGTAACAGTATATAACATTACAAGAAACCTTTGCTATGTCAGTGTCTACATATTTTTGCACGCAAGTGAACGCAATGTCACATATATAAATGACAGTTAATTGAACTTGCACTCTAGGGAGCTATTTTCAGCAAAACGTATAACTGTCAAGCCGCTTATTAGTTTTATTTTTGTACGTTTTGTAGGCTCGCTCATGAATTAATATTAGCGTGTCTGAAAAATATTAGGCGAAGCATTGTTTTTGTTGAAATGGGAAGGCGAATTAATTTATTAAGGTAAATGAATTGGTTTAGCACGCCTGTGTATTCTTTTTGACCGACTAACTTCTATAACGACGTATCTATTCGGTGCTTGTTAGCTAACGTGTGTTTTTATATATTCACATTCATATAGTTTATTCAATTCCATAATGTAGGTTCATACTAGAAACATGTCATGCATAATAGAGTACCTTTTATGTTGGTGGTTTTAGCAATTTATATTTTACTTTTTTGACTAGCTATCTATCAATAGGTAAAAAGAACATTTACACTGGCTATAACAAAATCAGTCAATTCTCAATTTTATTTTATTTGTTTGTTTTTCATTACAATGGTTAACTAGTTGAGACGAAATCTAGTTTTGAGGGAGCGACAAGCGACAAACTACGGGCAACAGCTAGTCGAGTACAAACCACATGATTACACGTGTTAAAATTCATATCTAATAACACACATTCATTAGCTATTATTACGCCCCACACAGTTCGGAACACAAAACCTCAACAACTACTCAATACCTTTTCAAACCATCTGCATTCAGAACAAAACACTTTTCATAAAACCAAAACCAATAGAGGGTATTTAGCTTCCAAAAATAAGCTTCTAAACAAATATATTTTGACAACCCTATTATATGCACATGCCAGCACCTTATGTCTCTACAAATAAAGTCTAAATTCGTTTGATGAATAGTAAGTTAAGTTTGTATGGTAACCCTTATTGATAAGAGACCATGATTAATCAGGGTTTATCATAAAAATATGATATTCTATAGAATATTTGGTTCACCCCTATTGTATGGTATTGTGTGATGGGCGATCAAGGGTATAAAACCCCCTGTTTGCTTAGAGTATGGGGTTTCAAATGAAAATTATTATCGATATTTTTATTGAATGTGATGACTGTACTTATACTTATTCTTTTGACCCGAGTACAGAATGATGTCTCTCTTTTCTATAAGCTTCTTTCTGCCAGCGGTTTGATCCACGCCTTGTGTAAACTATTTCGCGACACTTGATAAAAAGAAGCCTATTGCCTTCCTCTATAAATGGCCTATATTACACTGAAAGATAAGTTTCCAATTGGTCCGGTAGTTCTTGAGATTAGCGTATTTTGAATGCGCAAACAACTTAGAGCAACAACAGCTTCATAGTATTTATATAGATAGAGAACCATCGAACGACGCCATGAATTTTAAGACCTGTCAAAAATCCTCAAGAGTTTGATTCTTAAGTCTTCATATTACATTATGGCCTGCAAGTTTCCATATCTAACAAGACATCAAAACCATAACACTGCAACAGATTTTCCTTACTAAGTAATGATGAATTTTCAAAAGAACATTCTTTCTTAGCAATCAATTAAACAACAATTATTCCTCGTATGAACTCAATAAAGATCACAGTAATGATTGACCCAGTTATTATAACTTCACAAAGATATTGCAGAAAGAAAGAAAGAAGGAAGGAAAGAAAGAAAGTTCTCGCGGCACACGTGTTTCGTGTAATAACACATACGCTACGTTTATCAATATGTATTATAGACAAGGAATAAGTTAAGAACAAGTTATGTATCACAGTTTGGAGGAATCATCTGTTGAAATCTATTAGGTAGTCCTTCATAAATGCAAAACTAACTTTTTTCTGTCGCGCTTTCATCTTATAATGTATGTATGTATAATATACTTTAGATAGTCGGTCGTCGGAAAGTACATAGATAGATAGGAACGACTTAAGAAAGACATAGGCTACTGATTATCCGAGTGCGGGATGTCGTTCTATCAGGATGGGCCCTCGGGAAACAGCTAATATATTATATCGATTTCCCGTAATTAGGTTATTAAGATTCGTTTAAATGTTGTCAATTATTCAAAAATATACACACATAATATATATGTACACATATACATATATAACACAGGCGACTTTGATACACATACATCTTTACCCCAATGATCAAATATCTTTCGTCGCCGTTCACAAAATGCAAGTTTAACTGTTCAGTCATAAAGAGTGTTACAGGCAAGCCGGTATCAGAGTCGCGTGTCATGACATACGTCCGATGCGTGGAGTAAAGTCGCTAGAACACTCACTGATACAGTGCATAAGCGGGAGCGATTAGCAGTTTCTTGCTCGCTTGTCATACAGAGTGTTACAGGCAAGCCGGTATCAGAGTCGCGTGTCATGACATACGTCCGATGCGTGGAGTAAAGTCGCTAGAACACTCACTGATCCACTGCATAAGCGGAGGCGTTTAGCGGGTTCTTCCCCGCTTTTCATTTCATAAAGAGTGTTACAGGCAAGCCGGTATCAGAGTCGCGTGTCATGACATACGTCCGATGCGTGGAGTAAAGTCGCTAGAACACTCATTGACACAGTGCTTAAGCGGAAGCGATAAGCGGTTTCTTGCTCGCTTGTCATACAGAGTGTTACAGGCAAGCCGGTATCAGAGTCGCGTGTCATGACATATGTCCGATGCGTGGAGTAAAGTCGCTAGAGCACTCACTGATATAGTGTATAAGCGGCAGCGATTAACAGTTTCTTGTATAGTGATCGAAGCTCCATAAATTCTGCAGTTTTATTCGTATCCAAACGGAATTCATATCTATTGGAATCCGTTTTAACGTGAAAGCATTGTTATGCTTTATTACAAGCAAGCAAGACACTATCGAATTTATCATATTAAGCAGATATGAAGAGAGTTACTAAGAAAAATAATGACATTCAAATTATCAGTATCAGCATATTCCTGTCATATGACGACAAATTAAAGATGGTACTTACTTTCTACTCTTTCACTCCCATCGTATCTAAATCATGTCTACTGTCTGCTTTCAGGCCTCTTTCATATCTCACAGACCAATCTACTCCTACACTCTTTTTTCACCGTAATCGCTACCACTTATCACAAAGTCATTACCCTATACCCAACCAGGGCTGCGCATTAAGACTCAAGGCACGCGCGAGCGCGACGCTAAGCGCGAACCTTATTACTACACACGATTTGCAACTGCGGTTTGTGGCAGCCCTGGAGTAGGGCTGTCTTTGTAGGGGAATTTAAATGATATGCATCTTCTGTGGAAACTGGAACTAGGTGGGTTTGGCTCTACGATAATGCATAAAGAAAAAAAATGTTTTTTTTTTTTTGTTGAAAAAAATCCAAATATTCTTCGTAAAATATCTGTAATTGAGTACTTAATTCTACGTTATTTATTAAATTTTTAATGAAGAATATTTTAATTGAAAGAATTGTATGTAAAATTAAAGATAATAAAAATAGCTAATACTGATTGAGATTTTCCACAAAGTACACATACTTACTAACTTCCATTAATCATGTTTTTCTGCACTTGAACAGTACAATTTTTATAATTTTCTTCTCCAAAGAATATAATTATGTAGTTTCACGATCTCCTAACTAAGACTTTCTTATTACACTACAATATTCAATTACTAATCAGCCACAAAAACTTGGTTCAATATTTGTTCATTTGTCGGCAAATAACTTGATTGGTTACGATTGGGGAGATAAACGCTTATTGAATATTAAATAACCTTACATTAAGAGCTCCCTCTCACTACAAACTTTTAGTCGGCCGATAGTTTGTTTACAGAGCTGAGCACCAAATAAATTCAAATCAAATCAAACATTTATTCGCGTTCATGACGCACAAACAGAAGCGAATATACACAAAAAAACAGGAATAAAATAATAATTATAAAAAAAACAGACGAATATGGTTAGTGTTTTCACCAGTGTTTTCAGTGTTCACAAGAAGTGACTGCCTAACTAATAATAACTGGTCATCAACCAGGTAGCCTAGCTAGACAATTCGATAGCCCTTGGGAAGACTGGTTGTCAGACTTTCTGGCTACTGACTAGCCGTAACGATTGCTTCTTGAGATACTTTCATAACTGATCAATAAATTAATGTTTTTTGAATCTGGTGTGGAATATTAAGTACATACATAGTTAAAGTTAAGTGGATTTTTAAACCGTTTCTCAGTTTTACATAACGAAATATGATTATTTCGCTACTCGAAATACTTAAAAAAATAATAAACGTCGCAATCCTTATCGAAAAACGCCTTAATAATTTATTAAGAATACATACTTTTATTGGCATTTAAACAATCAGCCCGTCCAAATTTAATTTCAAATAAACACAAAACGTCAATTACTTTCAAACTGAGCTTTCAATAAAATAAAAAATAAAAAGCAATTAAACGTCAATAAAAACAAAAAAAAAACGAAAAATAAAATCTCAAGTACAGTCGCGCACAACGGTTTTTTTTAAGTTTTTTTTCTTATTTTCATTTTTTATTTCGAAGGTGCTTGTTGCTTACCGAGTGGTGTAACGTAACACCTTCAATAAATAATGTGAGGAATTTAAGGACCGATCGTTAAAACCGATAATTTATAGTGTG
Source organism: Helicoverpa zea x Helicoverpa armigera (assembly GCA_033682625.1). Classification (NCBI taxonomy): domain Eukaryota; kingdom Metazoa; phylum Arthropoda; class Insecta; order Lepidoptera; family Noctuidae; genus Helicoverpa; species Helicoverpa zea x Helicoverpa armigera. The sequence continues at coordinate 3,850,364 of JAWIIS010000017.1, forward strand.
CACGAATGTACGCGTATGTTTATCAATTAAAGTAAGGAGACCTCTCCACATTACTAATTGACTGGATAGCTGATATTTTTTTGGTTTCGAGTAAATTATAATGATCAATAATATAGTTGGCGCGCAAAAATATATTTACCTATTGCCTTATGTTGTTTACTGTACTGCAGGTACTTTGAAGTTAATAAAGAAATGATATATAAGTAACCGATTTTTAAGCGTACGTAGGGGTTGTTATTTGTGCACTATGGCTGACCCGATTGAGATATATCACTAAATAGCATAAAACAAAAGTCGCTTTTTCTGTCCTTATGTCCCTTTGTACGCTTAAATATTCAAAACTACGCAACCGATTTTCTTGCGTTTTTTTAAATAGATAGAGTGATTAAAGAGGAAGGTTTATATGTATAATAACATACATAAACTAGTGGGGAAATACTGTTATCCCGTGCGAAGCCGGAGCGGGTCGCTAGTGTACTTATAAAAACTAGTGTACTTATAAAAAACTAGCTGTTAAAAATACAATCATAAGTCACCTTCACCAAATATCTACACTTCAAATTGAAACTAAGATAATCACCATTTACCAATTAGAACAGTGTTAGTACAATTTCGTAATTAAATTTAATGACTGTAGAACAAATTTATTTTTAAGTGTACGTTTAAAATCAGTAATTAGTAGGGACAAAACGGTCAAGCTAGAGTCGTAATTAGTAATAGGCTTGTTATAATTTATAGCTACGTTATAAGAGACGAGAGGATATAATTTATTTTAACAGCTGACCTGGTTTTCAATTATAAGAACACTGGTACAAAAGCTGTTATTTTTTTATGGAATAAAACAAAGGAATCATAAAGATAGTGGCTTTGAATTTATGGTAAAATAACTTGTATAGAAACGTAAATTTTATCATTCCAATGGGCACACGGGAAACTGACTACTGTCAAAATATCGTCTGAAAATAACTAAATTACAGCATTATTGTTATAAACAATACAGCATCATTGTTATAAACAATCGTTTAATAAAAGCCTAATTTTGGATAACTCAAAAACTTTAATACAATTTTTTTGAAAATTTCAAAAAAAGAAAGAAAGAAACATTTATTTGCTTAGTACTTACTATTTTTTTAAATACCTATACATACAGCTCGTGTACCTAGCGACTTGTGACAATCTAGTATAAAAGTTATGATATTTTCGCAGATTTTTTCCTGTTTTCCTATACATGTTATCTAATACAAAACATTGGTTTTTCACAAAAACTATTGGGAAACTGATCAGGTATACATTTCGGTAAAAATATCAAATTCCACCGAAGCCGCGGCATAAAACTATTACATTACAGGACTGTAATATTGTAACTCGATTTTTTATCACTCAGTAGTGCGTGCCTTTTCATTTTTTTAAAGTAAAATCGTATAAAGTGTTATTATGCCTACTAATGTTTTAAATGCGAAAGTAACTCTGTCCGTCTGTCTGTTACGCTACCGCACGTCTAAACCACAGAAATGATTTTAATAAAATTTGGTACAGAGATAGAGTTGACATTGAGAAAGAAACCGTGTTTCTATCCCGGACTTTTGAAGAATTCTCTTGGAAACGCGATATAACCGAACTCTACGCGGATGGAAGCTAGTTTGGTATAATTTTAACGTACATATTCCGTATGATTCAATCGTTTAAAAACAAAGGCGTAATGATATAGACAAGAATCAGGTTCATCTTACTGATTTATTGATATTAAGTACAAACTTTTTCTAATTACTTATTGAATTTGGGCGAAGCATCATGTCTGGAAAATTTTACCAAGACTATTAATTAAATTAGTATTACTATAATATACCTTTGATACTCTACATAAAGGTAAATTAAGTTGTACATAGTTTTATACTAATTTAAAGTGCAGACACACCTACTTTGAGTTTGTCTTTGAATTATTTTCAACAAAATTTTGACTTGTAATATAATAAACCAATATATGTAATTATATGACTTATCAATATAACACAAACTCATAGAGGTCGAATTAATAACCATATTTTCATAAATCGATAAAAAAAATACTCGAACGCAACTCACTTTTAACGAATAGAGAATCGTAGTACCACCAATATTCGCATATCGTAAGCCGCGCCGATCTTCCGAATAAAGTATTACCTACTTATGAGCGATTCAATCGCACAGGATTATTGTTTCGGGATCCTTCGGGTTTTTTCGGCTTTCTTCGGCCGACAGATGGTAATCGCGGCCTTACACGGATGTCTGTACGTACCTTGTTTACCATATTGATATTTATATTATTCGATATTTGAATTTGGTTTATAGTTTTTTTTTTCTAGGGTTGGTAAGTAAGCAGATACCTACATGGGATTTATAGTAGGGTGGTGTATATAAGTATGTACTGGATTTTTAAGTAATTTAATACATAAGATTTTTAAATTAATGAGGGTTTTCTCTAATTTTTCTGCCACAGGGTGGCGCCACGTATGCGTCTGGTCCAAACAGCTGTCAAATAGTATGGAATTGTAGGGTCCGAACTAATTGTTTATTGAAATTCTGTTATATTGGAAGTGTTATTGATTTTATTATGGACTACGGTTGGAATAAGTTTTCCGAACTAAAAATTGAGCTTAGAAAGAGGGGTGCAAAAGTCACTGGTACTAAGGAAAAGCTCGTTGAACGGCAGATAACGCAACGTACTAGAATTTGTTTACACAATATGATTTAGTTTTTTTATCTACTCAACTGTAATTGTAAAACACTAATGCAGTGCTTTAATTATACAATAAAAATCACTAAAATCGTTCACGGTTCATAGTAAAGATAAGCACTTTGACGGGTACTTGGACCTGACGCCTCGGTGCTGCCACCTCGTGGACGCCATTTTAGAAAACCCTCATTGGAAGTGCATTCCATCACTCATTTGTAGGTTACAAGATACTTGAACATAATACAAGCAGAAACTAATAATGTAAGTACAAAATAGTCATTATTAAATTATATCGTGCTACCCTCAAAAGTAGGACACGTCCATTCCACAAAGAAACAGTAGCACAGCCAATTTAATTCAGAAATTAAATTAGTTATATTCTCAGAAATTCTAGACTCAAAATTAGGACGGTACAGTTAGCTATGTCTGGAATTTGGGACTCTCCAAGCTTTAATAACTGGGCCAGTTTCACGCTCGCAGCGATTCCCGTGATCCCGGGATAAGCTTGGACATCCCTATGAGACCCCGGGATATTTTGCGACGTTCCTTCAAACGTATACATTAATCTTTTGACACTTGGCAGTAGTTTTTGGAGGCAGTTTTAGCTATAAAGATAAGTTTATATCGAAACTAGCTTATGTATTCATGTAAAAAATAAGAAAAATTATGTATTATTTTTGGTATATAAATAAGAATCATCTTATACCGTCATCTGAAAAGCAGAACGAGCAAAAAAAAAATGATCATTTTTTTTATAATGCAATCGTTTTTAGATTTCAAAATGATTTTATCTTGACCATAAAATTAAAGTTGAATTCAAAAGTCTGTAGTTCTTATAAGAATAATATTTTAGCGGAAGAAAATGGCACGTGTAAAAGATACATTCAATAGACACTGAGGCAACAAAAGATGGATAAGAAGTTATCCTGATACTTACACTCTTTGATGTACACTAATACTATAGCTATAAAATATTTCACAAACGGATAGACAACAAAACACGCTGCAATTTTTCATAGAAGCTGCATAAAATAATATTGGAAATATTCATAGCGTTGAAAAGTGTCGCTCGTTGAAAGTTTTTTGTCTATCATCACTATTGTTTTTAACCGACTTCAAAAAAGAGGTTCTTAGTTTACCTTTATGTATGCACGAGTATGTTTGTTTGCTCGCCATTATCTCATGTTTGAATGAATCGATTTTGATGCTGTTTTCAGCATAGTATTTGTCAGTTTTCAAAAAGTTGTAGGTACATTACTGAAGCTATTGCTGTTACTATGCTGTCAGCTATTTTTCGTATTTTTTGAAAAGGAATGAATTACTTACCAAAATAAAAAACTTATATTTTACACCCTGTATATACCGACCATATACAGGTTGTGTTAAAAACTCTCTCACACTTAATTCCTAAGCTGCGCTTGACACATCTATTATCTAGACTCCACTTAGCTCCGAGTGCTAACTTAGATACACACAACATAAGCTCTCTATATAATAGTCTGTCTTTATATCCGGACTAGCTTCTGCCAGCGGTTTTACCCGCATCCCGTGGGAACCTCTGCATGAACCCGGATAAAAAGTATAGCCTATAGCCTTCCTTGATAAATGGGCTATCTAACACCGAAAGAATTTTTCAAATCGGACCAGTAGTTCCTGAGATTAGCGCGTTCAAACAAACAAACAAACAAACTCTGCAGCTTTATAATATTAGTATAGATATATGAACCTCCTGAAACTGAAATATATCCGCCATAAATATGGAACGAGTTTAAACTTCGAAACGTTTTTGTTACCGCTACTTTGTGGAGCTCACGAGTTTTTTTACAGAGGGAATTTTGTGAACGATTTTTCTGAAGTTCTTTTGAAAAATTGACTGTCTATTTTAGCAGTTAGACTGAGAGAGAGTAAGTTAGAATTTTTCACTGAGTATAAAGTATAAAAACTAATAGACAGACATCAAAATAAATTAGGTCTGTATAAAATAAACATATTTATACATCTCAAATATTACGTACATAGTCGTTCTTTCTTTCTTCCTAAATATTTACATATGTAGTTGAACGAAACTTTACTACAACGTAAAAAATCTGATTTACATTTTGGTTGCTCTCTGATACCGGTTGAAAACATAACCATCCTTTCTACTTGTCAGCTAAAATATGATAGTATAGGTATCAAGATAGGGTAAGAAATAGGTGTCTAAATCTAGCTTATTTATTATACTGAATACTAAATAAAAAAAAAACTTTACGCAAAAAACAATTTACCTAACTTTGCAAACGAAACAAAATCTGGGTTATCTTGCAAAACAAATTATCATATTTCTCCGCTACGGACTAATGAATCTGTGGTTTAACGGAATTTATCTCAGTTAGTTTAGTTTAGTAGTTACTAACCGTCGGAGGACAGAACTTGAAACTTTTCACTGCATAATTATTTACTCGCTAAACACTGAAATTCATAATTAGTATTCTATCTCGACTATTTGAAATATACGGGAGATAGCTCCCATTTTTAACTAGCATGAAAATAGGAGTGTGTTGTTTTGTCACGCTTTCACTAACCAATTGAGATGCAATTTGGTAATGAAATAATAAATTAATTATTGTTTTAAAATATTTGTGTTTCAGTTTAGATCTATCGCAACCACGACGATATAACCTATTTCATAAAAGTTAATTTGCTGTGACGAAATTGTACCTATTTGTATTTTATTCTTGTCCTATTTACTTAGGTCCTATCCATATACATAGCTATTGATTTATACGTTCTTAGGACCAAAGAAGAACTAAGAATGACTTTTATCCGGGTACGCATAATACGCATGAGAATCATCATCATCATCATCAGCCTATCGCAGTCCACTGCTGGACATAGGCCTCTCCAAATGCACGCCACTGAGATCGATTTTCGGCTTCTCGCATCCAGCTCCTGCCAGCCGTCTTGCGCAAGTCATCACTCCACCGTGCCTGAGGACGTCCTACACTACGTTTGCCGAGGCGTGGTCATGCGCATGAGAATAGTAACCGTATATTTTCATCGTAAAGCGATCAAACTAACTTCTATAACATTTACAAGTGCTCTCTTCTCGTTACTACTTTATTTTTAAAAGCATAACGATATGTTTAACTAGCTTCCATCAGCTATGAGTGGGATCTACTAGAAAAGAAAAAGAAAGAAAATGAATTTTATTGCGCAAAATATAAGACGCGACGCTACTCTGCGCACCTGGATAAAAAGTAACCAAGAGCATTCCTTGATAAATTGGGAGATAATTTTTCAAATCGGTCCAATAATTATATTGCGAGCTTAATTAAACAGCTTAGCCTACAAGTAGCATACTAATTTAGTATAATATTCTTGAAATATGTACATAAAGTATTTTGTACCAAAGTACCTATTACAACAAATACCTCGAAACTTTGTACCATCAAACACAAGCACTTTTAATGATAAAGGATCAGAACTTAACTGGAACTTTACCGTTATTACATTTCAGAGGTTAACCTTAAAAGATCTTCAGTGTTCAGTCGAACTTGAGATGATTATTACTTAGTTAAAGTTACTGTTTTATTGCTGAGATGGTAAGCCTTCTTCTATTGTAATTAAGGTTAAGTTTTCATGAAGAAATTCGCTTTATTTCTTTGTCATAAGTCTACTGCAAAGACTATAATGGTCTACTGGTACCTTGAATACAAATCATCATAATTATCAGCCTTTTTAATATAAAATAGATATAAAATATCCCCTATCCCTCATCCCTCATCTCATATAGAGAAGAAGTGAGCTTTAATCATCATACTTGCTCAACGTGAATTGGAAGTCCAGGTTTCCTTAAAATTCTTTCATTCACTTTTACTCAGTCATTGATATCCAAAACATGTTTCAAAGTACATATAAATTACTCACACTCATACTTGAGAGGCTGGTGCTTCAACCACCAGGCTACCACGAACACAAAATTACAAGGCATCACCAATTAAAATCATTTACGCCATCACAGTAATTTCCGAAACTTTAACCGATTGCGCGGTGCGATGGGCCCAGTTTCACCGAGTTCCGAGTAATCGAGTATCAGGTATCGATAGATATGCAAACAACTTCTCGTGAATATCGAGAAGAATGAAGTTTAACATCGGTAACGACCATGGCGAATTAAAAGGTACGCTCTTTGGACTCGGTATCAGAAAAAAATAACTGGGAATTTGATACTTTGGTGAAGCCTATATAGGCTGCCAGTTACACCGTTCCGATATAATTTACGTTTTTTTTTGGGTTTGGAACATAATGTTGCTCTTTTGTTTTAGATTGTAGACACCTATAAATGTTAATAATGTTAGGGGCAGTAGAAACGATAAAATTACCGCAGGCTACAAAAAAATAAAACAATTTTAATATATTGATTGTACGTTGAATTTTTAACTTCGATTTATGATTTTGCATGAGAAACAACCATATTACTCAATAGTTAATTTGCCACCTAGGTACATAATTAAAAGAAATAAATAGATCTAAATTACCTTTTTTTAAACACACTAACATTACAAAATACTGCTCGAAAATTAACTCAAGTGCACTCAAATAACTATTATTAGTATCGTATATCTCACTTAGACGCTTATTGAGTACTTTCGTTTTATTTATATTGTTATTTGAAATTAATTAGCATTTGAACTCATTACTTTTATAGCGTACTTGAGTGTACTTAAATTTTACTGTTTACACTTTTAGTGGACTGAATTAATTTAGTTGACTGCTACTTATTTTACCCAATTTCAATAAAGAGGTTCTTAATTTGAGCTAGAGAGGTGGGTACTGTCAAATTATTATTACTATATTTAAGTGTTTTTTTTTTGTTTATGCTTTTCGTACAAGTAGGTAATATATGACAGAATAATTGCCGGTAAGAGTTACAATGTAGGCATGAAACTATTCAGTCGTTAAAGGTGTTAAGAGATTTATACCAAAATAACAGCCAAGATACTAAATACAAAACCACAACAAAAAGTATTTTTTTTATGTGCCCAAAAAGGACCACATATTACGAAACGGTGTAACTGAACCCTCGATGACGGAACCCGATATTCTCGATTCTTAATCTCGTTTCGTCCATCGCATCGAGAATCGATTAACTAACGGAATGCAGAATTCGCGTCCTATCGATCCCTTTAAAAATTACCAAGACTATATTTTCAATAAATTACCGACTGAGTAAAAGATGGAATCTTTTAAATTGTCTGATGACGATATATCGAAAATGTTGCCGTTTTTATAATAATTAAGCTAAGTTATCGATACTCATTTAATCGATCTTTTTGTACATTGTATCGATAGTGAATACCTAAGATATGATGAAGATTTATTTTTATTAAAAGCTTGGGCCGTTATATAACGCTCAAATACATGGAATAAAGTATATGGAAACTATCAGACCACGACACAACATCAAACAATATTCATCATCATCCTCCGAGCCTTTTCCCAACCATGTTGGGTTCGGCTTCCAGTCTAACCTAACATCAAACAATATTAACGTCGTTAATAACTTATTTAACAATAAAAACAACTGTAAAAAAAAAATACAATAAAAAATCATATTTTCAGGAACTTCATAAAACATGATATACCTAAGAAATACTATAAGAATTTCTCCCTACGGAAATAAAAAAGTAAATAAAACCGACATATTTTTATACTCAACCACCCACAATATACGGTATATTGTATTTAAGCGACCGGGACTCGAATCGGGAACATTAATCCTATCAAGTGTCCCTTTTGTTTTGTTCTAAGTTTATTTATATCGGCCGATTGCGTATCTTATGTGTTTAAGGAGTGAGGGCCGCATTTGGTATTTATAAAGCATTTTTTTTTTCCTTATTTGAGTGGAATTTCTTGATCTGTACCACGGAGTAAGGTGGGCAGAGATGCCATAATGTATGTAGCTCAAGCGCGTCCTTCTAGGTCAAACTCGTACAGAGGGTATGACCAAAACGATCAGTTACGAGTGAACTAACAACGCGTTACAGTTCTTTGAGACATTATGTCAACGATTTTTGGTATCATAAATTCAATTTCAATAAAAATTGGTTGAACCCAAAGAACGCGTATAAGGGCGAAAACAGTAACGTTCCTCGTCCCCCGCTCACCTGTATTTTGGCGGGCTACTTTCTTAGAAGATTTTCCGTTATGGCACCTCTGCTAATCATTTTGTTTTCAATGATCTGTACTTTCCTCTGTTTGTGAGGATCAAGTTCTATTATGTGATAAGGAACCTTTTGTGATTTAATCTATTTTTCACTTCTAAGGAAACAGCAACAACATTCGAGAGTTGCACGTGTCATAATCTGCCGAGCCTTTTTCCCAACTATGTTGGTGTCGGTTTCCAGTCTTATTCAGCTGAATACCAGTCTTATAGTTATCGGCACGGATATTGAGCCCTGACCTTCACCTGCGCAGAAGCGATTTATTGCTTTTTTTGTCTTATGTGTACAGTGCGCAAAGCGATCCCCACTCTTCCGCCGAGAGCTCAATATCCGTGCCGATAACTATACAAGGAACAAGATCGAGAAATCAAGAGTTTTAACGTGTCAAAAAATATATTTTTAATGTTAGCCATTCCTTAATTCCAATTTTACTGACATACCAACTATTCATGAAATGGAATAACGAACATTCCTATGCAAAACAAATGCCGAACCAAATCGGGTCAAAATTTTGAGCGTCGAAAACAAACTCAAAACTGGGTCACGGCTATATGAAACATATCTGAACAAAATATTCCAAAAACAGATTCCTTGAGGAATACTTCTGTAAAATTTTCAGTGCACATATCAATAATGCATGAGACAATGTAAACAGACAGAACTAGTAATTTTATGTTATCGTAAATATCTGGTGAGAGCTGATAAAATACTTGAAAGTATGAGGAAAGCAATTCTTTCTTCGGCTATACATTGTCTACGAAATAAGGTAAATGTAAAAGGATTATAAATCTAGTTTTTTAAACTTCTTCATAATAAGCTTGGTTTAAAAATATCATTAAAGATATCTATCTCTATAAATCTCAAATTATTTTGAAAGGGTACCGAATGTTTTGTATAGTTGTAATCTGTGTAATTTCCAAGGGAAAATAGCATTTTTTGTACCGACTGACAGAATTGACAACTGCACTACAAAACGGTCAGATCATACAGCGAATTTCAATTACTTACCCATCCTTGGAATTGCTTACTAGACATAATATTATGACACTATCCTCCCCATTCAGAGACGGAATGTCATACAAATCCTTCACTAAGGAATGGCTTAAGTAACCATTAAATGTCTTTGAGTGGGGACGTAACCCCTTATAGGTAATGTCCAATCCCTAACTGTACTAAGCTAAATGATGAGATAGGTTATTGAAATCCACCAACATAATCTAATAATCCATTTTACCGTATGTTATAAAAACTCACATTGTCATTCATTTAATTTTTAGGGTCAAAAAAGGCCAGCAAAGGTCAACCGCAAAAAACATTAAAGACCTTTAACCCTTTTAGGCTAATGTTTGATGTAGGCACAAAAAGTATCCAGACACATTTAGGATACAATTAGAACTCAATGATTAACCTTAATTACATAAAACTTTTCAGTGTTAAATTAATGAGACCGTATTTTTTTCGGTGTTTTATTTTGTCCTTATTTTTTATTTTGTATATCGCGCTTTTGTGGTAAATTGAATATTTTTATCCATGTGTAAATAAGTAGTTCTACCTAGACGCGCGTGCAGCAACGGGAAACAGCTTAGCACCTAGTAATATCAGTTTTGATATCTTTTTGACCCGCGAAAATGCCCTCTCAAAGCGATTCAACCGCTAAACTATAACTGGTGAAGCTTTAGCTAACATACATATTACTTACTTTTACCTAGAATTATGATGGTCTTGTGTTTAGGAACCGATGACTAGATGGTATCAATGGGGTAGTTTACCTGTAACAAAAAATATAATACACTGTAAGAAACTATATTAAAAAAATCCCTTCTATTTAAATTCAGACAAAATTTTATCATAATTTCTTCAGTAGCTTCACAACGAAAGTTTGGCTAACAAAGAATTAAAAGCAAGAATTTTGGTGTAATATAACCTTAGTTCGTGATTCTTTTGAGTCCGTCCCTGACCACATTCAATTTAAGTATGTATGTATGTATTTATGAAACATGGTTCCAAGCAGTTTATGTGATATAGCTTTTGCCCGCAACTTCGTTCGCGTGGAATAGTGACTACCAGCAGATTTTTGATTTGACCAATAGATGGCGCTATATGTCCGGAATAATTTTATTTTTATTTTTTTTTGTAATAAAAACTATCCTATGTCCTTTCTCAAGTTTCAAACTATGTCTGTACCAAATTTCACACAAATCGGTTCAGTAGTTTAGGCGTGAAGAAAAGACAGTCAGACAGACAGACAGACAGACAGACAGACAGACAGAGTTACTTTCGCATTTATAATATTAGTTTGGATTGTATGCGCGTACCACGGAATTTTATTTGACGATTGTCTGAACCAGTAAACCGAGATAAGTTTTATAATTTAAAGTGCAGTAAAAACGTCTATTAATCAGTTTAGTTAATCAGTTTATTAAAAGTTTAATTAAGCAGTTTAGTTTATTAATCTAATAGAGTACAAATTACTAGCTGTCTTCTACGGCATCGGTTAAAATCTACAATCAATTCATCGTATGTAGGAGGCACGCCGGTCAGTGTTATATGATTCACTATAAAAAACGTGCCGCAAACAAGAGCTCTTATTAGACAAATTTCTTAATATTATAAGTAAAGATAGGTACTGAGTTAAGGATGTTGAAAACTGGTCAAAATCAGCATTTTAGTAGACTGCCCGCCTATAGGAGGTTTTCAATCAGTAGACCTGACCTCTATGTCAAATAAATCAAGGGGGATTTATAATTTGGAGGGTAGGCGAACTAAACCCGTCGCGTTTGTCAAGAATTTGTGCTGAACAGTGATTTATCAATTTGTACAAACGTTTATATTGGTACATTGATTGATTTATTTTGTCATAACATTTTTGCACCTGTTGTTCGTCAAAAGTAGGAAGAATTTTGGAAACAAAAGATTAACATTATTTTTACAATGGGGGATTCCCTAGCGCTATTGCCGGTTTGAACACAATTGAAAACAATTGACAATTGCCTGTAAAAAAATACTTTAAACCTAGCTGTAAATCCGCCCGTATGAAACGTCTGGTAGAACCTCAAATGATCAAAAACATTATATTGCAGACTTGTTTCAAACATTTGAAGCGAACTTTGGACAAGAATTAGGTTCCACAAAAAATCTTGCTTCATAATAAAATAAAGTAATCATTTAATCGATCTACTACGTAAGCAGAGTCGGTAGTCAAAGCCATAATTACCAGAATACACAATCAAGGAATGATTAACACAGAATTGTACTTGGTATGAAAATTGCTTCAAATACACCGAGTACCACAGGTTTATTAGTTTCCCACATCCGTAATAATACAGCTGCATATCTACACATGGTTTCCATGAAATGTCCATTTCAACAGCATTATCAACTGAGCATAAATCTATAATCCGGAGTACTGGGAAATTACTAATAACGATCAAATTAATCTGCCTCCGCTTTCAGAAGAGGATTTTAGAAGCGAAACCTCTATGGTAAAACCGCCTGTGGAAGCTAGTTTCACAATAAAATAATGATCTGCAATGTTCTTACTGGTTTCGGAGAAACATATTATAATTTAAATGATTTTTTCCACTGAAGTCTTCCATTATCGAAATACAACGTAAATACATATAACAATGGCTGTGCCTTTGTCCTGTGTTCTATTCTCTTCTTGTCTGTATTATGTGTGTGTATCTGTGTACATAAACTATTAAATAAATAAACAATATATAATATTATTTTTGTGGTATTCCTTTATTTTTTATCTCATATTTGTATGTTTTTAATTTCATCAGTGAAAATTATGGTGTTCTTATTTTTATCTAGCCTACTCGTAATAACACTAATAATATAAAGGTGAAAGTTTGAGAGAGTGATTGTGTGTGTATGTTTGTCCTTCTACACGCATAAACAGCTGGACAGGTCTTATGAAACTTGGCAATACGTCCGATGCGGGTAGTAGTTCTTTCAGGAAGCGAATGGAACTGCTGGCGGAACCAAGATCAAATAAAATTCGAAAAGCGATGGAACACACATTTTTTACAAACAACCTCTTTTATGTACGGAGTAGTTTACAGAATGAACAAAATTATGTACCTCTAGGTATACATCTAATAAAACAGTTCCGCATCAGCCGAAGCTACAGTAAATAAGAAAGACTCAAGCATAGTATTTTGAACAGAAAATAAGATAGTTAGGTACATAAGATTCAGCCAATCCCATTAAGTATACTTCACGCTGTGGAGCGAGATCATAATTATTTCACTGAAAACCCCTACCATTTATTCATAAGCTTCACACGCTAGAAGTCTCATCGAGAACTCTTGCCGAAGGTATCTAAACCAACGTAAAGAAAACAGCGAGAAAAAGACCCATGGCATTCACGATACTCGACAGTTTTCGGTGTGCGTCTGCTGTTAGACTAACGCCCGAAACGCGTGAATGTAAAGAGTTTCTCACCTTCTCGTTGACGTAGTCGTCAGTCCTTTGATCGATGACAATATGTTCTCGCTTCAAAAGATTTCGCAAGCAAGAAGAGAGAAGGCTCTGCCATACACATTTTGTCTGTTCTTATAACGGAGCGCAGAGTCGACGGAATTACCAACATTGATAATTTTCTATGATTATCATTAACATGTCGTGGTGGCCTAGTGGGTAAAGAACCAACCTCTCGAGTATGTGGGTGTGGGTTCGATTCCAGGTCAGGCAAGTACCAATGCAACTTTTCTAAGTTTGTATGTACTTTCTCAGTATATCTTTGACACCAATGGCTGATAAAAAGGTGAAGGAAAACATCTTGAGGAAACCTGGACTATAGTCTGAAATCACCAACCCGCATTGAGCAAGCGTGGTGATTAATGCTCAACCCTTCTCCATGTGAGAGGAGGCCTGTGCCCAGCAGTGGGACGATAAAAAGGCTGTAACATCATTAACAGTAATTTAACGTCACGTATTTCCCTAACTCATAGTAGGGGAATATCAGTCAGAAACAAGGGGTAGAACCTTGGATAGCTGCACCAACTGGAGACGCCATTGTCGTGCCTTCATTTCTACCAAAGGTCGGAGAATGTCGCTCATACTTGTACGTATACACATATGTGCGTCATGTTCATAATTGTTTTCGACAATTGTTGTTGTGTGTGCGCGTAACGATGTGATCGAAAATGTATGTGTGAACAATCACTAATCATTGCGTTGCCTCGAACTCCGCGCGTAAATTGGCAGAATTTTTTATCCTCTCCGATCTGTGCTGTGGTCATGGCGGTTCCGGAAATTTTGATAATCTAAGGGTAGACTTAATAGCTCTCTATTTTATTCTCTTTATCCGAGCGCGTTTCAACCAGAGGTTCTTAGTAAACAATCTATTACTATTTGTTCAGTGCTGAAGAACAAATAAAATGGGTCAGTTTGTAAAATAAACATATTTTTTTATGTATGTTTAGTGAAAGAAATACATGTTATTTAAACATCATTATAGATAATGAAGTCAAATTCAAAGTCAAATATGGTGGAGGAGCTCAGAAATTATTACCAACCAGTTATAGATATTTAAGTACAACGTAATTGAGAACAATTGAGACACGTATAATAGATGAATTATACTTTTTATTGAATTAATTTTAAGAACAATTCTATTTTTACATGATTCTAGATTCAAGCACCCACCCAATTTTTTCACCCAATTTCTATAGCAGACGATGCCACAGGCTACAAATTAATATTCTAAAGTCAAAATCCATTCCAAAAATAAACATACTAATATATAAACAGTCTAAATAAATAATGTCTTTCCAAGTCTTAATATAGGAGAAGCACAAACACATTTCAGAGAAAATTAAAAAGCGCAGTTCTGTTTTAAAGTAAAACCCTACAAACAACATTGAGTCTTCAAATCTGAACGTCGTCTGAGAAAATAAACTGACAAAATGGCGGATTAAAATAATATGAAGAGACTTGGTCGGTGATTTTTGGTAATGGAATATTTGGTGGGAAAAGGGTACATAGTCTATACTAATATACCTTGTTTGTTGGTTGCTTGTATAAGGGCTTCGAAACTACTGAACTGATTTGAAAAAATATTTCACTGTTGGAAAGCTACACTCTTCCCGAATGACATAAGCTATATTTTATCCCGGTGGGGGCAGTGGTTCCCAAAGAACGCGTTCCAAGGATTACATTGTTGTTTATTTTACAGTTTGATGCTGTGGTGGGATCAAAGTTTCCATGTAAAATATGTATTTTTTAATTTATCATAGGTTTTGGAATTTTTACAATAGAAATTAAACTTTTGTATGTATGTATATTTTATTGAGTTTATATAAGTCACAACACATACACAAATATCAACCGTCGACGAATGTTTTTTCGTGAATATTTTCATAAGTTCAAATTGCCCTCAAATTCCTCTTAGAAAGTATCATTACACTCAAATAAATATTTTTCTAAACAAATATATTTTTGAACCACACTATATAATACAGGGCTTCAACCTTTTTCTGAGTACAAAATTAGTATTCCCAATCCGTAACAAAATGGCGACTCTGTCATAAAATCCGAATGGTTTTATAAAACATTTTACGAAGAGTTGCTTTAGAGACACCGAAACGGTGCTGTAGCTGAAAATACAGGGTGTAGTGCATCGGCCATTTGACTAAGCCACTTTATTGAACTTTAGAAAGGGTGGGGTAAGTGGCAGGGTGTAGCGAGTTGATCTTTAGGAGCATCCGATATTGTAGCTACAACCCAATAATACTAGTGGAAAGTGTAGTATTGGTTATAATATAAACTGCAGTTTTAAATTAAAGGAAACTTGCATCTAAATAAAATACCAATCTATACGAATTACTTATTGTAAAACTGAAGAGTTTGTCTTCTTGCTAGAACGTGCTAATTTCAGTAAGTACTGGTCAGATTTGAATGTAATTTCTCCATTTACCGGGGGAAGCTGTGAACGTTTCTATCCGGGTGCGTGAAATAGTCCCAACTGGACGCGCGAGATAAGGTTGGCAGAAGTAAATATACCTCTGCTCTAGTTAAGTTTACATTTGAACTTTCACGAATAATACAATATTTAAGTACCTACTGAAGTAGCCACAATATTTTTGCATCTAACAACTCAATATTGCCCGCTGTAGCCTTTACCTGAGACCACAACCTTCACCGTTTTGTATGGACCAAATATTATGCAAGGGAATCAGTACAGCACACTTCATATAAGAAATCGATTCTACAAATGGCCTGCACTCTGTATTCCAACATTATCTTTTGATGGTCGAAATATATGGAACTAAGAGCTAGAAGCACTTTGTGGTTTGAAACTTAAAAGAAGCAAAAATTCTTAGAATTTTGCTAAGAGTTCTAACTTTTTTGTTTAAGCGTTTGAGATCGTTGGACTTTGCAAAAATTATGAAGATTTCTTCAGAGGACTAAAACAAATGCTCAGTATTATTTTTTTGGGAAAACACAATGATTTAAAAACAGTTTTCTCAGCATAATTGTAAATCAAAGCAGGTAAGGAAATCGTAGAAGATAAAAGTCTTCCTCAAGGCTTTAACTCGCTGTATTCAGATAATATTATAGACTCAACCCAGAGTTTATGTTCATATTTCAATAACCCTTAAACCAAAAAAAACGTATCTCAAACTTAAAATATATTTGCGTTCCTCAAGCAATATTACGGCATACCTAATGTTAGTGTTTTCGAGCCAAAAAGACATATAATATATTTAATCTTATCTTCATAAATCAGTACGTAACACCGTCCTCTAGTAAATATCATAATTTAGTGAGAGTCCTAAGCGTTTATTACATGTGATAAATTTTATAACACTACGACTTTCTTTACGTGGTGGGGTTGTTACTGAAATTGGTTTGTTAGTGTAGTCATTTTCAAATTGTCGACAGATTTAGCTTTGGTTAGGTCTTCTTGCAATAATTTCTTCGTATATGAGATTGAAAGAGGTATTATTTTAGCGTCCCCCGACTGTTTACCCTTGACGCAACAAAGGCAGAAGAAAGTTTTCCAATTTCTCGCATAGCCACACAAAATAAAACCTTCAGAATTTAAAATAATATTTATTAAAAACTATTCCATTTAAACACCCAAACAAATGACAAAAACCCAGAATTCTCGATCCAAATCCAAAGCATTGTTATTCCGTTGCATCTCGCTTCGAATCGTGTTCAAAGTTGATCCAGGACTTTTTGCCAGTCCAGTTTCCAATGATTCATAAATTTAGTTCTAGCTAGAATAAATTCGAATCACTGTCGTCTAGAAATACTGTTTCTGAATCCAAAGTATCGTGCGTGGGCTGTGTTTGCGACCTTTAGGATCACGGAGTTGGGTAAGATGAGCGGAGATGCCATAATGCAGGTAGGTCAGGCGCCTTCTTCTAGGTCAAATTCGTACGGTGGGCATCACCAAAATGATCAGTTACGAGTGAACTAACGAAGCGTTTGTGTTCTTTGAGACATCTGTCAACGATTTTTAGTATTACAAAAAAATATTTTGTCCAAAGAAGGCGTGTAAGGGCGAAGACAGTAACATTCCTAGTCCCCCGCTCACCCGCATTTCGGCGCGCTACTTTCTTAGGAGATTTTCCGTTATGGTACCTCCGCTAGTCATTTTGTTCTCCATGTCTAGGATTTATAAGCTGGTAGGTCAATATTTTTGTTTCCTAACCTTGTTAATTTTGTGAATGTTTTCTTTGATTGAGCTTTACTTTGTCGCAAAAATAGGATATACGTTTGGGTTAAAGTTGTTCAATGTTTGTTTGATACTATTTTTGTTACTTTTTGCCTTTGCAGTTACAACTTTTATGTTATCTACTATTTATTTTTATTCGATTCA
Source organism: Helicoverpa zea x Helicoverpa armigera (assembly GCA_033682625.1). Taxonomy (NCBI): domain Eukaryota; kingdom Metazoa; phylum Arthropoda; class Insecta; order Lepidoptera; family Noctuidae; genus Helicoverpa; species Helicoverpa zea x Helicoverpa armigera. Next base: position 3,868,122 of record JAWIIS010000017.1, read on the forward strand.
ATTGACGTTGCCATAAAAATCTTCTTCGATTGCTTAATTGACCTTGACCCTTATAAAATTCATTTTTTTTCGATTGTGAGTGCAGTTTTAAAGGGTCAAAGGAAGAATTTGATTTTGTTATAAAATTCCATTCTTCATGCTCTCTCGAGTAAGATCTACGTTTTTATTGCTTTAAGCCCTTTCTGAAATATGAGGTCCATTTCAGACTACGGTAACTTCAAATAAAACCAATAACTCGGGAGTAATTGGTATTAAGCGCTTTTTTAATCGACTCCAAAAAAAGATCGGTTTTCTACAATACCGTATTTGTTGGTCTAGTGATGTACCTCTATATAGAGTGACTGCTGTGCATGAGGATCGCTGGGTTGGTTCCCTGGTCACGCAAACTATTATATTTATAGTTCCTGTCCTATATTTGGCCCAATTCTTATGTATGAAAATTGACTACCGTTAACCTAAACAAATATTATAAACAGCATGTTATAAACGGAATTCATGTACTGGTGAAAACTATTGGACTGATGTCATACTGACGTTGATTGAAAGCTGTACCTGGGACATAGGGTATATTTTACCCAGCTGCGGCGTTACACGGGTGAAACCACCAAAAACAGCTAGTACAAAATAAAGCCATATTCACTATATACGCAAAACAAGTAAAGATAAACCACAATCTTGTTTAACGGGTGAAATAATGGTGGGTCATTGTCATAATGTCATGATTGTACCAATTATGAGCAATTACTTAGAGTTTACGACATGTAACAACAAAAGTTATGGCTCATAAAAGTTATAAATGCCGTTAAGTATCTAGTGTGGAAACAATCGAGCTGGTTTTGTTATTAACTTGGTGTTTTCTGCGGATTTTCTTGTAAACTTCAGTAGGATTAGGCTAGTTACTATGGCATTTGGTAAACGTAGACAATAAAACGTTCAAGCTACATATTTCATTAAAACGTTGAAATTGGCTTGGCAGTCGTTACGGGTAGTCAGAAGTCAATAAGTCTGACACCAGTCTTACCAAGGGATATTGGGTTGCTCGGGTAACTGGGTTGAGGAGGTCGGATAGGCAGTCGCTCCTTGTAAAGCACTGGTACTCAACTGCATTCCGTAAAACTAGAAGCCGACCCCAACATAGTTGGAAAAGGCTAGGGAGATGGGAGGTGATGATATTGAAATTAACCTGATTAAATTGTTTTTATATTTATAATTCACTACTCTCTTTTTTATGGCAAATCATCAATGACCCCTCCCGCTATGGGTGCATCCTTTTATGTAAATAACTTCTCATTTCATAAAATTTCATACATTCCCAACCACAATAAAAATTACTTCACAAACATTTTGATGTTATCATTAAAAAGCCTAATTAAAAAAATTCACTGCGGCCAAGGGATACACCAGAACGCCTGTGTAGCTTTTAATTATTTCTTTTTCGCCTTTTTAGGGTTACGTAAAGAATGGATGTTCGGACCTGTTACCTTTTGGACCTCTGACACGCGAATATTAGACATTTAAATAAAAATACTATTACTTTTGGAACTTGATAAATGGGCATACCATCGATTTTAAGTAGGCAGATACACAGAAACTTTTTAGACTGGGGACTGTAGTATTGAATGAAGGACAGGCGAATCCACGGGAGACAGCTAGTTCAATAATATAAGGGCACAAAACAATAAGTGTTATTTTTTAGTAGAAATTGAACGTTGCATTTAAAATACTCACGTACAACAATGTGTAAAAAAATTATGTATCTTATACATAACAAGGCGCTTTCCCGCGGTCTAGCTACTGCCGGTACCGAGATATTATATATCCTACCTATGTTACTCGGGAAGATTGTAACTTTACAACAGTGAAAGAATTGTTCAATATCAATCGGTTCAGTAGTTTCGGAGCCTTTTACGATACAAACACACACACAAAAAAATGTTTCCTCTTTATTATATTAGTTTAGATAAGATGAGTGAATTTCGTTTCTAAGAGAAAAATATACAGAACCTGCTGTGAACTTTGACTCGCTCTTACCCAGTTTTTATAGCTCCTCTTTATAAGTAAGATTTGTTTTACGGATGACATCAAGCTGTCCTTTAATTTGGCCTCAAGTTTATATTAAGGGAAAGGGCACAACGTCCGGTGATTACTCTGTATAAGGGCACCTGTTACTGAAAAAGGGTTAGGCCTATTTTCTTTGAAGTTCGTCCTTGGTACCAAAAGATATCTATTCATAAATGCAAAAGACAAGTTGATAATGAGAGTGTCGTTTGCGAAAATGAACCCAATCATCACTTTTACTCAACTATGTATAAATAAAGTTCTCTAATGTTATGAATAAAGTAGTCTAGCTTTTAACCACGCAGGATGGAAAAAGATACCATGTGCTCCATGATCTCAACACTAAATATTTTTGTTTACAGTTTAAATGTGACGCGTTATCCTCATATTGATATAATCGTAAATTCACTTACAGCCGTTTCCAATATTCTATCTATCTGTGAATTTGCTAACTACAAATGATGAGATGAAACAATGATGCTTCCTAGACTTTAACATCATAAAGTATGATGAATGCTACAGATGGATAAGTTAGAATACTGAAATTAGGAATATAATTTCACACATAAACATGTCCTGAAGTACTTCTTTGTGACTGAAATCGGTTCAGTATTCTGTGAATCAAATAACTTCGAATAATAAATGAAAACTCAATTTTAAGGGTAAATACAATATTTTTGCGAAAACACATATTTGGTCTCAAGGAACAATGCTAAGGGTCCGGAAAGGCTAGTTAGTATACGTTTGTAGGGTAGTTGTCAAATTCGGGAGATGGGTGTCCGAAAACAGTGTTAAGATACATTTTGTGATTGGTGGAATTCCGAAGCACTGAGCGGGTTTAACTCATTACTAACTTTCACACTTTCGCTCCAGGCAAAAAGTAGCCATTCTCGATAAATTGGGTACCTGCCACTGAAATAATTTTTGGGATTTATTGTTGTTTAATAGAAAACTACGAATGTTATACAATACTTTCTTACATTATAAATGCAAAAGAGAGCTTGTATTTACGCTTATACTATGAAATTTGGATCAGAGATAAGTTGCAGCTTTTGTTCCAAGCTAATTTTTATCCATGTACGAGAAATAATTCCTTCGGTACAAGGGTCAATTCACCGGCTCCAGCTAGTTTACAATACAATAGCATATTTTTCGCTCAACCTCGTCACTTATACCAGAACAAAATAGATCCTTAATCTTACAACAAACACGACTGATTCGCGTTGGACTTTTTGATAAAGAGCATCCGTTGCTAACGGATAGATTTCATTACAGGAAAACAAACAACACGATATTTTTTATTTGCTCAATGCTAGCTGTATTCTCGCAGAAGAATCTATATATTGGCAAAATATATAGGATATCAAAAATGAAAATGTGTTTTAAGTTTTAGTTCAAGCAAATATACAAATAATTTTTCAGCTTTAAATATTAGGGATTGTTCACACCAAACGTATTGTCCGCCGCTGACTGTGAGTATACTCACTGTCTGCCCCAGTGTGAACGTCGACTCAATCTGCAGTACGCGTACTCACCAAGCCGACAATAGGCTATTGCGTACGATGCGCTACATGTGTGAACAAAAGAATAGGCTCTTGTAGGTTCACACTAGATGCGTACGCTGAGCGGCTGACTATTCTACACATAAAAGAGCTCAGTATTTGAAGTTGCTCGTAGTATTTTATAAACGATAAAACTAGCGTAATTTATTTTTTTCAAATCAGACGTTTTACTGATATTTCAATTAAATGATGCGCATTCAGATAGTTGCCATTTGCGAAGCTCTAGAGGAAGACGAAAATAATAAAAAGAAGAGATTGTGGGTACATCCCTTAAATTTGAAGAGATGTTTTCTTGGTCAATTTCATACTTTATATTTCGAATATAGACTTTATCCAAATAAGTTCAAGAAATATTTTCGTATGACAGTAAAACATTCGATGAGGTACTATCTTTAATACGTTTAAGTTTATATAAAAGGGACAATAATTATCGACGTGCTGTACCGAGGCGCGGCGGTGCGTACGCGGCGGAGCGGCGCTATTCGGCAACTGCGTCCGCGTAGCCAATCCGCGTCCGCCGTGCATAGTCGCGTAGTAAAATAATCGGCCACTGAGAGTCAGCTACAACAGACGACGTAACAGCGTATAGTCGGTTCGGTGTGAACGACAATTTCAATATATATGGAAAAGCAATAAATTGCGTAACGCGCGCTCACAGTCAGCGGCCGACAATACGTTTGGTCTGAACGATGCCTTAACATTGATTAATGTCACAGTTTATTTACTTTTGTGGAAAATATAGTTGGCTTCTTTATACCTATATGATTTTTTTGTCAGTGCAGGTAAATGGAAAAGAATCATTTTTATCAATCGGAGTGTTAGAAGTAGCTAATAAATAAATTAATCAGTGTATTTCGAGTACTGAAACTGGAATAGAAAGCAAAATTATTGAATACAGACATAAATTCAATATGTACTTACATTCAAATAAAGAACCACGATAAAAAGTTAATACTTTTTGACAGCAAACGTCAAAATATGCGATGACGTCAAAATAAATTGAATGTTACGTCAGAGTAGTTATTTTCCAAAAATAAATTAGTAGCTGACAGCTGAATGGCAGATACAAGGGTTCCCTTCAAATTCACAAACTAAGTATTTGGATACAAAGAGAATTTTCTTCAAGTTTTTACGTGCTCATGAATACTTGCGAAAAATAAAAAGGGTATTTTTTTCCACAACATTCTTGCAGTGAGCTCGGGTTGAAATAAAATATTTTAAAGTAACTTAGGTACATAGATTGAATATGGTAACTATTTGGTTATGGTTACTAGGTAATTCATGAACTTAACATATTATCCTGTAATAAACATACAAACAAACAATTAACAATATTGTAGACATAACGAACAAGTACCTAACAATAACAAGTTTTGAATATATGTATGTATACTGATACATTATTAAGTTAGTCTAACAGGAAGGTATATGTATCTATTGTATGTAGGCCAATGTAGCTTTAAACTGAGGATATTTTAATTTCATAAGGAGAAACTATGCAACGTATCACAAAGATACAAAAACATGTATTTACAAACAGTCCAGCAGAAATTATAAGCAACCTTTATCTGGCAGATGGCATTAACTGTCAGATAACTAACTGACACTTTATCGGTTACCAACTGTCACACAAAATAAAATCCAAAATGAGCTATATTTAGTATCAATAAAATACCACTTCTCAGCAGTCGGTTACAAAAAAGAACTTAAAGTATTAAAATCGATGGAAAAGCAATCGATTCGAAGGTAAGGAGGGTCTGACAAAAGGGACCTGAAACTACCCTCATTAAGTCGAGTATTTCCAGTATTGTACAGCGAAATGAATTTCTCTAGACAATGTAAACGCCTTTCAGCTTCCATTGTCTTTTCACTTAGAATCAAGTGATGAGGAACAGAAAAGATAAGATATTTTTTAACCGACTGTCAAGAAAGTCATTTAGTCATTTTTGTTTTTTTCATATTTATTGGGTGGTGCGTTTCAGAACTACTAAAGTGTGTTTTAGGATTAATACTATATACTCATACTGCACTTTAGATTTTTAAAGAAAAAAATATTCATATATGCAAAGAAATGTTGGCAAACAAAACACAATTTAGCAATAGGAAACGATTGAACCAAACGCGAGATAATCGAGCACAAACATACATAGGTACATATCACAATGAGGACTTCTTTTTATAGGAGTTAAAAAAAATTGCTACATTTTCTAAATCCATACTTCAATCAGTTTGGCAATTCATCTGCTTTACACCACCATTATTTCGTTCACCAATCGGCATCATACTTTTTCCTTTTTTTCCATTCCTCGTCTCCCGACTCCAAGGCTTTCACCAACTATAGCTACATTATTATTTCAGTCAGTGTTTGCATAAGTTTTATGAAAACGTTTGCAATAAAGCCTCCGACTTCTTATTGAGCCATTTCTTTAATATCGGACACTTTCAAATTTAAATCTTGCCAAGTTTATCTTGGTAGAAAATATTGGGTTTTTGGTAATAAAGGTGAAGATTGCGTGATAAGAAACGATTTGATGCTAAGTAGGCTTAAAAAAGAACGTTTGAACTTTATTTTTTTGTGGAGACAAATGGTTTTATATTTTGGTTTAAGAAAAGCTCATAAAACAGAGATTTAGGTAGATAGTATAAAGCTCTGTTGAGCTTTAAGATTGAAAATAATCATTGGTTATCCTCAACTACATAATATGTTGGAGTCAGTTTTCTGTCTTAACAATTAGTATCATTCAATATCATGGTTTCACCCACAGTCCGGAAGAGCAATTTCTCGGAAATATACAGCATATATCTTATATCCATCCTTCATAAATGGGCTGGCTATCCAACAACAGAAATATTTTTTCAAATCCGCCCAACAATTCCTAAGATTAGCGTGTTCAAAGAAACATACCTACTCTCAAACTCTAAACTAATACAAGTGTACAGATATTCTAGATGACCGCGTATCTAAAATTTCTCAAAATAAAAATAATCTCTCTATTTTTTCACAAAATTACAAACCAAATACGAATTACACTCATTTTTCTCAGAGAAAATGAAATAGCATGTACTTTAGTCCCTAAAACACGTCAGATAAAATTTGCAATCAAATTAGCTGGAATGGCATTTGTTTAGTCGTAAAATTAGCAAAGTTTTCTAAGTTATTAACTTACAGACATTTGTCTTGTCTTGTTTTGTTTTTTTGTTCATTTTCTTGTTTGTTTTTTTGTTTGTAACTGCCGACGAAAAGTGGGGGGTTTAAGGGAGTGTACATGTACCTACATATGTTTGTGGCGTCGGAGTATCCAATATGAATGTAGTTTTTTATTCAAATTGTGCAAACTGTTATGCAAATCTGTCTGTCTATTCAAAGTTATTAACTTTTTTGTCTTTGTTCCAAAAGTATATGTCAGTCTACATATACTTTAGTAGTACTACATATACTAGTCGGATTCTTCTTAATAGTTTTTTTGTTATACAAAAGTGCAAAGTTGCTTTTTAACCGCGGGCTCGTTTTCGATGACCGAGCAAGCGAAGGATTCTAAAATTGAAACACGAGCGTAAGAGCCTAAGAGCACAAGGTGAAAAATCTTTGCACTCGAGTGCAACACGTAACTTTTCATCCCACCTCATCGAGGAAATTTTTAAACTTAAAAAAAGAACATGCCGCGCACGTCACACATGGCAAATTAAAAAGATGTACCTATTAAAGTTCATTTATTTGTAAACTCAAAAACGAGGTTAAAAATCTATGTCAAAACAATAATAAAAATTACTTAATCAATTGAATAATTATTTTAAGCAGTTTTTATTTGTTTAATATGTATTTGTTTGAAAAGTCTTATCAAGATTGTCACAAATGGAGTATTGCACACGATGTTCTAAATTCAAATCACTTTGCCGCTCTAGAGGATAAAAACGACTTTTGCGCTTAGATATCAAAGGGTAAAACTACTCTTTCCGAGATGGTGGGATGAAAAATATTTTTCTCAATCGATTCAGATAACCTTCTCAATAATATGAATGTGAATGTAATTCTGTCTGTCCGTAGCGCTTTCATGCAAAACTACACAAATGGTCTAGAGCCTGAGAAAGACATTTAAGGTAGAGACTACTTTTTACCCGGTAGTGGGAAGAGATTTTCCCGAGACGCGGGTGAAATCGCGGGTAGAAGCTAGTATTTATTAGTATATAAACACCATCGTTCCTACTACATACATTTATGTATTAGAAACAAGGCCATCATGAAACGTATCTACGAAACTTAAGCTAAGTGTTAACAGGAAAACTGTTACATATTTAATGGTAGTATTACCATTTATGTTAAGTTCTAACATGTACTTAAACTAAGTTGAGCGTTATAAGCTAATAAGTGCGTCAAAGCGGCAGCTACGGTAAGCACTTTGTAACTTAGCACATTATTGGTAGATCTATAATTAATAATACATAAACAAATGTTTGTGTATACTTGAACGTTATTCTTACCAGTGTTTTGAACGCGAAAGTAATGTATGTTATGTATGGTGGCTTGATCCTCCTTCATGCAAAAACTACAGGATGGATTTTGCTGAAACTCGCTAGCAATATATAACTTGTACATCAGATAATACGTCCACTTTTTATCCCGGTGCGGGAAGTCGGTCCCTCAAGATGCGGGTGAAACCGCTGACAGAAGGTAGTGTTACAGTAATTATGGAAATATAATGACTTTACCCGCAGAAATAAATCACTACCCGTAATAGAAATGTGATACTTTTTAAGGTTCCGTAACCACGAGGCCCAAGAGAACCCTATTATGAAATCTTTCGTTCATCCGTTGTTCGGCTTCTTGTATTTCATGTTCCTGAAAGGTACCCTACTATACAAGAGGTTTAAAAAGAGTAACCATGGAGTTTCCTGCCCGTTCTTCTCCATAGGAAGCTACTTTTGGAATGAGCAACTATAATCAAACTTATTTATATTTTTGACGTTCGTAAGTGCTTGTAAAGGCCTAAATGAAATAAATGATTTGACTTTGACTTGTCCTTTGAGGTCGTGTCATTTGAACTTCTTTGGCAGTCATTATGGGTAGTCAGAAGCCAGTAAGTCTGACAACCAGTCTTACCTAGGGGTATTGGGTTGCCCGGGTAACTGGGTAGAGGAGGTCAGATAGGCTGTTGCTCCTTGCAAAACACTGATACTCAGCTGCCTCCGGTTAGCCTGGAAGCCAACTCCAACATAGTTGAGAGAATTCTAGACAGATGTTGATGAAAAGTGTTATATAGGAGCATAACTATGGTATTATCTGCAGTAACCATTTACTATATCTACTAATCTATATACTGTATGTATGTGTATAGTAATTCTGTTTGCCAGTCCATTGCGCTTTCACGAGTGAACCGATTGAATAGTTTGGACATTAAATAGATTTGTAATGTAGAAACGACATGATAGGATGCGAGCGATGTAACAGAAAACAGTATGTATAAGTCTTATTAGAAATCTATAGGTATGCGGCGCAGTAGATTTTCCACTGGGCAATAATTAGGTAATTATGTACACGACTTCTATTGATCTATTTGGATCTAATTTAATATTTATTTTGAAGCCTAACCGTTGTACCACAAAATCTTTTAAACGTCTGTTGAACACTTGTCTAAAAAAATGACAAATTATGACGTTAAAATAAAATCAGTTTTGCAGCCACACTTTTTTTAGACAAGTGTTCAACAGATGTTTAAGTTTTTGTACGAGCTTGAACGAGCTAATCTCCGTTACAAATGGTCCGATTTGTAAATTTCTTTAATTGTAAGATTGCCTGTTTATCGAGGAGCTTATATATTTAGTTACTTTTTGTGAAGTAGCTAGAAGACGCGAGTGAAACCACTGGCAGCAGCTACTGTATATACAGGGTTACTTGTAAGTAGAGCGCATCCTTTCATGAGGTGATAGTATAGGTCAATACGGACAAATTTGACCATGGGATACACTGGGCAAGACTTAACCCTTTTCAAAATAGATAATCGAAGAATTGAATCTCGAAAAGGGTTAACTTTTGCCCAGTGTATCCCTAGGTCAAATTTGTCCGTATTGACCTATACTATCACCTCATGAAAGGATGCGCACTACTTACAAGTAACCCTGTATAAGTATAGGTAAGAAGCTAGTGTATGTACCGGTTATCATGATATGTATGTTCTAAATACATACAGACATAGAACAGACATTGACCCGTCTACAAGTTTGGGATGAGCCAATAATCCTGGGATTTAGCGGTGTAAAGGTCACGCCACAACAAACACCCGGACACGGGGGCGTTTGTTCTGAAGAGGCTTAAAGAAGACTACTCTTGTGGTTATATAATATTTATGTTAAACAAACTTCTGGTGAAGAACCTGTAGTGTTTGGGACATGTTCCTGTGTATGAAAATAAATACACTGTTAATTTACTTATGTGACGACACTGGCTGAAGATGACGATCTCTTCATCATCTTCTGCCTTTGTCGTAAAACGGTAAAACGTCCATTGCTGGACTGGACAAAGACCTCCCCTAAGCTTGAGGGTTTTGCCTACACTCACCGTTTTCGGCATGCGTGTTTGTGAGTACAGTGTGCGATAGTTTAGTTTCCGAAATGCTGATGCTATTGTCCCAATTTTATTTTGGAGTCGGAGCAGCATATCTTGTTTTCCATACTTCTGAGTAACTCTTTTCATCCTCCAGTTATATTTTTTTTCAAGCAACTGCATTAGACCTATTTACTGTAGCACCGATGGACTACAAGAGCTAAAACTCCGAAGGCTTCATGGTATAAAGTAGCTGAACGTTTATAATTAATTATCTACTCACTGTATTTTGTGAAACCGTGACGTGGACTTAGTTTTAAAATATTCATTCATTTATATTAATTTGTGATTATTATTTTATGTATTACTGCTGTCAATTACGGAATATCTCGAAGATATTAGTAGTGATAAATTGTGTTTCTGACCAGTGGTATTAGAGAACAGTGTCAGTATCGATAATCCTAGAGCTTGAGAATAGACAGTGTTAATATTGATGGATAGGTGGACGGGAACCACAGCCCGAAAGGTCAGTAGGTCACTCACATTTAGATATACTACTATATTTATCATCATCGGCCTTTTTATCATCCCACTGCTGGGCACAGGCCTCCTCTCACGCAGTAAAGGATTGAGTGTTAATCACAACGCTTGCTTATTGCGGGTTGCTAAGCTATATATAATTGGAAGGAGTTCATTTTAAATATTTTTGAATGATTTCAATCATTCTTTTTTTAGGCTTCCTTAACCAAAGGGTAACACGGATCCATATAGTTCGTCTATTACTAGGCTGTATGACATGAAAGGTCTCATCTTGAGCTCGTTTCATGCAGGGAACTGCAGTATTTAGGGAAAGATACAAGATATTTTTCTATAAAGAATTAGAAACGGTGTTTAAATTATAAAGCTGCTTAAGATTAAACGTCTCCTTTTAATTAGACGAACTCAGAATTAATTACAAGGACAAATCTTAGTTCCATTTCCTTGTTTCGGTAGTAAAGTTGATGAGTCTTATACATTGGCAACACTGGGGCATACGTCACTAAATGCACTCAGACCATATCCGGGACTTATCCTGATTACCCGATTTCAAGTTAACCGACAGAGTTACATAAACGTCGGTTTTCTTAAAACAAATGTTTTCTTTGAAACTTCAACGTGAAAATGCATAGTTAACAGAAACCATCTAAATCAGATATCTCAAATATTCAAACCCACACCCTCTGGTGGTTTAACCACTAGGTCACTTTGGTCTAACTTCATCATCATCATCATCATCTCAGCCATAGGACGTCCACTGCTGAACATAGGCCTAACTTACATGTTGCTCCTTTAATTATTCTCTGCATAAAACATACCTGCAACAAAGAAACAATAAACATATAAGTAATCGTGTATATTAGATAAAAAATCATACAAGCATTTTAGATCATAAACCTCTCCAAAAATGGACCCTTATTTTTCAACCTAATCTTTCCAAGAATAAAAAGATTATTTCAACACAAGCTTATATCCCTTCTATTTTCAGACAAACAAAGTTTACAAAATTAAACTAATAAAATAAGTACAGTATGCCCAATATATTTTTGTGATACCTAATTACAGTGCGCCCAGAATATCTCTGAAAAACAACTTTAAGTCAGGTGTCAAATATCAAAAACGACTTTCATCCCCTAGGGATGGTGCAGTCGCGAACACCAGTAACGGGGGATTATAGGGGGATGAAAAGGGGATAGCCAACGTAAATAGATGTATTTATCGTTCAAGTATTTCAAATTGAATTTGCAAACGTGTTGCGAATGAGAGTGCTTTTGAGTTCACTTTTGAAAGGATGAGTGAAAAGTATGTGTGTGTTTAATATTCTTTGTGCTGTGAGTAGTGTAATAGCATATTGTATATGGCATGTATTTAACGCGGCGACTAAGTAAAACGAATATAGGTTTTAAAAAATAATAGAGTGGGTACCATTTATAATGGGTTGGCAGCTAAAAAGGAGTATCATAATAAGTCAAAGGTAGCATATTAACATATCAGTTATGAGGTCCGTTTTAATTTAAACTAGCATCAAGTTTTTCTTTTGGCAACTGAATTAATATCTAAGCGAAAACTTAATGATGACAATAAAATAGAAAATGGGCATTCATAAATAATACAAATCAGGTTCTATTTAAAATTGTTTGGATGAAGAATAAATATAAACTAGCTCATATTATAAATATATTGTGTATTAATGAGTTTGTCTTTTAATACAAAAAAATACGAGAAAAATCCTCACTTATATTATAAGTACGAAAGTTAACTCTGTCAGACTTTTATGTCAAAACGATTGAACCGATTAACATGGCATTTGGTGCCTCCTGCCCTTTTTTCATTTCTATTTGGGCTCTGGCAGTATATTCCCTTCTATCTGCCGTCATGTCAGAAGTAACATTCTAGTTTATTCTATCGATCTTTGATATCAACATGATTTTACGTTAGTAGGAGTACCGAGTATTATTTTCCAAAGAAACACTCATACACTCGGATGAGTGCCAGGTCTTCAAAGAAATGCGCAGCTTACGATATCGCTCATCCCATATCACTTACTAAACGACGTTTGCATTCAATAAATAAAGTATGGATGAGCAGCATTTTCAGTCAATCCGTTTGCATCAATAACACTAGGGAAGCTCTACATGAGATACCACTAGAGATATGTTCTACAGAAGTACCATTTTATACATTACATTGATCATAAGATTAGGCAATGTTGACGCATTCGGTCTGTAGATGGGTTTACCATCTTGTCATGATGATCTCTTCCTTGTTTAGGAAGGCACGTTAAACTGTAGGTCCCAGCTGTCATTGGACATTTTTGTAAATTGTTAAGGGCAGTCAGAACCAACGGGTATCGGGTTGCAAAGGTAACTGAGTTGTGGAGTTTCAGATATTTATTAGCTCCATATAAAACCATAGTACATAGCTGAAGCTCGATGTAGTAATCTGACCTAAGTCGTTTTTTCTGGATTTAAGTATAGGTGGAGTGATGACTTGCGCAAGACGGCTGGCAGGAGCTGGATACGAGAAGCCGAAAATCGATCTCAGTGCACTTGGAGAGGCCTATGTCCAGCAGTGGACTGCGATAGGCTGATGATGATGATGATGTATGCGCCTACTTGGATTATCTTTACTTTTAGTTCTTAACCTTCTATCTTTCCCTCACAGTGGTTACATGTTCCGGCGTAATCTAAATTGCTATGCATCCCCGTACCCAGTGAATATGTCATTAACGATGTAACGGGGTTCGACTCCCGTGGGATTACATTAACACTTAGTATAGTCGGATGTGCATCCCTATCTTGTAGGGGTGATTGTTATTAATTTACGATTTTTCTGTAGGACTTTTTTCTGAACGAGTTTTATGGAAAAATGGTCTAGGATAAGAGATGTTATGTGTAGTAAAGTTCCGTAAATAATTGTTCAGTAAGGCAATTTCTTTACTTCTGTGTTTCATTTAGTAAAAACCGTATTAGAATCAATAACTTCGGTAAAATATGCGTCAAACATTCTAAACTTAATTAATCTATATATTTAAAAGAATGTCGTCGTTAGTTACACATTTTATAACTGAAGAATGTCAGGACCGTTTAAGATGAAAATTAGAGAGGAGGTAGCCAGCGAGAAGGACAGAAGATAGGTTTTGCCACCACTCGGCTACGGAACGCGGGTGAAACCATGGGCAAAAGCTAGTTCAATATAATTTGTAGTAGTTTTTTTTTCACAAAACACAATATCACCAACAACCAACTTAAAAAAGTCATCATAAATAAATCACACACTTATAACACGCCACCAAATTAACACATTGACGCTACGCTACAAACTACGTAGCCTAATATCCTAGGAAATTATTCAATAGCACGACTGACATTTGTGAATTGAGACAGATTACTGTTTCCTCGTGCTAGGAAATGGTTGACAGATCATCTTGAAACGTGCCCTGGTGTAGCTAAGGTTATTCACATTATAATAGCCAAGAAATTATGGGAAATGGCTTCATTTCAGCCTAAATATTATTTATGTGGCTCATCTCCCGCTTTAGTGGTTAAATCAGCCCCTTTAGTACAAGTATGACTCGATTCTGGCCTTAGCAAGTAAATAACTACCAATGTAATTTTTCTAGATATATTTTAAACACCAATGGCTGAGTATCATAGGTGAAAAAAAAAACATTTCGACGAAAAGTAATTTAGCAAGCATGGTGATTAACGCTCATTCCTTCTTTATATGAGAAGAGGCCTGTTCCCTGCACTAGGAGAGTAAACAGGCTAATGACGGTATTTCTTAGTTGTTTTTCAGTGTTAAATTAAATAGGTAAAAACCGGTTAGATCCGGATGATCGCACCCCAAAACAGAAATCACTTAATAACCATAATATGTTTGACAGCCCTACATCCAAACGTACCAATGACTCCTTAACAATACAGGCTAAATTATCGAAGGGGCCGAAATCAATTATGAAATGGGAGTTTCCAATTCAATTAGGATGTTTGTCAATACTAAACTTTAGGGGGCCTCCCTTATGACTGATCTCAAAATAGTGCCTTGGGACTTGTATAAGTGATAAATGAGTGGGTTAGGCTTTTGACTTTTACTTAAGTAGTATTTGGCTGCGACTTCACCTGCGTAAAATAGTAATAAGGATATGTCATCTTTGTTGCACACTTTTTGCCGATTCTGCGCATCCGGATAAAATAAATAGTTTGATCCGATTATCACCAATTTACAGATTAATTAATTGTATCAAATAAATAGCTAAAATAAACTTATAGGTATACAACTTAAAACTAATAAATTGCATCAAAAAATTGCTCCTCGTCGCTGTCACTGGGTAATGTACCGTAATGTAATAGTATGTACGAGTATGCAATTAAATAAATAAAATATATAGGAAGGCTCAAATTGATCATCTATACCCGGAACCACAGCCGGTTCATTGCAAAGTTGTATCTTCTATCTAAAGAAAGTAGCAAAATTTCCTTAAACTCCTCGAAAGAAAGGATGAACAAGGCTAAAACAAGTTTATTTTGCATATTTTAATCGCTGCACAAAGCTGGACTAAAAGCTTTAGTGAAAAGCTTACAATTTATTGGAAAGCAAGATAATGTTTAAGGCAGTTTTAAGATTGGGTTGCCCGGGTAACTGGGTTGAGGAAGTCAGATAGGCAGTCGCTTCTTGTAAAAGACTGGACCTCAGCTGATTCGGTTAGACTGGAAGCCGACCAAAACATAGCTGGGAAAGGGCTAGGCAGGTAATATTAAGACATTTTAAACTATAAGTTGGGAAGATGTTAGAATATCAAGTGAATAGAATAGTACTGTAGTACCGGGAGATAATTATCTTGCTCAAAATGAAAAACTGATTCGATGTCACGACGTTTATTGTTTGGGCTCGAGAGGTGAAGTGACACACTTCAATATAAAAACTTATTCTATGGAACAAATCGAATATATTTAAAATGATTGCCCGGTCAGTATCAATTGTGATGAAGAAAACCTTACAAATGAAAAAGTTTCTAACTACGCTACAGTACCTACTATTATTATTTAAGCAAGAAAATTGTGATATTATTTCACTGTGTTACTAATAAATTAGTTATTTGACGTTTACAAAGGGCTAATTAATTAGTCATTTAAATGAATTACCGTTTTACAAGGAACGATCATTTTTGGATAGTAGGCAACTAGTAGAGAGGATATTAAAACGTAACCTTATTTTCTGACTAGAAAGTTTTATTTTTAACCGACTTCCGAAAAAGGAGGAGTTGCTCGACTGGGATGTTTGTTTTTTTTATTAATAAATATTAGGCACACGTTTGTTTACTATCTCACCTGATGGTAAGCGACGATATGGTCGAAAATGTAGCACACTTGCCTAGGAAGAATCTCTTCAGTCGTGTCAGCCAAAAGACCTCAACTACTGGACAACGGCCTCCCCAAGGTTCGCCAATTTGCTGGATCTTACCCTCACTTCTACCCTCTATTTTTCACTGTTCTGTGATTTCAGAATATTTATTTAGTGTTTCTCACAGTACTAACACCGCAAAGAGGTCACCTAGTCGAGGTATTGAACCATTTGCTTTGCTAACGTGAGCAGTACCTTTTGTATGCAAAACTATGTTTTCTTTAACGGTGAGGTGAGCTCAATTCAACATCGTACGAAGTACTAAACTAGCTGTTTCTTGTGGTTTTACTCACGTCACGAGAGAACTTCTCGTTACTAGATAAAATATGGCCTATAGTCACAGGGGACAGTGTAGCTTCCCAAAAGTGTAAAAGTTTTTCAAAGCCGTTCAGGAGTTTCGGAGTCCTTAGGGTACAAACAAACCTACATTCAATATGGCTAGAAAGAATGTCAATTGTGACTTGTAAAATGCCTTCGTTAAGAAATATTCTTGAGATAAAAGTGGGATAATAGCAAACAGATTAGTAAGTGCTAAATGCATGCAAAGTGATTCCACAATCAGAAACTAATTTCAAAACGCAATTTTATAGAAATCGTGTACCAACAAATTACCACAATAAATATCGATCTAAAAATGTCAAGGCTTTAAGTTTCCAATCAACAAAACACGTGGTGATGTACGAACACACCTCCTGTCACTATTGAGTGACATGATGACATCATATTGAATGCTGCTCATCATATGTGACCTTCGATGTGTTGTTGCGATTGATGACAGATGACATGAGAGATGCGCTTTATATGGTGCTGTACTTGTATGTCTTTGGTGGTCGGTGATGGCAAATTGTGGTGAAGAAATATGGTTTTGTACTTGCCAGTGGTGACTACTTGATGACAATAGGAAAGTAGCTTATGTATTAAATGATCAAACTTCTAACTAATTCTCGTCTTTATTTATTTAATTATACTTTTTGCATAATGTTGGTATAAGGGAAGTTTTAACGCCTTAGGTGTTCTCTACCAGTCTATCTTAGGATAGTGGTGAAATAGAAGTGTTCTTTACCGAGTTAAATGATTTTTAAGAATTTTGGGTGAATCTTCAGAAGAAGTAAGAAAAGGGACTTAAAGACCCAGCCCGTTTCCATTGGCAAGTCCTGGTAAACCTTTCGAAAATCCTCAAAAATATTTTACAATTAGCATTCCTGTCCTATTGCTTATCCGTATTATTTTATTACTTCTAGTGTTCCAAAAACCACAACTAATATTCTAGCAATCACTTTACAGTCTTGAGCAAGTTTTATAAAACCACATGTTTTTTTCATCGTTTTAACCGAGTGTGTCGCTTTGAAAAATGTCAGTAAAGTCAACATGAATGATTAACACAAATCATAACACAACAAATAAGGTTTACAAACCGGTTGTAAAACTCGCTTGGGGAGACGTCTGCTATCCCAGGTAAGGGATAGGTTTCAGGGATAAGAGTTAGCGATTTTAAAAGAGAAAGTTTTTTACTTAGGGTACATCATCTTCAGAACCTTTTTTTACTTACTTACGTAGTTCAAAACATTAAGAAATCAAAGAGCTTTTGAGCCAATGTCAGGACAGCGAAATAGTGTCGTTAGTAAAATATTTGATTGCAACAGTTTAATTTTGTTGCAAGCCGTATCAGTATTTTTGAAAAGATACTTACGCCGATGTTCCTAGCAAATGTGTATTGTCATTTTTTGATTATACTAAAAACTAATCTAGGTACAGCTATGTAACTAGCGTTAATATGTATTTTTTAACAACTTTTATAAACATAATTAATTGAGATTTTAAGGATCGCACATTTATTAAGAGGTTTTTGGAACAACCTCATCTACATAAAAAAGAAACATTACTTAATACTTAATAAAATAAAAAAAAATGTATACCTACAAATAAAATGATATAATTTAAATACCCGCTCCCGCCTAACAATAGAACAGCATCCTAACACCGCGGTGTCAGTGACACTGCGCGCGCGCAGCCTTCGTCGTCCGTGCTTCAGATACACGCACCTCACTAGATCACGGCTGCATTACTTTTACATTCTTTAAGTTTTATGTACTGATAATAACTTTTAAACCGCTGAGCCGATTTTGAGGAAATGTATATGAGAACTACTGCTGGCTAATCAGGTTTCAACTAAAAAAACCTGCATTGAAATCAGTTCATCTGTTTTAGAGCTACGGTGTCACAGACAGATACACAGATAAACATACATAGCGGTCAAACTTATAGCACATATTATACTGGTAGGGTGTGACACCGTCATGCCTAAGCGGACAAGTAAAGCTGATGTTCCGAACTCATACCAAGTAGCAGCTAACATCTTCAAAATTCCACGTCAGAGGCCATCAAGGAGAATTGAGAAAGCCCTCACACTAGGACTCGTTAGGTGAACCAACAGCTTACTCGATAAGAAGTAGAATATAATGCTAACACTACAGGTCAATCTGTATGTCATAAATCAAAAACTTTTACCACCAACGTAAAGTATTCCTGTAAGTCGTTATACTATGACGATTCTAATTTAAAATCCAATTGTAAGTAGCGCCACATTTCGAGAATTGCAAATGAATACCATTTCTTAGTAGACTAAGTCATTTCTTATAGTCAATCGTAGTTGGAAATCTAAGTTCATAAGTAATCTGTCGACGACATTCATAGAAGTGTTACGAAGAAACGTAACTTCATTTAGGAAGAAGGATTTAAAATGTCAGTTCTATTAATCGCTGAAGAAGCTTTTTATTATCATCTGCGAAAAGGTGTATGAAACTCTTAGGAATCAAAGTTCACTAGGGCTACTAAATGATGGTGACGACTTCCAGTTTAATCGGGTGCATTTTTCATATGGAGACGGTTAGAAATGTCACTTTTTTAACTATTGGATAGTCAAGGGATAGTCAAAGTTCTACAAATGACAACCAGACCATAAAATGTCTTTTAAGGCACGGGTAGCTTTCGCCAGGTAGGTTTAAATTATAACTTTTTCCCGCACTCGAATAAAAGGTACCCTAAACTTTAAGATTAACACGTTCAAACAGACTTTACAGCTTTAATACAAAACACAAAATACTCCGGAATTTCTTGCATCAGAAACGAGTATAATTAAGGTTCTAATCTATTGTTCTCCCAGGCATGAGAATGGATAAGAAACAAACCTGTTTCCCGGATACCGCTACCCAGGTAACCCAAGATAATCATACGCCCGAAGCTTCAAACGGGAATCGAACGTGAACCTTCAGTCGTGCTGGTCAGGTTACCTAAGGGGATGTGTCATATTTAATATTTCTGTACATATCAGGAAGAATACATCTTGTTATCTTTGAGAATAATGCTGTTAGTGAATTTCGTTTTGTTGTCTCTTTTTTGTTGAATGGAAATGGATATGGTGAAGCGAGATAGTTGTATTTTTATATGATATTATAAGATATGTCGTATTGCTCAGTTTTCTCCTGTTTCTATTTTTTTTTTGGCTTTGACTACAAAAGAGCTGTTTTTTTGTTATATTTGTCACTTATGTGTATTAGGTAATTATCTCCTACACTGTTTCCCGTTTAATTATATTTACTAGTAAAGTGAATATAAATATATAACTATGTGTTTACATAGTTAAGGCCGTAAGATTTAACAAAACACATATTTACACATTTCCACAACTTAATATTAAGAAAAAAATCTCTACATTTTGCCACAAAATTTCACCTCTATAACCGCTATATGCCTCTTAAAAAAATCTTCAATCACAAGGTATTACAAGTTGATGCGCGCGCGCAAGCCTCGCATTCTGATGGCCGCTGAGATTATCTGATTGTTCTTATAGATATCGTAACGGTAAAATAAATTGTATTATGGAAGGCAGATGGCGTGTATTGTAGTTATAAACAATGTAATATAGCTGAATAATGGTTTGTAAAAGCTATTTTGTGTTTGGTATTATTGTAGAAGCAAGTTTTGTTCTAGCTTCCATAGAATTTTTGATTGAGTGTTTGTACTTACCTATTTTATTTTTCAAATCTCTCTAATAAAAATGTAGGTTTAAAAACATGCTGTTTGTCATTTTTAATTTCTAATTTATTTCTTTTTTATTTTTATTCTAGTTTGTAGATCTTTAGTTGTAGGTAATAATTTTAAGTTTGTAAATATAGTAATAGTTTTAATTTTAATTTTTATTTTAAACATGTCTTATCTATCAAAAAAAAAAAACATAATTTTACATTTAATTTTAATACTTACAACTCAAAGTCCATAAACAACAACACTGTATACCAAACCTCTAACTCCTTACTGACTTATCAATGCTCTATGGTTAATTTCCTACTTATCTATGGCCGTGCGTTCCGTGACGCATAATTCGTAGCACGCCCACTGTAGCTCAGTAATGCGGTATTAGCCAAGGAGGTAAGAAAGATGAACGGAGATGCTATATAAGGCAGGTAGGTCAGGTGCTTTCTTGTAGGTCAAGTAACGTATGATAGGCGCGATCAAAACCAGTCACCAGTAACTAATAAGACGTTCGGGTATCTTGGCATACCTATCTGTTATTGTTAACTAAATGGTCTATGCATAATGTTGGTGTCTAAAAGTGAGGAAATACATGGCATGGTTGTGTTTGTATATTTTTATGTATGAAGTTGTGTATTTCTTGTTGGAATTCCTTTTAAAATAAATAAATAAACAAACAGGTCTTGACTGATCGATGATTTTTTGGTGATGAAGGCGGAGCTAGCAACGTTCCTCGTCCCCCGAACACCTGCATTTTGGTGCACTACTTTCTTAGGAGATTTTGCGTTATGGCATCTCCGCTAGTTATTTTGTTCTCCATGATGTTAACCCTCCACAAGGATGTTGCTGCGCCTCTAATTCAAATAGCCTCTGCCGATAGCCAGATGAATGTGTTATAGAGCTTTTAATACGTAGAGGTGTAATAATATTTGAGTATCTATTTATTTCATTATTTTCGTTCCACCTCAAGCTTCCTTACTTAGCTTTGAGAAACTTCTTCAATCCGATTTATTAATAAGTACAATACAAATCGTTAGATTATGAGGTAATGCTTCCAGCCTCTTGGGTACGCTTTCAGTCGATAGCGATGGAGATGAATTTTTTGACGCGTTATAGTGGTTTTTTTTTACTAGGACAGTTTTTATATTAATTGTTATATAGTAAGTTGTAAATATGTACCAAAAATAAATACACCCCCATTTTTAGAATGTCAAAGAAGTCATTTCTTTCTAAAACGTCTCTCTAAAACTTCCCAACTCTACAACAATTCTTAAGAAGCCTGATCCGATGTCAATGGCAGAAGGTATTAAGTGGACTCATATCAGTTACCTAGCGTTCCCGGAATTAACAAGTAGGATTAACATTATGCATGCATGATACGGATGCAATTAGATATGGTTATGTATGTATCTTTTGTTGGATTGCATACTAATTTTGTTTGGAACTTTTGATGGCCATGTTTTTGTATATATTGTAATCGCTTTTTTACCGTTTAAAAACAGTCTTTTGTTTTTTTTTGGAAGCTTAAAATTTGTAGACCCGTAGAGTCGTATAACACGACTCGTTTATCGACCCCAAGACCGTTAGCTTATTTATTTATTATACTAGCTGGTGCCCGCGACTTCGTCTGCGCAGGTTTAGTATTTCGAACAATATGTTTACAAATTGTAGCCTATGTGTTATTCTGATGTATAAGCTATATTATTGTAAAGTTTCATTAAAATCCATTCAGTAGTTTTTGCGTGAAAGAGTAACAAACATCCATACATCCATACATACAAACTTTCGCGTTGCTCAATGCTAGATTTTGTATAAGCTGAGTTAATTAATGATTTGTTTTATACAAATATACTAATAACCTAGGTATTACACTTCTAAGGAGGTAATATATGTATAGTCCCAAATCACTCGTTTTAATATACAGCTTTAGTTAACTAAAACATTTTAACATCGTTTGCTAAAACGCAAGAGCCTCACGAAATGAAACCCCGTATCTACAAAATAATACCCTAAAAATAGTTTCATCCTAAAATGATGTTCTGAAAACGGTATTCAGGATAAAATGTAGCTTATTAAGTTTACACAACAGGGTTAATGGATACGAAGCTCAGAGGCTGAATTTTATCGTTTCTCAGGCAAGAACGATACTAATTTTGAAATTCTTGCTGAGTCACTTTTGATCATCCTATTCGCCTAGATTCGGAAGCTACTTATTATTACTTGCCTAGCCTTTTCTCAAGTATGTTGGGGTTGGCTTGCAATCTAGCAGGATGCAGCAGAGTTTCAGTTTTTACATAGCGTAACTGCCTCAGCCGGCTAGCCCAATACCCTTGGTAAGACTAGTTGACAGACTTTCTAGCTTCTAACCGCCTGCAACGATTACCAAAGCTGTTCAAATGACAGGCGGAACTCATCATTAAAAATTGGTGACCCATCCAAGAACATAATAAACATTTAACATTCCCAATTAATATCATGACGACTCCTGCGATGGCTTAATCCTAACGACAACTTCCATATAAAAAATACAAGGACATATATCTTATCTTCTTCTTCCTTCTTTCAAAAAACTTGTTCATACAGTAAAATAAAGCCTGAAGAACCATATTAAGGTAACTCGTGGAGTATAAATTATCGGCAAGCGATGTACACCGTGTGTAATGGGCGAGTGGCGAATTATTTATCGCAAGAACGTGGGGTCCCGAGGTATGGGGGCTTAGTGACAGCGGGGAACGAGTTGGGGAATTACTGGTGATAGGTGAGAAGGAGTGTGTTGATACAAGATATCGCTTAAAAGTATATTCGTTGTGAGGTAGAAGATTATAGGAGAAGAAAACCTGGTCGATATGGCTAGAATGCATTTGAATAGCGAGATGAAGAGTTTGTAAGAAGAAAACCTGCTACGATTAGAACCAATTAAATGGAGATAAGGACAGGAGGATAAAAAGGCCCCATCCAAGGACCAACCTCGTCAAGGTTATCTTAACTTGTGATGGAACTTCTAGTGTGGCTAACAGTCGCAAGCGCTCCCTCACTAGCTTAGAATAGATAGGATACGTTTATTGTGTAAGGATAAATAAATGGCCGCTGAGCCAAAATCCTTAATAATGATGATGATGTCCTTCTAGCCATTTATCGGCTGCTGTTCTCATGTAAGGAGATTAGCAGGACATAGCTAGACCAACGAGGCATTGAACGAGGCATAAAATACTGTTTAGTGTCTCTTTAACTCGCTCAAGCACAGTGTGTATGTACCCTAACTAGCTTTAACCACGTTAAGCTAAGAGCTGTCGGTAATGATGCTATTGATGTACAATAATGTACATGTATGTTTATAAATATTAATATACCCGGATCGACTATGCGGTTCAGTAAATTGATACCGGTATGTCAGGGTTTAAGTGATTTCGATTAAGGAATTTACACTATTGCCCGGGCGCCTCAGAATGATGTCAACTAGACGGAGCAAAGCCTTCTGAACGTAAGAGATTGTTTTAATAGGGAAGATAGTAAGAGCAAGGAAAAGAGAACTAGGCACAAAAATGTTACTACTGCGATGTACTTATAAACTGTGTAAAACGCATTATTATTCTCAGCAATATATATTTTTAAATAAAACTCAAATCTACTAAAAAGCGTCGAAAAATTCTCTCCATTTGCATAAGAGCAAAATTCATCAATTAATAATACAATTTTACCATAACTTTGCATTATCACAGAAACAAGGCATTTATTTTCAAAACCTTAATTTTAAACCTGCATGAAAATTGTCCTTTTGCAGGCTTACCTATACCAAGGCAAGCCAGATTACACCCTGGTTTTGACTTTGGTAGGATTTTGGTTTCCTGTAGACAGCCACATGTCCTAGACCGCAGAGCAACAGTTAATCCATAGCGCAGTATGAATCTACCGCATTCTATCACAAACAAAATATAGAATCCTTCGCTCAAAAGCCTTGTTTTCTCGTAAGATTCGGCGCACACGACCGTCTTTGCGACTTCTAAGATTTTTATGATGTAACAGTCGTTAATAATATTTCGTACACATAATATCTTTTAACCCTCTTCCCAAAAACGAGGTTCTAAATTCTTCAAACTAACCTTCGGGAGAAATGTCGAAAAACAAAATTACTTTTCAAGTTCCAATAAGATCAAGTCAAGTTATTCCGTTTTACATAACAAATTCTATACCTATTCTGTTGCTCCTTGTGCAGCGTTAATCTTGTAACTAAATAATTCATAGTAAATTTTACATATGTATACCTACGTATATTTGTAACTTTTATAACATGTGTAAATTATACAGCCGCTACAGCTTTTAATCGAAAAATCTTATGTGTGCGCTTGCCATAAAGTTTCCTAGCACCAAAGTATTGTGCGTGGAGCTTCGGGGACACGGCAGAAGGATTTGTTCCCACAATAACATGAAACCTTTGAACATTCTAACATAATACCCTACTGTCTACTGAGATCTAGTAATGTTAGATGATATACATAGATAGGGTTTATTAGGTATATTCTGACCTTTTTTGGTGCAGTAGACAGCCGCTGTCAGTCAGAGCTGTCATCATTTAAAAACTGACAGCTGTCAACTGCATATAAGCCTCGGTGGCAATTTACACCAATTTTTACATTTTGATCTTTAAAACTAATTAAAGTAAGTGACAGTAGTATAGACAGAATAACGGTAGGTGAGTTTGGGTTATGATAAAAGGTGATATTTAACTTCTAGATATCGTCAAATTACTTTGCCGGTCTGAAGTTGACTAGCAAAGACTATGCAAGACTCATAAGTAGGTACTCATAAAAGCGAATATAATAAAATAAAATAATTTAATTCATTAATTAACCGCTACTAACTGAGCAAGTCCATCATAAATTATTCGACCATGAAAAAATATTCAACATTTTTAACTGAGTTGTTTACGCGTTTATACAAAAAATATATTATAAACGGGGTATTTACACTAAAACTAAAAAGCGTCAAAACATTTTTGAACACATTAATTTGTGTGCTTCACTAAATATAATTGGTGTTTTAACCAAAAAGGTAAACAAATGTTTGTTTAAAATAAATGCATTTACTTTTTTTAAACACGATTCAAACGTGTATAAAACATTTTTGTTTGTTTTGTGTTTAACACCAAACGTGTAAAAATAAACAATGAATGTGATATAAATGTACATTTTACAATATTACAAAATAGTACAAAGAAAACAACCAAGGTTTATTGGGTTGCCCGGGTAACTGGGTTGAGGAGATCAGATAGGCAGTCGTTCCTTGTCAAGCACTGGTACTCAGCTGCATCCGTTTAGACTGGAAGCCGACTCCAACATAGTTGGGAAAAGGCTCGGGAGATGATAAGTACAAAGTACACAATGCGATTAAGTGTAATATGGCTGTAAAATATGTTCAAGTAAAATAATGTAGATAATATTTTATACAGTTACAGTAAATTATTGCCTAAAATAATGATCAATTTACTCTTGTAACATTTCGAAGTAATCTTATTTTTAGTCAAAATACATTCGTATAACAAATGAAAAAGATATATTTGGATGTGCTCGTGTAATAAGGGCTCTAGAAGTTATTTTTATGATCATTACTTGAATAATAATAGTATTACATTTCTTTGGATGATATTCTTTGATACTGTAGATTTATTTCGAAACAGACAATACCTACCATAAAATGTCGTCTTTTAAGGTGATACTTAGACTTACAGTTTTAAGTGAGCTCCGAGAGAATTTTAAATGTATGTATAGTACGTTTAAGTAATAATCAGTAATATGTTTAAGTTACCAGCCCGATAAAACAAACAAACAAATATCATCAAAGTTAACGCATTAAAAAACAAAAATTTAGTCATAAAAAAGTTAAAATTTAATCAAACAAACTAAAACTACAATCCATTCAAATTCAAAACTTAACCCCCAAACGCAGCACTGGGTACAAAAGTCACAAAACGGTGTTATATTTATTGTTCACTGTGCTCGGGTTAGTACGCAGCACATTAACATCGTCATACAGTGCCCGGGTACTCGGTAATTACCCGGGTTGGGGTAAAAAGTGCAATTAAAACAGTCCCACGTTGGGCGCCACTTCGCTCGCGTGTTCCGACCAACAATAACACGTTAATGCAATTCTAACGCAATATAATTTTCGCAGAATGCCGGCTTGTGTCGTGAATAAGTTCTTCTTGTGTGCAGTTTTCAAGATAATCATGTTTTACTGTTTTGTGGTGCTAATTTTGGTGGTAAAGTTTTTGGTGGCCGACGATAATTACGCGTATGAATATGTAAACGCTGATTACGTCGGTTTTAGAATGTTTTTGTGGGTTTTTATGTATAAATGGTGGGTATGGACCACCTTATTTTGCTATTTTAAAGTAAGAAAACGAGAGCAAAACGAATAATGAAAATATTCACAAAAAGCAGTAATCAATTACAGATAAAACTTACAAAAACTCTTGACAAAAAGAAATCTCTAACCCAAATCACCTTAAAAAACAATTTTACTCCCAAATCCTAAACTGAAAACTTAAACCTATCAAAATCACATAACCACAAAATTTCTTCAGCGTAAACTATTTACATAAAAATCTTAATGCCTCAAGCAATCCATCTTCTTTAAAAGGCATTTTCAAAGGAACTTAAAATTTTCAACCCGTAAATGCAAACAGCGGTCGGGACGGCCCCTAGCGGTGACGGGGCACAACTTTCAGTGCCACATTAAAACTGATAAACCTTTAATGTAAATTGAAAGCGTGCGGGCGTGAAACATACCGCACCGTGGTTGGGTGAGTCTGTTCAAAAAATAGCTGTTTGCTTTTTAAAGTTGCGGATAAAGGGTTGGCTTGAGTGTAAAGTTATTATATATCCGCATTTGCGCGTCTAAGGGATTATCTGTCAACTGTAACAGGTTATAATAACTGATTAAATTGGTCTTTTTCTCTGAATTTGGTACAAATATTTTATTATACAGTTTAACAGCTTACTTTGTAATTTACTTCATTCAGTTTGGTGACCGAAAATCACAAATATCCGCGCTCTCATTCACCGCGTGGTCTGAACTGAAAGCCGTCGGTTATCCCGACTAAAGGTTATTATGAGCGCAGTACGGCAACCCTCTATGCGGATATTCGGATAGATAGGCCACTTAGCGAGATATTGCCCACGAATTTAGTTAATGCACTCGCTTCCGAAACTCTTCGCTTGTAATATTTTGTTAAGTGTTTTGTTAAAACAAGTTTTAGTAAGTCCACCAAGTAATGGCACTACACTGGGTGACGTATAATTTATTTTTATTGCATAATATAAATAGTCGTTGACAGATCCCCCGATAAAATGATGGTAGACTTTGATTGGCACACAGTTTAATCAGTTAATGAACAACCCTTTTAACACGGCGAAAACAAAAACATTATTCTTTAGCGTTTCATCACGAGATAATAAATTAAACCAAAACAACGAAACCACACGTAATTAATCAATCTACTGCATTCGACACGTTTTTAAATATATCATCGTTGGTTGCTTTCAACCGGGGAGAGTTAATTATCTGTAAATCGGGGCGCCACATCTGACCACGCTTGCCGTTGATGTCGTATCAGAAATTAAAATTTCAATATTGATATGTTAATTGAATGTGGATTATTTTTTAAGTTGGTCGGTCGTTGGGACCCCGGTTGCTGTTGAAGGGTTGATTGAGGTTAATGGCATTAAAAGTGATATTTTTTACTGATTTGAATGTAAAAGGATTCGAATTAAGTAATGTGATATCCTGAGATAAAGCATCTGTAAGCTTCAAGTATATTATTGATCTGGTGGCTGCCATGTTTACACACTACACACGCTTTTAAAGTTATTGACGAAATATGCTTTGCTATAGACATTTTAACACTCGGCCGCTATACCCGATTGTCATAAAGGTGTTGCCGTAGGTACAATTTCATTACAGAAACCGTAAGGTGCATTTAAGACAATCTCAGAGACTAGCTCTTATTGGGTGATACATCATCATCATCTCAGCCATAGGAAGTCCACTGTTGAACATAGGCCTCCCCCTTAGATCTCCACAGATACCTGTTGGAGGCGACCTGCATCGAGCGTCTTAAGGCGACTTTTATAAAGTCGTCTGCCCACCTTGTTGGTGGACGTCCTTCGCTGCGTTTGCTAGTCCGTGGTCTCCACACATAGGTGATTAAACCCACATTAAAGAAGATTACAAGAACACATGTTCACTTTCTTATTCAATATGTATCCTAACTTAATGTAAGAATGATTTATTTTCAGTATGACTGCTTGCTATTCTCATAAAATTGATGGTTGTATCTCCATAGTCAGAGAGTGATTTGTAAAAAAGTTTAATCAAATGGTGATATTTGCTTTAAAAGTTTTCAAAGATGAGCCAAGTTTAGTTTCATAAGTGCACATACATTATGTATTACTTCAAAGTGATTGATCGCTCCTATGCGAATTTATGTGAATATTTATTTTACTATTTCACTGTGTTTGAAAACGGGGATCATTGTAATTTTAATATTAGTTATGTTCAAACGCTTTAAACATTTGAAAATTAAATTCATATATTTTACTTATTAATCCATTATTTAACACTATTACCTACTGTTTTCACAAGCTTCTTACCACAAACGGGTAAAATATAGCCCGTGTTATTTGGGGATAGTGTTAAGTGTAGCTTCCCAATTGTGCAAGAATTTTTCAATTCGGTTCAATGCTCTGGTAGAAACAAAAAAAAATGTATCCTCTTTATTATACGAGTATAGAAGAATAGATTAAATGTAATAAATATATCTAGGCACTAATATAACTCACATACACACGTAAATTGCTATAATTGTTCAATCTCCTAGACTCCTCTCCTCGAAACGATAAGCCGTCGCCCCCGGCTGTCATTTGTACATCTTGACAGTCGTTACGGATAGTCAGAAGCCAGTCTGACAACCAGTCTTACTATCGTGCAGGATTTGGTTATCTGTTCCATGGCTGAGTCGGAAATAGACATCGATCCATGAATTGATTGTCAGAAAGCTGTATGTACGTTAGGAGAACCGTCATGTGTAAGTGTTAGGAACAGTTCACTTCAGGTCAGTGGTAACAGTTTCACCTATAGGAAAATCGTACTTATTACTACTGAGTTAAAGTGCATGACAGTTACCACTGATGTGCGGTCTACCGTACCTATATATATCTCAGTGCATCTTATTTGTTGGTGCCCAAACCCCTATTTTCACACTTCAAATGAAACAAAAGAAAAGCACTACATAGTCTACAAAAACTTTATTTGATAATTGTATTTTACTGTAATCTTTCCACTTTTTGCAGACAAATTGTGCACAAAATGTATCTTGACCGTGGCTCAAGACATGATATTCCTTTTTGTAATTTCGTAATTCGTTTTGAGTAGGTTTATCTGCGTTTTCATTTAAAGTACCTACTTGATACATCTGGCTAAGAAGTAAATACCTACCTATAGGGTACCTATCTCGAAACCATACCTGATTGATTGAACGTCTTAACGTCCAAAGAGTTATTCACAGATCGGTTACCTATCTATTATATTAGTTAGCATATTACCTATATACTACTTTAATAATATTTAGTATTCCCTTTTAAATTTTCTGTCTCACTCTACCATTTAAATACATAGTATCTAACTGTGATATCTCGTCTACTTTTTCCTTAAAAAAATGCTTGGCTAGACTCCAAATCTAATTTCAGTGAATTTCAGTTCTTAAATGTGTGTTTACTCGTATTTTATGAACTACCTCACGAATCAGACGGTACAAGGCTGGCTAAAAGCATTCTAGTGTCTATTTAGACTTGTATACGGGTAGAGAATAATTACTTCGTTTGTAGAAGATATGCCCTAAATGGGCACGTAATATATGTAGGTTCTGTAGCTTTAATTTGTCTATTTTGGGACTCTGCATTAATATGGCAAACAGTCTGTAAATAAGAAATAAGTTTGCATTTCTGAAATTAGCCTAAACCCTTTGCATCACGTAAGCCCAATAGCATTTTGTGTTTCTTTTTTTACAATGTTGAAGGCAATAGTAGCTTTTAGACGAGCTTAGCTTCTTGGTAAGATCTGTGTAAATAAATGACCAAGGAGTCAAATAGCTAAACTTCAGAAATGCGAAGTTGAGAGCAAAATATTTCTTACATATTAACATATGTTACGGAAATAAATAAGAACACAGTTTGAACCAGGATAGCAAAAGGTCTTTCAACAGCTTCTATTTTTACCACCAGCCTTACGAGTATCATTTTTTAATATTTGTTTGTATCATGTTTTTTTGATGCTCACAAGACAAGTAAGATTACAAAACTATTACGCGCGCATAGCCATCACATACCTACAAGTCAGCAATCAAAACAATCAACAATTTACACCACACATATCTACCAACCTGTACACATACATACCTAAACATCAATAACAACCACCGTTTTGCCAGGTTACAGCAACCAAGACACCCAGCAACCACTAACGGTGTCCCCACAGAAGCGAACATGCGTCAATTTGCATGAACAAGGCACTGTAATGTACCTACCTAATGCCTTGCTATGTGATTTGTATTAATTAGTGTATAGCTATGTGTTTGAGGGGATTTGAGAAAACATTGCTGGTTAGACTAGGGGGTTTTGTAATAGCAAAAGTGCTGTGTGTTGTAGATAAACTCTAAAATAACTGGAGGGTTAGTACTTTTTACCGATAGATAGAGGGATTCTTGAGTAAAAGGATTACATGATTTGAGAAGCTGAAAATAATTTTTTGAACGTGCTAATGTCAAGATCAATTTGATCGATTTAAAAATTCAGTTATTGAGCAAAGCTATAGACTAACACAATTTTCTAAAATTCAAACTTTCACAAAAACACAGCAGTGCCAAGTATCATGATCAACCTAAACATTTTACAATTAATGGTGACCAGGCCGATTTTCGGCAACTAGAAGGTTGTTCTCAAAGGATGATGATCCAGCTGTGCACTCTTGGTTTTTCTTTATATAACTTGGTTTGCTTAATTAATTACCTTCGTAGAATCAGTTTATATCATAATTTTCTCATATAACTTCCCAACTTGCATTGTATAATTTTCTCAGAGTCAACCAATTCAATGTTTTAAACACTTTTTTTTAAAGAGTGTCTACGGAGTTTCTTGCCGGTGCTTCTCCATAAGACGCACTTTTTGGAACCGCGCAACTAGCTTGACGTTTCTAAGCACCTGTAATAGGTCTATATGAAATAAAAATCTTTGACTTTCCCTTACTTTTAAAGTCTAAATGGGATGGTGATCCGACATGATCGCAAGATCAGCCGCAG
Organism: Helicoverpa zea x Helicoverpa armigera; assembly: GCA_033682625.1. NCBI lineage: Eukaryota > Metazoa > Arthropoda > Insecta > Lepidoptera > Noctuidae > Helicoverpa > Helicoverpa zea x Helicoverpa armigera. The sequence goes on from JAWIIS010000017.1 coordinate 3,899,602, forward strand.
GAACGAGGCTTATGGTGAACGGCAACATGTCTTAACCTTTCGAATATTCTCTTCTCCTTTCGAATTCTTCATATAAAGAGTCGATTCGTCTGAATCTGAACTAATCCGGTTCGGATGCTACAGTTTTTAATCATACAAGTGCGCGAACTGCACCATAGCCACGGTATATGTGATGACGAGTGATATTATGTTCGGTATCAGTCTCATGTCTACCGTGAACAGCCGCCATATTGTAAACTTGAGTGGATTCTGTTGCAAGAACATCATGGCATCCTGAATCGCGTCACGTGTGCCGATGTCTGAAATCATTATTCATTAAGTTATTTATGATTAGGGATTTATTATGTAAAGTAAACAAAATTATCATTAAGTTACCTTGACATACGAGTAACTGCTTAGTAACACACAGTTTCATTTGATCTATTTCCCTGTTCACCATCTCGGCAAGGATGACGGGTGTAAAACGGAGGACCACTTGGATAACAGCCTCGAGAGCAATGAAGTTACTATTCTGCAAGAATACATTTTCATGGTTTTTTTTTCCTAAGCTGATATTTCTTAAGAGCATCATAAGAAAAAGAATTGGGTTAACGGAATCTGAAGAAAGGAACTTCAGAAAACATACCTTCATCTCACCATATACAATGAAACCGTATGTATGAAGCAGTGCATGTGGAATAAAGGCCACTGTACCTGACAAAATCTGAAAACAATATTACTACTGAGAATAGTTTCTTTTTGTCAGGCATATGATATGAAGATTTTACATAGTTCATTTATGATACAATTACCAGAAATTGAATTGGGTGCTTGGTCTTTTTAAGGGTATCCAATATTAGTTGATATTTTATCAGAGATGTCCTTAATTTCGTCTTAAAGATTTCTTCTCCTTCAAACATCCCTGCACTTGTTAAGTCCTGCTGAAGGCTTTTACGAAGCATCGCCATCCGGTGCCAGAGTAATTCAAATACCATTATTCTTGTAAAATTAGATATGGGATTTATGATTTGCATTATTAATAATATAAAGTGTATGTCTATTGATGTGTTGGTCAAGGTTAATTTTTCATATATGGATTTCGAGCAAGTGATGAATTTTGTCATCAGGCTAAAAACGATCACCGCTGTTGTCACTATAAGCTTATCACCTGCTTCCATATCTTGCGGTATTGCAGGGTTTTCCATTTTATCGAAAAAATCTTCAAGATACTCGCCAGTATACCATAGGTTTACCGCTACAATTATGTCATACAGACATATTACAAAAGCCATATAAATTATATTAGCAGTAGGTATATGCTCATCTTCACTTGTTATATAAGTTATCGACATGATATTTAAGACTATAGCAATGGTCACACAATACGTTTTGACTAAAGCATTCACTAACTTATTTGAGCTAGTTTTCCAGTAAAATCCAGCCATGAGTCGAGCCACCATAATTATTCGTATCAATGCTTGTGATTTTACACCTGACATCGTTGCACCACTATATGGTGAGTTGAATTCTTATTTAATACTAGCAGCAGTATCGACAAATATAAAACAAAGCACTGACGTGGCTTACTATAATGAAGGTTATGAATCCAAAAATAAGTTACATACACGCAGCATACTAATTAGACATAGACCTCATGATGGCGACAAAATAAACACACTAAATAGACCTACAGACACCGACTTCTAGTTACAAGTATTTTTAAAGTCTTATTCACACTTTCACAAAAAGATCAGTACCATGTAACAAACATTTTCACACCAGCTTCCAAGACCGACTGTCGGCTACTGCGGCAGTTCTTAAAAGAGATCAGCCATCTGCGCAGGACATAATATTATTGTGCACAAACAACGCACAGAAACAGATGCACTCTTTTTTCTTACTCTCATAGTCTAATGGAACGGTGATCCAACACGACTGGAGGACCGACCTAACAAACGCAACTTCTTTATTTTTCGAATTATCTCTTCTCCTTTCGAATTCTGCACTTGAAATTTTATGAAACTTTGCACGTTTGCGAGTAGGAGTCGAATTGTTCGAATCTGAAATAATCAGATATGGCATACGATTCTTCGCTGCGGTCGATTCTGATAGCTGACAAATCTGACAGGCTAGGTTGTTTTAAGTTTTTAATTTAACAAGTGCGCGAACTGCACCATAGCCACGGTATATGTGGTGACGAGTGACATTATGTTCGGTATCAGTCTCATGTCTACCGTGAACAGCCGCCATATTGTAAACTTGAGCGGATTCTGTTGCAAGAACATCATGGCATCCTGAATAGCGTCACGTGTGCCGATGTCTGAAATCATTATTCATTAAGTTACTTATGATTAAGAATTCATTTTGAAAAGTAAACCACTTCATCATTAAATTACCTTCACATAGGAGTAACTGCTTAGTAATACACAGTTTCATTTGATCTATTTCCCTGTTCACCATCTCGGCAAGGATGACGGGAGTAAAAAGGAGGACTATTTGAAGAAAAGCCTCGACACCAACTAAATTCATGTCCTGAGAGATGGATAGACATATCATTAGGTACAAAGATCCATTTTAACAATTTGAATTTAGGAAATGGGGGCTTAACACTTAAAGTGATCTTATTCAGACAACCTTGATTAAACTAACGGTAGGCTGTAATGCAATGTAACGGAAAGTGAAGAAAAATACTTGCAAATACATACCTGAATTCCGCTATATACAATGAATCCGTACGTATGGAGCAGAGATTGTGGAATAAAGACAATTACACTTGAAAAAATCTGAAAACAATAATAGCACATAGGAATGGTTTGTCTTTGTCGGGCATTTTAAAACTTTACATAGTTCATCAATTATACAATTACCAGATATTTGACTGGTTGCTTGGTCTTATTAATGGTATCCAATATTAGTTGGTATTTCATCAGACATGTTCTAAATTTCATCTTAAGGATTTCTTCTCCAAATATCCTTGTATTTGTTACATCCTGCTGAAGGCTTTTGCGCAGCATCGTCATTCGGCGAAAGATCAGTTCAAACATCATTATTTGTGTAAAATTAGATACGGGATGAATCATTTGCATTATTAATAGTATGAAGTTTCTGCTTATTGATAAGTCGGACGGGTTTATTAAACTTTTGTATAAGAGTTTTGAGTAAAACATGAATCTTGTCGTTAGGCAGAACATGATTACAGCTATTGACACTACAAACTTGTCACCTGCCTCCGTATCTTGTGGTACTGCAGGGTTCTCCATTTTGTCGAGAAAATCTTCAATATATTCGCCAGCGTAACGTAGGTTTACTACGACAATTATATCATACAGGCATAACACAAAAGCCAAATAGAATTGATTGAGCAAAGGTATATGTTCATCTTCACTTGTTATAAAAGTTATCGATATGATATTTAAGGCAGTAGCAATGGTCACACAATACGTTTTGACTAAAGCATTCACTAACTTATTTGAGCTCGTTTTCCAGTAAAATCCAGCCATGAGTCGAGCCACCATAATTATTCGTATCAATGCTTGTGATTTTACACCTGACATTGTTGCACCACTAGAGTTGAATACCGGCAGTATTGACAAATGGAAACACAGCACTGACGTGGCTTACTATAATCAAGGTGATGATTCCAAAAATAAGTTACACGCAGCATAACAATTAGACACAGACTTTACAACGGACCTTGGATATTGGATTAGGCGATTAACACACGGCACCGCGCACCGCCGCGTAGGGCGGTGGCGCTCAAACAAAAGAGCACCGCTCGAACGCGCGGTCAGGCGGTGTACGTGTGTTAGGCATCAACGGATTTAATACAGGTCAATGCGACATGAGATCAGCTTCACCGTGTATTAATCGCCTTAAGCACATGTGTACTCATACAAAAATATGTAAATCTCCCTAACTTTGAGGAGGCCTTTGTCCACAGTGGTCGTTTTTAGGCTGTGACGATGATGTAACTATACAGAACTTCCCCAAATTTCTTCAGTACACAAAAACAATACACTTACATAGGGGTTGGCTATTTTCGCCCCTTCTTAATGGAGCCCATCCACTCCCCGCTTGTCAAATAACTTACGCTATTAATGAAAAGCTTTCTATTCAATACGATACTGTGTAGAAGTGTTGTTGATTTAATTTATTGCCTCTGTATACCACTGTAGGTGTAGGAATTTTATTATGGGGAGTTTGTTAGGTATACCATTGATACTTGAGGTCAAACTTGATATTTTAACTTTTATCTTATATAGGACTTTTGGTCAAGAAAGTCCAACAGGCAGTATCGTGTTACCCCGTTATTGCTTTGTGGTGTCAAGATGGATTGTCGCTCCAAAATCCACTGTTTTTCGGCGATCTTGCCAAGATCGTCCGTCCACCTAGTGGGACATCCAAAAATGTGTTCTGTCACCACGATTTAGTCAATACTTTATAGTAAGTTGATACCCCAGATCCAGGTCAACTAAAGTTTTTAATCATTTATTAAGTTTTCATAATTTCTCGCCTATTAACTTCTCTCTTCGTTAAATCATTTTTTCGACCCATAAGTGATAGGTACGACATAAAAATTAAATTATACGTCGTAGCCAAAGTTATATTGAAATTAACATTAATATTAAAACGAGTGGATGAGGGTGACAGTTCAAAAATTAGCCGCACTGTCCACAACTTTCCTCATTTGGCGAAACGACTCACCGAAATTAGGCTCTTGTTATTGAAATATTTCTTTTGCCAGAAAAAAACTTATTTTGGCAGATTAAGAACTTGCTAGATCAAATTAATTATTTGACATACGAGGACATATACAAGATCTATTGCAGCTTGATTTAATCTAAAGTAAAAGGTTCTTATCCGACTTCTCAAAAAGAAGGATGCATCAATCAGAATGTTTACGTTTGTTTCCATATTTTTTTTGCTTAAATGCTTAAATGGCGAATTAAAGTTACTTTTAATAAAATAACAAGCCAATTATTAAATTACCTGTCAATTTTCCTCCATTCCTTTCCCCCTCAATAGTTGATCCCCTATAAAATTTATCGTCATAATTTTTGTCCTGTTTTACAAGCAAATTCCTTTTTTACGAGTTTCCAAAGTGTAGGGCGGTTGGGCGTTGTTTAGATAACTTTTTTTTGCATTGGCAACCCCCGTTGTATGTTGACAACAATTTTAATTTTGGACGTGAAAATTTTTGTTTGTATATTGTGTGTAATATTTTTAATTTTGCTCTGATGATAGGGTTGTGAATATTTAGATGTTATTTTTAATCGACATAGTTATGAATGCTGTCACTTTTGACCTTGTTACGATATCACATGTTTAAACATGTTTGTTTACATGGAATTTATATCATTTTAATATGTGATTTGTAAGAACTTAAAATTGTGAGGAACAGTTTTAAAATAGAAGCATCCTTGTCTATAAATGTCGAAAATTGTACCTAAGTTAGACTAAAAAACTATAATCTGACATTTGTTGTGCAGATGATAGTTTTTTAGTCAGTTAAAGATGAAAATAACAATAAATAGAACCAAACGTTAAGTAAAGTTCGAGTATACCGAAGTAAATAAACCACAACAACCCAAGCGTCAAGCAATTAATAGTTAGTAACATTAAACAGCAGTAGAACTAATTATTATACTTGTGTTTAATACAATTAATATCGACAGGGGATTAGCAAGTTTCTTGAGTAACAAGCGATCTCTGGAGGGAACATGTTAGGGAGAATTTAGGTCAATTGTTTGTCTGTTTGTCATGTAGTTCCTTCTCAAATATATGTACAATATATAAATGAATATTTGATGATTTTTGGCATCATTAAAAAAAGTGTGTTTATTTGAAGCCCAAGTATTTATTTCAGGAATTACTGGGCCTATTTGAAAAAAAATATTCAGTGTTAAATAGCCCATTAAAAAAATTTTTACCGGGTGTGCGGAACTATTCCCCCTGTTCGCAGGTGAAACCACTGACGTAAACTAGTTATACAACCTAGTTTAGACTATATTATAAAATGAGATTTATCAGAATAATAGTTTAGGGCTTTGGCATAATAAATTCGCAATATTTAACTCGGCTCACGACGCCGACGTATGAAAAACGGTTCTTAAAATCCTTCCATTTATTCTGGTAACATAAATATCATTTAACATGACTGAATACAAGAGACGGTCTAGCGGTAGAAGTAAGTGTAGCTCTGGTTTCCATAATTATTATCGTTGAAGTCTGCAGGTGTTTAAGCTTAATTTATAAGAAAACAGCGTTTTCGGTTATCTTGGACAAAAAAATGTTTTTTAAAGTCTGATTCTTGTTTTAGGATGACTGATATTATAACTTACCTTGATTGTGTAATGTCGTAAGTTATTTATTTAATACTTTGTGTACTATGTACCTTTTGTACGATGGCGGACTTATTATGTTATTAAAATAGTATGTGACTTGTACCACAACCAGCAAAGAGCATTGAAATTAAACTAATTAGCGGCATTTGCGTTAAGAAAAGACGACGATGAACAATACAAGCAGTATTTATTTGCTACTATTTCTGTGCACAAATGATTTATTGTTATAGTATAAGCTTTCATTTTTTAATTATTAATATAAAAGATTATGCCAGTGGTTTCATCGGACTGCGTCCTATGGGAATAAGTCTGCGTACCGGTATAAGAAGACGCAAGCCTACGATCGCCGGGAGTCGTCTCCTGTCACTCGGCATCCGCGGTGTCTAGCTCGTTCACAGCAGCAGGAAGGGAGAAGAGCGAATAGAAGAAGATGGCAACGTCTCATTCCCTCTCGTCCTGGACCAAGGCTTGAACCAGGGTCCGTCAATGGCCACCACGAGGACACGGCGGTACTCTTCCCAGACAGGGCACACCTAGACTATGCTTCCTGTCCTGCTGTCTGCACAGTGGTGACATCTGGGCGCCACCTCCGGCCCGATCCGATGCAGGTACCTTCCGTAACAATGTGTCCGGTGAGGACCTGCGTCAAGCCGATGTTTAGGGCGCCATGACTCCTCCCGAACCTCTCCCTAAAGAGATACACCACAATTAAGTCCAAGTAGGTTTAATTACTATGCGGTATACGTTAACTATTTTTGGACTCCTAACCTTCAATATTGAAAGCCACGTGTATTGTTTCGTTTTTTTTTTCAATACTGCTGCCAGTTTTAAACAAGTATTCAGCCTTACATACAACGATGTCAGCTGTTAAATCACAAACATTGATACGAATAATTATGGTGGCTCGACTCATGGTTGGATTTTACTGGAAAACTAGTTCAAATAAGTTAGTGAATGCTTTAGTCCAAACATATTGTGTGATCATTGTCTTAAATATCATGTCAATTAATTTTATAACAAGTGAAGATGAGCGTATTCCTACGATCAATTTAATTAATATGGCGTTTGTGATATGCTTGTATGACATAATTGTAATGGTAAACTTAAGCTATGCTGGCGAATATCTTGAAGATTTTTTCGATAAAATGGAAAACCCTGCAGTACCACAAGATAGGGAGGCAGGTGATAAGCTTATAGTGACAATGGCGGTAATGATTTTTTGCCTAACGACAAGATTCATCACCTGCTCGAAATACGTATACGAAATATACACAACCCTGACCAACACATCAACAGACATACACTTTTTATTATTAATAATGCAAATCATAAATCCCATATCAAATTTTACAAGAATAATGGTATTTGAATTACTCTGGCGCCGGATGGCGATGCTTCGCAAAAGCCTTCAGCAGGACTTAACAAGTGCAAGGATGTTTGGAGAAGAAGAAATCCTTAAGATGAAATTAAGAACATGTCTGATGAAATACCAACTAATACTGGATACTGTTAATAAGACTACGCAACCACTTAAACTTCTGGTAATTGTATCATTAATGAATTATGTAAAATTTTCAATTCTGTGCGTGACAAAAAAAGCTACTCTCTGTGGTATTATTGTTTTCAGATTTTGTCAAGTACAGTAGTCTTCATTCCACATGCACTGCTCCATACATACGGTTTTATTGTATATGGTGAGGTGAAGGTACGTTTTCTCAAGTACTTTTCTTCAGATTACGTTACCCCATTCTTTCCTGTCCTATGATGCTCTTAAAAAATATGTTCTTGCAGAATACTAAATTCGCTGCTCTCGAGGGCTTTCTTCAAGTAGTCCTCCGGTTTACACCTGCCATCCTTGCCGAGATGGTGAACAGGGAAATAGATCAAATGAAACTGTGTGTTACTAAGCAGTTACTCGTATGTCAAGGTAACATAATGATGAAGTGGTTTACTTTTTATAATGAATTCCTAATCATAAGTAACTTAATGAATAATGATTTCAGACATCAGCACACGTGACGCGATTCAGGATGCCATGATGTTCTTGCAACAGAATCCGTTCAAGTTTACAATATGGCGGCTGGTCACGGTAGACATGAGACTGGTACCGAACATAATATCACTCGTCACCACATATACCGTGGCTATGGTGCAGTTCATGCATTTGTATGATTAAAAACTGTAACACCCTTATAGCGAACCTCGCCTGTCAGAAACGACCGCGGTGAACGAATCGAATGCCTGAAACGAATATCTGATTATTTCAGATTCGTACGATTCGAGTCACACGCGCTAGTGTGTGAAGTTTCATACGATATCATATAAAGAACTCGAAAAGAGAAGAGAAAATCGAAGGATCAAGAACTGGAGTTTGACAGGTTTGCGTTCACCATAAAACTCGGTCCTCCACTGATTTATCTCCGGTCGTGTCGGAATGCTATCCCATTAGACAATAAGAGTAAGGGAATAGAGTGCAATTGCGTCTGCGCGTATTCTTGTTTAAATCCTGCACAGCTGGTTCACCATCCTTCGTATTACTGACAATCGGCTTGGTCGCCATTATTTGGAAAACGTTTGTATTCATAATATTTCTTGGCACAGTTGTTTTTTTGTGAATGTGTGAATACAATAAAAAAAAAACTTGTGATAATTAATTTAAAAAATCTTCTGGTATTTTTAATGAAGGGATGTCTTGGACCTGAAATGAAAGTGGATGGATAGAGAGGCAGAGGTAGACCGAGGAAAAGATGGATTTATTGACTGAAAGAGGACAATGAATAGATATGATAGAGAAATGGAAGAAAAATTTGCGTCGACATCAAATTAACAGGGCAGGAAGAAGTCTGTCATAGATCTAAAATAACTATCAATAATTGTACATTTACTCTTATTTTTCTAACATTTCAAGGCATACAATTCAAACCACACAGCGAAGTTCCACTAACATAGGTTCAATACTGCAATAATTTAAGGACTATTTTACCCATTACTTGCAATTTGTACCGCAAAATTCAGTATCTATGAAGAATAAAAGTCAGCTTTAAGTTACGCATGACAATACCGATAAATTCTATCATGATTCTTATGGGCAGTCTTTGGCTGATTTCCTTACAAATGTTTAGGAATAAAATGTGGAAGTCAGTCGTTTATTTGTACTTTTGAGGTGCTTGGAAGATTGATATTATGACCTTTGTTTATGAAGTGTGAAATCATCAGATGACCACGCTGTTGGTGCAGCGTGAGGAAGTGTCAGACTTTTACGAAACCCATCATGTTCCTTCTTAAGCCCTTTATGTACCAGGGCCGCGGTAACTCTTTCGAACATTCCCGCAGCCTTTGGTGAACCCTGGAGTGGATTTTCGGTCATTGTAGCCTTCTAACATTAGCATAGAATGTTTTACCTAATTTCATTTTTTTAAGAGCAGTAGCTTTTTAAAGAGGCATTTTACAGTTTCTTTTCTATACCACAATACATTGTAGGTTCAGCTTACTACCCCAATTCGTGTATTGAGCCATGATAATACATTTGTTGAAAACTTCAACTTGGCGATATATAAAAAAGCAACATTAGCATACCCACCCTATTTTTGGGGAACAAAAAAATATAAATTACAAGGGAAAACACGGTTGCTCAAAGTTTTCGAGTTATAATCGTTAATTAAAACCCCCGGAATCCCCTGTGAGTTATTACGTAAATCCCACCCCTAGACATTTAAATAATGCGATCGCATACAAATTAGCGTTGCATTTTATTACGAAAACAAACAAATGTCTTGTGTTGTTTTCTTTATGTAAAACTGCTTATGTTATGAATGATAGTATCACATTCAAAATCGTTAAAATAATTCCCATAAAGTAGTAACTAGGCAATTCAAGTTATAATCGAATTTGTCTTCACCGTTCGTTATGTGATAAAGAACTAGATATGGGCACATCCACATACAAAAAAATTTAACAAATAAAAAATAAACAAAAAAATGTGTGCAAAGTTTTTCTAACCCACAAAAAATAAAACCTCTATTTAACTACGAAAAAGGATTAAAATTATTTTGTAGGTAATGGCTGCATAGCGGTGTTTCGTTCCCTAGGTAAATACAAAATGGCCGCCACTCGGGAGTATGCATTTATATTCTATGCAAATAAGTGAATTCCTTTAATGCTAGCGAATGCAATTAACTAATAAGTTAAAAGATAAATTTTAAACTATAAGAGAAAAACAGACGCGATTATTTTGGTCACGTTAATTACGAAAGCATAGAAGAGCACTACAAATTTTATTACTTAAATTAAATTTTAAAGTGACTTTTTAACTCTCTGTACTTTGTAGTCTAGAATTGAAGTTTTGAGTACATATTTTATTTATTATGATGCTTGAATTTTAATATCTTAGCCACCTGAATAAAAGACGTTGAATTCATATAAATTAAAGTTCCCAATTATATTCTAAATATGTTCGCGGTTACTGCGGCGGATTCTAATTTTATAAAATTATTTTTTTAATAAAACTTATTCAATTATAATTTCAAGTAAGTAAGTATTTAATAAAACTTTTAATTAATTGAGTTTTATTTACAGAACAAACTTTTTGCAAACAAATTGAAAACATTTTGAAATGCCATAATTATTTTTAGGTAAGTAGATATCTAAGTATACCACAGAAAGAGTACCTAAGTAATTTAGTTATAAGGTCAACCAAATTAAATGCCAACTTAGTTGGGGAAAGGCTGGGCAGATAAAACATAAATATATATTCCCATTTTTTTATGGGAAATCATCAAATGACCGCTGTGGGTTAGCAGCGTGAGGGAGTATCAGACTCTTACTGACTAAAACCCACCATGTTCCTTCCTAAGCCCTTTATGTACCAGGGTCGCGGTAACTCTTCCGAATAATCCCGTAGCCCAAGATATTCTTTCTTCTAATGACAGAACGATTTTGTTCAGCAGAACCTCAAGATTCAACTTACCAAGTTACTTATCTCTCTTCACCGTCAAAACCCAAAACCCAAATCAATACTTAATCAGACTACGAGCGATTACAATAGCAATTTACCTACACACACAGTTTACTTAGTATTACCTGTACATCAGATCTGTAAGCCAGGGAGATCGAATGTAAACATCGTTTCGTAATGGCCATGTCATTGGCGCCTTGTCGATAGAGAATCGATGCTATCTTGCTTTGGCACTCATGAGTTTTAAGTGTAAGTTGGTTACCTTGTTTTGATTTGTAACAATTGGCTTGATAGGTGATTAAGAAAGTTCAGTGCTTGCCGCGGTCAGTATGTGGATGGGCGAACATACCTGAGCTGCGATACTGAGAGTTTCATAGCCCCGTATCTCGGACAGATATCATGTAAAAATTTTATTGTTTATGGCTGCTTTTTGTAAATATTTCTCTTTTTTGAACTAATTCCAAAGTTTGTTATTTTTTTTACCTGTATAGATTATAATTAGAAGCCAAACTATTATTCCTTAACTTTGTCGAGAAATATACTTTTTGTCCTTATTTGGTCACGTACTATTAAAAATCATATCGTAGTAACTAACATTATCTAAAATCTACATTTATATTATTTCATCCATCACATGAATGTGGTATTAAATAATTTGGACAGTGAATACGTGACTCATTGAAATATACTACCTACAAAAAACAACGGTCATTTTTAATCAATCAAAACTGTCAACTGTCGTGTGGAGGCTTGACATTAGTGACAACTGTTTTGTATTTTTTTTTAGATAGTGAATACATAATTATAATTGGTTCTATTGTTGTACAGTAATTATTAGAACAAAAATGCTCTTTCTAATTATTAAAACCATAGTGCGTCATTTACTTCATTATGTTATATTAGATAGAGTATATAAGATTATGGTTACCTGGTTTTGTCAAAAGAATTCATATGAGCCTTCCAAAATTATCCTATTGCAATATCATAACGTATCAGCTTTATTGACTATTATGCTAATAGCATATGACAGATTATGTCGTATTAATGATACAAGAACAATGCTAGTTGAATATCTAGGAATATCTAGAGTACGGATCAATAGGAGAAAAAAATATATGCTAATCTGTGGTTTGTTCGCATTTTTTGTGTAATGACATTGACGTTGTCACTTTTGACAGATTCAATTGCGCGAGAAAGTTAATACGATTTGTTTTCCATGTAGTAAATTATGTAACGTTTAAAAGTAGTGTAGTTCACCTTTGTTTAAAAAAATCCAGCACATATCTTTGCGCCAAAAAAGAAAAATTGAATTTAAAAAAATCCTCCATATTATACTCGAAAGTTAATAGGAAATTTCCTAAGGTCTGCTCTCAAACACTTCAACATCTTATTAAAGTTCCACGGCAAATTATCCTGTAGCCCCTAATCCTGGACCTCATTAAAAACTCCGCCGTCCTGTCCTCCATTTTCTACGGCTGCTCAAGTTTACCTGAAACGAGAAGATATTGTAATTAATATTATTGGACGCCGTATTATTGTAAATGAGAAAAAAGTATGTAATTTTTCTCTTTGGGTCTATTAATGTAATAAACATTTTAATGGGATACGAGTGCAGTGTAAATCTACAAGGTTAATCATATCATCATTTGGACGTCAGTTAGACTGAACAAATTTTGTTGTTTATCTACTGAAACTTTAATCAAACAATAATTGTAAAAGAAATACTGCAGACTTCTAAATATCTCATATCGTCATTCTACGGTTGATCATAGATTCTTGAGAGGAACCAATAAAGGATATAAAAATCGTTTTATTTAAACTTCGTCTTGAAACTCATTTATTTAGTAATATAGGTGGGAAAAGCTCGGAGGATGATGATGAGGTGCCTACAAAAGAAACTTTTACCCACTCATAAAAACTACTCACGTATAAAAAGTAATATACTATACAGACACGCGGTAATATAATATATGTTAGTACTTGAACCAACAAAGGTGGCATCACTCAAAAATTTATAACTTCATACAAACTAAACTACATAAAGGTAAGTTCTCATTTAACTTGCAAAGTTCTTATAGAGTTGACTTTTATAATATTTGTTAACTAATCAACTTGTAAAACAATTACTTTAAATATTCCAGAGAATGTGTAGAAATAAGCAAACTTTATTACTTTAATTATTCTTTAGGATTTGCTTTCTATTTAATAAGAGAAAAGATTTTAAAGAAAACTGCGATTTAAACTATATAAAATAGAGAAAAAGAATTATGGACTCGTATAACATAGACAAAAGGGTGAAAACTTCAAAAGACGAGTAGGTATGTAAAAGTTTGCTCAAACTTAATTAACTATTTATTTTAAAGATACTTTTGCCATTCATTCACCTTGCATTGTGCATAAAATGGAAATATAAAATCGTAGGAACAAACATGGCACACAGAAGTGTAGAAGCATACTTTTACTCCCGCAAAGATAAAAAAAATCGATACCTACAAAACAAGTTCACTACAGCACTATATTCAAGCCCAACCATATTTTCCCAAAGCCAACTTTTTCAGCTAAAAGCCTAACTCCCACTTTAGTCTTTTTTCCTTTTTTTGAGTTCACAAAGAGGCCCGTTAGCCAATATAAACTTCACTTCACTTGGGCAGGCAGTTAACCCAATCTTTTTACTCGTTCAACGCAGATTAAATTTAACTGTAGTACGCTTGTAACTTTTATAATCGTCATTCTTTTTGTCCGTTAACTGTGAAGTGACGAGAGCGACGGCGAAACGTCAACCGGGCACAGTTATGAAAGGATACAAAAAAATTGTTGAAGGAATTTAAAGCTAGTAGATAATCTTTACCTACATAAAGTTTTATTTTCTACTTTTCAAATTGGTATGTAACATTTCATTGGGTAAAGAAACTATTGAGCAGGCTATCGGACAAAAAAATTTTTTTTGTTTCACCAACTTCGAATATGTGAAGCTAATTAAGCCATTAAGTTATGAAATATTTTCTTCAAGTGTAAGTAATAAAACGAATATAATTAGCTGAATATTTTTAATTAAACAATAAAAAGAGACATATTTTTCAACACTTCGCCTTTTATTTTAGTTTCTCTTTATGACAGCTATATTCCCGCCATAAACTGACAGGACCGCCATTTTGTTACCACATTTCATTTTATTTTCAAAACCACTGTCATTCATACAAACATTGAAACAAAACTAGACATAGAACTTTAATTAAAACACATGAAAAGCATTAGACTAATTAACACACATTCGTTTTAATATTCTAGACTAAAAATTGAAGCAGCGAAAGTAATTGGTTCAAAAAACTAATTTGGGTCAAGCTAAAATGTGAGTCAAGACATACTTCTATGATTATAATTAGGTAATTAGCTAAATTACATGTCCATATAGCTAATTGGGAGAAATAATTTATTTGACGTTTATCTAACAAGCAACTAAAGACTTTGCAAGTAGGTTAAAGTTTCATGAATTTTCGAATCACCTGAACGTAGGTACAGTTTCCTAAGTGCTACGAACTATGTTAACTTAGGAAATCCAAATACATTTCTACCTGTAGGTATCATCATAATAAAATATCTTTTTCTTTGATAAAAAGTGTGCCGAATTCAGCCGTAACTCCATTTCGTAAATAAATATTACTGTCGGGCGATGTATCAATGTAATATTCTAGTTCTCTTTTGGAAATCAGCTTTTGAATATAGGTCTGACCTTAACCTAGTCTCTCTTTGATCAATAGACTATCAGGTCGTAGTTGTACCTAATGCTTATGTATAATTTGATCAGAACATGAAAGGAAAGTATGTATCTGGACTGCCTATGGCTACAATTACAATAAAGCTGAAGAGTTTGTGTTTATTTGAACGCGTTTAGCACAAGAAGAAAGGTTCTTTCAGTGTTAGTTAGCCAATTTATAAACTCGGTAGATGCTACCTTTTATCCGGTGTAATTGGTGGAGAAGATTATGATTATAAAAGCGTATTATATCACTCCTGCTTAATAAGGAGGAACCATTCAATTCAATATTTCCTTAAATTCACAGAAAGCAATAATTTACAAACAAAATAGCAAAACAGGAGCTACATAAACTAATATGAAATTATCATTCTAACAGTTCCGGAGATAAATTGTAGACAGGATGAAATCTGCCTTCCTGGCACAGTCGGATGCTGTAGCACACAAGGATATTCGAAGGTCGTAAAGCCTACAATTTACTACGAATAATGTATCACTAGCTATGTACATTGGGCTAGGAAACTTCACGAAATACTGGCGTTACTGCTCAAATTTTAAATAAACTAGCCGTTTTCCCGCGGTTTCACCCGCGTCCCGTGGTAACTACTGCATGTACTGGGATAAGTGTAGCTTTCTAACTGTGAACGAATTTTTCAAATCGGTTCAGTAGTTTCGGTGCCATAAGGGCAGAAACAAAGAAACACATACAAATTGTTTAATTGAATGTAAGTATATAGATAACAAGTTCAACGGTTGACAATTTACATAAGAAACAAGAAACATTAAATCTAAATTAAAATTTCCAAGTATAAATCTATACCCTTTTTAATTTAATTAAGTCGTTTCCAGCCCCTCAATTTAGACCGTCAAGCTATACGTCATTCGGCACGCAGTCGTAATGTCGCTAAAAGCCCGTAGATCACGCGAGATGGCGCTCGCAGTCAAAACAAACAAATCAAATTCAGTCGGCCGCTGACCTCTGACGGGGCAGCACGTTATTTATGTAACGCTCTTAAATGGCGATTGACACGCAAACGTTACAGTTAAGAATTTGGATTTATTGTCGCTTGTTCGACTTTTCAAGTTGGAATTAGGTTTGTTATTTTCTTTTGGTGCTCTTATTCTTAAGAATTCTTGAAGTGGATTGAATTGTTATGCCCAATTTAGAGGTAAATATAACTGTGTTTTAAGTACTTAGGTAAAAGATAGCTAGCATGCATTTCACATTAATATGAAAATCAAATTAAGTTCCCAAAGATTTATCCTAAATCAGCCTCCACATTGCAGCGTTAATTTAAACAAACAAATTAATTTACAACGTAAATACACGAAGCCAAGTGTTTACCGATCGGCAGCTAATTAGCAGGGCCTTGTTCCTCTATACTCTATGCGAAATCTGATAACAATGAGATTTTCTCGTAACAAAGCAGTAACTAGTTCCCGGTGATATAACCATGCCTCTTCAAGCGGTAGGTTGAATTGATAGGATTGGTAACAATATTATGATCCTTATAATGAAGGTATATTACCTAATTATGCAATTTACTGTAGACACTTGAAGGGATTCTTACCAGAGGCGGCTTGTGACAAAATTGTTTGGGTGTTCACTTGAAAAGTCAAAGTACCTAGATTCAACAAATGGTACCGAGATTGTGAATGTTTTTTCATTTTAATTGAAAGATGAGCTAGGTCTTCAACGCCCGTTTCAGTCCAAGCAGTCTCACCTCCGCCGGCCGTGCCCGCTTCAAACAAAAGACACGGAAAACAAAATAATTTGTTACTCACATCACAACCCCACAACCAAGGTGCACATATTGTTCGGATTTAAACACACGCGTATAAGTTTTCGTTTTTGTGGTACATTTTTGCGTAAGGTTAAGTTCAGGCCGTGCTTTGCCTTCAATTCAAGCCGAATTTGTAAGGTTTTCTCTCAGTTTTTAATGAACTCCACATTGTAATTGTCCATTTTAACACTCACTTTAATAGTAATAAGTAACAAGTACAATCTATTTCAACACGTATGTGATTATTAAGAGCGTGTACGCTCGGCGCGCGATGTCAACTTTAGGTAATTCAACGCAAAAAACCGCGCAGACTAGCGTCGCGGCTGTGTGCGTGCCTATCATACTTCACGTATAGTCACACAAACCATTTTGATCCTTTCGAGTGAAATTGGTAGAACAAAAAATATATTATTTAGTAAATAGTTAATAGCGGGAAAATAGTGTAAGTCTATGGATGTCTAAAATATAAAAGCATGAAAATAAGTCGTTAATACTTACACTCTTTTGCAAAAAAATCGGGCACCTATGAAAACCTTGGTTTTGAGGACTTTCTGTATATTACATACAATTTTCAACAGTACTAAATAGTCGACTGATGATTAATGACAATGTTAAGAGTTTCTGTATTTTAACCGATTTCAAAAAAAGAAAGGAGGAGGTTTCAATTAGATTGTTTTGTGATTGTTCTCAATTTGATTGTTCTCGATTTCTCAAAGACGCCTGGACCGATTTGAAAAATTGATTGTTTATATGAATGGTCCAGTCCATCCAGACCGAAAAATTGTGGTCAAATAACAACATTTGCCGGAAAGCCAAATATTGGTGGAGAGCTTGGGTTTACCATTGCAAATAAAGTTTTAAGTTATCTATCCTATATGCTTCAAAAGTTATTCGAGATCAAAAGTCAAAATTTGGGTACATCCAAAATGAAAAAAAAAATTATAGCTCGATTGGTAACAGACATCTGCAATAAGTGATTTCTAGCCTAAGGAGTCCGCCATATTGGATTTAGACTCGCGACACATTTTTTTTCGAGTTATTCATAGCAAGCCCTTCATTTGATACCCATATCGTAGGAATGCATTAAAAACATTTTTTTCTCCATCTTGGGTATACCGCCATATTGGATATAGAATCATACATTGTCATTAAAACTGAACATTCAAACAAAATTTCAACTCAATCGATAAAAAAAATATGCTTCAAAATTGACCTTTAAATAAAATAGTAATGTATCAAGATTTGTTGGTCGCGCTTGAAATGTACTCTATTCTCGGTATCCACGGCAGAGGTTATTCACCCTACGCGATGTGACGGAGCGACACGTCCTCTCTCTGTGAAGCCTTGCGGCGGTCTGGTTTGAGTTGACTCGCGTGCAGCGTTTTATAGTAGTTTTTAAATAATTTATAAAAAAATAAAAACGAGAGATTAAATTATAATATAAAGTTTATGTTTTAAAGAAAGAGTTATATTACTATAGTAAATAATTGTTATATTAAATTAAGTAAGATAGATATGTAAAAAAAGCATTTGAAATTCACAATTTTTCACATTGTTAAAATATTTTTTTCTGAAAGATAGAGACCTAAATCAAAAAAAATTTTCAACTAACTATAGGCATGGGGATTTCGTCTATGAGCAAAAAAATAAATATGATTAGATTTGCCACTGTTTTCACATGAATTTAAGCTTCGAAATAGACGCTGAACGGGAATTTTATAAAACATCTGTTACTTTATAGGGGTTTTAAGTATTTAAACTACACAAATTGAAATTTATGTTCAATTAACTATATAGACAGTGAAATTACCTTGCGTTATTAAAAAATAACATAGTTATAGGATAAGTAGTTACTGAGAAACAGTGGTTTGAAAAGTACCATTTTAGTCCAAATGGCGCGCGGTTGACGTACACGCTCTTAATTTAAAAAATCCCGAATTAGTAATTACATTCGCAGTTCGCGCGCATGAATGATCTGTCATCTGTTTGTTTATATCAGAGTGGCAACGTCGCGCGCAATCGCTGTCGGGCGCGCGCGATTGGTAAAATAGACCGACCGGCAACATCGCGTGAGCGGCGCTCCAAAATTGGCTATTTTTGCATAGAAAATCTTTTGTTTCACGCGCAGGCCTATGGCGAAATTTCTCTTTCACTCCTGTTGGATTTCGTATTACGGCAATGTATTGAATCCTGTTTCATTGAAGCGCAATCGCGAGCGCTCCGGTTCGCGCGTTACCTATGACATGATGGTGTATGGTATGATGGGTGTGGGCAGTGGGATGTGTAGGTAATGTGTAAAGGTTTTTTTTTAAATTAGTATTTACAGTAGTTCTTTACAATAGTTTTTGAGTAAGTAATAATATTAGTAATGAATTTAAGGAGTTTAATTTTATTATTAAGTACCTATTATTAGGTACCTATATTTTTTTATGAAAGGGAGTTCACTGCACCAGCGCTCCTTAGGGCGAGCCGCCTCTGATTCTTACCCATCTATTATCAAAAATATAGCAGAAGAAAAGAGAGAGCGTAAAGTCGGTGAAAAACTTATTATGTTAGCTGAAGTTCGCCTATTAGAACGTGCTTACCGAGGAAGGTTGTAAGCTACTTTTATCCGGGTGTGCGGAGTAATTCCGCAGGTGAGTTCTCTGGCGGAAACTAGTAGTAAAAGTAACAAAATCACTTACTTCGTACTTAAGTCACAGACTTCAAGAGATTAGGCCACTAAAACACTTCCAAAAGATGCATTCAAAAAGACGTATAATTTTATGAAAATCTGATAACAATCTCAAAACATACTTTAAGAGCTATCCCAAAAATCTTCAGAACATTCCGAATATTTTTATGAAATGTCTACTGCGTACCTCGACCTTTTTTTATGTTCAGTAAAAAGATAATATACTCAAGATGTCTGTTCGGGCCGCTCAAAAGTTTTAAGTGGAATATAAAAGTGAAGTAGAACAAATTCTTGGCGATTTGTTATCATAAGAAACTTGTCCTATAAATGGCGCCGTGCAGTCATTACATTTCTGGAGGAGCTCCTAAATTCGCGAGTTTCTGAAAGAGTTATATACCCTCTTATTCGGCTACAGTGACTGCTCTCTACTCATATTAATTTATGTGGGAGCTAGGATGTTCAAGAGTTACCGCGGTCCTAGAACTTAAGATTGCTTTTACTCGAGCGGATTTTTCGCGCGGCAACGCTCTTAAACAATTGACATCCAATGATACCAACAAACAATACACCTTACGTACGTATTGAATGTGTCGCGCGCAGAAAAACCGAGAGCATAAATATGCGCAATAAAATTCACTAGTGTGAAAGTGCTGCAAAAGTCAAGGAATGAAGGCAATATTGGATAAATATGAGGTCCTTGAGATCGGGCTCAAAACGTACCTACTGTATTTTCATAGTCAGCTTTACATTAGGTAATATAACCCGTTTGTGCTTTACCGTAGTTTTCAAAGCCCCACAAGATACTACGCCCTTCTCACTCGTCAGATCTTTTATGATAAATGTGTAACATTTCAGAATACTGAATAACTGAATTGTGAATAAGTTTTACTTACGAGCTGAGAACTATTTTATTAATGGCAGGCAAATATTTAAAGTAATTTTGTTAGGAGCAATCCTTGGTAATATTTTATATATTCATAAGTTGGTATATTTTAAGCAAAAGACAAAAACTGAGTAATATCAATATTGTGATGGATTGGTATTAGAGAGGAAATAGGATCAACTGTATTCCATAGCTTGATGTTGTTTGCTTAGAAAGCGAATGCTCGATACAGCTTATAACGAAATGTTACAAATCAGTCGTTCGCCGCATCGACAGATGTTTGCTGTTCACTGCTTTTTAAATATTTTATACAGTTATCCGCATTAGCTAATGTGATGATGATGAAAGTTAGGGTACGCGATTTAAACTTGAGCGAGACCTCACCTGTATACCCTTTTGCAGTTCGCAAACGGCGCATTCCCAGCTATGGACACTCCATTATGAAGCCTATCTTCAATTTACCTCTAATTCAGTCTATTCCCCAACCACTAAATCCATTAATAACCCTAATATCAGTCTAAAAATTCCAGGTCAACATTAAGCGTATTACAGTAGTAATAGAATTTTCATTACGCAGTATGAAACCGGGCCACATTTTCAATTTACCCAATTTACATTAAAAGCAATGGCGTCTGCTTAATTGTATTTCTTAATACGCTATTTCTATGTACACTAGCGTTTTTGTTTAGTTTTTACATAGTTCAATTCAAAAGTTATTTACTAACGTACAAAAAGAATGTTGTGTGTTACGTTGAAAAGTCGAACCGATCTTTGATTTGCGATAAATAAATATAATGGAACAAAAAATAAGAGCTTTCTACTAAATCTAATAGAACTTTTAACACATAGGTACTAAAACCTGAGTAGGTTTTAATGGTTGTATTTTAATAATAGAACATTAACAGTAAGAGCAAAAGAATTAACTATTGTCCTTTATCTGATCGTTGTAATTTGCACACTATCATTCATCTCCTTAGTGATTTCTAAAAACTATCGTCCTACTAAAAGTTTGCAGTAGGGATTAATGACTCGAATTATTGTTTCCAGAAACATACAATTTTTTGGGTGAAGCACCTTTGTTTGATCATTCCAACATTCAACAACGAATATTAGGGCGTAATATAATGAAACAATAGATACCCACCCCTACGCTTATTAAAGAAAATAGCTACCCTTACAAACGTAATATATTCACCTTAAATTATACCTTTGAGTCAATAAACTTTTATAGTAAGTACTCACTGTCTTACGTTAACGAATACATATAAAATAATATTATTATTTTTGTTGGTGCTTTTCTATTATTTTTTGTGGGTTCGAGTGGTATTTTTTGTTAAGTTATCAATAGGAAAAACAGAAAACCCATAAGTTATATATTATTTAGTTAAGCAAGTATAATATTTCACGATAACAGAAGCCGTACTAATTTGATAGTAGGTAAATTCCTACTTAATATTTGTAAGGTAAAAAAACTTGCAACCGATATGAAAGGAAAAAGCTCAAAAAAGAAGTTGTGGGCCATACTACAGAAAATGAAATATATCAATAATCTCATAACAAACTGAAAACCGGCCAAGTGCGAGTCGGACTCGTGCACGAAGGGTTCCGTAAATTACAGTTAAATCAACCTATCTCAAAAACTATAAGAGATACTTTGATCAAACCAAAAATCGTTGAAAGAGTTAATTAGCATGCATCACCTCTATTTTTTTTAGAATTTTATACCCCGTAGTTATAAAAATAGAGGGGGGGGACATACTTTTTACGACTTTGAGAGCTGATATCTCAAAAACCGTTCACTTTAAGAAAAATGTTTTTTAGAAAACTTTATATCATTTTAAAAGACCTTTCCATTGATACCCCACACGGGTATGTACATCGAAAAAAAAATTTCATCCCTCAGTTACATGTATGGGGGGCCCCACCCCCAATTCTTTTTTTTACTATTTAGTGTCATATTTTTGTAGCGGTTCATACAACACATATTCCCATCAAATTTCATCACTGTAGTACTTATAGTTTCCGAGTAAATCGGCTGTGACAGACGGACAGACGGACAGACGGACAGACGGACATGACGAAACTATAAGGGTTCCGTTTTTGCCATTTTGGCTACGGAACCCTAAAAAGCTATCTTGCATACTTTAACAATACAGCGGTTTTGACCCTGAAATGCTATACACCCACAATTTCATTCAAATCGGTTCAGTAGTTTCTGAGTAAATGCGGGACACACAGACAGTATTACTTTCTTATAGTTATAGTAATAACGTAATAAGGATTATCAACCCCTACTTGTAGAATAGAATACGTAAAGCTAGCGTACAGAAATTCCAGCACTTTGTTGATTAAAATAGGAATTAATTAAGCGAGCTGTTGAATGGTATTTTAGATACGATTGATATTGGCGAATGTTCTACGAGTTTCCCTGTATTTAGCATCATCAAATGGTGGTGAGGTTCTTTTGTAGCTTTGGGATTGATGTAGTTTCCAGATTAATTTTTGAAGACTCATCATCATCTCCCGAACCTTTACTCAACTATGTTGGGGTCGACCAGTCTAACCGAAAGCAGCTGAGTACCAGTGTTTTTAAAAACTGGATTCGGGAATAAAGCTATTGAGGAGCTGGTGGCTAAGTAAAAGCCACACAGGGTTGACCGAACTTGGTACCGTGGATAAGTGAACATCTTATCATGGCGAGTTCCTTCGTGCTTCGGCAGGCATGTTCGATTGGTGGATTCCAGCTGACATTTGAATATCTTTAGCAGTCGTTACGGGTAGCCAGAAAGTCTGACAGCCCGTCTTACCAAGGAGTATTGGGTAACTGATGATGACGAATCAAAAATCTATTCTAAGACCCCAAGTAATATCTATGAGTGGTTTAAACAATAAAAATGCACTGGACTGTGTCTTACTAATAAAAATGAAGCTATAAATCGGGGGTCTTAATGACCAGAGGGTAATGGTGCGTTGTAGGCGCGCCATTTGAGGGTTAAGTTTGACGTTCCAAGTATTAGCGTTAGTTAAAAGCTTTAATTTACTTTGTAGTGCCTTTTAGTTCTAGATCGTTCCTGTGGCTTCGCTCGCTATTTAAAAAACTTCAAGAAACCGAAGGCGACTGAATAATTCTTGCTATAGTTATCGGCACGAATCTTTAGCTCTGACCTTCACCTGTGCAGAAGTAATTTATTGGGTCCCTTTTGTGGTATGAAGTGAGGTGAGGGGGCGGGCTAAAGCGGTAATTGGCCAGTGCATCGCGTCATAGCCATCACTCGGGATTGGTTCTTTGCTAATAAATCACTTCTGCGCAGATGTAGGTCAGAGCTCAAGATTCGTGCCGATAACTATAATATATGCGAAAGTAACTATATGTGTGCCTGTTATGCTTTCATGCCAGAGCTACTGAACCAATTTACTTGGGCACACAACTAATATAGAGCTTGAGAAAGGACGTAGGCTACGTTTTTACTTTTAGGAATTCGTTCTCCACAGATGCAGATGAAACCGCCAGCCAAAACCATAGTCAAGAAAGTTTACGAAAATTATCGAGAG
This sequence comes from Helicoverpa zea x Helicoverpa armigera, assembly GCA_033682625.1. NCBI lineage: Eukaryota > Metazoa > Arthropoda > Insecta > Lepidoptera > Noctuidae > Helicoverpa > Helicoverpa zea x Helicoverpa armigera. Next base: position 3,923,526 of record JAWIIS010000017.1, read on the forward strand.
TAACATAACACTATTACACATATCTACATTTAGGCTAATTGCAGACTTAGGTACCCAATCTAAAATAACAATTCAACTAACAAATAAACTTTGCCAAAAACAAGCCACTTAAAAACCAATAAACCAGTAGAACAAATTCGAGCAATTTAAAACAACATCCAGTAATAATTGTCACGTCTCGCCTAGCCTCGAGGCTAAAGATTAAACTGTTTGGCACGGTCCCGAAACGAAACCACTAGTGGTTAAGCATTCCTATAGTCGTTTATCAATTTAGCATTGTTAAATCTTGAGCTGCAGTGTGCTAAATCTTAATTAGTTTAAGGCCCAAGTTATGTACTGTACTGTACCAGCCTTTTTATCGTCCCACTGCTGGGCACAGGCCTCCTCTCCCACGGAAAAGGATTGAGCATTAATCACCACGCTTGCTCAATGCGGGTTGGTGATTTTCAGACTTAATAGTCTAGGTTTCCTCAAAATGTTTTCCTTCACCTTTTTATCAGCCGTTGGTATCCAAGATATACTTAGAAAGTACATACAAACTTAGAAAAGTTGCATTGGTACTTGCCTGACCTGGAATCGAACCCACACCCTCGAGAGGTTCTTTACCCACTAAACCACCACGACTACCTAAGTTAGTCCTGCCAAGTTATGTAATACTTTTTATCCTAGTACGGGAAATAGATCCCTTGAGATGGAGGTGAAACCGCGAGCGGAAAACTGTAAGGTATATTTTGTGCTAATGTTTGCCACGAATGATTTCATAATAAGTACTTACGTATATCGATAAACCGAATATGTACGAGTAAGTGTCGTATACAATATGCTAACGAGATAAATCGAAATACTGTCACAAAAACCATTTCAAAGTACCGATAGCATAAACTCAATTAACAACCCGATTTCCATTCAAATCGATACCTACATGATCACTCGCGCTTCTCGTCCGAAACATTACCATTTTCCCACATTGACAACCGAGATAAGATCGGTAAAACACTGTTATATTATGCGAATAAAAACATGTTATCGCGGTATCGATACCTAGTTTGAGCAGACTGCAAATTTTTAGTCGGCCCGATAGTTGGTTTGGGCTCATAAATCAATATGAAGATGAATGGTAGCACCCAAATTACAAAGATAAAGTGCAAGCTTCTATCAGCAGTTTCACCCGCATCCCGTCGGAGCTTCTACACGAATCCGGTGAAAAACTAGCCTATAGCCTTCCTGGATAAATGGGCTATCTAATACTGAAATATTTTTTCAAACCAGACACATAGTTCCTGAGATTAGCGCATTCAAGTAAAAAAACTTTCCACCCGGTATCAGTACGACTGAAAATTTTTTGGAAGTACCTAAGTCTTTCTTTAAAAAAAAATGGCAATATGGGGCAACTGTCGGCCAACTGTTTAGTCGCCAGTGTGGTACTCATATCGAGTAATCGATTACGAAAGCTCACACGTCATCGAGAGAACTTATCGATGTTACGCCTTGGGTCGTAAAGCGGGTACACTTGCGTGCAAAATGCTCTGTAAATATGTTTCGAAGTTTATATTGTCGTGTTTCGATGTTTTATTTTATGAGAGGTTTTGTGGCCTATAATATTTTTAATCAGATATGATAGATATCTATGTAGAGGTAGTATAGAATCTTATATAGGTGAATGATGTGATGAACGCTCAATCCTTCTCTGTGTGAGAGGAGGCCTGTGCCCAGTAATGGGACGATACAAAATTATGATGATGATGATGAATTCAGTAGATATAAGATACTTGATTATATCTTTTTGATTGTTGTTTTTATTTTGTTTATCATAATTTTGTTTACGTAAAAAACTAGACCGTGAGCTTGACTGATCTGTATTAAGAAATAATAAAAATAAGTACTAGTAAAGTTGTGTTAGTGTAATCAATCAAAAACGTTTCAAGTAGACGGTCGTTAGCAAAAAACTTCTTTGTGTTTTTTCTTGTAACTAGATATTACTTGGTGGACACAGAAAATTCGCTACTTCGAGCATTTTATTAAGTTTTTGTAGGCACCTTTTTCGTAATAAAATGTTCATTAGGATTATAATAAAAAGGACACTGTCTTAATTAAGCTGTACCAAAAAATTTTACAATATTTTTTTAAATATCAATGTGAAATGAAAACTACGAAAAAATATATTATATCCAATTACAGCAACAGCAAAAAATACATCGACAACTTTGCACAAAACACTAAAATTCACACGTACTACGAAAATAATTAAACGCCAAACAAAACGCTTACTCGATAACATTTATCGAATCGAAATATTTTCGATACTAATAAATTGGTTCGATTTTAGTGTCCCTGAGTGTAAAAGGTGCATTATAAAATATTCAGTTGATGTTGCTATACGATTCACGTGGCAATCGGTTCTTTAAGTAGGGTTGCCAGCCTAGGCGGGGTTTTTAACAGCGTTTCGTTGCCAAGTTGCCAGCACTTAAAATGACGAGAGCTGAGATGTTTGCCCGTAATTGTGGGTAAATAATGTAAAGTATGTATTTGAGAACAGTTAAGTGTTGGTACACAGAAAGTATTGGTATTGTAATCTTGGGAGTTATCACTCTTTCTGTATTTATCTCTTTGAAGACTGCTATCAGCAGGAGGTGACAACTTTCGAAAGTTACCCTCGATTTGTCAGGGTTCCTATCATCATATCCTGAACCTCATGACGATGGGACCATTTGGGAAGTGTACACTTTCAAACCAGAAAACAAGTCTTCAAATCGATTGGTGAACGACCGAGATATGGACGTAAAAATACAAACATTCAAATTATTGAAAACTTCCTTCTTTTTGGGAAGACGGGTAAAAAGGCTTATTAAAACATTTAATTATAGCATTAAGTGTAAATAAAAACAATTAGTAACATTAACAGCTTAGTAATGTTTTCTAACGTTTCCTACAGATTAAACTTGTATGAAGTACACCCACGTACGTCTAATTTCAGCCAACAATAAAGTAACAACTCACAAGGTTGGAAAATTCCACTACCTTTAATTTCATTTACAGTATTTTTTATATGAAAGTTTTTCATGGAATTTTCACTGCATTTTATAGAACAAAGTCCTCAGCTGCATTTATTTATCTGTCCGAGATAAATTTAAAAACTACTGCACCGATTGTCATACGGTTTTCAGCAATAGTCATTAGTTAGGAAGGTATCATTTTCAGACCGGAGTAGCAAAGGCTGTCCGCTAGTATGTACTAATAAAATAAAGCCGAAGAGTTGGCTTGTTTGAACGCCATAATCTCAGGAACTACAAGCCTGTTTTAAAGAAATCTTTCACTGTTATCAAGCCCTTTTAGTGGGGTAAGCTATACAGGCAACTTTTTAGCCTAGTTCAGACCCCAGCTATTTTAAGACCAACAGAGAAACCTCAAAATACCCATCTAGCTCAAGGTTCTCTTTCGTTTTACGCAGTCTAAACTTACAGGCAGTTAGATAATCTATTCTTCATAGCCTACAAGTGTATATTGTCCTAGTTTTCATTGTGTGTACTTCTGAAGTAGAACGCGTCTGTCGTTATGCCTTAGTTTTCTAGACTGTGTCCTCGCGTCTCAAGTGTGACCTAAATTCATAATTTCCCTAGAGGTTTTAAATGAGATTCAATTAAAATGTTGGTGATTTTATTTCTGTTTGAGATAAGTATTACGTTGTTATTTTTGACTGACTTTCAAAAAAGGAGTACTGAATTTGAACAGTATGTTTGTGCACTATTATCTCACGTTTGGTTGAACCGATTTCAATGCTGTTTTAAGCATGGTATTTTTTGAATAGGTAAAGTCTTTAGATTTATTATATTGAAGTCAGTTTTTTTATTAATATTACTGGTTCTTTGGTCTATAAAGCAATTAGGCTCCATTGGCAATTAATATGTAGTTTGATTTGAAGAAAAAACATCTTGACAGATTCCGAATACACACACAGTAGGGACACATTTTGTGAGTAACTGTCAAGACTATAACAACATTAACCATATCTATTCCATACCCTTCCAAATAAAAAAAACTCTAACTCAGGAAGCGAAACGACTAAATAACGTAAAACAATCTCCTATCACTTTACAAGAGCATCCGACGACTGAAAAAGGGCACTTACAGACTTCCGTTACAAACAGTCACACTGTAGCCCGATTGCCCCATTGCCCCTTTGAGCGGCAACATCAAAAAACAATTTCGACCAATCACAAAGCAGTTACTCACTAAATGGACGCACTCCCGTAATTGAAAGCGCGTTCACACCATCCTTAATTTGATTGCGCTTTAATTCGTAGGCGTTGATTAATAATAATAAGTTAAATTGAATTATTTTACTGTTTTTTAGTGGGTGTGAGTCTTTAAGTTTATTGGTTACGTGAATGACGAATGGATTCAATAAAAATGTGGCTGGTTGTAATTTAGTATGGAAACTTAGAAAGTGTGATATATTAATTTGGTATTTTTAAAGTGACCAACGATTTCCTTGGATCGTTTATTAAAGTCGCGTAAAATATTGGTGTAGCTGACAAAAAAAAATTCTTGCATTTTAAATTATTTTGACTTATAGAAAACTCAGTTCGATTCAGAAATGATTGCTTCTTTAAGTCAATAGACAAAGTTATATGACTATTTAACCACATTTGGTCAGTTAACCTCATGTTTAACTTGTGTGTAAAGTTTCCTTCGGCCAATAACCGAACTCAATTCAATAGACGGCTAGCGAGAAATAGTTATTAGAAGCTATGAAATAATTGCTTTCAAATATGCTGTTACAATAACTTTATTAATTTATGTAGGTATTTTAATTCTTTTCACAGTGGGAGTGGACATTATGTATGTGCTTTTTACGTACCAAATCGAAGGGGTTTGTAATCAAAACCAAACTGAAAGCTTAAATAATTTCTAATGCTACGCTAAATGATGCAGAATTAACAAAAACAAGTTTGACAAATCAATAAAATAAATTACAGCAATCATTACCAATGTTCAAGGTATTATTCAACAATACTAACTAATAAAATAAACTGTCAATCCTTCTTATCTTGATCTCAAACTTACAATAAAAAAATAACTCAAATAATTTACGGAGGGTCGAATGCGATTGTTTGAACGCGATAAGACTTAAGAGGGGTACTACAAGGGAAATAAGTCATTAATAGAAATAACATGATATTATTTTGTGGGGTACGAAACAGGATCGCAGGGTAGATAAGGGTTGGATCACTCCCTTTGTAAAACTACCCTTGTGGCGAAATTCATTATTGTTATTTTTTTTGGAGAATTGCTATTGCAACTGTTGCTACGATTAACAGACGCAATTACTATGGCTTTTGTGTTAAAAATGCAAATGTAAATGTCTCTACGAAAGACAGACGTAACGATAGAATAGAGTAAAGAGTTACCTATATTGAAAAAACCGTTGCCTAAAGATACTTATCCTAGAAATATGGAAGGTACATCGAATATCAGTGTTTCAGCATACATAACAATAACGGGCAAGATAAACCTGAGAAAATTAATTATAACCCACAAATGTAGGTAAAACCAACATTTAACAATGGGGATCGCAACCCATCCAAATATTGACCTCATTAAAACCCCGACCCAGTGATGAAGCAATATAACCCCTATAAAACATAGCCGTGTTAATTATATTAATAACTATTTCTATGATAAGTATCAGCAATTAAATAAATGATTTGGTTAATTAAAACCTTTTGTTGTTCTTGTTTGTATCTTTTGATCAGGGTTCTACAACCCTACTTACCTTATAATATTATTAATGCGAAGGAACTCCTGTATGTCTGTTTGTAGCCATTCCAAGCCAAAACTATCAGACTGATTTAAATGAAATTTGGTACACAGTTTAGCTGTAGCTTAAGAAAGGACATAGGTAACATATTTCTTACTTAAAGCAGTACCTAGCTGCAAAATGGTATTAAAATAAGTATTACACATACATAGTATTTTTACCATATATCTCATTTATATATAATATGTATCTTATCCTATTGGGGATAAAATAAGTCAAGTAATTCATGTTTAATTAAGACCATGCACACCATTAGAGGTGTCGTTACGTAGTAACTATTCAGTAATCTGTGATACCGGGGAGTAAAAGGAGGCTTATAGCTGAATAACGTAATTCTAGAAAAAAACTTTTTTACAATAACAAAACCGACTTCCCAAAACACTAAAAAGCAAAAAAAAAACTATTTTTAGGTGCATCGGCCTAGAAGTCGGTGTCTGATGGATGTTACTAAGTTAATTTTGCCACCGACTTCTAGGCCGATGCACCTAAAAATAGTTTTTTTTTTGCTTTTTAGTGTTTTGGGAAGTCGGTTTATTTTTTTTGTAAAAAAGTTTTTTATTTAAAGCTTTTCAGTGATACGTATAGTTGTCACTATCCATACAAGTGGGAAGTTCTCATCAATACAAAGAATATAAGTCCAAATACGAGGTATTTTACATATTCAGTTGTCGAGTTCCCTCGACTTTCTCTGGTCTCCATCATCAGGTCAGCTCCAAACCTTCACTGTTGCAAAGGTCTTGTCAATACAAATAATTTAAGCCCAAACACGAGGTAGTTTACATATTCAGTTGTCGAGTTCCCTCGACCCTCTCTGGTTTCCATCATCAGATCAGCTCCAAATCTTCACTGTTGAATAGTGCGTTTAGGCGTACACCTGAGTATCAAGTTTTTACCCTATGTATGCCTACAACTTTCGAAGGTTGCCCTCGATTTCTCAGGGTTTCTATCATCAGATCCTAACCTGATGACTATGGGACCAACTGGCAGCTATTCCGAGTCGAACAAAAAGAATCACGTAAATCGGTCCATAAACCTCGGAGTAATCGATGTACATACATAGAAAACAAAAAAAAAAAAAAACATACCGGCCGAATTGATAACCTCCTCCTTTTTGGGAAGTCGGTTAATAAATAGGTTTAAGTTAATTAATATTGAACTGCCAACAATAATGAGCCAGTACTACTTACATACCAGTAGCTCTCAAACAACTCATACGCAGCCAAAATAATCAAAATAAACCTACTTGCAAACAAAACTGCGAGATTTAACCAGTGTTAACCACAAATCAACCCGTCACACCGCCATACGTGACAATTAGCAACAAATTACCGCCATTTCAAATATTAATCAAATCTATTAGCACCACCATTTTATCTTAAACCACGTCCGTAACATATTTCTTCAGTTTCAGAGTCCTAATTATATTGGTTTCGACAATTAATCGATCACTCTGTCGGAGCGAGATCAGCTCAATTGAACGGGATAGGAATTTGATTCAAATTTGATTTGATCGTGCATGTGGGTAGACGGAATTTTGTTGGTTTTAGCTTAACCACGTAGTTTGGTGGTTTTGTTGTAGTGTTATTTAAATAATATTGTTTTGTTAGGTGTTATGGATAATTTTATTGCAAATATTTGCACTTTGACACGCTTTCGTGGTAATATAGCCGATTGATGGGAAGTATGGTGGAGGAATAGATGAGATTTTTGTAGATCTGTTTTGGTCTGGTCGTGCAGTACTCTCGTTTTGGGTTCAGGCACAGGTTCGGGTAACTAAAGGAAACTGCTAGTTCGTAAAGAGATTTACTTAATATCTTCTTCTACTTTTCTTCTTAATAAGTATGTTGTTTTAGATAACACTTACTGACCCAGTCCATCCATTCTATCATTTATTGCAAGCAGGGCAACAACTGTAGATTACCAGTGATGTGCTGACGAATTGAACGTTAGCGGCTACCCATCCAACACTTTTTATCAAATTAACCCTTAATTGGCAATCCATGTCAAATAAATTCCGAACAAGCCAAAAACGATTTCAAAAATCCGCAATAGGTACATCCATCAAACCTCAATTTTCCCGTTACAATTAAAATCTTATTCCGAGGACCCATCGGCGTTTTAAAAACGAATTACTGTCGAGACGACCCCTGCTTTGGTATGCATCAGGGGACCCGAACATTCAAGATTCGACGAAAAAAATTGGGTTCCGCAGCATAATTTGAAGTCTGAAGATGTGACAATGGTCTTGTTATTTTTGCAATGAAAATTTTAATTTATAATGAGATGTTGCGCCTTCGGGAATACCAAATGATGGTGGAGATAGTCACTAAATTGAGGGTTTTGCGTTGCTTGGTAGCGGGACATAACTCTAATAAATGCCTTAACTTTCTTTTACCCAGCTATAATGTATGAGGTACATAGCGCTTACATATTAGCGGATTTTCCATTAGGTTTTCCAGAGCGGATCGTATGCAGGCAGGGTCAGCAAGCTATTGACAAACTACGACACGAGAAACTGTGCAACCGGATTTTTGTCTCTCAGAATGGTCCCACAGGAGAGAAAATCTGCCATTTTCTCCTGTGGGTTTTTAGACTGCGCTGTAAGAGTCTGTGACACGCCATAACACAAAGAATCTCTAATTCAATTTCCCTCAAACAGATATAACACCATCTCAAAGTCACAAATGACATTTCAAAACTGCCACGCTAACATTGAAACATTCTTTCGCCTGCAACCTTCGATTTGCAAGAACCGAAGTTGTTACGAAGCAATTTAAAATTAAATTCAACCTACAGGACCACAGCAGCTTTCACTTTCGCTGGTTTTTTTTTTTCCGAAGAATTCCCGAGTACCTAACCCTCAAACGTCCAGTAGCGTGACAAGTTTAATTTAAACTTCCCGGGTCGGATAGGCCCGCGGTCGACTTTGAACGATTATAACTTTGAAGTGTTATTTTTAATGAGTTTTTGTGGATTTTGATATTATTAATGCATTGGATTTCCAAGTGCTAACTTATATAATTCAGTGACTTAGCGCTTTGGGTAAACAAAAGCAATTTTCGGCTGTAAGTGGTCGGTCACCTGAGAGTTGGCTGACAGAAGTATATTTCATAAGAAAAACAAAAAGGAAGAATTATTTTTATTAGCACAGTGTTTCAAAAGAAATATAATATAAATCTTCCACAAAAAATCACATAACTTTAACTAAATCAATTAAATTAAATAAAATATTCAACTCGCGTTTTTGAAACCACATTATATTTATTAACCACATCACATTATAAACTACAAGTTGTATGAATGACTAATAACTAACAAAACGTGTAAATCTTATGATAATCTCAGTCATTAAACTTACCGTTTCGGCATTGAATAATAATTAATATCATCAATTATTCTTAACATACACCAGACATACCATGGATTCCATACATTTACACAATAATAGTTTTTATATCCTTAACATAAAGTTGGTTTTTGATTGAATTTTTAGTTGTTAGTTGTATTTAATCTGGTAGGGGTCAATAGTACCGTAGATAAGTAGTGTAAGGGTTAATATGGTGGTAATAAAAAACTGTTGAATGGGTGTTTATTTAACAGATGTACAAGCTATGTATAGTTGTTGGACATAACATCTGGCTGAAATAAATTGCAGCAGCATTTATTGTTAATTATAAAATAATCTCAACAAGATATTCTTCTTCAATCCAGTGTTGTGGCAAGCAAACCCTAGCGAAACTTTCAGCCCCCACACCTATTGTAAAATCATGGAATGCAAATAAATTAATGAAACTTGTCCACTCTCCGATGTTCCGAAAACATAAGAGACAATTTAACACTCGCATTACACCCATCATCTGCTTAGTCATCTTTCACCATCCACTGAAAGACGCGACCGCTCAGTAACCAAAATCTACTACTTACCTAACACACAAACCTGCTACTTACGCAAGAGCTTCTCACATTACAAAACAAGCACAAAAGGGCTTAACTATTTAACAAAACGTTGCGAACCAAATATCCTCTAAAGCACACATTAATAACTAAATAAAACATTGTGTCTACTTTCAGAACCTGAAAATCCAGGATTATCCTGTTAGCAGGTGAAAAAATCGGCCAAGTTCAAATCGGAGTCGCGCACGAAGGGTTCCGTACCATTATTTATAAAATAGACAAAAAAATCACGTTTGTTGTATGGGAGCCCCCAAAATATTTATTTAGTTCTAGTTTTCAGTATTTGTTGTTATAGCAACAACAAAAATACATTATCTGTGAAAATGTTAGCTCTCTAACGGTAACGGTTCATGAGATTCAGCCTGGTGACAGACGGACGGACGGACAGAGGAACGAAAACGATAGGGTCCTGTTTTCCCCTTTGGGTACGGAACCCTAAAGAGCAGTACTATCGTGCTCAAAAGTTTAAAGAGAACTTTTTATCTGCATGCAGTACGACAGCTGAGTTAAAATGCGTGTCTTCAACTTGGAAAGTTGGATTTAACTGTACCTACAAGTTGGGAAATACGTATCTACATGTTTTTGAATTGGATTATTGTGCTGATCTTCGTTCGTAGATCATGTCCTTGGTAAATATAGTTTTCTGATAACTTTCGGATTCGTGGAAAAAGGACTTTATGGCGATGAGACCTCTACATCACTTGAGGAAATGATTTCTTTGCCTTTCAAAAGAATAATAATAAATAATGGCGTCCAGGGCCGATTTCGGCCACGGCGGCTGTTCTCATTTAAGGAGATCAGCCAGCTGCGCAGGACATATTATGGTGCAAGAAGATTTGCGCAGACACAGGTGCACTCCCTATTCCTTCACTCTCATAGTATATGCAGATTCACTCGTTCCAGGACCAAAAGAGGTCTTAAAAGGTTCCATGCTAGCATCTATCACACCATTTGATTTTTCATTGTACACCTCAGACTTGATTACAGTGTCCACAACTATCATTGTCGATGGTCAATCGAAGACCCCAAACAGTTCGGTTCATTAGGATCGCCATTTCCAAAATCAATGTTAGTTATATCAGTTACTAACCGAAGCATGTCCAATACCCACAGACAGTCTATTACGGTAATGATAACCCGGTTACCGAATTTGGAGACCCTAACTAAGTTAGTGCGGAGTTCATCAATCACCCAAGATCTATTGATGTGGAAAGGTCGATCGGCGAAAGAGTTTGTAAATCTAACCAAGTCTGGTTGGAAATTGTATGTAATATTTGCGTGAGGTTTGGAGATCAAAAGGCTAAGTATGGAATGGACAGGGTTTTCAGCTTTGGAAACAGTTCTGTCACTAACTTCTGCCAGTGCCCCGTGGGAATTACTCTAAGAGCTAATATAAAAAGTAGCCTATAGTCTCCACAGATAAATGGGCCATCTCATACTATAATACTTTTTCAAATTAGTCCAGTGTTTTCTGAGATTAGCGCGTTCATACAAGCAAAATTAGAGATTTACACATTATATGTAGCAGGTATACTTTCATTCAAAAGCCATTAAATGAATGAATGTCAACACGTTATGTAGTAATCTAAAAAGCGGTTAAGACCAAAACGACAGCTAGTTTTAGCATAAAGAAATCACAAATCATGTCCTTTTCAAGGAAACGCCAGAAACCGCATGCAAATGTCTCTCTGCTCTGAAAACAAAAGAAAACGTACAAATCCTCACGTAGAACTCGAGTTGAACTAATCTATTCACATTTCGCCAGCGTTTTATCGCTAACCAGTTTCCTTTGAAACCTTTAGTAAAATAAGCTTTGAGCTGTAAGTTTAGGTATAGGCTACAGTATTAGGTTAAGTAGATGTAGAACATGACCATGTCTTAAATAGTCTAAAACTACTTCTTAGAGATGAAATCATAAAATTGTTTAACATATTATACGTAACTACAGTTCGAGACTTGATAGAAGCCCTAGAGCGTAGGTAGGTACGGGCATGTATCCTGTGTCAGAAATTACACAAAGAATTGGTAGTTTATTTCTTTAAAAAAAAACTGTACCAAAACACAACAAAAGCGCAGAAAATCACATTAAAACTAAAAATCTCCACCAAGATAAAAAACAGAACAAAATGAAGTTACAAAACCGAAATCCTCACTTTCTGCTAAACTTATCTATTCATTTTTCACTTGCAGTGTAATGGTAAACTAGTTAGGAGCCTTTGCGACCCGTAGCTAAGTTAGTAGTCTTTGTAACATCTATCTAAATCGAATTATACGCCGGGTCGGGCGTGCGCCTCGGGCGACGGTCCGTGTTGCAATGTGGGTTAAGAGAAATAAGCGGGTAGATTACGATTTTTTTTTATTTTTTTTTAGTTTTTGCGATCAGATTCGATATTGCGTTTGAATGTAACGACTTTTGGGTGTTGGGGGGATTTTTATTACGTGGGTACTTGATGTGATGTTTTTTTTTAGATAAGCCCTGAAGCAGACTTTGACACCTGGTTTCTTACAAGCGTTTCGTTAATCGCAAATTAGGTACCATAACTTAGGATAAGCACAATTTAGTACATCTTCACTATAATGATAAGCACCTATGTTTCAGATTTATGCTTCGAAACCCTTCAATGAACTGTCAGTTTGAATGAGGACCGGTAGGGCTAGTATGCTACGGGCATGTTCGAAATAGTTCTCAGCTCTGAAATTCATTGCGCGATGCATAGATAGATGTAAGTCAATAACAGACCGACCATTGACTGTCTTCATGTCTCCTTTTACCCATAGTAGTTTGGTAGTGTCATATCATTCAAAATGTGTATCGTACAATATGTTTTCAACGCAATTTGGATCTTCTATACAATTACTCTTTATTTTCTTCTGTATTCATGTAATTACCATTAATTTTATCATCTCCTAACTTAGACCGGGCCCATAAATGTTTGTTACAACAGTTGTAAAGCTATTTTCATAATATCTTCGGCAAGTGGTTCGCATTTCCACGTGTTTAGTCTCCCGTGTATTCTGCGGGGCCTGTTTTAGTTTAGTTAACTAGTTTTAATTAACCTCGGTCCAGGTAGTTAAGAGTTTTGTAGCTTTCGTAGGGCGTATTATGCCAGTTTGTTAAATGTTGTTTGATATTATTAGTAGGTACCTTGTTGTTTTTTCGAGTTTCATTTAATGGTACCTGGTGAATCAATAGTTTAGTTAAATTCGTTCTGTACACGAAATTGATTAATATCAACATGGAATTAATAAATGAACTCAATTTTTTTTAAATAATAAAGTCCTAGCGTACGTAGACGCATAGTATTTTGGATAACACCTTTAACCATCAGCTATGAACTTGAATGTTGAAAATGACAGTTTATGGTATATGTCTAACACTAAAGCCGATCGTTTATAAGGACCACGTTATATTATAAGGTCATGTTTGACACTGGACTTATCTTGTATTTTCTTCATACATATAACAAATCTCTTAACTCCTATTACACAATTCCTTTTCTCAAAAATGAGTTAAATTCACGCCCGTTCTAACCAGACACATTCGTGCAAGAATTTCCCACACGCGCCTATCGTGTGATCTCGACAAGACGCGACTAAACGCCTGGTTATCTAACATCACCTGTTCTTGCTCTGAATTAGAATTGGCCTGACAGTTTAAAAATCCAACCAAATGTGAATCGGACTCGTGTACTCATGGTTCCGTATTTGAAAAGGCAGAGAAGTCTGAAAGATTACTTTAAGCAGAGACACCACAACACATAGGGGTCTCTTTTCAAAAGCCAATTCGTAGTATGTTAGTGGTGTCATGGTAAATCAAGGTATATGGTTACACTTCCGTAGAAGGCAGAATAGACTGACAGATTACCTCGAGAAGAGACAATAAAACATATTTAACGGTAAAGGTCTCTTCTTAAAGCCCAGTGGTGTCATGATAAATCTTTGAATACACCTTTCTTGACAAACCTCGTGATTTTGTGTCAAAAATGACGTCATTAAGTTGTTGCGTTTCTCCGCTTACCTTCAGGTGACACGGAACCCTAAAAGGTCCACCGTCAAATCTTAGATTGTGGTAAAGAGGTAAGAATTGTAAGAAAAATCCTCATGTTTTTTAACCGCTGGTTAAGGAAATCGTTGTTTGGAAATAAGTTTGCTTATGGCTTCTTATTGTTATTTGTTTTGAAAATAACACTTGAAGCTAAATGCTCAGATATGTAGTCGTACTTATCTAAGCATTTATTATATAGGTAATAATGGGAGTTTGTTTATTATGCTTATTTTACCATAAGTAAAATAGTATAGAAAACATTTTTGCCACGTAGGTACTTTCTGGTAAGTATTCATTTAACTATATTATATCAATAATTTAGAAACCTATCGTATGTACTAAAAAACAACAGAATCTAAAATAATGCTAATCACTAATCCAACTAAAAAAAAAAAACAAATTGACAACAAACCAGCTTTACAAAAAACTGACACAACATTTTTACAGCTGCAAAACTCACATTTGAACTGTCCAAATCATGTTGTTTTTCCACGAAAAACACAAATAAATCAAAACAAAACTGTTATTTTTGATGCAAAACACATTTATTTGTCGTTAAAGTACATCTAACTCCTGGCTAGGGTCATGAAACTGCAATTCAGATGGTCCGGCTTATTTAGAGGGAGGATAGTCATTGTTCAGAGGTTTTCCTCTATAAACATTGACCCCGTCTGCGTTTTCGTTTGGAGCAAGTTACAGGATATCAACGTAGACAACTTCTTCCTCTACGTTAATCAAAAGTAGGCTATGTCCTTTTGTGGGCTCCTGTCAATCAAGTTTAAAGTCTGCAAGAAAATACGTTACATCCGCATCGCGAGATATTGAAGGTCCCATAAATAGCATTTTCATAAATATTTACCACTTCCAAGAGTGAAGTTGTAGCGCGTAAAATTCTCAACAAGTCATGGGAAATGGGTGGTTTATGAACACTTAGCAAGCTATTTATTTATATTTTTTCCCCTAAGAAACTCCGCTGTCTTCTCTATCTTGCAGCTCCCTTCCATCCTATTAGAGAGAAGGGGGGAAGGCAAAATGTAAAAAAAGCCCCAACGGTAAGAGGAATACAAATCGAAGTATCAGATTCTGTTATTTTTTACCATAAAATCCTTCTCTGAACGTAAGGTGAAACTTTATTGAATGAAGGAAATCATTTACTTTTATGTTAGTTTTACGAGGACCCCCCATTATATTGTTTTGTCGCAATAAGCAAGGCGCAGTTGTTGTCTCTTCATTTTTATGTCAATAGAAGTAAAGTCACATATCGTTGTTAGTTCTTCTTTTATGACACATATATACATATTTCCCAAGGTTTTGCCTGTGGTTTGGTAGAACTGCTAGACTAAAGTACTTGTAAACTGGTAAACGTCAAGCCGAAATGGCATTTAGTAAGTATCATAGCAAATAGGTATGGTCTTTTTGTTGTGGTATCTTTCTTTAAATATTTTGTATTAGGAATGCAGTCTGTATTTACGACCAGGTACAAATTCATTCATCTCATATACTGCAGATAAATTCCTCATGAAAAACATGACACTCCTCTCGTAAAATGGTGAAACAAGAAATGCATATTATTTTCAAAGCGTCAAAAACGTCCTAAGAGATACGAACTTAGCCGAACTGACACGATCTTGACACGAACACGCTGTGTCATCACGGGAACTCGCTGTCTGTTTATTTACAAGACACGGGAAGCAAAATGGATTTAGAATTGTAGACGTTGTTGAATGGTTTGCTCTTTTTGGGTCTCGTTAGATTCTTTCCAAAATAAATCGATGAACTTTTAAAAATGTTTTTTTTTTTTTTTAACTCGGAAAATCTTTTACTTACTCTTTAGTTTGATATTTTTTTTAGTGATTGAATATGTGCGTATAAAAATAATATCTTCCGTACTGTGATGACGTATAATACTACTTGCATCACGAAATCACTCACAAAACAGTCTAATATAGACTTAGATTTTAAGTAGACCGGTTTAAAAAACATGAGGGGTCCTGTTCAGAAGAATTCAATTTTCATAAGGAATTTTAGGGAGAAAGTAAAGAAAAAATCCGACCTTTTTATTGAGTCTTATATATTTACCCGAAGCATATTGTTTGTTTTTTTCTTTTATATACTGGTTTATTACTTATTTATTATAAGCTATAACATATGGGGTAAGCGTATCTTTTTATATTTTCCTCTAAACAGCTTCGCATAAAAAGTAGACATAATTATTTTCATGAAAGGCTGTAGGTAAACCTGAAATCGACGATTGTACCTTCATACGGTCTTTTAGTTGAAAATAAAGTCCATGAAACTGAATCCTTACGAAAATTAGGTATAAATACGTAACTCTGTCTTGATATGATAATAAAGAATAATCTGTTTAATCACCTTCTATCTGTCAGTGCTTTTGCACATTAAAACTGACTCAATAGGTAAGGTTTCACTAGCTTCCCGCCTACAATTTTGACTGCGACCCGTAGGTCGATAAATAAGCTGTCTAACGTACAGAATAATTCAAATCGGAATAAATAAAACAGATAGACCCTATGGTTCTAGAATGAGTAGGTATACTTAGATACATTTGCAATTCGGCACTCAAACCCTACATTAGGTACTTCCCAAACCAAGCAAGTAAAGCCACGGGAATCAGCTACACTACCTATACCCGAAATTCCCTTGTAATCTCGGATTATGAGCACCCTTTGTTTGTGGCGGGATCCATTTGACATCGCTAATTTCAGTTGTTGAATCAGATAACATGAATGTTTTTGCTGGCTCCTGACAGTGACAGCCTGAAACGCCCGCCATTTATAACGAAAATATCGGTGGTACCTAAGTTATTTTCAGGCTCGTACTTTCAAGGCTTTATGTAATTCTACAAGTATGTACCTACTTATCCATGTTTGTTTTGTCGACAGAGGATATGGCCGTTTTTTATCGTCATCATCATCATCAGCCTATCGCAGCCCACTGCTGGACATAGGCCTCTCCAAGTGCACGCGGTTTTTTTTTATATCAGTCAAAATTTTAGTGATAGAAGTTAAAAAATATTTCTAAAAACTACTATGTTCGACTCAGATTTAACTCCAAAAATAAACAAAACAAATCGAGTTAGTATTTATTTACATTCAATATCAAGTTTCATCCAGTATTTTGTTTTAGTTAAATAAATGAAAAAGAATTGTTGTTATTGACTATCATATTATCCCAAAGCTTTTTTCCGACTATGTTGGGGTCTGCTTCCAGTCTAACAGGATGCAACTGAGTACCAGTGTTTTACAAGGAGCGATTGCCTATCTGGCCTCCTCAACCCAGTTACCCGAGACCACAAAAAATACCATATTTTTTAAGCCTGTCCCCCTGGACAAAGGTCTTACTATATCATCTCCACACCTCCCAATTCTTCAAGCAATCCCAATTGCAAATTATTTATAACAATCATGATTCCAAGTAAACATTTCTAGGAACAATCCCCCTGTGGGTTAGCAGCGGTGAGGGAGTGTCAGACTCTTACTGACTAAAAACCGTCGTGTTCTGTCATAGGCCTTTTTTGTACCAGGACCGCGGTATCTCTTTCGAACAACCCGCAAGGAACAATATTCTGGTCGGAATCTCAGGTACCAAGTAGAACCCACCGTCCGCATTCGTGCAACACTCTTGTTCTCAGTGACACGATCGTTTTGTTCTGCGCTACACCGAAACGTTATTCACGTAAACATAAGTAAAACTTAGAGCTGGCAACATTTCGTTTGTAGCAAATGTATGCAAAATTAATGCTTTATTGTTTGAGTGGAGGTTTTCTATCTCTTAAGGTGTTAAATAAAATACCAAATAAAATACAGTGCAACACGACACCGCCTATTCGTGTAAACAAATAGAATCGTTGATTGTTTTTATTTTTGTATGTATTAGTTTATAATTATTTTAATGTTATTTGTGTATTGTATTTTCTATGGGCCCTAGTTGCCTGAATTAAAGGAATAAATAAATAAAATAAGTATCGGGACACCTTTTTCACACACGGTCGGTTAACCCCATGATGAGTTATTGTTAACTATTGATAAACTACATATAGCTAATATGTTTAAACACCTAGACCACGGCCAACAAACATGCTCGTCACACAAATGTCTCTTCCGTACCGGGAATCGAACTCAGGACCTCAGATTCAGCAGTCCGGCATGGTCATTGTATTAGTTATTATTTATACGGACAGTAGCTAATAGATTTTAAGTATCTTGATAACTGACAAGGCGAGCTTTTGCATGTGTACCTAATACATAATTTGTCATCATCGTGCGAGTTAAAGACACACACTCACAGACTGTCCAGTGTGCAAACACTGTAATTTTTTACTTCTAATATTCATTGAACTATTTTCTTTTTGATAGATCCAGAGTGTACCTACTCGGGCATACATACGAGTATTATAATATGTATCTCATACCCGTGAAAATACACCAAGCCCCACGCTATGCATGACTCCATTAAATATTCAACTACATGCCAACGGTACCGACCATCCCCAATTAAAAGTTAGTCTCTCGTTAAAATAAACGCCGGTCAAAGTTTTAGTATCGATAAACGTTAACGATAGATGTTTAAGAAAACTCTTAAAAGAATTTTTGGGACGATAAAATACTGTTGCTTATCTTCAAAGATGTTGCATGATGATGCAGATTATTAATGCGAACGACAATTTGTTTGTTGTGCTTTTGTGTCTTATGAAAACATATTTTAGAGGTAAATAAAGATGTTTGTAAACTATGTACTTTCAAGAGCGCAGGTAAAACCGCGAGTAGACCTTAAATGTATACTAATATAATAATGAGGAATAGTTTTTTTGTATGTTAGTTTGTATCCTAAAGCTCCGAAATTACTGAACTGATTTAAAAAGTTCTTTCACTATCGGAAAGCTACACTTTTCCAAAGCTTACTCGTCTTCTTCTTTTTTATATAGGCTATTAACCCTGCTTTATTTTAACTATATTTTAACCTGTACGGGCAATAGTACCTACGGGACGCGGGTGAAACCGCAGGACTACGACTAGTGTCTTATATAGCGGGTCCATGACACATTGAAAACATAATTTAGCTATTCTAGCGTAATACGAAATTTGCTTCGAAGAGTAAGCAGCAATACCTCTGAACAAAACATGGCCAATCAATATCTGCCCAATGTCCGTTAAGAGAGTCATCGGAGCGAAGTCATATGTGGCGGGATTCAATTATGAAATGATTAGCAAGCATATCTGCCAATTAGTTAAGGTTTAACAGATTGAATTGCTAATTTACTTATTAATGTTCTTACTGTCCAATTAGCGGTCTTAATTAAGTGGTTGATATTTGATACTGAGTGTCGCTTTAGTCTGGTAGTCGGTAAGCCCGACTGCTGCGCGAGGGGTCTCGGGTTTTCAAAAAGTCTGTAGGTAGACATTTTTTGAGTTCCGTAGATTCAAAGTCGGGTAACGCACGTCTTTATTTTTTCTTGTTTTACCTACCACCAAAGAATATTGAGTTTCAAACCCTTTCGTGAAGACTGCGTAGAATTTCGTAGACATACCTGAAAAAATAAAATATTAACATTAAACCAAGTTTGCCAAAGCCTAGAATTAATATACCTAGGTTAATAAATTGAAAACATTTATAATGTAGCTTCAACATCGCAAAATTCAAACACGACAACGACATATATCAACATAAATCAGACACAAATGAATTAATATCATAAAATTACCATAAATTATTATAATCATAGATTGAATCTATAAAACAAGAATGAAACTGGGCGAATAAAAACGGCATTAGTCACACAAAAAAGGAATTTAATAACAAAAACACAATTTAAAGAAACTAATTTGTAGAAATCTAATCAAAACCAGCATTGCGGCACGCCCCATAACGGGCATGGGATGAGTCCCGCCCATGTGGAACAATTCATAGGAAAAAGCGATTAATAAAAACGAAAATAAAGAATACTGTGAAATTGGTGAACAGATTCTTCTCACACTACAAAAGGCACAAAATTACATAAGTATGTAAATTAAATCACTATATACCGTCGAAACTGTTGTTTATTATTGAAATACGACATTTAATAATGTAGGGATTAGATGAGAGAGCAAAATGTTAGATTTTCTGCAAAATCGCTTTCTCTTCAAACTTAAACCACTCAAAATTCACTGTACCATAAAATATGAACGAAAAACTCTACCCCGTGGCAATTACAAGCAAGACATGTGAAACCATTATATATAGATTAAGGTACCACTTGAAAAAGATTGTTCCGATAAACAGAATGAGTGCAGAAACTTTGGTAATTAACTAAATTGTATTTATGAAGGTGGCAATGAATTTTGCTTGTCATACGCCCCTTGGTTCGCCCATAAACGTGTGAATTTGAGGTCAGAAGGCAGTGCGGGATTGTTCGAAAGCGTTACCGCGGCCCTGGTACATCAAAGGCATACGACGGAATACGACGGTTTTTAGTTAGTAAGAGTCTGACACTCCCTCAACGCGGCTAACCCACAGCGGGAGGGGTTATTTGATGATTTTTGACGTCGTTAAAAATAAAAATCAGAAGGCAGAATGTATTGGCTTTCTTTGCCGTGAAAGCCAGTGTGTAGGCAGATAAATTATTTTGGAATTTATTTAATTAAGGATACAGTTTCTGAACCCCTTTAAAAGAGGCGTTAAAATGTATCTATGTCTATCCACTATCCAACAGTATAGATGACTTTGGATCATTTAACAATGGCTTGTATGAACCTCTATTTAAAGGCTCGGCTGGTGAAATAAATATGCCACGGTTTAATAAGGTGTAAAATATTTTACCTTCCAATTCGAACTTAAACTTTAACAGTATATTAAGGTGAATACAGTGTAATACGGAAAATCACAAGCCCATGGCCCACATAGTGTAATGACTAAGTTTCCCATAATTAAGCTTTACTTGATGACTGGTAGCACAGCGGGATATTTAAGTCATCAGCGGTCAAGTTGTTTTAAGAAACTGTTACCTAAAGTTATCGTAAAGTATACCAGTTAAGGTCATTGGTTAGTTCCTACCAGTAAATGATAAATTCAAAAAAATCATTGGAATGTGATTAACATCATTAAGCTTTATGTGTCAATAGTGTATTCTCCTATTGCATTTTAAGTTCATCATGTACAAAAAAAAGTCAGAAATAATTGTTTTTTTTTTGTTAGTTAAGTTCATTAAGCCATACACTCAAACATTACAACCTGTACAGCCAAGAAAAAATTAATTGAATACCATTTTTTCTCATACCTAATCATGACCAACTCCTAATATTACTTCCGCCGCACCAAATGTTTGTATAAACAAAAACTTTAGATTTAATGAAAGAAAAAAATGCCTAGCTCCCGGACTAATGGCATCATCGGGCTTCGAATTAGTCAAGGAGACCGTCGCGCGTTTTGATGGAATATATTACGAGGTAACATTGTTTATGTGATATGAAACCAGTAAATTTAAATGTCAATGCTAATAGCGATGTCTCATTGTTTTGTCCAATTTCAGTGACTAGGTAGGTACCTACATGCCTACCATCGCCTCACTATCTGGCGTATCTATAATATCCTCCTTCATTTCAATTTACCTAGAGTTTAAACTTTCCTGACAAACTCAATGGTATTTGACACAAGTCCTGAGGCCTCCTCCAAAACAAGGAAACGAGACATTGGAAACTATCGAAAATTAAACAAAGTTTCGATAGTGCCTTAAGTAATTTTCGGACGTGCTTAAGAAGTCCTGAGACTAGTTGTGCCAATACTTGCGTAACTTCGATCAAATTAGTTTTTCGTTTGAGTTAGAAAACCCCCAGAAACTACAGCCTGAATCAACACAGTGGACGACGGGCTTTTTTCTAAAAAAGTAAGCTTAGCTCACAGCGAATACAAAAAAACCCGCCCTGCGTTCGCTTTTGACACATTTCAAGCAGAATAACGGACGTTGAATTTTTATTCCGTACACAAACAAAGACGTAACTGTCTAGCTATGCATAACACCATCCGAGGCATAGTTATGCATTTTTCACGGTAGCTGTCATCCTGAATGAGTAATTTGTACATACCGAGTTATTATTCGGACACCTTCGTGTTTTACCCACAATTTACTCCCCATTTGTGTAATACACACAGTATAACCAACCATCCTGCTAATAATAGCTCTTATTTTAAGGTGATTGGAGTGGTTTTTGATTAGCCTGCATTTTTGCAGCACAAAAACAATATGCATTTAAAAATGACAATGATAGATCGGATGGTCAATTCTTTGTTTCGGGGTTCATAGTGTCAGAAATGAAATGCACGTTTAATGGTTCACTGATTTGAATTTATTTCAATAATAGGAACTGTTTCTGAACTTTCAGGCGAGCGAGCGAAAAGTGGTCTGATATTCTAACGTGTTTAAACTACCGTCGAAACCCGTCAGAAAGTTAAAATAGAAACGTCACAATACCACAGAAACTACGTAGCTATGGTGACCACCCAGCCTTCGGCCCTAGATTAAGTCTGTACGCACACATGTATAATGTGCTGACTATAATTTTAAGAACTTAGGTAGATAAGTCGCCCCACCGGAGATGTCGCGCCGAGATGGGTCAGACAGTAGATTAGTTTTTTTACAATTAAAAGTACCTCAGAATCGGTAACACGCTTTTAATTTGTCTCCCGAAATTCCTTAGTAGTAATACTTAGTAATTTCAATAGTTTCCCCGCTCCGGAAACAAGAGTGGCGCAGCCGGTAGGATTTCGCTGTTATATTCCTAAATTCTTCGCGGTTTTAAATTCGTCGCGTGTCTCGAGGACGAGCTGCACGATAGCTGTGGGAATTTAAGGACGAGTGAAATCCGACGAACCAAATAAATTACTCTTGGTGCGTGTGGGCAAACAAAGGAATACCAAGGATGAGAGTAGCAGCTGGCTGGTGAGTGATTTTTTCGCCAATCCATGTTCCTCTATCCCCCAATACTTAATACCTACATTATTTTGAGATTAAACCTCTCTCATTATAACGTGTTCATTTAGATTATTGGCTTATCTCATTGTGTTCTATAAATAGAACCGACATAGAGTAGTTAAACTTTCAGAGACGCCAATTAATTGTTATCTCAAGTGTATTCTTTGCATTGATATTTTTATAAATGTGTTTTATTAAAAGTAATAAGTAAAGTGTATGTAATTCTACACCTAATATAAAAAAAAAATATATATTTTATACATTAATATTTTTAATTTTATTACCTAAACTATTACATACATTTTGCGTCTAATTATTTTCTGATTTACGTGTGTTATGTTTGAATTGTGTTATCTTGTGTGTTTCATAGCATAGTCAATTGTACTCTCACGAATTGTTTTATCTGTTCCGTTCTCTACTCTGTGAACATGATGACTTCAGTGACTATTGAACAAATACCCAAAGAAATTATTCAATTAATACCTTTGTATAATGGTGATAAAAGACAGTTAAATCTTTATTTGCGAAAGTGTCAGTATGTCCTTGACCGATATAAGGGTAGCCACGAACAAAATCTTTACGTTTATAATGTTTTAACTAGTCGATTGAGAGATGACGCCGCAGCGCTCTTATCAGAACGTGAAGATATTGTGACATGGTCTGCTTTTAAAGATCTACTTATTCAACATTTTGGAGACCCGCGTAGCGAAGCGTGCATTAATATCGAATTAGAATCCTTAAAAATTAAATCCGGTGAAAGTTATTTAGAATTTTGTAATAGAATCCAAAGTGTTCGATCATTATTGATGTCCAAGGTCAACATGATTGAGGATACTGATTTGAAGAGTGCAAAGACAATTATTTATAACAATACGGCCTTGAATGTGTTCTTATACAATCTCCCAGAGAATATGGTTCGTATTGTAAGGCTTAAGGCACCCTCTAGTTTAGAAGCGGCCTTGAGTATAGTACTTGAGGAAGTTAATTTCTTAGAGCAGTATAATACTAGGAATCGCATTTACGGTCAATCTAGCAGTTTCGGATCAAAATTGGTAATGACGCCAGCGGGATACAAACCTTTATTGCCAAATAATATTACCACACCTAAATTTAATTTCGGTATTCCACAGAATAAATTCAATCAGCCCCAAGGTCAATTACCAAATGCATTAACATCACGCCCCAAGCCTGGGTACTTACCCCAATCTCAACAATTTGGGTACAGGCCACCCCAACAATTCGGGTACAGGCCACCTCAACAATTCGGGTATAGGCCACCTCAACCATTTGGGTACAGGCCACCCCAACAATTAGGATACAGGCCACCGCCACAGTTTGGCTATAAACCGTTGCAACCTCAGCAGTTTGGTTACAAATCCCCCAATAATTCTAATACCCCACAAATACTAAAACCTCAAACGCAAACTACTGATGTGTCTATGCGAACAGCCCAACCTAAATCGAATGTACCACAAGGTTTCAATTTAAATGAATTGTCTGCTGACGACTATGAGCCTTATTACAATAACTATTACTCTAACTATGACGATGACTATTATGGTGACTCAAATGAAATTAATTATCATGACGAGACTCATGTTGACTATGAATTACAATCAGAAAATGAAATTCAGGCACTGGATTTTCAGGAGAGTGCCTCGACGGACAAGAAATCTTAGAATTAAATTTTGACTCTAATTTAGAGCTACCGTATATTTATGTAGAAGAGATAGACGCAAAAATGATGATAGATACTGGTAGTATGAGATCGTTCATTGGTCCTACAAAAGCATATGAGTATTTTTACGACTATATACGTAATGAAAATTTTCAGGTGGTTAGTACTCATGCTACTAGTAGACATAATGAAGTAATAGAAATTCCTCTTCTACCTACCTTTGTTAGTGACGATTGGCATAAGTTCTATGTATACGAAGTAGATCCACGGTATGACGGGCTTATAGGTAACGACCTTTTACAGCAATTAGGTGCAATTATTGATCTAAAAGAACGAATCTTAAAAACGAATTCCACTTGTATTCCAATAATCAATAATAATTTAAATTATAAAATTACTGTACAGCCACGTTCAGAACAACGATTTAAATTGCCAGTAGATCAATATTCAGGTGACGCTATTCTTGACTACCAAGAATTTCGAAATGGACTACGAATGCCTAGTGCTTTAGTAAACTGTGATAGTGGATACGCATTTACAGTAATTCAAAACACTTCAGATTGCCCAAAACAACTGACTATTTGCCAACCTTTCACAGTAACGCCATATGAAAATACAGAATACAACATTAATTTTACTACGACCAATACTCCTCTAGAAATTGACAAATTACTTGAAGAAAATTTAGATAAATTAAGACTCGATCATACCAATGGCGAAGAACGTGAGAAAATTTATGCACTTTGTAGGGAATATAAGGACATATTCTACTGTGACCAAATCCCCCTTACGTTTACTAATCAGGTTAAACATCACATACGTACCAAAAATGAAGATCCTATATACATTAAACCCTATAGACAGGCACCTTTCATCCAAAACGAAATAAATAATCAGGTAGAAAAATTACTTCATGAAAATGTTATACAAGAATCTCATTCCCCTTGGAGTGCTCCAGTTCACCTTGTCCCTAAAAAGAAGGATGCGTCTGGTGAAATTAAATACAGGATGGTAATAGACTACAGACGACTGAATGACATAACCATAGACGACAAATACCCCCTACCTAATATTAATGACCTTTTCGACAAACTAGGAAAGAGTGTGTACTTCACCACATTGGATCTAGCAAGCGGCTACCACCAAATAGAAGTAGAAGAGAAGGATAGACAGAAGACAGCTTTTTCGACGCAAAATGGCCATTTTGAGTTTCTCAGAATGCCGTTTGGACTTAAAACCGCTCCTGCTACCTTCCAACGGACCATGGATAATATTTTGCGTGGTCTGCAAGGACTCCACTGCATGGTATACTTGGATGACATAATAATTTACGGAAATAGCCTTGACGAAATGATAAATAAATTAAGAATTGTATTTGACCGACTTAGAACAACTAACATGAAAATTCAATTAGACAAATCTGAATTTTTACGCAAAGAAGTGCTCTACCTTGGACACACTATAACTAAAGACGGGCTAAAGCCTAATGACGACAAAATAAACGCTGTATTGAATTACCCGTTACCAAAGACAACGACAGAGATTAAGAGCTTTCTTGGACTTGTAGGTTACTACAGACGTTTTATAAAAGATTTTGCAAAAATTACTCAACCATTGACAGCCTGCTTAAAAAAGCGCAACAAAATTGTTATTGACCAGAAATACATAGACGCATTTAACAAATGCAAGGAACTCCTGACACATGCCCCACTGTTACAATACCCTGACTATGACAAAACATTTAGAGCAGATTTTTCAATCGCCAGATAACTTT
The DNA here is from genome assembly GCA_033682625.1 of Helicoverpa zea x Helicoverpa armigera. Classification (NCBI taxonomy): domain Eukaryota; kingdom Metazoa; phylum Arthropoda; class Insecta; order Lepidoptera; family Noctuidae; genus Helicoverpa; species Helicoverpa zea x Helicoverpa armigera. The sequence continues at coordinate 3,949,763 of JAWIIS010000017.1, forward strand.
TATTTGAGGAATATTTTTAACGTTTTGACAGCTTTTGTATGGAAAATATGTCAAACCACCATATTTATTACTCAGATAGAGGTTAACTGATGATTGAAAAATCAGCCCTTATACTGACGACCGACGCATCCAATGTCGCTCTAGGCGCTGTGCTGTCACAAGGACAGATTGGCAGTGACAAGCCCATTGCGTATGCTAGTCGTACCCTCAGTGATACAGAATCACGTTATAGTACCATCGAACGTGAACTGCTCGCTATAGTGTGGGCAGTAAAGCATTTTAGGCCCTATCTGTACGGTAGAAAATTCTATATATATACTGACCACCGTCCCTTAACTTGGCTCCAATCTCTTAAAGACCCTAGTAGCAAACTCACACGTTGGCGGTTACGTTTGCAAGATTACGACTTTGATTTAATTCACAAAAACGGCAAACAAAATACAAATGCAGACGCTCTGTCCAGAATAAAAATCAATGCCTTACTCACAGACGACGAAAATCAGTCTCTAGCAGTTAATATTGATGAGAAGGAAGATAAAAATCTAAATGAATGTGCAGATAGTAAAGGTTCATCAACAGTAACGATATCTGATTCTAGTCGAACTATGACCTGTAGTCCTATAGATTTTTCCGACAATATTAGAGAAGTTCACTACGATACAAATGAGTATCCAATACGATCAGTGTCCAGTAAGTCGAACGAAACCGTTCATTCCGCTGTAGAATTAGAATCAACCGGTATACCTATTTTACATGAGGCGATCGACACCAAGCCGAATCAAATCTTAATATTTTCATGGTTTAAAAATCAAATGCATGTTAAGAACCTGTCACGTGACAAACAAAAGATATTAGAAGTTTTCCTGCCAAAAGATAATCCGCAATTAGTAAAGGACTTTTTAAAGGAATACATACAGCCAAAATTAAAATATTTCATTTATTTTGAGGAGAATGAACATCGGAAACTATTTAGCAATATAATAATTGAACTATTCAGAAAGGGAACTATTAACCTATTTGAATGTACAGAAAGAGTTATTTTTGTAGAAGATGAAGGAGAGCAAAAGGCACTTATACTTAAACACCATGAAGGAAAGACCTGTCATAGAGGCATAAAAGAAACGCTAGTTAGGCTCCGTAGAAATTATTATTGGAATAGAATGCAGGAAACTGTAACAGCCGTCATAAACAGTTGCGATGGGTGCCGTAGAATGAAATATGATAGGAAACCCATCAAACCTATATTACAACTAACACAAACCCAAGACGCGCCTTTTCAAGAGCTATTTATAGATCTTTTTAGTATAGAAGGTAAAACTTATTTAACTATAATTGACGCATTTAGCAAATTAGGTCAGGCAATCGAAACTCAGGGAAAATCAACTCCCGAAGTAACTAGAGCACTGATGAAATATTTTTCGTATTACGGTACACCCAGAAGAATAAGCTCAGACCCCGGAACCGAATTTAATAATGAACTAATTAAGGAATTTTTGAATTTACATAAAATTGATTTCCACATTGGAACCCCTAATAACCCCAATTCAATGGGTCTTATTGAGAGGTTCCACTCCACTATAATAGAAATTTACAGACTGGCCAAATACGAAAAACAATGTACTGATGCGGCTTCGGTTATGACTTATTCTGTTCTGGCATACAATCACACTATTCACTCAGTCACTGAACTTGCACCATTTGAAGTTGTCTTCGGACATACCGACTCAAGCAGTCCGTTTAGCATAGAATTAGAAAAACGTTATTTCCAAAAATTAGTAAAAGATCATGCAAAAAGAATAAAAACATTATACGAACACTTAGCAGACAAAATGGTTAATATTAAAGAAAAGAATAGAGAGAGTAAGGGTGGTGAAGGTGAAATAAAGTTTAAAAAAGGAGAAATTGTTTTCGGTAAAGACATAAATAAGCGTAAAAGTAAGGATAAGCCCCGATATATAAAAGCTGTAGTAACAGGCAAAGCAGATAAAAATATTTTACCTATAAAAATAGGAGAAAGGGATACCAAAATTCCTATTAAAAATATAAAACGTCCTCCACAGGTGCGGCATATTATTGATGACAGTCACGATGCTGTCGCTGGCCCTTCATCTGCAAAATCTTGAAGGTAATCCAGGAGTTTTACCGGTGAAACAAGGTCATGCATATTTCCAAACTGATCAGTGGACTATTGTAAAGATCATCAGCCTAGATCAAATTTATACTGACCTTAACTACATCTCTACCAACTATCAAGCGCTTTGTAATTTAATTGATTGGAATGCATCATACTCACAAGAAATTATGACTATTAAAATGCATACAGATTCCATACGTGATTTAACTGTAGAAAAATACCAACAGCTTATACCATCCAAACGATCTAAACGAGGACTCATTAATCCACTGGGCTCTATTATAAAAATTGTTACCGGTAATTTGGATCATGATGATGCGTTGAAGTATGATAATCTCATTTCTAAATTGAATCAAGGTCAAATCACTATATCTAAAAGGTTAACATTGGTCTCTAAAATGTTTGACAGTTTTATTAATGCCACTGAAACTATTGAACAGAATACAATTAACTTCCATAACAGGTTAACTAAAATTGAAACATTAATTAAAGATTTAACTGCTCAGCAAAATAGTTGGATTTTTCTGACGTACTTAACTGGGTTGTTCAATGTTTTCATGAGTAACTTTCGTACTATATTTATTAGATTAAGTGAAATCGAAACTGCACTTGCATTAAGCAGAGTCTCTATTTTACATCAATCAATTGTTAATTCTTCAGAACTTTTATATCATCTTAAATTAATATCCGAATATGAAAGCTTAATATATCCTCCCGCCGAAGCGAACTTGTTAAAAATAGAAGAGATTATATGTGTTAAATCATTTATTAAAAGTAATCAAATAACGTTTATAATGGAGATACCACTTACCGATAATGTTACTTATAACTATTATAAGATTTACTCCCTACCAATTTTCCATGACACCGAAAATAAGACCCTAGCTATTTTCCCCAAATACCCTTACCTATTGGCGAAAGAAAATAGATACTCACCAATCGCAATACCGTGTAGACCATTCTCTGCCGGTGCTCGCTTCCTCTGCACTGCAGACAACAGGATCCCCTTCTATGAACTTACCTGTGTCGAACAGCTTATGAATTTCGAAAACGACCTTACCCTTTGCAAACAACATCCAATAGAAATCGAACAGGTCAGAGTCCAACAAGTCGCTAACAACAACTGGATCCTGTATAGTGAAGAGAAGACCACACTAACAGAACGATGCAAGGATGAGACCAGTAGACAATTGGTATTTGGTACTTACCTGATGACCATCGAAGAACCCTGTGAGGTGGAGATTCATGGCATACACATTAATCATCGTATCTTCATAGAGTCCGATGTGGTGAAAAGAGTACCAATCATCGCCTTACCTCAGTTACGCACTAACGCACAGCTATCCAGTACACGTGCACTTGATATGAAGGGCATAAATCTAGACGAAGTGAAATATATGGCGTATTCGTTAAAACATAGTGAAGTGATCGAAAGTGTTTTTGATAAAAGGGACAGTAGCTTCAGTGCGTCCTTGGTGTACGTGACCTTAGGTTTAGTTATTTTAAGTATTTTTGTATTTTCCGTTTATGTTGTTCGGCTCAAATTGCTGAAATACACGTGTTTCAAGAAAAATTATCGGAACCAATCTAAAATCGATTCTCCCGATAATTTTCCTCTTAAGGTCGGAGGAGCTATGGTGACCACCCAGCCTTCGGCCCTAGATTAAGTCTGTACGCACACATGTATAATGTGCTGACTATAATTTTAAGAACTTAGGTAGATAAGTCGCCCCACCGGAGATGTCGCGCCGAGATGGGTCAGACAGTAGATTAGTTTTTTTACAATTAAAAGTACCTCAGAATCGGTAACACGCTTTTAATTTGTCTCCCGAAATTCCTTAGTAGTAATACTTAGTAATTTCAATAGTTTCCCCGCTCCGGAAACAAGAGTACGTCGTGTTCACTAGTTTTGTATATTTAGGATGGTTTTGTATTAATTACTACTTTGCTTTTTTTGTTTATTGAGAGAAAATGCTTGGCAAAATTCATTGCCAAAGAAAATTCAGGCGCAAAATAACAGAATTGATCTGTATATACGGAATTCACAATTAAAAGGTAAATCGGTAGGTGTCTTAAATAAATTACTAAGACTGAACATGCATTAGGATGCTATTAAAGTAATTTTAAAGTGTTTTTATAATAAACACTAATTGATATTGATGAGGTGTTTGAAGTTTTTGCTGACTGAATTAATACCGTGGAAATAAAATGTTCAATTTGTTCATTAAATGTTAATTAATATTTATTAATGTTTGGTGTTTTCATAATACAGTAGGTATATATGATAAATACAATTGTTTAATAAACAGGTTATCAATGTAATGATTACAAAAGTAATTTTGTCTGTCTGTCTGTCGAGCTTTCACGTTCTAACGACTGAACAGAACCAAAATTGTCTTTGATTATCTTCATTTTTATTCTTAAACAAAGCCTTCAAATAGAAGACGTGTTATTCTTTAATTTGCAAATCGGAGAAAAATCAACAAGTCTTTGTCAAATCGAGGGCAATTTTGACCTATTGAAGCGAGAAAGTCGTTCGGACGAATCAAAATTTGCATTCCCATTTTACATTTTGGTGAAGACTGTTTTTTAACGTTTTAATGCGCTTGTACCAAAATATCTGTGCTAATATTATGAAGCTGAAGTGGTTGTTGGTTGTTCGTTTTTTTTTTTTAGCAGATATCAGGAACTACCGGTACCGGGTCAATTTTAAGAATTATTTCAGCGGCTATCGGATACTTGAATTAGGTACTTAATTCCCATGAAACGCTTGTGAAACTGCTAGAGGAAGCTACTTATAACTAGGTAGGTAGGTACTAAGATTGAAATGCTTAGAAAGGTACTTTCGTAATATGATTTTAAAACAATAAAATAAAATACACTCAAGAATCAGTAAAACAAACTTCATAAAATATGTGAAATATTAAAAGATGTTTTCATATCCTTTCGAAATACCAAATCTGTATAATTTTACTGTCGGGAACATCCGAACGGCTATACTTTTGTGAGATAACAGTGTTTTCATTACTTTTGCACATATGGTAATGCTTTTTCTAAGTTTTATAGTTTTCGTTTTACGATAGGGCAAGCGTCTTTTAAGTTATAATATGGCGGCACTCCAAGTATTTACTGTGGACTGACTGTAATTTGAGGATTTGTGGAATATTTTACACGTTGTTCATGTTATTCGTCATGTCAGCCAATTGCCCTCCAAATAACTCACCGTAAGCCAACCTTCCTGGTCATGGGCAGCCCGCATCCATCTACTGCCCGCCATCATCATCTTCATTTATGTCATTACCTATTTACATATTATGTATAACTATGTTAGTATGTGCCATTTTTAACATAAGAAGACAAGGAGAAAAGAAAACATATAGGTACATTTTCACGAGAGGCCTGTGCCCAGATGTAGAACGATAAAGACTGATAATGATACATTTCCACATTTGCACGTAGCAGACGTAGAACAAAGATTCCATATCTTCCTGATACCAATCAAATACTATATAAACCGTTTTATGTGCGATATAAAATTACGAAATACTTCAAAACTTTACAACTCATAAAACTAATAATTTGGCATTCAATTCGGCTAAATAAATCTGTTTTGCTGAATAAGTCCAAAACCATTTTCTTCATGGAGACCGTATGAGACGATTGGCTATCAAAAACTTTATGAGCTAGTCTACCTTGATTAGAATTAAGTCTGACTTCAGTCTGCTATAAAACAGACTTGTTTTTATTTTATGTGAACGCAGAATTTGTCTTCGAATATTGAGTGTACTAATTAGCAATGAATATAATGCCTGAGTTGATTCTAAAATTAAAACGTGTTTTTCTGTCAGTCAGTACGTAAGAACCTACTGAAGAGGTTTTACTTATTTTTTATTATTATTTTATAGATTGCTGCTGGCCGAACAGCAGCAAGTCAAGAGGCAGAACACTTCAAGTATTGAAGTGTCAAAAAATATAGCGACTAGCCAAGTTAAAAAAAAAGTGTCAAAAACATAGCTTTTCTTATTGTCATTTTATTGTCATTCGGCTGTCAACTGCACTACGAAAATAAACTGAACGTTAGGTAAAAGTTCATAAGCTGTTTGATTACATTACCCGTGCCCCGGAACTTTGAGCCTCACGTCGTGTAACATAGGTACGTACCTACCTACTATTTTATAGTTGTTCTTCCAAACCTCCAGGAAAAACAGGTTAAGGTTATGCTCATTTTATGTAAATTCACCACACACATCCCACCTCAAAATAAACAAATCGTAGAAACATTGCAAAACCCGCCTGCAGCGTCATAAAAACAATCAATAAAAATGCTCTTAAACCCTAATAACATTTAACGTTGTTGTAAAAAAACATGTAAAATTAACGTTGGTGAGCCACAAACGCGGCCGTATCCCAAACTAACGCACATCAATGTGATCCGTGCAAATTTACTCACTGACAGTAAATTTGGTTGTAAAATCGTGTAAAATACTCCAACCATCGTTTGTTTGTTTGTCTATGACGCGGTATTAGGCTTTGGTAACAGTTTCGGGTTTATCTTGCTGTTTCAGGATTTAAATAATCATTTTGGTTCTGATTTCTGATACAGGTAAAGTTGTCTTAGCCGGTATTTATTTAGGCAGTGTTTTATCACAAATACAAGCATATCGTTTTAAATGGGAATACCGAATATTTTGTGCAGTTTCAAGGCAAAAATAACGTTGTTTGTACTGACTGACAGCAACTGTCAACTGCACCTAAAAACGGTTCCTAAAATTCGAGGTTTTCATTTCGATTTTATTAATCAAAATAAAATGAAAACCGAACGAGAAACGTTCTACAAGTAGGTAATCTTTACCACAAAGTGTAAAATACACACTACGTCTTAACCTGTCAAAACGTTACATGTTCTAAAACGCAAGCAAAGTCACGCAATCAGTTAGTCGTATATAAAAACTTTACGCTTTACGAGTTCACGCCACATGCGACACTGATGGCTTGCGCATTTTAGGGTTAAGCTCTTTTTAAAGCTCTTTCTGATGAATGTAGTTTTGTAAGGAGTTCTAGGAAAGCTATTAATTGAACGTATAGATATGAGAAATGAACACTCTAACCAGACTAAACTGATTGCTTACGTGACCACCATATACATATCACCAGGTAACCTGATACATGCCATGCTTGCTTGATGAGATTGGCTGTCAGACTTTCTGGTTTCTAAGCACCTATAATTAAAAGATGGTCAAATTACTAAATTTCCTTTAAAAAATGTATAAAGAACAACTTTCTATAGGTACCTACTATTTTATGCACTTACAAAAGCATCCTTCAGTTTTTTTTCGATTTTAAAGATGAGTTTTCGTTTTGTCACTCTTAAAAAAAACGAAGTCGCCGACCGGTAAGTCTGCAGGTAAACTGATTACGTCATTGTAAAAGCTGAAACCTTTCCAAATTGCCTTTCATTCCTGAAAGTCATCCGTCTCTTGAAAAATGTCAGTGAAAAATATAATTTTTGTCACCGTTGATAAGTTTTATTGCCCTAATTCTTCAGGTACGTAATTCAGTTTATTTGTAGTATTAATTTCAAGAAGTACCTACACCCGGAATTTTAATTGCAATTTTATTGTCTTTCGACAGTGGGTTTCTCAGCAAAATGCTTTGGAAATTACATAATAATTATTCGAATCAGCAGCATGCATCTGACCACTTTGTTCTGGTCATCCAAGCGTGTTTTATATCGTGAGTACATTATACAAATGGATGGAACAACGGTTGCTTAATGATTGCTTAGCAGTCGTTGTCAGACCTTTGGCGTTTTTGTGAGTTCCAGCTGTTTGACATTATTTGGGGTCGTTAGGTTTAATGACATATTTTAGTGTACACTTTAAAAGACACTTGCCACACTTCTCAAGTGTTTTCATCTGTGATTTAATTATATTTCAGCAGTTTGGTTTCAAAGTGCAAAATTAAAACTTTTTCGGCTCAGTACTCTTTTAATTAAGAACTCTTTAAAATTACTCCTAACTAGTCTTACTAAACAAACAAAACGGAACAACGGTACAAAGGTAGCTACTACGGATGATACCTAATTATCCAGTGGTTTGCAAAACAAGTGTTGAGCATCCAGTTACAAATTGCTACATTTAAAAAGTAACTGTAAAATTCAGATTGTTACACCGTAAGGTACATTTTTAATGAACTAACTCGGATGAGGATATAATTTATTATTTACTTTAGCCATTTTCGGTAATCGTATACTGTTTTTGCACAAAGGCTGGCTTGTTCCTCATCACTTTCATTACCTTTTTGAATATTATATAATCCTGTCTTTGGGTTACTTTGTTTCGTACCTATACAGTAGGGATTAATCCCGAATCCTGGAGGCGAAAGAGCAAAGAATTAAATATAAAAACAACGCGAAAAACTGACACCTCTCTTGGCATGCTTTCTTTTTGTGCCTGAATATTTCCCACGTTATATAATCTTTACTTTGATCTTCGTTATTTTCATTTTGTACCTTCATCATTATGACATTACCTACTTACCTTTAATACTCGTTTCTATTTTTGTTAAGAGTCCACAGATTAAGGTGACTCCCAATTTTCTGTTTTTTGTCAATAAATGGAAATGAAAACTTACATTTTTTATTTTACTCATATATTTTATAAAAATTATAATTACAACAGTTAAGTAATAATAGGCCCACGACTGTCATATTAACTTCCGCAGATTCACATGACATACTTAGCTATAATTTCTACCTGATTAACTTATTACAATAGATAAATGCCCTAATTAGCTTCATTGAATTGATTACGAAACAGTGGCATGCTAAATCTATGCTCAAGACGGGCTCAGACAGACGTCCGTCATATTCACATCATGGCGAATAACTCCATTTGGGAGAAGCAATACCTTGATACCAAATATTACTACTGGCATATAAGATTTGGCACTTGATTTAGTAAAATTAATTACTTGACTTCAAATTAATAGACATGTTCTAGAAATTAATAAGTACCTAATTCTCTATCGCACGAGTGTGTTATTCCTAAATTGAAAGTTTAGATACCTATATCAGCATAGTTTAGATACCTATCAGGAAAACAGGCATCATTTACTTACACATCAAGGAAGAAATAATTGTCGATGGAATACATTACATCTACTAAATAGTTTTGACGTTGTTAAACAGGATCAAGCAAATAAACTTATTTCAATGTAAAACGCTTTAAAACATTTTGTTACTACAAAAAAAAACAATCTACAGCCTGAAAAATAAAGGAAAAAGGTCTCAATTAAATCCAGGAGCGTATATTTCAAAGCTAAGTTTAGTTGAACGCACGCGATCGCGCGTGTTAAGCTCTTTACGCGTCACACGCTTAACTTGTCCTCAGGCATTGGTAGGTATTTATTATCCCACATAATATGTCAAGAAAGAAGACATAGGTACATATACACCTAAAATAATTACCATATAACACAAGCTAAGTCTACGCACAGTTTTTAATAATGTTGCTGAAGCTACTGCTTGAACCACTGCATCGATTGATGCAAAATACATAAAATCCGATCATTTTTTTGTAGACCACGAACAGATAGATGTAGGTATCTGAGGGCTTTACTTTTTCATAAGCACTGATTATTCATTCACCTTCCATTCGCAGAATTAAAATGAAAAATGCTTTAAAATCGCCTACATTTTGAATCACAACCGAATAATTTGATGATCCAAATAATCATATAACACTTAACGTACGTACGTAAAGCGAATCGTGATGCGCATGTGGAATTGTGAAAATTAATTTACTTCGCCGAATGAATTCACGAAATTAGCCGGGCGAGATTCAGAAACAGGAAACATGATATATGGTGAAATGAAAACATGTGACATGTTCGGAGTTTTCCAACCGAATTCACACGTAAGATAAAATACGTAAATTGAGTCTAGAACGAAAATCTGATACAAGAAATGAATTATGTATTAAGAATTTTAGATGGAGCTTAAAAAGTAAATCTGAATTCTAAGTTAGAGTACTAATCAAAATTTTATTACGAACTATCAACTGCTGGTCATAGTCAGGATGTAGGTAGGTAGATAGACGTAGCCATCATGATTTAAACCTAATGAAACAAGCTCTATAACCTGAGGACACCTACATATTACCGGAAAATTAACTTAGCACGCTTTGGCTACCCTAATATCTAAGTTATCTGTAAAAACTAGTGCATGTAGTATTACTTACCAAAGGCCATTATCAATTGACATTTAAAATCCGCTAAATGTAGATACCCCAACATGATGGCCTGTCCGCTTCAAAATGACCCACCCAATTTTGCAGTTTTCGCATTTAATATGTTAATTGTCGAACACTTGATTAAGGCTAACAATCACAAAACAAGTTTAACATAAGTCCCACAAAATTAATTACGAAGCGCCCGCAATCATAACAAACGGCTCATAAAACATTTAATCCAGCTAAAACTTCAGTTGAACATAAACAGTCAACTCCACACACCATCTTGACCTCAAAACCGTCTCAAATTGGTCCCAAAGCTAACTAAATCATACGTGCGATGTTCCCGTAAACCCCTCAAGTCACTGGAGGACTGTGGACATGTCTGCTAGCATAATTGGAGCACGCCGGAGTCACTTATGTCGTGACAAGTTGACAGAACGTGCCCAGCTTGCTACTAAAATTTACCTAAAGTTGGCTTTTAAGAATTTAGGAGATTCTCGTTTCTGTTTTCTGAGGGCAGAAAGAAAAAAGTTTGCACGACTTTCGGGTAGTTTGATCGTTCAGGCTGAATGGATCGTTATAATGATGTGGCTTTAAGAAGCTTTACTCCAAATCTTTCAATATGTTGCTGGCAACATGCTGGTGATCTATCATTTTCTTCGCTGGAATTATGTTGTAGCTACAATACGTTTCCCTACACTATGTTTCAAGAACAAATACACAATATTATTGGTCAAATCAATGCTTGAGAGCGTTTCTCAATATACCTAAGCTGAATATTCATAAGTTCGAGATTATAAATAAACATCCGAACGTAAAGCTAATATGCTACACTTGAATTGTCAAAACAAACAATAACTTTTCACTTCCCAAATTAAGCAAACAAGACGCTCAAAATAACTTCAAAAATTACGTACATTTCAAAACGGGCATCGAAATTGTAACTCAAACAAACGCATTTGTTCGAAGAGTGTTTAACCGATGCTTTAAATATTCAATCCGTGATGAGCGCAGTAAACAAAAGATGCGTTGTCACAACACTGGCTTTGTAGGAGGGAAACCGCTCCGTCTGAGTTATTTCCGGCATCAGGAACTTATGATCTTGTGTTTGACTACCTTATTTGTTGTAAATGAGTGCTTTGATCCGGCGAGAAGGATTTCCCATCAACAGTTTTTTATTAACACAAGATGAGCGTTGGAGTTTTATGTGTTTGTGTACCAAAATTATCGGTAGCATCTAAAAGTTGTAAAAATCTATGATGTGCTCAGAAGTTCCTTTATATCTGTAGTAGCCTTTTGGAAGTTTCACAAGAGGAACACATCTAATAGGTATTAACTATTTCTGGAAGCGATTTGCTTGATAAATAACTGATTGAATAGGTACAAGTCGGAACAGGTATCAGCAAGTTCCGACTATAACAAATGGCTTTAACCGATGTCAAAGCAATAAAACACGTTTAAGTGACATTAATAACTTCCAAATTGTTCTATTAAATCCTAATTCCCAACGGTTTAGTCGATCACCTGTGTCTCTGGCCTAATATTTAATCCCTTTGCTCCAAACGGAATTGGATCGCGCGCACTGAGTTACAATGAGAAATTAGTCAATCCTGTAGGATGAGCTCTATTGTGTTGTCACGACATGTTTGAAGTTTTGCTTTTACATACATCTATATGTATGTAAATGCGAAACTAGTTAAAGGAAAAATATTTTTTGGTGATATACTTCTAGATAAGCAGTAGTTTCAGAAGTTAGATGAGTACATTATAGGTTCGAGAGTTTGATAGAGTGGCAGACTAGCATTATGGCTTAGTGATGACCTATTTGGACTTTTCGTAGCAGATGTTACTTCGTTTCTAAGATCTAGACCACACAGTATGTTAGTTTGACTATTTAATTTTATAAAATCGAGATACATTTAAGATGTGTTAATTATATCTGAATGTTATCGCTGGCATATTTATTAGCTTCAAGTCTTGATACAATGAAGATCTATAATTAGAATGGTAAAACAAAGTTCTATTCATAAGCGCTCTTGAGTCTATTCAATATTTTAGATACGGAAATGCCTGCCCACTTGCGTGTGCTTATAATCATCAGTTTTTTTATCGTCCCACTGCTGGGCACAGGCCTCCTCTCACATAGAGAAGGATTGAGCGTTAATCACCACGCTTGCTCAATGTGGGTTGGTGATTTCAGACTTTTTAGTCCAGGTTAACCTATGTATGTTAAAAAATTACTTGAATTTAAACCGTTATAAATTTTCTCATTTACTACGTATTCAGATGAAAATACTATCTAACGTTCGCGCAACGCATATTTCATGATTATGTAAAGCAGTCTTAATTGCGTTAAGAGACGCCAGGCTGGCTATTACCAGCTTAAAATGTGTTTGACGAGTAATTAAATTATTTTATTGCGCTACAATTCAATTAGTTTATGGCACACGACATGTTAAATTTGGTTATGTTTTTAAGTCACGATATACGACGGTAGTTAAAGTTTTATGGACTCCGTGATCGAATTGCTTACGCTGCTTGGAATTTTTGAAAATTGCTGGCAGATCTATCACCAAAACATTATAAAATATGGATTATATCATGATGATATTTTTACATTTTAGCTTCTAGTTTCTTCTACGCTTCCTGTTGATAAAATTTAAGTACCTAAAGATAAAATCTTGATATGACTTGATTTTTAAAACTCAATGTAAATTAAATGAAAAAGCAATGTAAATAGTCATTTTATTAGACAATATGTTACTTCTTCGCAGCTTCGTGTAGGGGGTAGTATTTTAAGTAGTAGTTCATTTATTTAATATGTAGGTATCTGTATAAAAGTCAAGTAAATGGCTAACCAAATAGAGTATAGTCAAAGACATATTAATGCCAGAAAGCCACTTCCAAACGAGATGTAGGGCAGGAAACATTAGCATAATGTCATCGAAAAACTACGTTCAGCAAAATCATATTTCCCCGATGTAGCTGAAAAGCGGCTTTTATCGGAGGTCTGTGCTAATAGTTTTCATGCTGATGGATGCAGGAACTGAGTATTAACGTTGGATATCATCCCGAAAGTTTATTATGTAATCGATAGCTCAGCAACAACGCTTTTGAAAAGTTCAGGCCAGCGACGGAATTATTTGACGTGATAGTAAAAGTATTTTATCAGTTATTTTAACGGTTTTTATCAGCTTTCTATTTAAAAATCTGTTCTTTTAACAATTTGTAGATATCATACGGAAACGAATTAAAGAATGAACACACAAAAAAATACGATAACGCTTTTATGAAGCTCAAGTATTATTGATATCAAGGAAAATTCTCTTATCTCGAAAATGAAACGCAATCCTGAGGCTAAATGAAGCTATGGAAAATTCCCAAGCTCCTTTAATTGATATCTACAGTCATAATAACACAAATCAATTCTTCAAATACGGTTCTGAATTATATTTCTCATAATTTGGAAATATAGGGGTGTTGTTATTCACTCCAGAGCTCGCCAATACTAAGTGTATTTTGATCCAAAATTATCGTAGAGCCAGTAGGTGGATTATTTCTGGATATCTTAATAACATCTGTCGATGTGAGTAAGACGGGCAATATAGGAGCTATCGTGTCTGGAAGCAGATGGGATGCGGTAAGACTGACTCAATCAATCAATAAAAAAATATTTAAAAGTGATTCATGAAGGCTGATATTACATATGGTGGATTTATTTTTCATCTTCACGTTTGGATACCAATTAAGAGTAGACAGAATTCAGACAGTCAGGTAGGTATCAACAAAAAACTTTAATTAACATATTGATCAAGTCAAATAAAGTTAATGAGCGTAACGCTAAGATTTTAAATGACATCACCCATAACTTTATGTAGATAGATAATGAAGATTCAATAACGAACATTCATCCAATATGGCGTCATATCAGTACAAGTTTTTGTTTCTCTTCCAAGCATATTACATGCTCTTTAGAAACAGGAAGTGGTGAAAATTAACATTCAATTTAATTTCAAAAGTCGAGTAGACAGGTGAGGCAATATTATTTTAATTAAAGATAAGGAAGTGAGTTTAAAAATAGAGTTAGCCGTTTCTGTGTATGTTTAAAATGGTTATTTGTAGTCACTTCATCTTTACTAATATAATAAAGAGGAAACATGTTTTTGTTTCATTGTTTGTACCTTAAAGGCTCCGAAACTACTGAACCGATTTGAAAAATTCCTAAGAGAAGCGAATGAAACCTCGGGAAAACGGCTATTTTCTTAAACAATCTTAAACTGAAAACACAGTGGTTTCGTATAAAGAACGTGTTTCTAATAACTTATAAGATTTAATAAAATTTTGGTACTGAATAACGACAAGTAACATTTTCAACAAAGAAAAGTCGTACAAAAACACTTATTAAATAAAGGTAAAGTAGTACTTACCGAATGGATGTCTACGGTTTTTGTCAAAATGTCTTTGAGAGCTATTAAGAATACCGTTAACAGTCCAATTTTGCCACGTCAGCGACAATTGACGATATTTTGAGAGTTGTGGGTTGAATCCTCTTAGGCACTCTTGACTTTTTCTGTTGTTATTTTGGAATTGTAACAATTGTATTTTGTTTTCAGTGAACGATCAGATAACATGACAAACAGCTATGTATAGGTAAGTTAAAATAGATACCGTGAGCCTGGTATGTACATATGTAAAGAAAGTAGGTTTTTGGTCAAGATAAAATTTGCCACTTCTTCCTACTGCACCCATAGCGGGAGAGAATGTCGAAGACAGGCTTTGATTCATTCATCTGATGATTTCTCAAGGCAAAAATGATGCTTACCTTTAATTGCAACGCTGCGTAATCCATAGGATCCTATGGAAATACTCATTAGAGATTAAAAAAAAGCATGTGATAAAAATACTTACAAAATTCATAGCAATTACTATAAGAAATATAGCTAACACGGTGGTCTTAACAAATGTTCAAATAAAGTATAAATAGGTACATTTATTTTTTATCTGCAGTTACCCGTTCGGTAAAGGAAGTGTGGTGTGCTTTTATTGAGCAGTTAAACTAAGTTGCTGACGATAAAAGTGCGGGTACTTTGTAGTTTGAATTCAGTTAACGTATTGTCAATCGATCGTTTCGCTGGAAAACTGTTGAATATAAAGTTATTTTATATGGGAAACACATTGCAATTTCTATGCATAAAATAAACTGTGGAATACTTACGTTTTATGCTACGTTGAAATGCTAACTTCAAGGCTTTATGTTATCATTTATCATCAGAGGTAGGTCATAAACTTTTTGCTAATTTTGTAAGTCGTGACCGCCGAAACAATAAAAAGGCAGCTTCCTCATTTTTTAGCGTCACGTAGAGGGAAAGCCGACAGGTTCTACTATCAGATTAATGCGTAAGTTGTCAGGCCATTGCTTAACTTCGTAACAGTTATTCTCGGTATTACCGTTGTACCTACCTCCTCGGTTTACTGTCGTGGAAGATGGGCAGCTGATACAGATCAACGGAGCCATTATTATAATAGGTATATTTTCTGTTGTTCAGTAATAAAACGGCACAGCGGGGGAGTATCGCTTGAACGTCCAAAATCTCGTTATTAAAACTGGCTCCTTTGTAATAAATAGAGAGAATCGTGTTTAATTCGGTATACTTAAATGGACTTAATAAATTTTAATGCTGATCAAACATTTCTTAACTAGCTAGGCTTTAGCAAAATCAAGGTAAATTTTACAATCCAATAAGATAACATTTCTAGACTTCGAATACCTACCATTATTCGATCAGTATCTCCTAAGTAAAAGTCCAAAGAAAAACATTCTAAATGCAAAAGATACCGAATTTACGTTACTTTTCGGGTCAAGATCAGCCGAAAGACAAAAAAACTTTCCAAGAATCCGTAAAATTATTCAGAATATTTTGTTTGCGCCCCTTTTGTTCTTTACCTTAAATCCGAGACCTTTGGAATATAATACACTAAAACATCAAAATACATATAAACGGTAAAAGGATCTGTCTGTGCATTCAACGTATTTATAGTTATCTAGGGATCGTTTTTATATGGAGGCAGTGATAAATAAAATAAAAAAAGTCCTGCAGAATTGTCGAGAAAGGGACTGATAAAAGTTTATTGCAAGGCTACAGAAAGAACATTCAAAGACATTCTTTGGCTTAAGATCAAGACGCCACTTCAGACAGTACTTTTGTTGTATATTTAAAGGCATAATAACTTTACGAAGTGTTCGCGCAATGTAAAATTTAAGCCAACTTAAGCTGTATTATTGCAATACCGCACACAGACTTAAAATGTTGCATCTATTTCTAGATCTGTTACTCCGTCCGTTCGTCTTAACGAATATGGGAATATGGACTTTCAAGTATGGAAAGAAACTATTAGATCGCAAAGTTTACACGTTCCTTTGGAAGCGCCATGGTAAAGGCCAGAGTGTTTGACTCCTACCCTTTACTTCTTATGGTAAGTAATTAAATCAGTCTCTGCCTTTCTCCAATTCGTACATTTAATAAATTATTTACTTTCCATTCCGAGTGAGCAAACATTGAATCGCGTGATAGCGTTGCCATAAGCACGCCCATGAAATAAATTATGAATTCAGAATTGAAAGTACAACAATAATTACGAATATTAATGAGCTTTGAATGTCATAGACGTCATTAATTAGATGGCAAGTCTATAATTACATTATCAAGGCTTATTAATTAACGTCCGAGGACGTAAAAGGAATGAGATAGTATTTAAATAATTTCTCAGTCACAAAATACATAGGTACAGAAGTCAATCTACATACAAAGCGCGTTCGAGTCACGCAGACATAGGTGTCTATGTGTGCGTGTTCACAGACGCGCTGTCTCAAAACAACTCAAAACAGTGCGAGCGGGGCTGCCGTTTTCTTGAGATACGCGCGTCACACACAAGGTAGATAAATGTGCACGCGTTTTGATACCTACCTAACTGTAATTTGACTGTAATATTTTTAATTTTAATAACAAAAGAAAAAGTAATAATGGAGTAACAAAAAAAGTCGTATTATATGTAATTGTTCAGTGGACGGTTGTTTTAATACAACAATAAACAGTGAACTGTCGTTTTTTAGCCTGCCGTATTACCTATAGTATGGACCTACTTATTTTCTCATATTTCGATGGTTCTTTTAATAAACGCAGTAGGTAGGTACAGTTAGGTGGGTAGGTAAGCGCCCTGGCGGCCTCTGGCCCAATGCCGTAATAAGTTTTGCTAGTGTCGGCCCAGGCGAACCGCCCAACCTACCCTCAAAGATTATTACTAAGTAGTAGGAGTTGATAATTCATGGCGAGAGTATGTTGTAAGGTAGACGAAATAAAACTCGCAAATCAAGGTTTCTGTAGGTAGAAGCAAGCTTAGATCAGGGACTGTACCAACCCATTACATACAAAAATATTTTTTTCGCAAGTAAAGAGTAATAAGTAAGTACCTATAAGTATATGTATGAATAACAAAATTATAAATTGCGGTTTCTGAAAAAGTTCGGTATCTCGTTCAAACGAATTTCCGTTGAAAGTGTTTATTAACCTCATGTATGCCACATTAAATATTTTATTATTATTGGTTTATATTTCATTTTTCCTGTTTTATTCTCAACAATAAATCAAATAATTAGATACGAGTACCACTACCACGTTAGTTTTATGCGCATAAAAAGTTGACGACCCTAGCGCGACCGCCGAGTTTAGGCATGAAAAGTGAAGTACATACATGAGATTGACTTCTGTACCTATGTATTTTGTGTCTCAGTTCAATATAATTTTAATTTAATGTTGACCTTTTCAGGTCAATGCATCTGATGATTTTGACTCTTTGCAAAGAGATTATCAATTAATTTGTATCATCAAATATTTACTTTTGTGTAGGTATATATATATATATATATAGTTTATTATACATATTTGCCACGAAGTTAAAAGATTTATCAGAACCGATGTACAATATAAACTTGAAAACGCGACTACCCGCAACCACGCGAACCAGCAAAAATATTCATATCACAAAGCTTTGACATGCAAATTTCTTGAAACATTAAAAATACATCATATTATGTCGTTTTATTCCCAACAGAGTTATTTTTCTATGGGAAAATACACGTGGCGGAAAATCCTTATTACCGTTTACATTTTTAAGCAGGTAATGAATACGGTATCGAGTAATTATGGGTTTTGAACGTTTAAGGACTGGTTTATAGCTATGCATGGCAGAGAAGGTACAAAGGGGAAGAATATATGTATTTAAGTAGGTACATATCTGTTTTGTTTAGATACTTTGGGTGGGGTTTCAAATACCCCTAAAAACCTGAGTTTTAAGATACAGTAGTTTCCATGTGCTGTATGTCACCAATCAGAAACGTCTTTCAATTATTCTGAATTGATTGCACAAGGCGTCGAAATTCAGAATTGTAAATATTGCACTAATTTTACGACCTTTAAGACATGGTAGTTAATGTTTCTAGCTCTTGTCTCCATATGTAAGAGTTTTCATACTCCTAAAAACTGTAAGAAAAAATCAGTGTCATGTAACCGACTCACCGCCTCGATCTCATTAAAAGCAATTTGGCGCCCAACCTTTCACATCGGTCAACGACAAAAAAAACTTCAGACATTTTCGACGGCTATTCTCTACAAAACGATCGATAAGCGATTCACCGTATAAAAAAGGAGCACCTTATACCTTGAGAGAACCCTCACCTTCCCGCCTCCCTATTATTAGGAAACATGTGTTCCACAAGGCTTGTAATTTTCTGCCCGATACTCTTCATTATCCGGTTCATTTTACGCCTTTGTACAAGCACGTATTGATACCACTTTTGAGACGTTCGTGGTAAGATTTTTATGTTCCCACTGCGAAGAATTTCTTTTGATTAAGTGTGGGTTTTTAGGTTTTTATTATGTGGCATTTTATTCTAGGTTTTGTGTTTGATTGTTTTCTCATTTCAAATGATAGATTAAATAGTTTTCCCTATGTAGTTAGCTTATGTTTAAGTTTTATCTAAAGTTAGAAAAAACCCATACAAGGGCATAATTTCTCAAGCACAGCCTTATTTAATTAAGTAGCTGGTTTGCTATTAAATTAAACTGTGTGATTTAGGCACAGCGGGCGACTTGGGAAGATCCGAAGATATACGTATTCGTAATAGTATAGAAACTATAGCATAATTTTGTTATTATGTTTTTTTTTCGAGAACTGTACTTTGTTAAATACTTCATTTTGAGCCATTTCAATTTATCTTGAAAAGTTTTTGGATTTCGAACAAAATTATGCTTCAGTAGATTGAATGTTCAATGTGAAAACTATCCATAAAAATAATAAACGCTTTACCAAATTTCTAAAATGCACGCAAGACTTTCGGAATACCGTTACTTCGAAATTTTATCTCCAATCAAATCCAAATGATCCCTCAAAACGGTAAATGTAAAGCACTAACTATTTTAATAACTGCCGCAAATTAACTTGGTACCAAAACCATAAAACTACTTACTCAGGTACCAAAAACTAATATTAGACATGAACTTCAGTTTACGAGTTGCCGTCTTTTGAACATTTCTATCGGAAATTAGTTTAAAATGCTTCAAAGTTTGGCAAGCTAGTTATTGAAATTTTACTCTAGAACTTTTGGGGAGTATTCCGAATGAAGCTTTATTAAATCTGAACAATTTTGAATGAATACTTGTGGACAGCAAAAGTGCTTTGTGCTTAAAGCAAAGTAAAAGCCAGTATTAACGTTGTTCTAGCTTCTAAAAGCTAAGTACCTCCAGTAAGCTGTATTTTGTGGCAACAATACAGAATAACTTGGTAGAATGACTAAGTTAGTTAGTTGTATTTTATGTTCTTACTACCTAGATATTTATTTCGGATACTGAAGGAATTAATTCATGCAGTTTTGTTCTATCTTCATATAAAATTTGAACTTCAAGCGCTTTTTGGAGGGTTTAATTGAAATTTTTGGCAGTCATTAGGTTCTTTAAATCTTCAGCGACCAAGTTCTTCAGAAACAACAAGTTTGCGTGGAAGGAAAAAAACATCGGTCCTGAAAGCCACGAGAAAAAAAACCTTTAGTTATTAATTGCCAGTATAAAAATAAAAGTTATGAAAATACAAACCTCGTAATTTATCCAACAGAATTCCGTGTGTAAAATAAATTACATTCCAACACCAAATGACAGGTACTATGAAATACTACTAAAACATAAATGATGGGTTACACGCTATGAGTGAAAATAAATTATACGACTGACTACTGGGGGGAAGGGCTTAAAATTTTCGACAGCTGTCAAACATGTCTGACAACAAATCTTGAGAACGATTGGTCTCCAAACTTCAGATTTACGAGGGTTCATAAACTTAATTAATATTAAGCGAAAATGAGTATAGATTCTTCGAATAATTTGATTAAGTGTCGGTTATGAATAGAAGGGAGATGAAGTTAAGAAGATTAAGGCTAGCTATGGATTAGCAAAGTCATTGCTAGAACACATAATTTTGTCAAAATGACAACTAAGTACATAATAAGAAACATAGATTAAATTAACCTTAAATTTTTATGCCTAGTACCAAAATAGGCAAAAAAAAAACAAGATATAACGGAACGGAAAGGGTCGATGGATACTGATAGATATCAGGTGACTTGAAGATAGGAGTACGTAGTAAATAGAAGGTTACAGTAAGTTTAAAGATTTGGAATCAGCTTTTAAAAGGGGTAATAGCCATTAATAGGGCAACAGTAACTTACAAGTCTCATTCATATGCCTTTCTATATTATTCCGTTACTATATGAATGATGTTATGGAAAGAAACATCATCAGAAATACCGTTAGCAACAACAACATATGTAATTTACTTGACGACTTGGAAATTGTCACGATTTCGTAACGGTTAGTTTCGATTGTCGTGTGTTTGGATAGATGTGAATTAGAAATTCACATGGTTTTCTTTGAAATTAACTCAGTTTATATCTAAACTGTGAAATTAAAGATTACGCTAGAAGCTACTTTGGTGACATTCATATTATATTATGATATCCTCAATGGTGGCTATCTAGATAATAAATTGACGATGATGATTTGAGAACCTATAAGTTCATGCTAAATTATGTAATTAAAAACTGATAATGAAATGGATGAAGAGATGGATTCTGTAACTAACAAGAAGATAGTTTACTACAATTATGATGTCATACATGAGTTAATGAAATTACTGTTTCAATACTAATAGACAAAGATAATAAATCAAAACTCCTGCGTCCATCGTTAGAACTCCAAAAAGTGGCTTAAGATTCCAGTTTTTCAGTTTCTGGAAAAAAGGACGAAATGTGTTAACATCATTAAATAAAAAACTGAATAGCTTTAAAATTGAAACAGACCGCATTTTATTCTTCATTTACGAACAAATAAAATATTCAATAACTTTCATCTAGATACTGTTACACATGGCTTAAACATAGGTATTACATAAATTCATATTAGCTCAGGCAAGCCCGATCATAACCTAAGGGTCAAACAAGGCAAGGTCAGCTTTAAGTAATTCACGAGCACGCATATTTAGACATGCTTCAACGACCGTAAAACTTGATATCTGTAGTACATGATGTAGAAAACTTTTACCCAAATTGGGTAGAGTTTTAAGTTTAACATTGTGTTCATAGGTACTTTAAGGTTGATGTTATTGTTCTATTTTAGGGTAAAGGGCTTTTTTAGTCTTTTTAATGATAGTTTATAAACATTAAGTCTTATTCACAACGTATGTGTATCAACAAGTACCTACTAATGTCAACTTAGTGGCGCTACTTTTTCTAGTTTAAGAAATAGGTCTATCTGATCTATGTTTGAGGGCAGTTATAGCTTTTAGGTATTCTCGGAATAGAAGTTGACAGACAGAAACTTATCAGCTAAAACTTTTTTGACATTTAATTTAATTACGGTCAAATCTTTGTCAAGCAGAAAATAAGTCAAACAGATTCACAACGAATCTAATAAAAGTATCTTTGTGTACTTAAATGAAGTTTTTTATTAGTTCAAAACTTAAGTACTTAGACTGCAGACAGGTCACAAACCGACGATACCACTTACAAACTAGCCAAAATTAAACTCTTAATTAATTTTAAGTTTTAACTAGGTTACACCGAAAAACAGGGTATAAATATAATTAGTTACTAAGTAGATATGAGAGCTGATAGAAATTTTATTACAGAGAAACAAGCCTAAAATTAATTTAGTTTTCCAAACGTTTTCATATGC
The DNA here is from genome assembly GCA_033682625.1 of Helicoverpa zea x Helicoverpa armigera. Classification (NCBI taxonomy): domain Eukaryota; kingdom Metazoa; phylum Arthropoda; class Insecta; order Lepidoptera; family Noctuidae; genus Helicoverpa; species Helicoverpa zea x Helicoverpa armigera. Next base: position 3,972,409 of record JAWIIS010000017.1, read on the forward strand.
TATAAAATTATTCTGATGTAAAAGCAGTTAAGTGTAGGTATGAATAAAACTGATTACAATTCAGGTTTTCAAGAGAACACAAGTTTGTTCAACAAATGCCGGTGAAATGTCGTGTTCCGGGAGTAAAACCGACAGCTATTTTCCAAGCTCCAAGACAAACAGCCATAAAACAAACAGGAATATAATATACAACGACAATTCTGACACGGAATGGTAGAATTTCTAAAGTAAATAAAAGATAAACTTGACGTCGGCGAGATAAAAATACTTACTCTCTGGTCATTTGAATACCAATAAACTTATAAGAAGCAGTCTTAAGGTTCTTAGAAATTACTTTTTGTTTTCAAATTATCGAAATTGTTCGTGACTGTTCATGGGTTTAAAACGAATTTTCAATTGGATTCCAAGAAAACTAAGTTTTAGGCTCAATTCTGTTAGAGCTGAAAACTTTTAATGTACTCAGAAACAACTTGGACTTATCTTGTAAAAATATGCGCTGTATAACTGTTAATTTTCGGACTACATTCTAATATAAGACTGTCAGAAAAGAATAACCGTATAACATAGCATATAATAGTATCTAAGGAAACGACATAATATAAAAATTCGTTGAACATGTACTTAAACACGAAGGTTTACTCAGTCCTCTACATGTACTCCATGTTCAAAATACCGAAGACATGGCGCATAATCTAAAGAAACAAACATAATACTTAGGAGAACTCACCACGACACAACTCAAACATGTAAAATCCCGCATGATACCGCCTTACACACAAAAAAAACGTCATTCCGAGACAAAAAATTCCCACAAATAAACATTTAGCTGTCAAGGGATACAGTTATGTTATATTTAGAAGCTTAGGGGCGTCCGAAGTAGATATTTTAATGGACCAAAGCCATTATTCAACGATGCAAGACGGATATGTCAAATGGTAAGCTTAAAAAACCGAAAACATACCTTGTATCAGGAAGATTAACTCCTCGTCTTAGTCGAGTGAAAATGGACTTAATGGCGCGTATAATGAACAGTCGGGTTACTAAGTTTCCTCCTTTTATCTTTGTCCATTGTGCTTTTAGAAGAGTTTCAGAGTAAATTCATTTTTAATTTCCACAGTCTAAGAAGCATTTTTAACTCGGTAAAGAGTTCCAGTAGTCGTTCACGTTCAGATTTCGAGCAACAAAAGGGACGTTGCTATCTTAATTTGCAACGAAGAAAAAGCAATATTTGTCTCTAAAGAAATTAAGTCGTGTTCAAGGATATTATGCAAAGGAGGACAAAAGTCGGGCAAGGGAACAAGCTAATTGTCCGAACAAACGGATGTGACAGCAAAAAAAAATGGTAAGGAAATACTCAACGTTATGGCGGAAGCCTTGATAATGTTTTTACAAGTATTCCGAGAATTATTTTCCTAACGTTACGAGTTGTGGAGCCAATGAAGCCAAATAAACATTTTGTTTTATTGTGATATTTTATTGTAAGAACGTAAAAGAAAAATGTACGTATTCTGATTTGAAACTAGGCATTTCGAATATTAATTGTGTGCGGTGGCTTCATTAAGTTTCACCATGAATAAAAAGATTTAAGTCTAGTAACATCCTTAAGACGCAGATAAGGAATGCTCGGAAATACCTACTCCACTTACTATTCACGCCAGAACTCCACGTTTTAGAGGCAAACTCTAGCAATTGAGCTAACTAGGTCAGAATTTACTTATCTCTTGAGAATTTCCTGGTTCTTGTCTTAATGTGTACTGCTACATTTAATTTCCCTCCAAAAAATATGCTACCCCAAATTCTGCAGCTGCAACTTTACAATAATATTATAGAAAGTTTAATATCAATTACAAATCTGTTATGAACTTTATTCTAACTACGATAAGATTCAAGTTGAGCGTAGTCTCGATAAAATTAGGGGTTGAAATCATCAATCACATTCAGAAATAGGTCGAACTCGGCAAAGAGAGTTCTTTAAAATGTACTCTTCAACAAAATGTGGTATGTTGGAAACTCCGGCGTTGCTTTCCAATCTATTCGTTGGAAAATTTACCTTAGTTTGATAGCCGCAAGTACCAATATCGCTAGAAGCTTTTGGCATACGACTTACGGTATCTGCTGGCCTATGACCCGAGATAGCAACCGTACAGATTAGGTAAGTACTCAGAACGGCTCTCAGTACATCCGATGGCTTAGATAAAGGGATTCGTGTTCTAATAACTTTGTGGATAACATCGGTATTTCAGTTCGAAATGTTATTGAAGATACTTCTGAACTAACGTAGGAACAAACGCATAGATCTAGACAAGCTTTTGATTAAAGTCACATCTGTTTTGAATGCGACATTCGCGTCTGAATACAATATCGTTTTAATAATATCGTGTTGACATGTTTCTTTTTACGATTCGTTGAATAAAAGCAATTTATCGCCAAATGCAAACCTAAATAGATAATTTACGGCCTCAACGACAAAAGGGTTCAGAAGGATCTAACAAAGGACCACTATGAGCTATAAATCCCTTTCTCAAATAGTTCCTGTGTCAGCAACATAAAGTTGCAAATTGCAGTTTTCATTTGATACGTGTTCATTTCACGCGTGTAAAATGTAATAAGTAACATAAATCTAGGACGGTGAAACTTGAGAAATTGTAGAAACAAATTCAAGCCCAAACACCAGTACCGTAAAGTTTGTTTTACTGCGTATGATTTGTTCGCAATTTCTGGCCATATTATGAATAGAAACGACCCCTGCACAGAAGCAGGGGATTGTGAGTTAGCAAATAACATGTTGTAGCCCCATTGCATACAATATTTATTGCACACTTACACCGAACATTGGGGATAGGAGATTATGAAAATTTTAGATGTATGGATACAGAATTCTGGCTAATAAATTATGCAGTACAACTCGGCCTCGAGTCTGACTTTGAAGATTTTAATATATTCCCTAGAGAAAGCATGAGTAATTAAGTAACTTAGTGAAACATCATGAATAATGCTCAATTAAAACTTAAGAATGCTTGCTCAGCTAATGAAGTTAATAATCCAGTTTTAAGAGTAGATAAGAAGGATGTAGCGAAAGTTCTTTTTCAACAAGTTCTAACAGTGACTGTTAAAATACTATAAGTTCTGCAATTTATTATTGTCTGAGGAGACCTTGCAGAATTGTTATCAAAGAACTTGGCAGACGTTATTGATGGAACTTTTTAATACGTGTTTCTTGTCTAAGGAGACTTTGAGATGTGTAAATGGGAAAAATATTGAAGCGAATGTACCCATAGGCAGTCTGAAAGAAGTACACGAAAGTTTCTTTTAATGTTACTTTATACGAGCTGTTGAAGTAAGTACCCACTCACTTTTAAAATTAGTAATGTTTTATCCTTAGGCCTAATACTTATAGTAAGATAAATGCTCAAAATAAAATGGGTAGGTTATTTTCACACCAGAATTTGCTTCATTTCCAAACGACCACACCGAACGTACTATTGATGTCGAAAGTAATATTCTTATGTCCACTGGTGATGGTTTAGAGCTCAAAGATAACAAGATATTCATTGTTGCCACTTGTCGGCACGTTAAACATGGTTCTTTCAATTGAGTTTAATGATCAGAGTATTACCTAAGTAGTTGATGCTTGCGGTCGTTATCCTAGCGTTTTCCCAAGCGAAGTCGGTTCACTTAGCCGATTGTAGTATTAGCAACTAGATGATGACTAATGCCCTATTTTATTGTGAGTTTAATGAACTGGATTTGCGTGATTATCGTTAGTAGCTCTTTCAAGCGCTAGGGTAAAAATGTCCTTTTGCAAATATACTTTCACCAATAAGGGTGTTTGCGTTTCTTCGCGAAAATGTACCTGTCAAAGCCAAGTGTTTCTCGCGTGATTATAATATGTATTAGTAAGAATTTATAAGCAATAAGTACTTTATAGAATACATATTTTTAATAGGTATTAAAACAATTTTTGTTTTCAAAATATGTAGAAACAGAATCCAACCTCTTGGTTAGATTGGACAAGTGAGTGACAGCGTTCAAATCGCACCCCGTTTAATCTGAGATTTGGACGTCTTATGACAGGAATAGCAGCGATTAGTGTCACAGATGGGGATGTTACTTCGAATAAGTAATTAAACGCCGCAGAGGCGCCACTGAAGATCACCGCTGCATCTCTAATTGCGGTGAAGGAGCCAAGATAAGTGACACTGCTTTGAGTTACTGCGACACTGGATACCATGTAACTAGAACATAATAGTCCTTCAATATACATAGTGACACACTGGACTGTAATCTAGATGGGGGAAATGAGACACCTATATCATTGACACCGTAGTGCACACGAAACAACATGGTGCAACCCTGAATTTTTATTTCGGTTATTCACCTTGAGGTCGTAAGGATCAATTTTTGCTTTAAGAGAATCAGCGTTACGTAAGAAGCTTTGTACATATAGAGCAACGAAAAGTATACAGAGAATCGTCACTTCAAAATCGATGGATATCATCAATTTTTCTTGATCATAAGTCGTGTTTGGGGCGTGAAACCTCTTGGGCGTCGCCAGAAGAATAACTTTCAGTTATTCAGGGCTATTACAGTGCCAGGTCACGATTCGCCACTGTATTGGATTTTTCATGATGTGCCAACGTTCAGATTTTCAGACAGACGCAGATTATAATGTCGTTGTCTTTTATGCGGTTTGAGATTTGGAAATTTTCTTTTGCTGTATTTTTTTCGTAGTTCACGGACTCAATACATTATATTCTCAGTGCAGATTTAAGCTGCGTAAGTGGAACTTTTACTTCAAGAAGCATGTAATCAATCTCCCCTTTGAAACATGGTGGAGTTATCCAGAAAATTTTAGATCACCCGAATTACACATGGGCTACTAAAACATCGTACCGAGATCAAACTAAAGTTTCCCCTACCAATTAAGTTTGCAAAACACTCGAATCAAACGCTGTTGGACATAAAGAGTATCTAATGACATCCCAACACAAACATGGAGTACTAAGTCAATGGAGTGTGAAGGTATGGACATCCGTGCAATTAATGTAAAAGGAAGTTCGCTATGAAGACTCATTATTTCGGGGACGTGACTCCATTGACGATTATTTACGAGATATTTTTTCTCGCTGTTTTTCCGCCTTTTTGAACTTGCTTTGTGAACTTTCTCATTAACATAAAGCTTTCGTAAAGTTAGCTTGGTTATGAAGTGTAAATAACAAGATTGCAGAAATATAGCTACTCTGAGCCAAACATTTAAAAATTCAAAAGGACTGGTTTAAAATGTTCTAAGTTTCAAATGCTAATAATACCACTCCCTTTACTAACTACTCTTTGTGCAAACAGGGCTAAATGGCCGGCCAGAGCAAATGTTGACGAGACGCGTAAACACGAACTGAATGCAGTTCAGCCAGTCTTTACACTGTTTTATTTAAAGTTCTCTGCTTCAAGCTACTTTGTTAATGCAAATATGAGCTTGATATGTTTGGGCGACAGCGATTGTTATTTTTGAGTAAATAGGTTACACGGAAATGAGCATTGTGTTTTCTGAAGTCTTTTTTTGGAAACAGATCGTTTATTCGTAAGTATTTCATTCCTAGACATGTGCCCTTCAATAATATTATAACCAGATATTCCCACGTTCCCAAAGGCAAGCATTTTGATTACATCTGGCCTTTTCATAGATCTGTATTCTGATCATATTCAAGTTTCGAAAATTAGTTTTTTCAGCCTTCGCGGATATAAGTAAGACCCTTCGATCTTTTGAAAGTTCGTAAGATCTTCGGGAACTCTGAAAATCTATACCTAGTTCACCTGTTGTACCTTGACACAACACCATATACGCATAATTTGCACATTAACAAGTAATAATTATTTAATTCTACGCTTATATGTATTTAATACATAGTCAAAAACCTGCATTTCCTATATCTCTGTGCCGAAGCAAAACCTGCAGACTGTATCATTGATTTACGGAAATGTTGTGTAAACAGATTCCCACACACTCGATTTGTGAACAAGAATGAACGAAAAAAAGCAGGTAGACATAAAAAATGTTCGTGAAAAGCGCTTTTCGACGTTATTTCGATAATAATTGAGGGTATTTTGTTTTCATTGCGAGTAAGTGCGCAATCAAGTGGATAATAAAGCCATGAACGATGGGAATAAATGTTTTTGGCTCTCATTGGTTATTACTGTTTACTTTGGAACTGTCCCTCTTCAGGGTAATGAATGAATGAAATGCGATTGCAGAATTCAGATTGATTTAAGCCGGATAGCGGATAACCTGTATTAAGGCAACTTTTCGGTCTGAAGTGTCGATAAAAGAGTGCATATTGAGAGAAATAAAGGAGGAAATGAATAATTATAATACGTTTGGAAACATTTCTAATAAAGAGAATGTTAGTTACATCCTAATATTATAGTAAATTATGTTAAAATCTTGTACTTAACAATAATATTTAGAATTTTCTCAAGTGCTTATAAATTCTTAACAAAACACACGTGTTTTAAAATTCCGGAACGATAAGGCCCCTTTACACCATTCTCAATTGAATCACAGGTAATGCGTGTGAACAGTTCACCCTCTCACTCTTAAGACTCCATTCATTGCAGCTAATTGTTTAATTACCGCCTAACCACGATTAGTAACGCGATCCTGATAGCTTTGTTCACAAAAACCGAAACGTGGATCAAAGCCGTGCCTAATGGCAGGTTACGGTGTTTTAAAGAGCGAATGTTTGTTCTTCTAACCTAATTTTGTTTAAGATTTTATTGGAAAGACTTCTTTCATAAACGATGTTGAAGACATTCTTCGAAAGACTTCTTTCTAAAATACGTCATTTTACACATTGGGGACATTCTTCTTTCGATCGTCGTCATTTAGAAATGTATGAATGAACAATAGAGAATACCTATTGTTTGTTGGCGTTTTAAACAAACAACAGTTGGTATTTTTCTAGTAAGCATCTATTAGTTATCAAGTATCTTCGTAATTACTACATTTCACTCGATAGAATGACGAAGCAATGAAACTTGGTTAAGTTATATACAAAATCTTAAACATAAAAGTACTTAAACAACATAAAACAACATTTTATCACATGTTATAGGTAACCAATAGTGATAGATTTTAAGCGTCATACAGCGCCGCGGGGACTCGAATACTCGATTCCACTCGATGCCTATTTCATCGTGTTACATACACTCGTAAAAACACGTCGGCAAAACTGGTTAAGTGATACGACTAACAAGAAACAATCGATAAAATAACCGACGATTTATTGACAAATCCATTCGTTTAAATAATAAAAGCTCTTATGGTTTAGTTATGAATTGATAGACTTGCAAAGAGTTAGAGACTTACACTAGCAATATGAATAAAGTACTTTATTATGAGTCAAAAATAGCATTTTTAACCTTGAAAATCAATCAAGTTTATCACGTCAGTACAATCACAAGCAAAAGCTTTTAGCCAAATAAGTTACTCGAGCAGTTAATTGAATCCAATTTACAATCGATAACAAAAACGATAGTGACTTTGAATCACATTAAATTCAATAAAAGTCCTCGTTAATATTCCTGTCTTGTTTCACAGCCATTTTTATACAACAAAGACAATTGTTATGGTGCAGTTGCGCATAAAAATTAACCAATCAATGAATGCATGCATGCATGGTGAATTATTATGAAATATGCCAGTGAATACTGATGACCGAGCCAACTATGACGCTTGAGTGGCTAGTTCGATATTTTATTAAATAACGTGGAGTTGTAATGAACATTTTGAAAGTTTCGTGTAGCATCAGTTAAGTTCCATTTAACTGTAATGAACAATAGTGTAGTAGGTACTTGTACGCCCGCAATCAAAGCGTACCTACAAATATTGGTCTTCAATAAAATATCCAGTTTAGTTCTTTAGCTATTTTCCACGATTTCGTCAAATCTTGAACCTCCTATTCTAATCAAACTTTACCTACTACAACCTTCACAACGTCTCAACCTAGATCCATTAGGAATGTCATCCAAATTAGATCACTCAGGCATTTTACGTCATCAAACAAAAAAGACAGACACGTAATCCCGACTTCAACGTAGACTTACTATAAATTAAATTAATAAACTGATGTTAAGTAATAATCCTCGAACGTAAGCGCTCACCTAAGGTCATAACTCACCTGATCTAGGTATTAAAACTTTAATAACAAGACTTAATATTATCACACAGTAATTTACGACTGTAGGTACTTGTTCTTGAAGTTAAGACTAAGATGTTGTAAGAGATTAGAAATAAAAGTTGCTTAATGAAGTAGACTATAAGTTTTAACAAGAATCTTTACTAATATTATTAAGCTGAAGGTTTGTTTGTTTGTAGTATGTTTTGAAAAAATCTTTCAGTTTTAGATAGCCCGTTTACTGAGAACGCTTGGTTGGCTTGGGTGAGCGATGTAATTTCTGCGGGTCGCGGGTGAAACCGCGGAAAAGTTAATGGAAGTACCTATAAAGTTACTAATTTAACAATAACTTACAAAGCTTTTGTGGTTTCCCCGCTACATAAGATAATTACTACCTGTAAGTGGTACCTATTACTACCTTTTACACATGCTTTAGTCGCACTTTCGTAGGTGAACTTCCAGGATTCAGCTTTGTATTTTGATTACTTGAATTATTGGTTTCATGCAATAAGTAGTCAAAAATTTATAATAGCGTAACGGCCACAGCTCATCAAATTAATTTTATTAATGAAGATCTTTCCGACCGTAAACAAATTGTTTTAATGAACACGAGTGCTTTTAAATAAAACCCGGTTCAAATTAAACACAGCTAGTGGAATTTACAAAACGTGCGTTTATATGAATAGTGGAAACAATAACTAATTAAGCGTGAATCATGGTTTGTACGTTATTTAATTGGCTTCGTATTTTTCTGAATAAAATGCGGGTGGGTACCTATTTCGAAATGGTTATAGGTAATCTATGGGTAATCGTCGACATCGACAATTTGTCATAAAGAAGAATAGAATAGAGTAATGGGTATTTTTATTGGTTAATTAGGTAGGTAGGTATCTGGTCAATCTCTAAAACTACTGCCCAGTAATAGGTACTTAACCATTTTACACAATACGTTGTCGTAAATAACACCGGTATTTGGCCGATCGACGATTTGAGTAACTCTCAAATCAGATTTTTTTATAAGTGCGGAAAGTCCTAATAGCCAAGGCAGATAGCACCTCGGGCAACAGCCACCATCACCACACTTTTCTGGCTAAAGAAAATCGGGTCAAGGTCAACTATTTTGAAAAATTAAACCACAGATTCAAACAAAAAATACTTAACGATTTCAAAATAATAGGTAGGTAGCAAAGCGCCCTAAAAAATAACTTTAGGCTTTGTCTATTACCAAAGTTCAGACATCAATTAAAATGATAGGTAAAGACTAAAATACACATAGGTACCTACCTATACATAATTTAAAACCTTTAAATAACTTAGCTAACTCATTCATTGATAAAAATAATGCTTTATTTACTTGAAATAACAAACAAAACAATCACTCGTTAAACAAACGAACTCATTAATAAACTACCTAATTTAACGATAAATCATAACTTCTACATTCTAGTACAACAACAAATGACCAAGTAGGCTGTTCTAAGTTCGTAAACTTTTTCGAGCAATTAAAAAAAGTATGAAGGCTTTATGTCGGCACGAACATCGCTCGGTTCAATGACCACGAAAAAAGTTATGTAGGTACGTAGGATACGAAGGCTGTATGCATGGCGCTAGGCTAGGGCTCCAATTTTGTTCATCTTTTAGTTTAGTGTGTAAGCTAGATGCATCTAAGTAGTTAATTAAAAATGAAATAGGTAACTGATCTAAATAATTGTTTGATAAATAGTTTCAAGGAAGCATTACAAAGGTAAGAAATACTTTCCATTTACCTAACATAACAATAAGAATCCAGTTACGAGAACTTGATACGAAACAATAGCATCGAAAAAAAAACGAACAAAAAGTTTTTTATTCGTAACTATTCCCAAGAAACTTTGCCTATGAACTGAACTGAACATGCGCGGTAGCGCTTTCCGATGTAAACAAACTTTAAGTTTCCAAAAGTTTCATAAACATGTTATTACCCACCTTTAGGGCTGAATGCTGTTGTAACAAGTCCAAACTCCAGTAATATAGACGTAATCCAGTTGGATTCACAACATTCCTAAAAACACTGACTCAAAACTAGTTGCTTCACACACACTACTAATGCCGCACTTTTTAACAGAAATTTATCATAAAACACAGTAGAAACACTCCAAATAACACTTTTAAGGTCAATTGTATAACTTTTTCACTTATTCTACGGTCAATTACAAGGATTCGTAATATAAAAACTTAAAAAATCGTCATAAACAATCGGAGCAACACTCGGCACGCGACGGCCATCTTCCGCCAACGCGTAGTTTGAGGTTAATTTCACTAGAGGGCGTTATGTACGAATCAAAGCTAAAAGTTTGAAAATTAAAGTTTTTTCAAATACTTATGAGAAAAATATAAATGTATCTGAAAATATTTAAATAATATCATTCACATATTTTTGTCGTAAACACTTATCATTAGTGCCTAAAATCATAAACGGAGTAGCTTTGCTGTTTCGTTTTCAAATTATTGTTTTGTTTGGTTTCAACACTGATAGACGTAGTGTTGCCAAATTGAAAATATTACTCAAATAGTAGTTTTTTGGAACTTAACAAGGAATTGTATAATCTCATGTATTCTTTTAATTGTTTTTTTTCCTTATTGTTTATTTATTTATTTAACAATTTATGTACACACACAGAATACAGAGAAGAAGAAAAATAGAACAGATAGTACAAAGGCACAGCTTATTTCATTAGAAATCTCTTCCAGCTGGCCCATTACAGAGCACATTGTTGTTGAAATGAATTGGGTAATCTCATTTTTGTTACATATTGTCAATCGCTGGGCTAGTAGTAAAGTGTCCACTTTAATATTACAAAGGAGAGGTATCTCTAGAAAAAAATAAATCATAAAAAAGTCCTATCTCGGCGTCCGGGTAACGATATCACGTAGTATCTCATTATATGAACCTTCCTTAAAACAAACATAAAAGTACATAGAGACGATAAAGTAATATAGCCTTTTTTTGTCCGAGTACGGGAAGTAGTTCCCCCACATCGATGGTGAAACCATGGGAAAATAGATAGTAATTTTTTTAATAAATTGACTACTGTTAAAATGTAAGTACTGGCTGAATATAAAATATGCATGGATGGATTTTATTTAACTCAACTTACAACACTTGAGCTTATCCGTCACCGTGACAGTTACTGAATGTCATGTTGTTTCATTCTGGACTGTTGTTGTTTTGGTCCCATTTACTTTGAGCACAAATTATTGTTTTTATAGTTTCAGGAAAATATGATTCTACTATGACATGGTTTGTATAACTTTTCATCAGTAATTATGGGCTGTGACAATCTAGCGTTATTCGATCAGAGTCGACGGCGTTTTGTGTTTACCAAAAATCTAGTTCTATTTACAAAATGAGCATCGGTTGTCAGCTAAATGTAATTAAGCTCCTACATCGTATTTTTTCTAGTCTAACGGTTCGATCACTGCATTGTTCATGTTCTCCGTATTTATCAGAGTGACCAAGTTAGTCTGTACAAGACTTTTTTGTCATTGGGACGTCTTAGGGGGGATTTCAAAATTACACATAGTTACCTATCGACCACAGATTATTTGTATATAGTAATTAGGTACTACACAAGTATACTTCCCAAACGTGGATAAAATATAGTCTACAAAACTCCAAAAGGTCAGTGGGTTGTCTTCGCTGCTCACCACCTCTATTCAATACTGTAGAATGCCAATTATCATGTAAAGTTTACATGAACATCTTGATCAGAGTAAATTGTAACCTCATCAGGCCTTAACAAAAATACAAAGATACATAACAATAATAGAGGTACACTGTGGCTTAGGACCAATTGGGATACTGAGCGATTTGGTTAATCGGCATTCTACTGTACTATACTCCATTTGAGCAGGGACTTTACTAAACATAAAAATTATCTTAATTATTCTTGATTTAAAAGTCCAGTTTAAAAATAAAAAGTAGCTATAAATGAATATAAATACAATTATAACAATTACTTCATTAATTGAATCATTATTTTAACAATTGTTTATTTGTTTAATATGTATTTGTGTAAAAAGTCCTGTTTAAGATTACTTAGCTCTAATTGAGTGCCTACTCAAAAAGAGCAGTACAGCTATTTTACTGCGGTTTCACCTATTTTCCATTGAAACTTCTTCCCTTTCCCAGATAAAATATAGCCAATACTACTTGGCAATAGTGTAGCTTTTGTTTCATTTTTTTTTCAAATTCGTTCTGTGGTTTCTAAGTCTTTAGCATACAAAGAAAAATGTTTTGTCTTTATTATATTAGTATGATAGTAGTTAATATAGAGTCATCTACCTAGCTTCTTCCCTACTATGTTGGGGTCAGCTTCAAGACTAACTGGATGCAGCTGAGTACCAGTATTTTACAAAGAGCAACTGCTTGTCTGACCTCCTTAACCCAGGCAACCCAATACCCCTGGGTGAGACTGGTTGTCCGACTATGGCTTCAGAAATAAGTAATGACTGCCAAAGATGTCCAAATGACATTCGGGACTACAGTTCATAGTGTTTTTCGAAATACGGAAGAACACGTTATGACAAAATGGTCACCCTTCCACGGACCGACCACTCCAAGTAATGCTTAACTTTACGACCGGTCGATCCGCGCGGCTTTGACTAATAGCTGTTCCTCTTTTCTTTCTTTAACACGCTTATGTTAGCTTTATTAGCACTTGTAACTATGTATGTAAAATCTTAGAATCTTAATTTTACCCACATCCCGGTCTGCGATTAGGATGAAATTTTGGACAAGCTGTGAGTTCTGATAACAATACATATCTAGCCTGTTTTTTAGTTTTTTAAACAATTTTTTTTTTGTTGTGTTTTGTCAGGACCAGTGCAGGGACATTATGAATGCCCTGGTGAGATATACATAGTTGTCTTTAAGAAAATGCAATAAAATCTTGTAACACTATCACGTTGCAAGTAAACAAAAAAAATATAGCAATCTCCAATAACGCGGATATAAAACTTCTAAAAAGCAATATCTAAACTTGTGCCTGACTACTATTGCAATTGGAAAATGGCATTAAAACTGAAATGGACTTTGGAACCACTTCGGAAGTGTTGGACCCTTGGGGCTAGTGTTATTGGGGTCAGCTGAAACTGTATCTAGCTGTACTCACTATATTCGCTACGTTACTAATACTATGTAAGTTTATCTATTACATTGTCATAGTAAAGTTTTTGGGACCAAATTATCAAGGTTCCCAAGAAAGGCATATTCATGACATTCCTATTCCTAAAATTAACAAACATGTCATGATAAAAGTACATTACACAACTCGGTGATTTCAATCGTAACACCCTAAAACAAATCGTTAACATTAAAACGTGTCAAAATCAAGTGAATTCCCATTTATGATTTATTATTCTTGCTTTTTGTATACAATCTTCGATATCCGCATTCAAGTTGTAATGACGGGAGAAGAAACTTATTCGCAAGTTGTTGTGAACACAACGGATTTGTTCGAAATTCTTTGTCAAGTCACTTTGTGAGGATTACTGACAACTTTCGGTATATTCGATCGAAATATTTCGATTTGTGTGTCTACGTCCCGCGTCTTGTATATTTCGTTGTACACAGAGAAACAGAATATCATCATCATCCTCCTGCCCTTATCCCAATTTTATTACGGCGAAACATGTTTTCGCCTTCCATACTCTTCTATCTGCCGTCATTTTACAAGTAACATTCTTTCTTACCATATCTACTTTCACACAATCCATCCATCGTTTCTTTGGTCTTCCTCTACCACTATATCCGTCCACGTTCATACTCATCACCTTTCTCACAATCCTTGATTATTGTTAAAGCCTTATTGGTTTTTAGTTCTTTGTTTGCGCCCCATCTGCATAAAGGTTGAAAACAAAAATGGCCGCCTCATTTTCTTAAATTTTTCGCTGGGCATGTTGAAATGATGAATATAACGGAAGGGTCGCCGGATAAAACAAGAGATTACCTTCAGAGAACGGTCATTAGGTGACGCGGCAGTATTTTTAAAACATTTATTCAAGAGTAACAGAAATCTGTTACGTCAGACCTTCAGAAGGTAATTTGGTCCATTAAGCTAGGTAGGTACTTTATCACCAATGCTGAATTGATGTTTTCGTAGACTAGGGAAGTTTGGACCAGTTTTTGGTCTATGATCACAGATGGCTAAATAGTTTTTTCCACTTTTAAGTACCTAGGTAGGTATCAACTATCATCCCCCAAATAGCTACCAGCTAAGGGCTCCGAAACTACTGAACCGATTTGAAATATCCTTTCACTCTCGGAAAACTAGACTACCCGATTAGCATAGGCTATAATTTATCCGGGTACAGGCAGAAGTTTCTGCAGGTGAAAACGTAAAAGAGCTAGTATTATATAAAAGGTGTAACATTGATTTGTAACAACAATTTCCGAAAAGTCGATTTTTAAAGCATCATACGTAGAAGTATTATTTCGAGGGAAATGGAATTTCCTGTAAATGTCCAATGTGATATTATCGAAATGTTTTTTCTCATTTCAAAATGATATGATTTTCGTGGGATGATATATGGTTTTAAATAATGAAAAAGTATTGAAGATTTATATGTTTAAGAGGAAATTGACAGCTTTTTCTGATCGTATTGCCGGCGTCGCTTTTCATATTTTATATATGTATAACTTTAAAAATGGTAGATGATCTCGTAGTGTATCAACAGTAGTATGTAGGTATTTACATAGGTACTAAGTATCATCATCGTCAGCCTATCGCAGTCCACTGCTGGACATAGGCCTCTCCAAGCGCACGCCACTGAGATACCTACTAAGTATGTTAACAAAATATTGCTTGTTAGTACCTATGCAATAATTTTATTGAAATTGGATCTCTACTTTCAACAGCAGTTACTCCATTTTACCTCCCTAAAACATTTGATGACTTTACCACCGTGCCAAGTTGCAAATAGGTACATACAACTATGGCCGCTGCATGAAAAAACTCAATTGAACTCCTAACAATTCCATAAATAACAACATGAAAATCAAACGAAACAGCTAGCAAAGCAGAGGGATAACGTATTTAGCGAGCCGTGGAAGTTTGTAACACGTCTAATTGAAATGCTACCGCAATGGCGGCGCCGGCGGTTGCGTCTGAATTTTTTAACCAACTGCCTGCTATGGAAACAAGGGTTTTGAATACATTTATATTTAGCCACTCAACTTTCCCGACGACGGGATTTTTTTGCTTTTTAGTGCGGATTTTTTATGTATGTCTCACCTTTTTGATAGTACAAAAAGTGTGAAGGGTTGTTATAAAGTTTGTGTGAACCGATTTCACAGCGTTTCTCTTTCTAGAGCAGTGGTTCTTAACCGGTGGTCCGCGGACCACTGGTGGTCCCTGGAGGCATTCCAAGTGGTCCGCGAAGCTTAGCTTCGCGACGTTGCTATACGTTATCTAACTTAATTTTTATCGACTTATAATTGCGAGCGGGGGTTTTCGCATGGACGTACATATATCGGGTGTGTCGTACCTAGTTTTACGTAATTTTGGTTTTGAGTCTTAAAAAATCATTAAAATTTCGCGCTCGCTCCGCTCGCGTATTCAAAAACTGTATGCTCTTATTTTTGCATTTGTCAACAAACAAAATGTTAAGTACGTTTGGGCTAAATTTTACGTAATATTTGGTTGAAGTCTGATAAAATTTTAGCGCTCGCTTCGCTCGCCTATTCAGAAACTATATGCCCTTATTTTGGCATTTGTCAACAAACAAAAAGTTAAATACGTTTGGGCTAAATTTTAAGTAATATTTTGGTTTAAGTCCGATAAAATTTCGCGCTCGCTTCGCTCGCGTATTCAGAAACTATACTATGGCTCTTATTTTTGCATTTGGCAACAAACAAAACGTTAAGTACGTTTGGGCTACATTTTACGTATTTTTTGGTTTAAGTCCGATAAAAATTTCGCGCTCGCTTCGCTCACGTATTTAGAAACTATATGCCCTTATTTTTGAATTTGTCAACAAACAAAAAGTTAAGTACGTTTGGGCTACATTTCACGTAATATTTGGTTTAAGTCCGATAAAAATTTCGCGCTCGCTTCGCTCGCGCATTTGGAAACTACATAGGCAAGTTTTTCTTTATTTGCATTTGCTTACCTACACAACTGGCAACATGCGTTTAGCTTTGAGTTGACCCAAGCTGACCCAAAATTCATTTTTTTTTGGTAAATATTAAAGAAATGAGTACTAATTAAGGTAAACCGATGAGGTGGTCCCCGGCAAGACAACTTTGGTCAAAGTGGTCCCTCAGGTCAAAAAGGTTAAGAACCACTGTTCTAGAGCTATAAAACAAATCGGTCATCCATTTGAGCTACGGTACAACACACATGAACAACAGTCCTCGTTTTCCGTCGTTGGTTAAGTTAACATTGATTAAAACTAAACGCGATTCCCAAAAATCGCGATAAGCATAGGTATTTAACTGCTCGACATTTTTTCAGCAACAAAGAACAAAATAAAAGTCATATTAAAAGTAAATGGCTGTAGCATTGTAATTGTTAAAAAGGGCGTTTAATTAAAATTCATACGGCGTAGACAAAATTAGGGCTATAGAGAAATGCATTCTGCGCTCAGTCACTTTATTTAATTTGCTGGCGCACAAATTGAATCTGACTTTGTCGCCATTTTTTGTTGTTCCGATTTTAAAATTGTTTTGTTCCATGTACTTACGTATTTATGGATTCGTGGTAGTTTTAATGCTTCAGTTGAACGTCCAATAAGGTCACATAGGTAGCGTGGGTACCCATCACCTACACTGGCCCGAAAACATCTATCTATGTACCTTAGATCAAATGGATATGCTACTGATTACTGAAACAGCACTATTTACGTGAAAAGTAAAAATGAGGATATACACAACAATTAACAAATAAATGATGTTTCTCATGCTTTCTACATAAACTGCTTATCGCTTTTTATTTTATGTCTAAGCGCCTGATGAAAACAAATATCAAAGTTGTAATTATGCTACAATCACGTAGTTATTGCTAATTCCACAGGTGAAAGTGCAGTAAAAAGCAGTTAGATGTTATGTAGAAACCTACCTGTATTTGTAAGTAGAAGTTCCTTTGAATTAATAGACAGTAATAAATCAAACGACGACTAACAAACGGGAAGCAAAATTACCTAAAAAATGGTGTTGAAATCAATCGCATCCCATTTCAGCATTGTTTATGCAAAACTTCCTATATTAACGATACAGTTGTTTTTTATGGGAATACATTAATAATGTTAATAATCTTTAAATGAAGTATGTATGTAGGTAAATTATTGCCACAATAGCATCACAATGTAAGTTATAGAGACTAATACGACCAATAAGAATTATTGTGAGAAAAGCAAAATGTACCTACCTACCTGCGTATATTTTTTGGGATTTAACTAAATAAAAGTAACTAGAATAAATAAGCATAGACCTGTAATCAGTCTTAAATTATTATAATTAGGTGGGTGGCTGAAATAGCTCTTCCTCTTAAAACAATTCCTACAATAAAGCGTTCGTTTCAAACTCACACTTAGCTCTTTTAACACCTTTGATACCATCTTCTATCTGTTGTAAAGTTTTATCTTTGGTTTCTGGTACAACAAAGTACAATAAAACCAGACAACCACAGACACTGATCCCATAAACACCATAAGTACCCCCAACACCAATAGAATCAATCAAAAGAGGAGTCAACTTTAAAGTCAGAGTATATAAAAGTGTGAATACAACTCCAGATATGCACGAACCTGTACCTTTATACTCCAAAGGAAAGACTTCCCCAATCAAAGCAAAGGATACAGGTATAAGACTAACATTGACTAAAAAATTTTGGAAAATTATCAAGGATGGAATCAACCAAAGCAGATTAGTTCCAACACCAAATGATTTCAATAACATTAACAAACAAATTAATAACATTAAGGAAACCGTGAAGGAACCAAAAGTAAATAAAATGGCGCGTCTTTTATAACAGCTGATGATAAAACATGAAGAAGAGAGAGCAACTATTGTCAAGCAATCAGCTCCTAAAGTACAATAAACTGCTAAAGTTTTGTCGCCAATCAATTCTACCATAATTTGAATAACGTAAACTACAAAATAATATCTCCCGCACAAATCTAAAAGTAACGTTAGGAGTGAGACAATCACCAAAGGCCTTATAAACTCCTGTCTGAATAAGAATTTGTAATGTTTCTCCGAGTGCCCGTGTTTGACCGCTTCCATTTGCGTTAACTGTAAATGATGAAGTTCCTTGAGATTCGATGGACCGTTTAGCCAGATGAATGATTCCTCACATTCCTCGAAGCGGCCTTTCATTGCCAGGAACGATGGGCTTTCTGGCCAAAAAAATGTCAAGATGACAGCAACAGTTGGTGGTACTATGGCGAAAGTTGCTATTTGACGCCAATTCCAATACAAGGACATGGAATGGCAGATCAGTGTACCTACTGCTATAGAAACCTTCTTCAATGTCAAGAAGTAACCCCTCCTTTTGGAGTCAACGTATTCGCAGATGATCATGCTGTTGATATAAATTCCACCAATAGCGAGGCCTTGGACGCTTCTCGCAGTGTAGAGGAGTGGAATGCTATTGGCTAGCGGGAAGATCATCCAGCCAATGACGAGTAAGAGATTGCAGCTGATATGCACGACCTTTCTGCCAAATGTTTGTAGGATTGGTGACAATATGAAGAATCCACACATGCCTGCAAACCCGTTACTTGCAGCTGAAAATTGTGAAAGCAATTATTTAGATGACATGTTACTTTAAAATAATTAACAAACAACTTTAATATGAATGAAAGTAAATAAATAATTACCACTTAAGTTCAAGACTATAGAAGCTTACCAATCCAGGAAGCTTGTTCAGAAGATGCCTTTATATCAGTGCCATTAGATGAGACAAGGGCAGGAGATAGAACTGAAGGGTAGGCCAGCATGATGCCCACGCTGGCAGAGTAGAACAAACCGGTGGTCAGGATGAAAGCCTGGAATAAAATCATATACCTAATGTAAAAAAATTACAGTGCAACCTATGACAGAAAATGCTATACTTCTCTTCCATTGGTAATAATCATAAGCAACAATAGAGGTCACATCTATCAATGGGTGAGTTTGTGGTGCATGTGCGTTTGCCGATAACATTACAGAGATACACAGTTGACCACAAAAATCGGCCTTCAATATTACCTTTGTTGGCGGTGCAGGAAAGTGATATATATCTTGTTGCGTGATCAGGACTTCGTAATAAAAGGGGTACAAACCTGTCTCAAGAAATAAAGATCTCCACCGCACATTTTTTAAGATTTAGAATATGAGGTATTACAGACATTCATAAGAAACACTTATAACTGACTATTGTGACTACGGTACTCCATGAATTAATATGATGTAGTTTTTCAGGGGAGCCAAGTGTCCGAAACGAGTTGGTAATTCATACTGATTTAATTTCGCGCCAGTTTTCCAGCCGATCGAATCGCCAAACCGTGACTGTAAATTATACCGCATAGTATGAATGAATTATTAGAATAAGAATCTTTGATTACAGAGACACGGTATTACAGAAGGAGGAGGGAGGATTGGGAGGGTGTCGGTTTTGCGTCTGATCTCTTTCCGGTCGTGTCGGATTGCCGTCCCATCGGGCTATGAGAGCTATGAGATAATGCTCGTGCACTATAATATGTCTTGCGCAGCTGGCTGATCTCCTTAAATGAGAACAGCCGCCGTGGCCGAAATCGGCCGTGGCCGCCATTATTACAGAGGGTCAGATAGGTTACATTATGTACCTAAAGCATATCTGACCTCTCAATCTTTATTCATTTGATTAGGCACTCGGACATATTAATTTAAAATAGCATTTTGGCCATATAAAAGTGTAATTTTTGTATATATAAAAAAAATCTGAAACCGTATAAAAACGCTGTGATAAAGGCATTTCTAAAATGACTAAGACCACTAATAAAAATACATAGAGTGAAAAAAATTAAACGAAACTAATAAACAAAACCTAAAAGAATTACATAACGACCTCTATAGTTTCTGTTCTATACTTTGGCATTCAATTTTTGCCTGCCTTCAACAGCCTGCCACCGACTTACCTCATGGGCCCTCGTCAGGAAGTTTTATTTCTCAACGAAATGTCAATCTTGTTTGAGGATCATCGTTTTGACTAACATAACAAGCAAACAAGTTCTTATATGTATTTTTAATATCATAATTTTGAATTCGCGCCACAAGCCTTCACGACGCGTGTTAGTTTGGACCTTATTCAAAAGCTGCGCACGCGACAATAACATGGCTGAGAACAACACCATTGAAAACATTACCAGTTACAACACTAGTGCGAATATATCGACTACCACAGATTACTCTCTCCATCCGGCCCTAGAAATTTTTAACTGGGTTCTATTCGTGGTGACTCTTGCTGTGTTCTTATATGGAGTCATATCCTGGTGTGTTGTTAAAAAGTTCCGAAATTTCAGGAACTATGTGCTTCTAAGTGCAATTGTAGCGAATGTGCTGCGATTTTTAATGACAGTGATAAGTTATGTTTTAAGCCCTGAGACTTTGAAGCATCCATTAGTGCGACTTGTGTATATTTCTGTATTCTTATACTGTTTACTAACATACAACTATTGGCTACTCGTTTTATGCTACATTTTTTATGCAGACTTTGTCAAAGTTTTTCAACGCGATGTTCGCAGGAAATACTTGAAAAGCAGTTTGTTTGCATGGGTTTTACCTTTGATATCGGTTCTGATATATTTCTTGACGTTTTTGTTTTATTATGTCACGAGATCAAAGGGAAAAATTACTCGTCGGCATTTTGTTGTCGGTATGCTAATGATGTTAATGCCTATAGCGATTAATTTTGTGATTTACATACTAGTTTTATGTTCTTTATTACGTACCAGTAAAGTTGGTGGGTCTACGTCAACTAACAAAAGTGGTCGCTTTTATATATCCCTGATAATATTCATACTTAGCAACGCAGTATTAGTTTTTACTGGAATATTACAAGTTTTTCAAATGCCGCAGCTAGTCATGGACATCCTAGGAGATCTGGCCGAATACATAAATATAATTGCGTTGGATATATATTTACCTGTAGTTAAAACCAACAGGAATGTGTGGCGTGAATTTTTTGATAAGAAATCTAAGCAGAAAGCTCTGGAAATGAAGTAGTTAGTAAGCATTAATCACAATTAATAATACCGATTAATGTTGGTGATTCAAAATCTCTAACATCATCCTCCGAGCCTTTTCCCAATCACGTTGGGGTCGGCTTCCAGTCTAACCGGATTCAGCTGAGTACCAGTGCTTTACAAGAAGCGACTGCCTATCTGACCTCCTCAACCCAGTAATCCGGGCAACCCGATACCCCTTGGTTAGACTGGTGTCAGACTTTCTGGCTTCTGACTACCCGTAACGACTGCCAAGGATGTTCACTGACAGCCGGGACCTACAGTTTAACGTGCCATCCGAAACACAGTCAATGGTGTCTAAGATATACTTAGAAAGTACATACAAACTTAGAAAAGTTGCATTGGTACTTGCCTGACCTGGGATCGACCCCGCGCCCTCATACTTGAGGTTGGTTCTTTACCCACTAGGCCACCACGACTTCAAAATCTCTAACATTTTCCTTAAAAATAATATAACATTGGTCGATAAAAACACAGATTTGTAACCTCGCCACAGTTTTTTTCAACCAACCCAAAATATAAGCCCGCATTTAAAATTCACTACTTTAGAGTTTCTTATAAGTTTTGAAAATATCTGTTTACATTAATAAATTGTACATAAACAGGTTTGATTGGTTTTAATTAAACTGTATAGGCATACAGGTAGAAGTAAATTTATGTGAGAAACTAGTTTTGCACGTTGGATCATCTTTATAGCGTGGATTTGGAATGCAGATACCTCGATTGCTAGATTCACGTCGCGGCTGAAATCGGAAAGCTAACATAATAGCCTTATCAAAAGTCTACTACCTCCAATCAGAACCATTTCGATAAGGTATTGATTAGCATGTACGAGTGAATGACCAGAATCTATTTATAATCTCATTAGTATTTCTGACGCTGTTGATGATAGCTTTCGATCTTTCGGTGTCAAAATTTTGGTAAACCGAGCTTTTTGAAAAAGGCAAAAAAGTGAAAATGACTATATCTAAAAGAACAGTTGTAGGACATAACAGAGATGACAATACTTCTACTTCGATAGCTGACCAAAATTTTGAAGATATCGTAGATGGAGAATCATTCATCTGGTACGCAGTCACGGTATTCGTTGTGCTAGTTATTTCCACATTAACTTTCATATACGG
The DNA here is from genome assembly GCA_033682625.1 of Helicoverpa zea x Helicoverpa armigera. NCBI lineage: Eukaryota > Metazoa > Arthropoda > Insecta > Lepidoptera > Noctuidae > Helicoverpa > Helicoverpa zea x Helicoverpa armigera. The sequence continues at coordinate 3,994,949 of JAWIIS010000017.1, forward strand.
ACTCGTTTCGTGGAAAATCATCAGAAAATTTCGTAACATCAAGAACTACGTGTACCTAAGTGCAGTTTTAGTGAACATTTTGCGTTTATTAGTTACATTCGTGTACTTGATAATGCTTAACTTGAATCCGGACTTTTATGTGGAGCACCTCCCTTTTGTACTTTGTTTTTTATATTCCTTTCTATATTTAACACTGGCGTACAACCACTGGTTGTTGATAATGTGCTATATATTCTACGTTGATGTTGTAAAAGTTTTCCAAAAAGAAATCAGAAGAAAGTATCTTAAAAGCTGTCTGTTTGGATGGGTGCTGCCTTGTGTAATGTTGTTAGCCATAACGTTGTTGGTAGCGCAGTTCATTTCGGGAGGAAGTGACAGTCTTGCATTATTGAGACTATCCATATGGCTTTTGCATACATGCACCTATGTACCAATGATTTTTAACTTGGTGATATTCATTAAAGTATTATGGGCCTTGTTTTTTATCAAAGATTCAAGCGGTAGCGTAGTGACTAAGAAAGAGATGTGGATGGAAAGATTTCGTCGCCTAAGTACAGCATCGGCAATGTTTGTATTAACTAACACTGTACTACTAACATATCTGATTTGGGAGTTTTTTAATTTCTCACTAATGTCGGGCGTTATAGCTGTAATATTGCAAATAGTTGCGTTAGCTATCTTTGTGCCCGTCGTGAAGAGTAATCGAGAATTGTGGCGAGAATATTTTCAGAATCGGTCTAGTAGATCTCTTTCGTAACTATTCAAGAATGCTTGTTACTATATAATGTATTGTAAGTTAGGTTTAAATTTGTAGGAATGTGTTATAGATCATGTGTAATAGAGACCGGTATTTGTATGTGCAAAAATGTTTCAAATTGATTCGCGAACATTTTAGAAATGTGCGCACACAATGTTTACTGTTTGCTAGATGCTACGCGTCTTTTTATTAGTTTACTTTAAAACGTCTGTTTGGTTTGCAATGACCTAATTAAACCAATATGTAAATATTTGTGGAAATATTTTTGAGACAACAGTTGAATTCACTGGTATTGCTGCCTCATCATTATGATTGATAATTTCTTCTGTACTTCAAGGACCACTCTGTGAATAGATAGAATCAACGTTATCAGAGATCTGTATACTAGCTCCATTAGGAAGGGTATCGATAAGGTAATCGTATCGTGTATCAAATGGCCAAAATCTGCCCATGATCTGCACTAATCTCATTAGTTTGTTTCCGACTATTGACGAAAGCTTTCGTAAAACATCAAATATCAGAATCTATGTATATCAAAATAATGTCGCTTTTCGTTGTAATTTTATAACTCAAGAACGGGATCACGAATCCAAACCAACTGTTTGGGCTTTGTTCGGACTATTTAGTAGATGGTTTATGTGACGTTTGCGCAAAACGAGTGATAATGTTTTTAAATGAAAGTGATAATGTCAGACAGAGTGAACCTTTAACCAAATACTCAGATGAATGGTTAGTTTGGCACGTGGTTGGAGTTGGTGTCGTGTTAACTATGTGCGTATTAACTTTCATATACGGACTGATTTCGTGGAAAATCATCAGAAAGTTTCGCACCTTCAAAAACTATATGTACCTAAATGCTGTTTTAGTGAACATTTTGCGTTTGTTATTAGTTGCATTCGTGTATATGGTAATGCTTTATTTTAATGTGGACTTTGATTCACAAAATGTTGTTTTCCAATTAATGGTTTTCTTTATCTTTATTTATTTAACAATGGCGTATAACCACTGGTTATTGATAATGAGTTACATTTTCTACGTTGATGTTGTAAAAGTTTTCCAAAAAGATATAAAAAGAAAGTATCTTAAAAGCTGGTTATTTGGATGGGTACTTCCTTTTGTAATATTGATACTTTTAGCATTGTTATTTTCAGTAAACAGGAATGACGATGATGGATATGACCAGATAGTATTAAAAATCATATTCGTTTGGCTTTTAGCTACTTGCAACCTTGTCCCTATTTTTGTTAACTTGATAATTTTTTTCAAAGTATTATGGGCCTTGTTTCTCTTCAAAGATACAAATGGTAGTGTGATGACTAAGAAAGAAAGATGTGTGGAAAATTGTCGTCGTTTGAGTATGGTTACAGCAGGTTTTGCATTGTCAAGCGCAGTAATGTTAACTTCTTTGATTTGGCAGTTTTTTAACTTTGTAAGATTATGGCGAGCATTATCGTTGGGCTTAGAAATAATTGCGTTGGTGGTATATGTGCCTCTTGTAAAGTCTAATCGCCAATTGTGGCGAGAATATTTGGAGATTAGATCTAGAAGAGTTATTTAGTACCTAATTTTGAGATGTATCACACTAAAAGTTGTATAAACAATAGGGACTTATAAAAGCATCGAAGCTTTGTAGTACATATTAATTGTTTATTAACATACATATGTATCACAATGTCTACAAACTACTTTGTCACGCTTATTATTATGTATGATACTTATCTTACAAATAAGATACATATTTCTTTGAATACACCTGATAGGTTCCTATCTTAGTAAGTTGTGGGCATAAATATTTATATTAGATACTTTTATCAAACCGTGTTTATTTATATGTATAAAATACTTTTGAACCCAACTTTTCTAATATTTCTTTTATTAAAAATGATATTTCAGATCTGAATAGTTTTATTTTACCGTGGGTTCATTGGTGCCCTAAAGTCAAAACTTAAAACATCACATTGTGGTTACAAAGTTTCACGTTTTCTTATATTCACAAGCAAGGAATACACAGGAAAATAATAAAAACCGGCCAAGTGCGAGTCGGACTCGTGCACGAAGGGTTCCGTAAATTACAGTTAAATCAACCTATCTCAAAAACTATAAGAGATACTTTGATCAAACCAAAAATCGTTGAAAGAGTTAATTAGCATGCATCACCTCTATTTTTTTTAGAATTTTATACCCCGTAGTTATAAAAATAGAGGGGGGGGGACATACTTTTTACGACTTTGAGAGCTGATATCTCAAAAACCGTTCACTTTAAGAAAAATGTTTTTTAGAAAACTTTATATCATTTTAAAAGACCTTTCCATTGATACCCCACACGGGTATGTACATCGAAAAAAAAAATTTCATCCCTCAGTTACATGTATGGGGGGCCCCACCCCCAATTCTTTTTTTTACTATTTAGTGTCATATTTTTGTAGCGGTTCATACAACACATATTCCCATCAAATTTCATCACTGTAGTACTTATAGTTTCCGAGTAAATCGGCTGTGACAGACGGACAGACGGACAGACGGACATGACGAAACTATAAGGGTTCCGTTTTTGCCATTTTGGCTACGGAACCCTAAAAATATATGAAATGTCGTCTTACTTACACTACTTCTTGTAAGTCGAGAATGGCTAAAAATTAGGCGGCAGGTAGCTTAGACCCGGAAGAATTACATTTTTGTCACCATCTGTCGAAGGCGAGCTTTTATTTCGGGACGCAGGCTAGTATTAGTATGTTATTTTGATATCAAATGACAAGTAATAAATAATTGGATTGATCCACCACGCCATTATTTAAAAAATATTTTCATAGCCCTACGTAGGTATATGGACGACTTCATAAACGGGATAAGGTGTATCGACGAAGATCAAGTGCCAGCATCACGGTGACATTTGGATAGATGAATATAGTGCGAATTACCTACGTTAGAATGGCTACAAATATTCCTCTTTATTATACTAGTTTGAAGATTACAGCAGTATAGATAGGTATAGATAATACGGATCACTAGTCTCTATTATTATGTCACTAATGTATTACAAATGCGTAAGTTTGAGAATATATTATTATTGAGTGGAAATTCTGTATGTTTGTTAATTCTGCAAACGCAAACGGTTTGCAGAATAAATTTTGATGAAACTTAATGGTACTACAGATTATACATATGTCAGAATGAGGGAATAAAATACATGCTACTTGTAGCTCCTTCGATGCCGTTAATTGTACAACTATCAATTGTGTCTCGTGTATACATAAAGTGTACATCAGCGCTCCGGCATACAAAGCACGGGTTAATCAATGTGCGAGAAGTGATACCCTCGTGTCATGGGTGAAACCGCGGGAAGCTAATATATATAACGGTCTTATCAAAAGTCTACTACCTCCAATCAGAACTATTTCGATAAGGTATTGATTAGTTTGTACTACTAAATGACCAGAATCTATTTATAATCTCATTAGTATTCCTGACTCTGTTGTTGATGATAGCTTTCGATCTGTCGGTGTCAAAATTTTGGTAAACCGAGCTTTTTGAAAAAGGCAAAAAAGTGAAAATGACTATATCTAAAAGAACAGTTGTAGGACATAACAGAGATGACAATACTTCTACTTCGATAGCTGATCAAAATTTTGAAGATATCGTAGATGGAGAATCATTCATCTGGTACGCAGTCACGGTGTTCGTTGTGCTAGTTATTTCCACAATCACTTTCATATACGGACTCGTTTCGTGGAAAATCATCAGGAAATTTCGTAACATCAAGAACTATGTGTACCTAAGTGCAGTTTTAGTGAACATTTTGCGTTTATTAGTCACATTCGTGTACTTCATAATGCTAAACTTGAATCCCGACTTTTATGTACAACACCTCCCTTTTGTACTTTGTTTTTTATATTCCTTTCTATATTTAACATTGGCGTACAACCACTGGTTGTTGATAATGTGTTACATATTCTACGTTGACGTTGTAAAAGTTTTCCAAAAAGAAATCAGAAGAAAGTATCTTAAAAGCTGTCTGTTTGGTTGGGTGTTGCCTTGTATAATGTTGTTAGTCATAACATTGTTAGTAGCGCAGTTCATTTCAGGAGGAAGTGACAGTCTCGCATTATTGAGACTGTCCATATGGCTTTTGCATACATGCACGTATGTACCAATGATTTTTAACTTGGTGATATTCATTAAAGTATTATGGGCCTTATTTTTTATCAAAGATTCAAGCGGTAGCGTGGTGACTAAGAAAGAGATGTGGATGGAAAGATGTCGTCGCCTAAGTACAGCATCGGCAATGTTTGTATTAACTAACACTGTACTACTAACATATCTGATTTGGGAGTTTTTTAATTTCTCGCTAATGTCGGGCGTTATAGCTGTAATATTACAAATAGTTGCGTTAGCTATCTTTGTGCCCGTCGTGAAGAGTAATCGAGAATTGTGGCGAGAATATTTCCAGAATCGGTCTAGTAGAACTTTTTCGTAACTATTCAACAATGCTTGTTAGTATGAGTAAATAGATTGTAAGTTAGGTTTAAATGTGAAGGAACATTGTTATAGATCATGCATGTGTAATAGACATAGGTATTGAATGTGTAAAAATCTTCCGAATTGATTTCGCGGACAGCTTAGAAATGTGTGCACACAATTTGTTACTGGTTGCTTGAGTAGAATCCCTCCTATAAAATTTTGATTTCATATTGTTTCAAAATACTAAGCGTCTTTTTTTATTTGTTTACTTAAAAAAAAATGTTTGGTGTGCAATGTAATCATTAATATAATATGTAAATAAATGTGGGAATATTTTTGAGACAACAGTTGAATTCACTGGTATTGCTGCTTCATCATTATGATTGATAATTTCTTCTGTAATTCAAGGACCACTCTGTGAATAGATAGAAGCTACGTTATCAGAGATCGGTAAACCAGCTCCATTAGGAAAGGTATCGATAAGGTAATCGTATCGTGTATCAAATGGCCAAAATCTGCTCATGATCTGCACTAATCCCATTAGTTTGTTTCCGACTTTTGATGAAAGCTTTCGTAAAACATCAAATATCAGAATCTATGTATATATAAAATTTTGACACTTTTCGTTGTAATTTTATAACTCAAGAACGGGCTCACCAATCCAAACCAACTGTTTAGGCTTCGTTCGGACTATTTAGCAGATGGTTTATGTGACGTTTGCGCAAAACGAGTGATAATGTTTTTAAACGAAAGTGTTAATGTCAGACAGAGTGAACCTTCAACCAAATACTCAGATGAATGGTTAGTCTGGCACGTGGTTGGAGTTGGTGTCGTGTTAACTATGTGCATATTAACTCTCATATACGGACTGATTTCTTGGAAAATCATCAGAAAGTTTCGCAACTTCAAAAACTATATGTACCTAAATGCTGTTTTAGTGAACATTTTGCGTTTGTTATTAGTTGCATTCGTGTATATGGTAATGCTTCACTTTAATGTGGACTTTGATTCACAAAATGTTGTTTTCCAATTAATGTTTTTATTTACCTTTATTTATTTAACAATGGCGTATAACCACTGGTTATTGATTATGAGTTACATTTTCTACGTCGATGTTGTAAAAGTTTTCCAAAAAGATATAAAAAGAAAGTATCTTAAAAGCTGGTTATTTGGATGGGTACTGCCTTTTGTAATATTGATAGTTTTAGTATTGTTAGTTTCAATAAACAAAAGTGACGATGGTGGATATGACCAGTTAGTATTAAAAATCATATTCGTTTGGCTTTTAGCTACTTGCAACCTTGTCCCTATTTTTGTTAACTTGATAATTTTTTTCAAAGTATTATGGGCCTTGTTTCTCTTCAAAGATACAAATGGTAGTGTGATGACTAAGAAAGAAAGATGTGTGGAAAATTGTCGTCGTTTGAGTATGGTTACAGCAGGTTTTGCATTGTCAAGCGCAGTAATGCTAACTTCTTTGATTTGGCAGCTTTTTAACTTTGTAAGATTATGGCGAGCTTTATCGTTGGGCTTAGAAATAGTTGCGTTGGTGGTATATGTGCCTCTTGTAAAGTCTAATCGCCAATTTTGGAGAGAATATTTGGAGATTCGATCTAGAAGAGTTATTTAGTCATTTTGATATGTATCCCTGTAAAGATTTTTAAACTTTCGGGACTTATATAGGTATTCGTATCTTTGTAGTTATATAATAATCACGATAATGGTCCAATTTTTTTGGCAATGCTCCAAAAAATTGTAAATAAACCAATATTTAAAATTTTTTGGTACATAGTATCACACTATCTACAAACTCTTTTGTAATGCTTATTGTAATAATTATTATCTTATAAATAAGATATTTCAATAGGTTTTTTTCAGTGCACCTGATAGCTTTCTATCTAAGTTGTAGGTAAACAAATATTTATATTTAAGTACTTTTATTCATAAAACTGATTGAGTTAATGTGTGAATGTAAAGTGAATGAATGCCGCGAATTGTAATTGCGGTATTCATAGGTATGTATAAAGTATTTTTCTACCTAACTGGTTCTGTATAATTTTTTTGGTAAAAAAGTGATTTCAGATCTCAATTGTTTTATTTACCCTCAATTTCGTAGGTTATTAAAAAAAATCGTACTGATCCATAATTCAATCATAACACATAGATACGTATAAGAAAAATATGACGTATTAGGCCATTCTTAATTTAATATTAGTTATTTTCCCGCGGTTTCACCCGCATCCCATGACTCATTGCGTTTCATTACTCGGGAAGAGTGTTTATGTACCTTTTACAGCAGTTAATAAAATGAAATCAGTTCAGAAGTTCCGGAGCCAAACGAACAAACAAAAACATGTTTTTTCTTTATTATAAATGTTAGTATAGATCACAATTAATTAATAATCGGATTATCCTATCATACATTGTTTAAAAAATATTTTCATATACGTATCTATATCGATGACTTCATAGTAGGATAAGGTGTATTGACGAAGATAAAGTGCTAGCATCACGGTGACATTTGGAAAGATGCAAATAGCACGGATTACCTTCGTTAGAATGGCTAAAAATATTCCTCTTGATTATAATAGTATGAAGATTACAGAAGGATAAATACAGATAGTAGGGATTACTAGATAGTCATTACGCTTTATTTTTATCTCACTAATGTATTACAAATGCCTAAGTTTGAGGATATGGTATGTATGTGGGTATGTATAATGTACGTTTTTTAACATTACTTGAACTGCCTCGTTGGTCTGTCACAAGCGCGGCTGCTGAGCACAAGGTCTCAGGTTCGATTCCCGGGTCGGGCCGAAATCGCTTTGTGGGTTTTAGAACCTTTCACAAAGCAGCTTGGAAGTTGGTGATTGATATGCCCGTACATCCGAGAGTACGTAATTGTCGGTCCTGCGCCTGATCTCTCTACGGTCGTGCCGGATTGCGGTCCCACCGGGCTATGAGACTGAAGGAATAGTGAGTGCACCTGTGTCCAGAGTCTCCGCAAATGCTTGTGCACTATAATATTACCTATGCAGTTGGCTAATCTCATTACATGAGATCAGTTGTCGTAGCCAATAATCGACTAGGAGGACTAATCATAAAACATTACAAAGTCAATTGTGTCTCGCGAATATCTGCTCTCCGACATATAACCGATTAATCAATGTACGGGAAGTAATTCCCTCGCGATGCGGCTAAAACCGCGGCTAGAAGCTAGTATGTATGACGGTGTTATCAAAGGACTACTACCTCTAATCAGAACTATATCGATAAGGTATTGATTAGTATGTACGAGTAAATTACCGGAATCTATATGAATCTCATTATTTTTCTGACTCTGTTGATGATAGCTTTCGATCTATATCTTTCTGTTTTAAAATTTTGGTAAAAAATCTTCGAGTTCAATAAAATAGAAAGACAGTGAAGTGAAAATGGCAATATCTATAAGGAAAGTGGTTGGACATAACAGAGTTTTAGACCAATACTTCGAGGGACTGATAGATGGAGAATCATTCATCTGGTACGCAGTCACGTTGTTCGTTGTGTTAGTTATTTCCACAATCACTTTCATATACGGATTGATTTCGTGGAAAGTCATCAGGAAATTTCGTAACATCAAGAACTATGTGTATCTAAGTGCAGTTTTAGTGAACATTTTGCGTTTACTAGTCACATTCGTGTACATGATAATACTGAGGTTGGATCCAGACTTTTATATGGAGCACCTGCCTTTCGTACTTTGTTATTTATATTCCTTTCTGTATTTAACACTGGCGTACAACCACTGGTTGTTGATAATGTGTTATTTATTCTACGTTGATGTTGTAAAAGTTTTCCAAAAAGAAATCAGCAGAAAGTATCTTAAAAGCTGTCTGTTTGGTTGGGTGCTGCCTTGTATAATGTTGTTAGTCATAACATTATTGGTAGCGCAGATCATTTCGGGAAGAAGCGACAGTCCCGCATTATTGATACTATCCATGTGGCTTATGCGTACATGCACCTATGTACCAATGATTTTAAACTTGGTGCTTTTTGTTAAAGTATTATGGGCTTTGTTTCTTATTAAAGATACAAGCGGCAGTGTGATGACTAAGAAAAAGAGGCGGATGGCAAGATGTCGACGCTTATGTACAGCATCGGCAATGTTTGTGTTAACAAACTCTGTAGTACTAACATTTCTGATTTGGGATTTATTTGATTTCTCACTAATAACGCGTGTTATAACATTAATATTGCAAATAGTTGCGTTAGCTGTCTTTGTGCCTATAGTGAAGAGTAATCGAACATTGTGGCGAGAATATTTCCAGAATCGGTCTAGTCGAACTTTTTCGTAACTATTCAAAAACGCTTGTTACTAGAAGTAAATAGATTGTAAGCTATGTTTAAATGAGTAGATATGTAGTTATAGATCATGTGTAATAGACATAAGTGTTTGTATGTGTAAAAATCTTTCAAACTGATCTCGCGGACATTTTAAAAAATGTGCGCACGCAATTTGTTACTGTTTGTTGATTTTTGCATTGTCAAGCGCAGTAATGCTAACTACTTTGATTTGGCAGCTTTTTAACTTCGTTAGATTATGACGAGCGTTATCGTTGGGCTTAGAAAGTTGTGTTGGTGGTATATGTGCCTCTAGTGAAGTCTAATCGAGAATTATATTGCGAGAATATTTTGAGATTCGATCTAGAAGAGTTATTTGTATCGTAGGTACCTATTTAGTGTAGTGAGTAATACAAAAATGTCGCAATTACGACCCAATTGTTTATAAATAAACATTGTCCACAAACTACATTGTAATGCTTATTATTATGATAGTTATCTTATAAACAAGGTATTTCAAGTCAGTTTTCAGCGGTGATTGTCTCTTATCTAAGTTTTAGGCATAAAAATTCATATTAGGTAATTTTATTAAAAACTGAATAACTTACATGTAAAGTTAATAAATGCCTAGCATTATTGTGAATGTGTTATTTATATGTATACAATAATTTTATACCCAAGTGTTTCGGTAAAACAATTTTTGGTAAAAAAGTGATTTCAAATCTCAATTGTTTTATTTACCTGTGAGTTCATTGGTTATATATTTATAAGTATGAAAAAAAACTATACCTAAGCACTATATAATTATATTATACTATATATAAAAGGAAGTCGTGTTAGTTATACTTGTTATAACTTATGAATAACTGCACGGATTAAGCTACAAATGAGAGTAGAGGTAGCTCAGACCCCGGAAATGGACATTAATTTTCGTCACCATCCGGTTACGGGAAGCTGTTTTCTCGGGACGGGAGTGAAACCGCAGATGAAAGCTAGTATTGGTATATATACCATATCACAACTAATTCATATTGGAAAAGGCTCGGGAGATGATGAAGTAATTTATAATTGCAAGCATCATACCATTCTTTAAAAATAATTCTCATATACGTACGTGGACGACTTCATAACAGGATAAGGTGTATCGACGAAGTTAAAGTGCTAGTGACGACGAGAAAGATGCGTACAGGTACAGCACTGATTAACTATGTTAGAATTTCTACAATTAATGTTCCTCTTTATTATACTAGTATAAAAATTTACGTTATGTGGGTATGTTTGTTAACTCATACAGCTTATACGTGTATCAGAATAAATAAATAAGGTACAGACTACTTTAAAATAATGTGCGGAAATTAGCTCCCTCGCAATGCGGCTGAAACCGCGGGCACAGCCGCGGGTAGGGGCGTGTATGTATGACGGCGTTATCAAAAGTCTACTACCTCCAATCAGAACTATTTCGATAAGGTATCGATTAGTATGTACGAGTAAATGTCCGAAACCAATTTTAATCTCATTAGTTTACCTGAGTCTGTTGATGGAAGCTTTCGATCTATATTTTTCGGTTCCGATATTTTGGAAATGGCAATATCTATAACGAAAGTTATTGGACATAACAGAGATTTGGCCCAATACTTCGAGGAACTCGTAGATGGAGAATGGTACGCAGTCACTGTATTTGTTGGGCTAGTTATTTCTACAGTAACTTTCGTATACGGACTGATTTCGTGGATAGTCATCAGAAAATTTCGTAACATCAAGAACTATGTGTACCTCAGTGCAGTTTTAGTGAACATTTTGCGTTTATTATTCACATTCGTGTTCATAATAATAATTAAGTTGGATCCGGACTTTTATATGGAGCACCTCTCTTTCGTAATTTGTTTTTTATATTCCTATCTATATTTAACATTGGCGTACAACCACTGGCTGCTGATAATGTGTTATATATTCTATGTTGATGTTGTAAAAGTTTTCAAAAAAGAAATCAGTAGAAAGTATCTTAAAAGCTGTCTGTTTGGATGGGTGCTGCCTTGTATAAAGTTGTTAGTCGTAACATTGTTTGTAGCGCAGATCATTTCAGCAAGAAATGACAGTGACGCATTATTGTTACAATTCATGTGGCTTATACGTACATGCGCCTATGTACCAATGATTTTAAACTTGGTGCTTTTCGTTAAAGTATTATGGGCCTTGTTTTTTATTAAAGATACGACCAGTGGCGTGGTAACTAAGAAGGCAAGACGGATGGAAAGATGTCGCCGCTTATGTACAGCATCAGCAATGTTTGTATTAACTAACGCTTTACTTCTAACAGTTCTGCTTTGGGAATTATTTAATTTATCTTTAAAGACGCGAATGATAATGTTAATGTTACAAATAGTTGCGTTAGCTTTGTTTTTGCCCTTGGTGAAGAGTAATCGAAAACTGTGGCGAGAATATTTCCAGAATCAGTCTAGTAGAAGTATTTCGTAACTATTCAACGACGCTTCTTACTCTTAGTCACAGATTGTAAGTTAGGTTTAAATGTGTAGGGATGTAGTAAATAGTAATAATAGATCATGTGTAATAAAGACAGGATTTTATGTGTAAAAATCTTTCAAATGGCTAACAAGGCAAAGTCTGTTTTGATGTTATTGTTGTACTCTTATTAATTTAAAACATAATAGGTGCATATATAATTTACCACAATAAAATTTCTTGCGGATAGAAGACTGTAATTCCTCGGTAATAAAATAATATGGAACTTCAAATTAAATTTATTTACCCGAATTAAAAAAATAATATTTGGCAGCCCATCAATGTTTAGATAGGCGAAGTAGATAACTAGTTAGAGCGAATTCTTCAAAGCACGTTAATGTCCGTCTCGGGGTGCGAGACGCCTCTATCTCTATCTTACCATCCCATCGGGCCAAGGCAGTGAAGAAATAGAGAGTGTCTTTACAAATGCTTGTGCCCTATAATGTGCTGCGCAGCTGGTTGATCTCCTTATATGAGAACAGCTGCCGTTGCCGAGTCGGCTGGGACCCAATTACTTGGTTACTTTTATAAGTGTGGTATCAGCTCAATACAGGAAAAGAAATAAAGCTTTGCGAGATTTTAAGTACAATGTAACACAGAAGAAACTCGTTTACCTTAAAATGCAAATGTGTGTTCAACGGTTTCAATTCAAGTTTTTGTGTACAGGTATATGGTACAGGTTTGCTGGCATTCGGGTTCTGCCTGTCGTTATTAACAGCCTCACTTATAAAACTCAAAACAAATAATTAACTAATCACTCATTAACTCCTTAATTAGTGATTAGCTTACCCATTAACATCAATAGTTATGTTTACTAAAATTGTTGTTAATCTACCAAAATAAGAGTGAGTGAACTGTTGATAATTTTGTTGACGTGTAGACAATGTCGAACAACCATCGTATTGCCCTTCCCTAGTTGTTTGCATCAACCAGTATTGAAATACTAAATGTCTATACTTAGAGTGGAATAAAATAAGATGCAGGACGGCAAAATCACGTGTGTATCCTCACTTGTGTTGTGGTGTTGTGTTTATTTACACGTTGTATTTGTTGCCCTCAGGCACGGAATGTGTGTCAACCATAAACCGTACGGAATTGTGTCGTGACTGTGTCTGTGTTTAGTGTAGAACATGGCAGATGCAATGTCGGTCAGTGAGGTGCACTACAGCCGAATCCCGGTGCCCAACACCACCGCCTTCCGCCCCCCTATCGCGTCTATCCTCGTGGAGTACCTGGTGCTGGTGCTGACGCTGGCCGCGTTCCTGTACGGCGTGACGTCCTGGTGCCTCATCGCCAAGTTCCGACACTTCAGGAACTTCGTGTACATCAACGCGATCGTGTCCAGCTTGCTGCGGCTGGTCACCGTCTCGCTCATCATACCTTGCGTCGTGCATTTCGTGGCTATAGAAGGCCAGAAAATCATGGATATATGCCACTACATATGTACGTACACGACATCAGTACAAAACCATTGGATGTTGGTAATTTGTTACATCTTTTATGTAGATGTGGTTAAAGTTTTCGGTGGTTATTTCAAAAGGAAATATTTAAAAAGCTGTATCTTTGCCTGGGGCATACCGTTAGTAATTTTGATATTGTATTACTTATTTATATGTTTCTATCAAGATGTATTAATAGAAAGTCGTTTGTGGGATGTAGCGTCGAATTATTTCGAAGTCTTATTAATGGTTTTGCCTTTGATGATCAATTTATTTTTATATTTTGCGGTAGTGATTACTCTGTGTGATTGTTCTAAGAGAAAAATGGTAACACAGACGAGCAAATGCCGTCAGTTTTATATAGCAACATTGTTGTTTATAATGAGTGATATAATAGTTCTGTCATCATTCATTTGGGATAGTACTAATATTGATTTACTTCTAAGAGCTGTGTCGTCTAAGTTGCAACAAATCGCAGTTGTTCTGTTTTTACCCTTTGTTAGGGGTAATAGGAAACTGTGGGGAGATTATTTTGCGAGGATTAAAAAAGGCTGATAAATAATAGCATACATTTTGTCAAATAACGCTTATATTAAAATTAAAGCTTTTTCTTCTGCAGTCAGTAGTTCGACTTTTAATGGAATGTATTACGAATAAACGAAATACCTTGCTACTTTATGCGTTTTCATTTTTAACTTTTCATTTGAAGTTTTGGCATATTTGTGCTTTATTTTCTTACACTGGCGAGATATGATCATAGTTTATATACCACACTCGCTAAAGAAGGATATCCCACTTCTGACCTTAAACCAGTTTTCCCAACATTGAGGGGTAAACACTCTCTGAAATAAATATATGGATTTGTGAAAGTTATTGTAGGTACTTGCCAGGTCTTTGAACTGTATGTACCTATAGGTATTTTATATGTATCTGCGATGAGCATAAGTTTGCTACTAGAAATATTCCAGGCATTTTAAAATATAAGTTGTTTAAAACTTATTTATTTCAGCGAATATGGGTACATGTGGATCTTATATTATTTAACAAAAGGAGCATTGACCATATCGTACCATAAGTCTTGCAAAATTAAACTATTAAATATAAAAAATAAGGTTCTGCTTGGCTTTTCTACGTTCTGAGGAGACTACTTACTTAACGTGGGTATGGCTTTGACACTCAAAATCTAAAAACGTTTAGATGCACTGATTACCTTTTCTATCTTAGAAACTTTACACCTTCACAATTTTAAGTAATGAAGCATAAGAAATGCAGAAACCGTTCATTTAAATCAAATCCTTTGTGTGTACCAAGGTTATCAACTTTTTTAGTTTTTTTTTTCTCAAAACGAGTTGAGGATGACAATGATCTTTCTTGTTTGACTGGATCTCACCCACATTTGTGTTTTGGGAAGAGTCGATTGGTGCCATCTCCATTTTAAATTCTAGCTCAGGTACTTACTTATTCTTGACTGCGAGATTGTTGGAGTTACCACGGCCCTGTAAATTAAAGGGTTTAAGAAGGAACATGGTGGGTTTTAGTCAGTAAGAGTCTGACACCGCCTCACGCTGCACCCACGGGAGGAGTTCGGGAGGGTTCATTTGATGATTGCCCACGTTTAAAATGGTACTTTTTGATATCTTATAAGCAGGTAGGTGTATTTGTCACATCGTGTATTTGCCTTGTTTATGAAATCGTGTAAGCACACCTACTATGAGAAATCAGGTAAATAAACGTACATGAGAGTTCCAACATTATTTATTTCATTCTTTACAGTTTTATATTTTGACAGATTTTACCAAAGATATCAGATGACTTTACTCAAAAAATCCCTTACAATGATGTCAGTTTGTGTAATGATGTACATAAATAAATATGTATATTAATGTCTTTTTGATGTCGACTAATACTGTTTTGAGTATAATAAAAATATTTCTTTAGTTCTATTCTATTTTAAGCTTACATTCACAATATCTGGCACGGGGCACCTATCGTAATTAAAAGAACACAGTAATAATATTCATTCATAAGTAAATACCTTTTTCTAGAATTATCAAATAAATTCACAACTTAATATAACAAGGAGCGAGCTTTTAGCCATCAATTGGACATACTAGGAACACTTGGTTTTGAGCCCATAACATTGAAACGAGCTATTCTAAAGTAGTTATTGACATTAGCCTGAAGTTTATTTACAAGTAGTGCTTCAAACAAATATCATTTAATAATTCTACTAGAGCAAAGCTCACAATACTCCTGCCATAATTCTCGATTGCGCTTTCCAAACGGCACATAGTACGCCATCGCAATCATTTGTAAGCCTACTACACCCGAGTGTGATAATACAGAAAAGTCAAAAATCTTCCAAATAATTGTAGTTAACACCAAGGCGTTTATTAACACAAACATCAGTGAAGCTTTACTTAAACGACGCCAATTTTCCATCCTTCTTTCTTTTTTAGTCACAACACTAGCACTTTTATCTTCACTAAGATACAAAGCTCTCAAGACTCTTATGAACAAAAAGAAGTTTATAATCGTAGGTACGTAGCTCGATGTGGCTGTTAACCAAACAGTGACAACTATATACATTAAATGTTCGTTATCACTTTCCTTTAATTCCAGCAAAGGCATAGACAATAACATTAAAACTATCATTACAACAACAGGCAAAACCAATGCAAATAATACGCTTTTAAGATACTTTCTTTTGATGTCGTTTTGAAAAACTTTTACAACATCAACGTAAAACATATAACTCATCACTAATATCCAATGGTTATACGCCATGCAAAAATATAGGATGAAAAATAAACATATTAACATGCGTTCATCGTCCCCAGTGTAAGTATCACCAGGATATAGTACAATGCCCACGAAAATAGATAGTGCACGCAAAGTGTTCACCAAAACTGTGTTCAAATACACGAAATTTTGGAAAGTACGAAATTTCCTGAGGATTTTCCACGAAATCAGTCCGTAGATGAAACTTGCTGTGCAAATAGTTAACACGACACCAAAGCCGACAGCGTATTTGACAAACGCTGATTGTTCGAAGTAAGCGTTGAACACCCGGCCGTATTTTATAGTGTTAACCGTTCTAGCCAAATCCATTTTGAAATTTTCTTAAAAAAAGTCGAATACACAGCAAGCTTAGCCCGTAAGCTGTCCCAAAACAGTCAGATACATACTAATGTTATTAATCCAAAATTGCGAGCACTTCATATAGAATCGATTCCAAATATCCTTATCAATACAGTTCTTAATGGAGCTAGTAGTAGTCCGGCTCTTGATAAAACCGTGCAACCTATCCATCGCGTGGCCCAAACTTGTGAATGTAATAATTGGCACCTTTGATGCGTCAATGTAGATGTACGGAAATGTTCATTTTCTGTTCGTGTACGCGTAACACAGATATAAAATGAGGAAAATTGTAGCGTGACGATGATTTAGCGTAATTATAGTGAATCATAAATATGATTGTATAGTTGTGGTCTGAGATCTAGGATGTTTACTAAGGCTTCGACGAAAAACGCAAGAAACTAAGGATCTACAATAACTTGAGCAAACTAATACACAGGAAAAAATATAAAACTAAATCAAAATTTTCTTGACTTCGATAGAATTTGTGTTTTTCTTAAAGCTAGAGTAAACCTGCAAGTTTTCGAAAACCTTGGATCTTTCAAAGTCTAGAATTCACATGATGATGAGTATATAAATTATTTAGATAAGAGCACAACTTATCATTATACACTTGTGTTAAGACTATGAATTATCTAACTAAACAAATCGATTTTTCTCATAATCATGTGATTTTGATAACCTAGCAAGCCTAAATGTAGGCAAAATCGTTTGAAATCCATCTGACATGGAATAGCTAACTACAAAAGCAGCGACAACCAGGAACGGCTTAACGTCAGACTAGGTGTTACAAATCGGACAACAACCTGTGTCTGCAAAGTCTTGAACTACAAAGTAATGACGGTTCTAGGGACAAACCTGAGACCACCTTTACCAGCACTGGACTGTAAGTATTAGGCTAGTTGACAACGGCATTTACTTACTCTTTGCGGCTTTTGAGCATAGGTTAAAAGGACTTATGTCTTTCTGCGGCAGGACAATGCTTTTCGTTTGGAACTATTCTTCTGTTTTGTCACCAAGTGTCAAAAATAAGTTCATGTATCAATCAATTTTCATTAAAAGGAGGATATTACCAGGGTAAATAAAATATTTAAGCAGTAAGTAAAGTTTATAACAATTATTTATTTCTGTTCGCTTATATTGCTTATTAACAATCTTAATATCAAGTATAATAAAGAAACATATGGTCTCATAAAAGATGATCGTATCAACATGTACCTATACCAGGTAAAGCAAAGTGTTATTTGTTATTTGTCAGTAACAACTCAGACTCTGGGCTATTACTTTTAGAGCCAATATTCAATAAATGGTATCTGAATAATATGAACTGGATATCTTAAGTGCAACGCCTCCATCCATCGCATCAGGGAAAATAATCAAGATGGCATGTTAGTATATTATAACTTAGTGCAAATCTTGGGTTTTCCCACAATGACTCAACTTTTACGCCTCGCTTCTAATTTATAAACAAAATACAAAAGCATACCTACACGCCAACGAACTTCCTAAGCGTTGTATTCTTTTGATTTTGATCATTCAAACGTCCATCAACTTTTGACGGAACATACAAATACATTCAAACTATGCACTTAGCATGCCCATCACGGAATGTCCTTACTCGACTTACGAGATAAGTATTCTTGCCATAACTCCCTGTTAGTCCTCACTAGAGGCAGGAACAAATCTATTGCTATCTGTTGCATCTTAGACAGCACAGCTCGGAGTATAAACGTAACGCTCATGATGTCCCATATGAATGACGATAAAACTAAAACATCGCTCAACAAAAATAACAAAGTAGCGATGTACATACGACGCCAGTTGTTCGTAGCACTCGGAGTTTTTGGTTGAAAACACTGGCAAAGAGAAGTTAAGACTGCAATATAAAGGCCTACGTTAATCATCAAAGGTGAAACAATAATAAAAACTTCAACGGAATTTGCAAAGAAATCCATTGAAGATCCTTGATCATAAAATTTCTCTTTCTCATTAAAAAACAAGAACAAATAATAAGTTAAAAATGTCACAAACGGTATGCCCCAGGCAAACAGACAACACTTCAAATATTTTCTATTCACATGTCCACTGAACACCTTCACTATATCCACATAAAATATATAGCATATCACCAACATCCAGTAGTTCTGCACTGCACTGAAGTAAGTACAAATGTAACGACATATATTCAATATATCTTGGTCTTCAAAATGAATGATTTGCATGAGGCCCGGTATGATGAGCGAGACGGTGACCAGCCGCAGTAAGCTGGACACGATCGCGTTGATGTACACGAAGTTCCTGAAGTGTCGGAACTTGGTGATGAGGCACCAGGACGTCACGCCGTACAGGAACGCGGCCAGCGTCATCACCAGCACCAGGTACTCCACGAGGCTAGACACCAGGTTGGGGCGGAAGGCGGTGGTGTTGGGCACCGGGATGCGACTGTAGTGCACCTCACTGTCCGACATTGCATCTGCCATGTTCTAGTCTAAATACAGACGAACGTCCTTCACAACGGTACATTCACAAATGTAGATTTATGCATAAAGCAGACTTTATATACACAATGCACAGGAAAACCCGTCGGTTTAACTGTCTAGGCAGGGGAATAACCAATACGGGTTCCGCGCACAGTTGCCATTCTCGACATGTTAATTGGGCCCTTACAGGTTTATCTGCAGTGATACCTTCATACTCAACCACATTTTTTAGTAAAATATAAAAAAAAGATACTTAGTTTCGATCTCACAGAAAAAAAATACCAAGGTCGACGGCATCAAATAGTTAAGAGTCCACGTGTACCACCAATTTGCATAATTATAGCTACACTAACTGATCTCTGCAGTTTTACCTGACTCGTCCTGACACTACTACTTACTGATCCCGGATAAAAAGCAGTACATATACCTACCTGTACCTAGTACGTATCCCGTTTCTCAGGTTCCAGGCTATCTGTGTACCGAATTCATTTCAATCGGTGCTGTTGTTTTGGTGTGAAAGGTCGAGATACAGGCTCACAACTTCCTGCTTTACAAATACCAGAGGTCAGAGATCCAGAAGTTTTGGATGCTACTGAACCAATTCCAGGAAAAATATTTATTTTTCCCTCTCTCTTAGCCGTTCAATGTTTGAGGCAGGCATCTTTTTATTCTTCCTTAAAGTGTGGTTCCTTGTTCCTTGCATCATAGACAGAGGACAAAAAGCTGGTTGCATATTCCTATTTACCCTTTCTACCTCTTGGTTCTGTTATAGGCTTACGTCAATAACAGTGCAACGACTGGACATTGAACTCACGAGCTCTCGCAAATCTTCTCAATCTCGCAATGACTTCTATTCATTCCGCTATTGCATTCATTGGTTTCATGTCAGCTTAAAACTACTATAATATAGTCTTCCATTTACATTAAGAATAACCTTTACTCAAAGAACAGATAAAATATTTTAGATAAAAAATTAGATTAAAATATTTGTCCTGTGCGTGTGTAATTTTACTTTTAAAGGAGATGATGGCACGACGAGTTGCGGAAAATTGAAATATAAAATATTTTTTTGATATTACATCGATATGAGGTGTGCTCTCTAATAATTTACCTCACAATATTTTTTTGTGTCCTTCTTTGTCTCCGAAAGTTCTTGTAATCTGAGGGCACAGCAGTGCCCCAGCCAAGCCTCCAGGAAAGCGGGCAGGGCCGTATCAAGTTTTTGTAAGAAGTCATTCGAGGTTATTTCACCCCCTCGTTATCTTCGATGTGGACAAATTCAAACGTTCTTGTTTCTTCAAAGCTTGATAAGAAGCAAGTGAACAACACTGCGATGCATTCTTGGACTTTGCGTACTTCCCTGCATGCGTAATGTTATGAATGTTTGTTTGTAAACACACGTCACGAGAAACCATCGCGTATACAAAGGTAAGTAAAAGGGCAGCTAAAAATAACTTAATAAAAAAAGAACATACGAATATCGCGTGTGCTTTAAGCCTTATTTAAAATAATGACGAAAACGACCGCAATGTACGTAAGTAGTGGGTTGGTCCAATCTTACGCTCATGAGTGTTCTTCATAATTTAATATCAAGTTATGTGGTTATAAAACCAACCAGGCGTACCAAGGGGTATCCGTTTGTCCAGCTAACTGGGTTGAGGAAGTCAGATAGGCGACTGCTCTATGTAAAAGACTCAGCAGTATCTGGTTAAAGTGGAAGCCAACTCTAACACAGTTGGGAAAAAGCTAAGCAGATGATTAAAGCAAGGCAAACAGAATATACTTTTTAAAAAGGAAAAAGGTTTTGGGAAGAATGTACAACTCTGTTATGTTAACGATGCATCAAGAATATAAATGGGCTCAATGCAAATACTGCTATTTGCATATTAAGTCAAATCATTTTGATAGTGCTTACCTAGTATTAACTAGTTATCTCAAAACAGAAACACCAATCCAAGATATTAGGCTTGTTCTTTGAATCGTAAACATTGAATACCTACCTACTAAAAGTGGACAATATTGAGGCAAATCTTGCAATATGCAGCATGCAGCGTATCTTTTTATTATTTTATTTGCTTTGATACCGAGTATACATTCCTAGAATCTATAACAAGTTGCAGACATTACGTAAAGTCCTATTTACAACTTTATATTATGAAATCTTATGTAGGTACCATTTGCTTTTATGACTACGATTGATGCGTTAAGTAGGTGCGTAATTGACGTTTTTGGGGTTCCGTACCCAAAGGCTAAAACGGGACCCTATTGTTTTCGCTCCTCTGTCCGTCCGTCCGTTGTCACCAGGCTGTATCTCATGAACCGTGATGGTAAGAGAGTTGTAATTTTCACAGATGATGTATTTCTGTTGCCGCTATAACAACAAATACTGAAAACTAGAATAAAATAAATATTTTGGGGGGTTCCCATACAACAAACGTGATCTTAAATAATGGTACAGAACCCTTCGTGCGCGAGTGCGACTCGCACTTGGACGTTTTTTTCGAAATAATTATTATAAACTTACGTTCAGAAAAAACGTTAGTCTCAACAGGGAAAGAATAACTGAACCTTTAACCACTCTATGTAATCCTGAAAATCCTGACCTTTACCCAACCAAAATAGAGTTAGAGGTTTAAATCTGTCCAAAATACCAAAATTGCGTAATGGATAATAATAGTAACGAATATAAACAAACAACCATTAGCATTTAAATTGCAATAAAATGAAATATAAACGTGTAAATTATTTTCATTACGGAAACCTACCGCACTACAACGTCACTCTGTCTGGAATGACGTTCATTCATTCATTCAATCAATGGGTTGTTAAAATTAAGAACGTGGTAACGCAAATAAGCGTCATTTAAACTAAAAATAATCTGTTCTAGCGTCATGTAAACGAGTTTATGTGATACTTATAAGGTTGTGGAGTTCACAGCATTCCTAGGAAACCAAATACCGTAACCAGTAAATATACACTAAGTATATATACATACACCTTACTAAACAGTAGATATACACTATAATTGCAAAGGAGATCATTCAAGTCTCGAACAATTTGTATCCAAAAATGAAAGTGCCGGCCAAAAGAAAATATTGTAGATTCTTGTAGAGAATAATGCCCTGAAGATTTTTTACTATTACAAAAATCGTCTACAATTAACCCCCCGGCTGCTATTTGTCTTTGAAAATACCAAAAAATCTCACAATGTTTGGAGCATTACATAACGGCCCCAAACTGGAGAAGGCAGCCGCTGCCTTCAAAGGACTCCTGCCCAACCTGGGAAGTCATCAAATGACTTGGGCTGTGGGGAAGTCAGACACTTACTGATTAAAACCCGTCATGGGGAAACCAGGGTCGCGGTAATTCTTTCGAACAATCCCAGCCCCAATAGGCTTTGTCCCCGCTAAAAATATCGTACGATTCTTGTCGAGGATGTCCTGAAGATATTTTACTGATATAAGAAACATCTTCGGTTAACCCCCAGATTGCTATTTGAGCTTAAAGTGTGAGAACCGTGAATAAAAAATCTATACTTGAATGTTACGGGAAATAACGTCCACAGTATTTTTTTTACTAATCGAACGTCTACGATATACCCCACCCCTCCTGCTACACCGAGTAGACTTACTGATTTAAACCCATCATTTTCCTCCTGATAATGTACCAGGGCCGCGGTAACTCTTTCGAACAATCCCGCAGCCCTGGCAGGTTCTGACCCTGGTGGGCCCCACTGGGGTTTGCTGACTGTCTGAGGAGGGCTTGAGTTGTCAACGCTTGCCGCCGAAACGGGCCTGTTGTCTCCAAGGAAGCGGAGGGACGATAAGCCTCCCTAAACTCACCGCCCACAGACCGACGTCTACGGTGCCGGGAGTCTTCTCGACACCCAACGCGCGTGGTGTCTTCCACGTCTACCTCAGCGGATGGGATGAGAGGCGCGAACTCTCAGTTATTGCACTGCCTCCTTTTCTGGCATGCTGCGCAGAAGGAGACGAAGGCATCCCATTCCTCCTCGCACCTATAGATTTTCCTTTGGCTCATAGTGCCTCCTTGGAAAAAGCAGGTGTCGGTGGCGTGCATTGTTCTCAGCCAGCTGCATCAGCCAGCTGCGCAGGACATATTATAGTGCACGAGCATTTGCGCAGACACAGGTGCACTCCCTATTCCTTCCCTCTCATAACCCGATGGGACGGCAATCGGACGCGACCGGAGAGAGATCAGGCGCAGGATCGACATTTACGTGCTTTCCGATGCACGGGTGAATCAATCACCAACTTCCAGACTGGCTGGGGCTGCTTTGTGAAAGTTTAAGAAAACCCACAAAGCGATTTCGGCCCGACCCAGGAATCGAACCCGAGACCTCGAGCACAGCAGCCGCGCTTGCAACCACTAGACCAACAAGGCAGTCTAAAGAATCGAATGAGTCGAAAGAATCACTGCGGCTCTGGCTACCCCATGATGGGTTTTAGTCAGTAGGAGTCTGACTTCCCCACAGCGAGAGGGGAGTCATTTGGTGACTTCCCAGGTTGGGGAGTCCTTTGAAGGCAGCGGCTGCCTTCTCCAGATTGGGGCCGTAATGCAATACTCCAAACATTGTGGGAATATTTTGGTATTTTCAAAGTCAAATAGCAGCCGGGGGGTTAATTGTGGACGATTCTTGTAATAGTAAAAAATGTTCAGGGCATTATTCTCTACAAGAATATATTATTTTTTTACTCTGGCCGGCACTTTCAGTTTTGGGTACGAAATGGATGATCTCCTTTCTGTGTCAAGCTAAAATGTAAGGGATCACGTTACGAAGTGTCGTGGGTTTGCATTAAAACTGACGATTTATAAGTATCGAAATATCGAGGTGGTATCGAACACGTGTGTGTCATGATTTTTTTCGAACGAGTCTTAACATGTCGTCGAGGTTGTGGGCTCGATTCTGACCCAGTGATAGAATTGCTTTTTGGGTTTTAGAAATTTTCACAAAGCAGTCTAGAACTTGGTGATTGATACACCCATGCATCAGGGAGCACGTTAATGTTGGTCCTGCGCCTGATTTCTCTTCGGGAGCGCACCTGTGTCTGTGCAGGCTTATGCACTGTAAACTGACCTGTACAGCTAAGACCATTCCATACCATTGGATCGGCTAGGTCACCATCAACTTGCCATGAAAGAAATATATCATTGCATATGTTGGAAAAAGTCGTCTATCTGGTGCAACGGTGTAGGTATGACATCGTAGTGCCTAGTAAGCTAAGAAAGTAGCTATTCGATAAAAAGACTGTGGCCTAGTAGAACCAGTTTCATTAGCCAGTTAGACTAGATCAGTTTGGAAATCTAGCAGGCACCACTGTGACTTTTACGAAAATATATGCATTTTCTAGTCAAAGGTTCTAATAAATGCTTACCTATACCAATTTTTTACTAAATCAGAGATCTCTCTTTTACCGAAAAGAGTGAGCACTTTATTTCTACACCATTACATAAGTACCTCTGTCTAATTATTATTAGATACAGGAAAAAAATATTCTTATCACAAGAATGCTATTAAATCATTATGATATGAAATCCTCTTCTGAACATAGGTTTCCCCTATTGATTTCCAAATGGAACGGCTCTAAGAGGAATTATACTACCAGGAAAAATAAAATAAAATATTTTTTACTTTATAATAATAATCATTAATACATCTGTTAGCTTATTAATAATAATTAGTGTCAAGATATATTGTCACATATAAGATGCCTCACAGGCCGTTTGTTCGTGTCCGAGATAGAAATGTTACTTCTAATTTGTCAGTAACAGTTCAGACTCAATAAGTGGTATCTGACATTACAAACTGGACATCTCAAATGTCCCTCTCTCCGCATATCTCATCGGGGACAAAAATCACGATAGAATGCTAAGTATAACTTTACGTAAATCTTGGGTTTACCCGCAATGAATCAACGTCCACGTCTCGCTTCTTATTTACAAACAAAATACAAGAGCATTGTCAACAAACTTCTTCCACGTCGCATTCTTTTGATTTTGACCAAACGTCCATCAATTTTGATGGAACATATAAATACATTCAAAATTTGGACTTTTTTAGCATGTCCATCACGGAATGTCTTTACTCAACTTACGAGACAAGTAGCCATGCCACAGCTCCCTGTTAGTCCTCACTAGAGGCAGGAACAAATCTATTGCTATCTGTTGCATCTTAGACAGCACAGCTCGGAGTATAAACGTAACGCTCATGATGTCCCAAATGAATGACGATAAAACTAAAACATCGCTCAACAAAAATAACAAAGTAGCGATGTACATACGACGCCAGTTGTTCGTAGCAGTCGGAGTTTTTGGTTGAAAACACTGGCAGAGAGAAGTTAAGACAGCAACATAAAGACCTACGTTAATCATCAAAGGTAAAACAATAATAAAAACTTCAACGGAATCTGCAAAGAAATCCATTGAAGATTTTTGTTCATAAAATTTCTCTTTCTCATTATAAAACAAGAACACATAATAACTTAAAAATGTCACAAAAGGTATGCCCCAAGCAAATAGACAGCACTTCAAATATTTCCTTTTCACATGTCCACGAAACACCTTCACTATATCCACATAAAATATATAGCATATCACCAACATCCAGTAGTTCTGCACTGCACTGAAATACGTACAAATGTAACGACATATATTCATTATATCTTTGTCATCGATATGAATGATTTGCATAACGCCCGGTATGATGAGCGAGACGGTGACCAGCCGCAGCAAGCTGGACACGACCGCGTTGATGTACACGAAGTTCCTGAAGTGTCGGAACTTGGCGATGAGGCACCAGGACGTCACGCCGTACAGGAACGCTGCCAGCGTCATCACTAGCACCAGGTACTCCACGAGGCTAGACACCAGGTTGGGGCGGAAGGCTGTGGTGTTGGGCACCGGGATGCGGCTGTAGTGCACCTCACTGTCCGAAATTGCATCTGCCATGTTCTAGACTAAATACAGACGAACGTCCTTCACAACGGTACATTCACAAATGTAGATTTATGCATAAAGCAGACTTTATATACACAATGCACAGGAAAACCCACTGGTTTAACTGTCTAGGCAGGGGAATAACCAATGTGGGTTCCGCGCACGGTTGCCATTCTCGACATGTTAATTGGAGCCTTACGGGTTTATCTGCAGTAATACCTTCATAGTTAACAACATTTGTATTTAAATATTTCAAAAAAGATACTTAGTTTTGATCTCACAGAAAAAAATACCAAGGTCGACGACGACATCAAATAGTTAAGAATCCACGTGTAGCACCAATTTGCATAATTATAGCTTTACTAACTGTTCTCTGCAGGTTACCCACGAGTGCCCACGACCTGATGGCACTACTTACCGAGCCAAGACAAATAGCAGTAACTGTACCTGTACCTAGTACCTATCCTATTTCTCATGTTCTAGGCTACCTGTTTACCAAATTTCATTTCTATTGGTTCGACATACAGGCTCACAACTTACTGCTTTTTAAATACCAGAGATATGAGATCCAGAGTTATTGGATGCTACTGAACCAATACCAGGAAAAATACACATCCTTTTCTTCCTTAGCCGAGATAAGACGAGAATTTTTGAGACTTCAACAGAGAGTCAGAGTCAGGGAGACAAAGTGTGGTTGCACCATATACAGAAGACAAAATCTGGTTGCACATTCCTGTTTATCTTTTCTTGTCTTCAGTTTTGGAGAGGCTTACGTTAATAGTGCAACGACTGGTCATCGAACTCACAACTTATCGCTTTTAGAATGACTTCTATTAATTCCGCTTTTGCCTTCATTTGTATCATGTCAGCTCAAAACTATAAAACACAGAATAGATAACATAACATTTATCTGTCCTGTGATTTTTCTGTTAAGGTGGACAACGAGACAAGGAGCCTTTTTTTATATTTCGTCTGAGTCAACGTCGATATGCGGTGTGATAGTATCACACGCTTTTTAATAATTTTCCTAACCGTAAAATTTTATTCATTTGATTTCATCTTCTAAAGTTTTTATAATCTGAGGGCCCAGTAGTGCCCCAGCCAGGTCTTGAGTAAAGTGGGCACGGCCGTGCCAAGCTTTTCCAAAAGCGTTTTACAGTTATTTCATTTTCGATGTCGACAAATTCAAATGAGGCTTGTTTCTTCTAAGCTTAATAAGAAACAAGTGAACAACATTGCAATGCGCTACTTAGACTTTGTGTGCTTAACTGCATGCGTAATGTTATGAATGTTTGTTTGTAAACACACGTCACGAGAAACCATCGCGTATGCAAAGGTAAGTAAAAGGGCAGCTATAAATAACTTTATAAAAAAAGAACATACAAATATCGCGTGTGCTTTAAGCCTTATATTTAAAATAATGACGAAAACGACCGCAATGTGCGTATGTAGTGGATGGGTCCAATTTTACGCACATGGGTATCTTCTTGATAATTTTATATCAAGTTATGTGGTTATAAAACCAACCAGGCATGCAAAGTTGTATCCGGTTATCCAGCTAACTGGGTTGAGGAGGTCAGATAGGCGACTGCTCTAAGTAAAAGACTCAGCAGCATCTGGTTAGAGTGGAAGATGACCCTAAAATAGTTGGGAAAAAGCTAAGCAGATGATTTAAGTATGGCAAACAGAATAATCTTTGTAAAAAGGAAAAAGGTTTTGGGAAAAAGGTACTGGTGTAGACTGCACATCAGTGGTAACTGTCATGCACCTTAACTCAATAGTAATATTTTCCTATAAAACTGTTACCACTGACCTGAAGTTGACTGTACGACTATGTTATGTTAACGATGTATCAAGAATATAAATGGGCTCAATGCAAATCATGCTATTTGCATATTAAGTCAAATCATTCTGATATTACTTAATACCTAGTACCTAGTTCTCTTAAAACAGAAACACCGATCCTTGATATTAGGCTTGATCTTTGAATCGTAAACATTGAATACCTACCTAATAAAAGTGGACAATATTGAGGCAAAGCTCAACTCCTCATAGGTCCAGTTGAAAACCAGCGTCAGACACAAGCTGTCTGGCATAATGCTGAACTGGACCTATTTGGCGCAACCTTTTATTACTTTTATTTTTATTACTTTGTGTAGGTATGTATGGCTTGTATCAATAAATAATTTTTCTTTCTTCTTTCTTTCTTTAAAAATAGAGTTAGAGGTTTAAATCTGTCTAAAATACCAAAATTGCATAACAGATGATAATAACAACAAATAAACAAGCAACTATTTGCATTTGGATTGCAATAAGATGAAATATAGACGTTTAAGTAAATTATACTCATTACGGAAACCAACCGCACTACAACGTCAGTCTGTCTGGAATGACGTTCATTCATTCATTCAATCTGTGGGTTGTTAAAATTAAGAACGTGGTAACGCAAATAGGCGTCTTAAGTTTAAAAAAATAGTCTGTTGTGGCGTCATGTAGACGAGTTTATGTGATACTTATAAGGTTGTGGAGTTCTTTGTAAAATGATGTTCAAAGAGAAGTAATAAACAATTTATTTATTTATTATTATTATTTATTTATACAACATTCCTAGGAACCTAAATACCGTAACCCGTAGACATACACTTAGTATACATACATACACCTTACTAAACAGTAGATATACATTATAGCAGTAGATATACATTATAACAATATCTTAACGTTTCCCTAACTAAGTGTCTTTTAGAATAAGGGCTCCGCCAAAACTAAAGGTGATAAGGGACACTTAAACGTTGGTGAAAACGAAATTCGTATTAAGTGTTCCCTAAATGCTCTTAGGGAATCCCTAAATTTTGGTATTTGTTGGTGAAAATGGGCATTAGTGTCTGTGTCAAGCTAAAATGTAAGGGACCTCGTTAAGAAGTGTAATGCATTTGCATTTCAACTGACGATTTATAAGTATAAGTAGGTGGCACATGTATCAAACGCGTTTGTCATGATTTTTTTCGAACGAGTCTGAACTTGTCATCGAGGTTTTGGGCTCGATTCTGATCCGGGGATAGAATAGCTTTATGAGTTTTAGAAACTTTCACAAAGTAGTCCGTAGTCTGGAAGTTGGTGATTGATACTCCTGTGCATCGGGGAGCACGTTAATATCGGTCCTGCGCCCCTGATCTCTCTTCGCGAGTACACCCGCGTCTGCGCAGATGCTTATGCACTATAAAATGTCCTGCGCAGCTAAGACCATTCCATACTATTGGATCGGCTAGGTAACTATCAACTTGCCATTATAGAAATATACTATTACATATAGTGGAAAAAGTCGTCATTCTGGTGCAACGGTGCAAGTATGACATCAAAATTTAAAATCTTTTGTTAGATATGAATCCTCCTTGCTACCAACCTGGACTGACCAGGCTGGTATAGAAGAAGAAGTTATGACGGATAGAAGGATGACGGACGTTGAAGATGTCACATCGAGATCTTAAAATTAATTATCGATATTGTATTTGCTATTCAAAGTTGGCTTCTGCTAAATCCTTTGTAAGAAATAAACCTTACCAGGTTAAATGTTTATAGACGTGTGTTATTCATTTTCAAGTACCACTTCTGATCTGACCTCTAAGATCAGAAGTGGGATCGCCACGCGTACTTTACCCTTTGCCATCTGAATCCAATAATGATTTATTTTATTCATGAAATTACATCTCAACCGTAAATAAGTTTTATTTCTTACACTCGAGAGTATTCTGAAGAAAAAGTATGAACTAGTTATAGTTCCGATACCGTTGCGATTCTATGAATGATCCTCATGTGCTGTGAAACAACCACGATATAACCGACAGCACATTGGAAGCCACAACATCAACATTATGGCAAAGAACTGGTCAAAGTCTTGACTAGAAATTGCGAGAGAGGAAAAGTGACAGCTGCTGTCTTGTTTGTAAAACAAAAAGCGATCGAATGCTGGAGATACTGAAGATAGCCCACCAGCTGGAACAGTCTCAGTTCGATCTTACGAAGATTCCTTTCAGCAGCAGATTTGTGTTTTAGAGTGAACCTCTTCTCTTGGATTTCTTTTTCAGGATGTGTAAAGCACTGAAGCTCGAAGACAGTGGCCCTGAAAAGCCATGTTGAAGTTTTACAAGTTGCACATAATAAATTTATGATCAATATTTTATGATTTGAACAGTTTTGGATTATGAATTTTGCAGATAGGGCTGAAACTTTTCAACTTATCATAGTACGAGGTATAAGTATGTCTGGCGTTGAGAAGGAAGGAAGAAGCGCTGTATCGTGTCCCTACCTTTTGTCACGCTTTTAGAAAATGATTTCAACATAAAGGCCTAAAACTGCCAACTGTTAAAACAAATTGAATATTCTGTGCGATGCATGATTTGCTGTACTAAAAATTGTGTTGAAAGAAGAGTATCGGTGTTGTTTTCATTATTCTTGGATACATTTTAAGAAATAATGGGAAATAATTTCTACTTATAATAACAAGGCCGCTTGTAGCTACAAAAAATATCACCGGTTTCCATGGTGACATATCAAAGTTGTTATCCAGTTATTGTGTTTTTATGTTTCATGTGTTACATTTGTCTTATGGCGAGAATAGTATCTAATACGTGAGCTGGGAACATGTATCCTGTCTGTCGAGTGGAGCAGCTCATCAACATATCGCGAGGTCGCTCGTGCGTTTCGTGTGGAAGGAACCTCTACTCCTGTCTCGCTGTGGTGTCACATAATGTGACTCCCTGCTGTTATCATAAAGCGCAAAGGCCTAGCGCTGTTTGCAGAGATATTACAAGAAGCATGGAGTGATAATGCCTGGTGAGATCAATCCAGTTCATATGTATCCCATCATGACTTTTTACCATTATTTTATAAAAGATGATTAAAACTGCATACGTGTCAATTTTAACCGTTGATCACTTATGTTTGTTGGCACTTGATTAACGATGAGTAATGATGATATTTTGGATTACTATTTTGATTGTATGTGTCAAAGTTATAATTAAGTCATGGATTTATTTCTTTGAAAACTTAGATCCTTCAAATGAATGGTCAGCAGTGGCCGAGCGAAATGTGACCTCCTTGGCTTTCTTTGAGAGCTGCAAGGCAATTTGACAATGACAAGGACTTTGAGGACGTTCGAATGTACATGAGTCTTTGTGTGCGTGCCGTGAAAGGGTGCATGAATATTTATGTGTTGATCTAATTGACCTACTTTCAATGACTGATTTTGACCTTAACTGTAATTTTAGCTTGGAAATGGTCTTTTCCTTGATTTTGACTTTGACATACTGATGGTGCTAGTTGTCTAGACCACTTTGAGAGAACATACGACGGTATGGGTCTCTGTTCCACGTCTTCATAGTATGCTACCTATAGCTTAAATGCGTGCCTATGCTATGAGCGTGTGTAATGACAAGCAAACAAGGTTTTTTTTTTTGGTCTGTGGCAACCCTGTTGACAAGACGTCAACAAAACTTCTCCCAATTAATTAATTTAATTTAAATATAATTTAAGTGTTATTTTATAAGTTATAACATTAATTCGCAATAATAATAAACACTTATTGCTGGGACGGTAAATTTTGTGATATACTTTGTGTTTTACTGTGTAAATATAACCAAGTCTCGGCCTGTCAAAGTTCGAAACTTGGTATAACGATCTTTGAAAGTTTTGAATTAAAGTGCATTGTCATCGTGAAATCCCGTAAGTACTATCTTTTTTCAACTTAATTTATTACTGAGAATTCTTATTCTTCATTAGTGATTACCGGAGAGAATAATTATCATCATAATAGTGCCTAGAAAATAGTTTCTCACACAAACTAAAACACTTTCATAAACACCTACCTGAGTTATTGTTTTTTCTGTGCAAAATGGAAAGAATAATGACCAGGAAAGCCACTGCACGTTTGGAGGAAGCTAAACTCCAACAAACACTAGTGGAACTTAAGAAATATAAGGATTTGTGTGGGGATCTACAGAGGGAGCAGGATGACAATGAGAAGGAAGTACTAAATATTTTAAACAATAATAGTAAATTAAAGAGTGAGATGGCAGAACTGCACTGTCAATTATTAAACATCACAGAAGAACGGGATAAGCTCCAACACATTGTTGACCAGTTTGACCGGTGTAGCGATGAGTTTGACACAACTATCAAACACAACGCTGAACTGAAGTGTAGGTTGAGTGAGGCCCAGGACACTATTATTAGGATGGAGAGTACCAGCCAGAGACTTCAAACAGAGCAAACCAATGCACTGTTTGAGGAACTGGTTGGTACCACTCCGGTGCAGTCTGCTGACTCACTCTTGAAAAATAGTTCTCAAATAGTGACTATTGACCTGACTACTGACAACAGCTTTGCATCAATATCCCAGGTCAAGCAAATTATTGGCAGCAAAAACAAAGTAAAGAAATATGCCAAAATAAATAAATTTATTAAAAGGACTCAAAAGTTAATAAAAAATAACAAAAATAATTTCACCAAAACCTACAAATCATTAAACAGTTGTAAAAAATTGCAATTAAATTTCAATAATAGTAAAAAAGAATATGAGGTTGATATGCAGCGTCTGCAGTCAAGGATTCTCCATTTACAAGAGTCATTGATGGCAGTTACATGCAAATATCAAACCTCACAAAGAGAAATGGGTGAGTACATACTGGCAATGAACAGCTTGGTCGATCTGTGTAGTGAGAATGAGAAAATGTTTAATTCATTAACAAACAATCGAACACCAGGTTGTGAACAAGATCTGCCAGGCTGTTCAGGATTAGATGGTTCTCATCAATCTTCTCATTGTGTTAAATTAAATAGTTGTAAAAAAAGTACTTCCTTCGACACACAAAAACCAATAGAATTAATACAAAAGGAAAAAAATAATTGCAAAAAAATAGTAATATATAGCGATGAAATTGGACAAAACATGTGTCACCGATTACATCAACATTTAGGTGACCAGGTAATAAACTATTGTATGCCTGAGGCTACTTATGAACAAATATTAGATAAAATACTAAGCAGTAGTTACTGTCCAACTACTACTCTGGTTGTACTAATTGGGAGAAGAGGAAATGCCACTATTAAAACAGTTATTAAATACTTTGAGTGTTTATCTCAATTAAACGTAGAGAAAATAGTTTTGTATGCTTTTCCCTATGGCAAGGGCTTGTCGCAGACAGAAAACAAATATAGACATAAATGCAATCTCAAAATACAAACTATGACCATATGATTTTCACCAATATCCCTATTTTAACAACCAGAACTCTGATGGCATCTTCCAGTTCGGCTGTTACAATATTAAAAAATTGTGTTGCGGAATGTGACAAAGGTTTTGAATTCACGGTTGTCAGCTCTAAGGATATTATTCAAGCGTATAAAGATCTCGATGTAAAAAAGACTGCTGACCTTTGGGGATTGTCAGTTCAGATAATCTCATCGATAATTGAAATAATTTCACCTTATTTAGCAACTGTGTTCAACTCTTGTGTTGCATCAGGTGTTTTTCCTGACTTGATGAAACTTAGTAAAGTAATTCCATTGTTTAAATCTGGTAGTACAACCGATCCATCAAATTTTCGGCCAATTTCAATTTTACCCACTTTGAGTAAAATTTTTGAGAAGTTAATATTACGTCAATTGTTGAGCCATTTTAATAGAAACAACTTGTTGCACACTAAACAATTCGGATTTACCAAGGGTCGTTCTACTACGGATGCGGGCGTGGAATTGCTTAAAAATATATTCGAGGCCTGGGAGGATTCGCAGGATGCGCTCGGTATTTTCTGCGACTTGTCCAAGGCTTTTGATTGCGTGCACCATGATATACTCATCAGGAAACTTCACCACTATGGTATCAAAAACAAGGCTCTTGACCTTCTGACTTCTTATTTGCATAATAGAATTCAGAGGGTGGATGTCAATGGTAAGAGGTCTTCTGGATCTACGGTCACCATGGGGGTTCCACAGGGTTCAATTCTAGGCCCTTTTTTGTTTCTTATTTATATTAATGACCTCCCTTATCACGTAAGGGATAATCACAAGATTGTGTTGTTTGCCGATGATACTTCACTCGTTTTTAAAATCAAGCGCCAACTCGACAATTTTGACGAAGTTAACAATGCACTCTCAAAGGTTGTTCATTGGTTTAATGTCAATAATCTTCTTTTAAATGAATCTAAAACGAAGTTAATTAAATTCTCAACGCCTAACGTAAGGCAGTTACACACCAATGTACAACTAAATGGAGTAGAGTTGAAGCCTGTTGAGTCAACGGTATTTCTTGGTTTGACCGTTGATTCCAAACTCCAATGGGGCCCACATATAGTTAAATTGTCAGGAAGGCTTAGTTCAGCCGCCTATGCTATTAAAAAGATCCGACTTATCACCGATGTGGACACAGCCAGAATAGTTTATTTTAGTTACTTTCATAGTTCAATGACGTATGGGATTCTCCTTTGGGGAAACTGTGCGGATGTTGAAACTATATTTATTTTACAGAAAAGAGCTGTTCGAGCCATTTATAATCTGGGCCCAAAAGTTTCTCTCAGAGAGAAATTCAAAGAAATAAACATTCTGACTGTTGCCTCTCAATATATTTTTGAAAATTTAATGTACGTTCGTAAAAATATTTCTAACTTTGTTCAAATGTCTGATGTTCATAGCATAAATACTAGGAATAAACATAATCTTGCTGTACATGCTACTCGCCTCCACAGAGTAAGCAACTCGTTCATGGGTCAATGTATACGCTTTTACAATAAACTTCCCAAAGCGGTTCGTGACTTACCTATCAGGAAATTTAAAAATCATATAAAATCCAAACTCTTGAAAAAAGGATATTACAAAATATCTGATTATTTAAATGATAAAGAAGCTTGGGAATGAGCTGCTCGCTTAGTGAGTGATATCTTTTTAAATGCCTGTGTATTGTTACTTTTGACATTTAAATATTATTATCATCAGATAACTTTTTATTAATGACATTCTTTTTATTGACATTTATATGTTATAATTGTATTTTTTTTTAAATTTATTATTATATTATTGTGAATGTGAGTATCGTGTATGCGAGCAACATTATATATTCTTATAACATAAATACTGTCTGGCGGGTTTGAGTATTTTTAAATGGCCTACGCAAATGTTCTGCAGATCTGGTATCGTCGTGTGACAGGTCGTTGAGCTCCCTAAGATATGGTTGAGCTACACGACGACTGATGCATGCGTGCCGTCTGTTGGGACTGGTCAGCTCCAGCCTGATATGGCTCTTTCCTCAAAAGGCCATTCCAGACCGCGTACATGGTGACACTCACACATAATTATTTCATTTATAACATGTTTGGACTTTAAAAGAGACTATGACCCTTGAGTTTGTTTCGGCGTTTCTTCTCAGGGATCAGTCAGTTAGGAAATGCCGGCCTCAGCGTTCTTAAAATGACGTGTAAAAGTGATGTAATGTCCAACTTGCAAAATAAACAATTTCATTTCATTTCATTTCATTTCATTTCATTTCAAACTGGGAGCCTCTGTCACCGAGAACATACGGACGCATGGGTCTCTGTTTCACGTCGTCATAGTATGCAACCTATAGCCTAAATGCGTGCCTATGCTATGAATTTGTGAAATTACATGCAACGTTTTTTTTGTTACCCTTCCTTTTCTCCTGCTTCAGACTTATACCTACACAAAAACGATTACTACGAGTAAATTACTTATACCTTGCTTAACATGTTTCAGATCATGAGCAACATGTCGGTGACTAGCTTATGGGGAGTTGACCTGATGCTGAAGAGGCGAATAATACTGCTGGCGAGGACGCCGCAGGGTCAGGAACGGCCGTGTTAGATATGAATCCTCCTTGCTACCAACCTGGACTGACCAGGCTGGTATAGAAGAAGAAGTTATGACGGATAGAAGGATGACGGACGTTGAAGATGTCACATCGTGATCTTATAATTAATTATCGATATTGTATTTGCTATTCAAAGTTGGCTTCTGCTAAATCCTTTGTAAGAAATAAACCTTACCAGGTTAAATGTTTATAGACGTGTGTTATTCATTTTCAAGTACCTACCACTTCTGATCTGACCTCTAAGACTTTTTATTTCACATAGGCCTTTGCAGGCACCTGTGAAACGTCACATTAGTTGTCATCGTTGTGACTAGCAAGCAAAGAAACTAGTTTTTCGATAGAAATATCATGTTCTAGTAGAACCAGTTTCATTAGCCAGTTAGACTAGATCATGTTGGAAACTTAGCAGGCACCACTGTGGCTTTACGAAAATAGAGGCACTTTCTAGTCAAGGGTTGTAATGAATGTTCATACAATTTTTAGCTAGATCAGCAAAGGTTTACATTAATTGTACACTATTTTATAAGTACCTCTGCCTCATTATTAGATACAGAAAAAAAATAGATTCATCACTAGAATGCTAACAGTCATCATTATCATTTCAATCCTAGGACGTTCACTGCTGAACATAGGCCACCCCCATTGATTTCTAAATGGACTGGCTCTAAGCGGAATTACATTACCAGGAAAAATAAAATAAAATATTTTTAACTTTATAATGACCACTAAATATTTAAACATTAATAGGTACACCTGTTTGCATATTAATTATATTAAGTCTCAAGAAATAATGTTACATGTGGCTATACATTTTACGTTAAACGCGACATGGTATCGTTTAAAATCGACCCGAACATCTGGGAAAAACTCTCTGATGACCGTGATAGTTGGAGGAAAAAATTATCCGATGGAGTGGTCGCGCATGACAGTGCCTGGTTCGATCTGCTCTCCAAAAAACGCGATCTACGTCACCAACGAATGGCACAGCCTCCAACATCACCAGGAACTCAATTTGTCTGCGGACGTTGCGACCGGCGATGTCGCTCCCGTATAGGCCTTGTTAGCCATCAGCGCAAGTGCCAAAGCCAAACCACCTGAAACGGATGCAGCTTTAATCATCTTTTATAGATGTTATCAGGCCATAGTATAGTATAGGCTATACATTGACGATCATACATAAGATGCCTCACAGGCTGTTTAAGATAATTGTCCAAGATAGAAATGTTACTTCTAAATTGTCAATAACACTTCAGACTCAATAAGCGGTATCTGACATTACAAACTGGACATCTCAAATGTCCCTCTCTCCGCATATCTCATCGGGGACAAAAATCACGATATAATGCTAACTTTACGTAAATCTTGGGTTTACCCGCAATGAATCAACGTCCACGTCTCGCTTCTTATTTACAAACAAAATACAAGAGCATTGTCAACAAACTTCTTCCACGTCGCATTCTTTTGATTTTGACCAACCAAACGTCCATCAATTTTGAAAGAACATATAAATACATTCAAAATTTGGACTTTTTTAGCATGTCCATCACGGAATGTCTTTACTCAACTTACGAGACAAGTACCCATGCCACAACTCCCTGTTAGTCCTCACTAGAGGCAGGAACAAATCTATTGCTATCTGTTGCATCTTAGACAGCACAGCTCGGAGTATAAACGTAACGCTCATGATGTCCCAAATGAATGACGATAAAACTAAAACATCGCTCAACAAAAATAACAAAGTAGCGATGTACATACGACGCCAGTTGTTCGTAGCAGTCGGAATTTTTGGTTGAAAACACTGACAGAGAGAAGTTAAGACTGCAATATAAAGGCCTACGTTAATCATCAAAGGTGAAACAATAATAAAAACTTC
This sequence comes from Helicoverpa zea x Helicoverpa armigera, assembly GCA_033682625.1. Taxonomy (NCBI): domain Eukaryota; kingdom Metazoa; phylum Arthropoda; class Insecta; order Lepidoptera; family Noctuidae; genus Helicoverpa; species Helicoverpa zea x Helicoverpa armigera. Next base: position 4,032,771 of record JAWIIS010000017.1, read on the forward strand.
AACGGAATCTGCAAAGAAATCCATTGAAGATTTTTGTTCATAAAATTTCTCCTTCTCATTATAAAACAAGAACACATAATAACTTAAAAATGTCACAAAAGGTATGCCCCAGGCAAACAGACAACACTTCAAATATTTCCTTTTCACATGTCCACGAAACACCTTCACTATATCCACGTAAAATATATAGCATATCACCAACATCCAGTAGTTCTGCACTGCACTGAAGTACGTACAAATGTAACGACATATATTCATTATATCTTTGTCATCGATATGAATGATTTGCATAACGCCCGGTATGATGAGCGAGACGGTGACCAGCCGCAGCAAGCTGGACACGATCGCGTTGATGTACACGAAGTTCCTGAAGTGTCGGAACTTGGCGATGAGGCACCAGGACGTCACGCCGTACAGGAACGCTGCCAGCGTCATCACCAGCACCAGGTACTCCACGAGGATAGACACCAGGTTGGGGCGGAAGGCGGTGGTGTTGGGCACCGGGATGCGGCTGTAGTGCACCTCACTGTCCGACATTGCATCTGCCATGTTCTAGTCTAAATACAGACGAACGTCCTTCACAACGGTACATTCACAAATGTAGATTTATGCATAAAGCAGACTTTATATACACAATGCACAGGAAAACCCGTCGGTTTAACTGGCTAGGCAGGGGAATAACCAATGTGGGTTCCGCGCACGGTTGCCATTCTCGACATGTTAATTGGACCCTTACAGGTTTATCTGCAGCCTTCATACTCAACAACATTCTTAAGTAAAATATTTAAAAAAGATACTTAGTTTCGATCTCACAGAAAAAAATACACCAAGGTCGACGGCATCAAATAGTTAAGAGTCCACGTGTACCACCAATTTGCATAATTATAGCTACACTAACTGTTATCTGCAGTTTTACCTGACACGTCCTGACACTACTACTTACCGATCCCGGATAAAAAGCAGTACATATACCTGTACCTAGTACGTATCCCGTTTCTCAGGTTCCAGGCTACCTGTGTACCGAATTCATTTCAATCGGTGCTGTTGTTTTGGTGTGAAAGCTCGAGATACAGGCTCACAACTTCCTGCTTTACAAATACCAGAGGTCAGAGATCCAGAGGTTTTGGATGCTACTGAACCAATTCCAGGAAAAATACTTATTTGTCCCTGTTTCTTAGCCGTTCAATGTTTGAAGCAGGCATCTTTTTATTCTTCCTTAAAGTGTGATTCCTTGCATCATAGACAGAGGACAAAAAGCTGGTTGCACATTCCTATTTATCCTTTCTACCTCTTGGTTCTGTTATAGGCTTACGTCAATAACAGTGCAACGACTGGACATTGAACTCACGAGCTCTCGCAAATCTTCTCAATCTCGCAATGACTTCTATTAATTCCGCTATTGCATTCATTGGTTTCATGTCAGCTCAAAACTACTATAATATAGTCTTCCATTTACATTAAGAATAACTTTTACTCAAAGAACAGATAAAATATTTGTCCTGCGCGTGTGTAATTTTGCTTTTAAAGGAGATGATGGCACGACGAGTTGCGGAAACTTGAAGAATAAAATATTTTTTTTTATATTACATCGATATTACATCGATATGAGTGCTCTCTAATAATTTTCCTCACAATAATTTTTTGTGTCCTTCTCTGTCTCCGAAAGTTCTTGTAATCTGAGGGCACAGCAGTGCCCCAGCCAAGCCTCCAAGCGAAAAGGAAAGCGGGCAGGGCCGTGTCAAGTTTTTGTAAGAAGTCATTCGAGGTTATTTCACCCCCTCTTTATCTTCGATGTGGACAAATTCAAACGTTCTTGTTTCTTCAAAGCTTAATAAGAGGCAAGTGAACAACACTGCGATGTAGTTCTTGGACTTTGCGTACTTCCCTGCATGCGTAATGTTATGAATGTTTGTTTGTAAACACACGTCACGAGAAACCATCGCGTATACAAAGGTAAGTAAAAGGGCAGCTATAAATAACTTAATAAAAAAAGAACACACAAGTATCGCGTGTGCTTTAAGCCTTATATTTAAAGTAATGACGAAAACGACCGCAAAGTACGTAAGTAGTGGGTGGGTCCAATCTTACGCACATATCAAGTTATGTGGTTATAAAACCAACCAGGCATACCAAGGGGTATCCGGTTATCCAGCTAACTGGGTTGAGGAGGTTACAGATAGACGACTGCTCTATGTAAAAGACTTAGCTGCATCTGGTTAGAGTGGAAGCCGACCCTAACATAGTTGGGGAAAAGCTGATTAAAGTAGGGCAATCAGAATATGATCTGTGTTTGTAAAAAGGAAAAATGACTTGGATAAAGGTTTTGAGAAAAAGGTACCACTATATTATGTTAACGATGCATCAAGAATATAAATGGGCTCAATGCAAATAATGCTACTTGCATATTAAGTCAAATCATTTTGATAGTGCTTACCTAGTATTAACTAGTTATCTCAAAACAGAAACACCAATCTAAGAGCTTGGTTCATAGTCGTAAATGTTGAATATCTACCTACTAAAACTGGACTATTGAGGCAAATCTTGCAATATGCAGCATGCAGCGTATCTTTTTATTATTTTATTTGCTTTGATACAGAGTATACATTCCTAGAACCTATAACAAGTTGCAGACATTACGTAAAGTCCTATTTGCAACTTAATATTATGAAATCTAATAATTTACATATGTTTGTATGACTACGATTGATGCGTTTAATGCGCGCGTAATTGACGTTTTTGCGGAATAATTATTATAAGCTTACGCTCAGAAAAAACATTAGTCTCAATAGGTAAAGTACAACAGCACCTTTAAACACTCTATATAATTCTGAAAATCCTGTCTTTTAGCCAACCAAAATAGATTTAGATGTTTAAATCTGTACGAAATACCAAAATTACATAATCGATGATAAAAATAACGAATACATATAAACAAACAAACATTTGAATTTGAATTGCAATAAGATGAAATATAGACGTTTAAGTAAATTATACTCATTACGGAGACCTACCGTACTACAACGTCAGTCTGTCTGGAATGACGTTCATTCATTCATTCAATCAATGGGTTGTTAAAATTAAGAACGTGGTAACGCAAATAGGTGTCATTAAAACTAAAAATAGTATGATGTTGCGTCATGTAGACGAGTTTATGTGATTCTTATATGGTTGCGGAGCTTACAACATTCCTAGGAACCTAAATACCGTAACCCGGGGACATACACAGATTGTATGTAAACCTTACAATTCAAAAGCAACAATTCACTATAGCAGCAAGTTACTGTGTCAACCTAAACAGTACGGGAACACGTAGAGATGCCATGCGTTTGCATTAAAACTGACGATTTATAAGTATAAGTTGGTGGCACAGGTATCAAACACGTGTGTCATGATTTTTTTGGAACGCGTCTTAACTTGTCTTCGAGGTTTTGGGCTCGATTCTGACCCGGGTATAGAATCGCTTTGAGGGTTTTAGATACATTCACATAGGAGGAGGATGATAATGATGACATAGCGGCCCTTAGTCTGGAAGTCGGTGATTGACACACTCGAGCGTCAGGGAGCACGTTCATATCGGTCCTGCGTCCCTGATCTCTCTTGCAGATGCTTATGCACTATAAAATGTCCTTCGCAATTAAGACCATTCCATACCATTGGATCGGCTAGTTTACCATAGGCCAATGTCCAGAAAATAAATATACTATTAGATATAGTGGACAAAGTCGTCTATCTGGTGCAACGGTGCAAGTATGACATAGTGGTGATACTAAGCTAAGAAACTAGCTTTTCGATAAATAGACTGTGTTCTAGTAGAACCAGTTTCTTTAGCCAGTTAGACTAGATCAGGTTGGAAACCTAGCAGGCACCACTGTGGCACTGTGGTCGAAAATAGAGGCACTTTCTAGTCAAAGGTTCTAATAAATGCTTATACCATTTTTTACCTATATCAGCAGAAGTCCATACATTATGTCTACACTATTATATAAATACATCCAGCTCATTATTAGATACAGAAGAAATTGTAGAGTTCCATCACAAGAATGCTACTAGTCATCATTATTACTTCAGCCGTAAGCAGTCCACAACTGAACAAGGGCCACTCTCATTGATTTCCAAAAAGACCGAGTGGAAGCGGAATTACATTTACCAGGAAAAATAAAATATTTTTAACATTATAATTACTAAATAAGTATTAGACATTGATACATCTATTTGCTTATTAGTAACATTTAGTCACTAGTAATAACGTTACATATTCAATAATGAGATGCCTCACAGACCGTTTGTCGTGTCCAAGATGTTACTTCTAATTTGTCATTGACATTACCAACTGGACTTCTCAAATGTACGTACCCCTCTCTCCGTATATCTCATCGGGGACAAAAATCACGACAGAATGCTAAGTATAACTTTATATAAATCTTGGGTTTACCCACGGTGAATCAACGTCCACGCCTCGCTTCTTATTTACAAACAAAATACAAGAGCATGGTCAACAAACTTCTTCCACGTCGCATTCTTTTGATTTTGACCAAACGTCCATCAATTTTGATGGAACATATAAATACATTCAAAATTTGGACTTTTTTAGCATGTCCATCACGGAATGTCTTTACTCAACTTACGAGACAAGTACCCATGCCACAGCTCCCTGTTAGTCCTCACTAGAGGCAGGAACAAATCTATTGCTATCTGTTGCATCTTAGACAGCACAGCTCGGAGTATAAACGTAACGCTCATGATGTCCCAAATGAATGACGATAAAACTAAAACATCGCTCAACAAAAATAACAAAGTAGCGATGTACATACGACGCCAGTTGTTCGTAGCAGTCGGAGTTTTTGGTTGAAAACACTGGCAGAGAGAAGTTAAGACTGCGATATAAAGGCCTACGTTAATCATCAAAGGTGAAACAATAATAAAAACTTCAACGGAATCTGCAAAGAAATCCATTGAAGATTTTTGTTCATAAAATTTCTCTTTCTCATTATAAAACAAGAACACATAATAACTTAAAAATGTCACAAAAGGTATGCCCCAGGCAAACAGACAGCACTTCAAATATTTCCTTTTCACATGTCCACGAAACACCTTCACTATATCCACATAAAATATATAGCATATCACCAACATCCAGTAGTTCTGCACTGCACTGAAGTACGTACAAATGTAACGACATATATTCATTATATCTTTGTCATCGATATGAATGATTTGCATAACGCCCGGTATGATGAGCGAGACGGTGACCAGCCGCAGCAAGCTGGACACGATCGCGTTGATGTACACGAAGTTCCTGAAGTGTCGGAACTTGGCGATGAGGCACCAGGACGTCACGCCGTACAGGAACGCTGCCAGCGTCATCACCAGCACCAGGTACTCCACGAGGCTAGACACCAGGTTGGGGCGGAAGGCGGTGGTGTTGGGCACCGGGATGCGGCTGTAGTGCACCTCACTGTCCGACATTGCATCTGCCATGTTCTAGTCTCAATACAGACGAACGTCCTTCACAACGGTACATTTACAAATGTAGATTTATGCATAAAACAGACGTTATATACTCAAAGCACAGGAAAAACCACCGGTTTTACTGGCTAGGCAGGGGAATGACCAATGTGGGTTCCGCACACTGTTGCTATCTTGACTCGGTAAATGGGACCTAACTGGTTTATCAGCGCTAGTACTTACCTACCTACGTACTCAACAACATTTTATAAATTAAATATTTAAACGAAGACAGTGACGATCCCAACGAAAAAAGAATACCAAGGTCGATGATATCAAGCAATTTGCATAATTATAGTTACACTTGCTGTTTTCCGCAGATCCACCTGAATTTCGATGGGCACCCCGCACGAGGACAAAAGTAGCTTATATCCTTTCTCAGGCTTAGGCTACCTTTACTAAATTTCATTCATATCGATTCTGACAAGTTTGAACCTGCTGAGAAATCTTTCATCTGGTACTGAACCAATTCTAGAAAAAATATACTTATTGGTTCCACTCTCTTTGCCCATAGCCCGTATGCCAGCCCCAGCAATGCAATGAATTGAACAAGTTTATACAGTAGACGGCCGTATCTATAAGTATAGAATAAAAAAAGTTATTAGTCCATGTTTTAGATAACCCTAAAATAGGAGACACGTATGTTTTCGTTTCTCTCATAAATAAATAACAACGAAAATACAACACGTTTAAATTTTGTGTTACGTCAGTCCTATGTACCGATTTTACGTAGTAAGGTGAGACGTCACAAGCCCACAATTCCAACCAGTAATTCAACATATCTTAGATATTTTTAACGTTTTGTTAAAATAAAAACTACGGGTCCAATATGTTTGCTCATCTAAAAGACCGGCTTATTTTTTAATCCTGTCAACACGCCAATTATGGTAGTGTCAAAACTACAATCTTACCGGTTGTGGCTAAACAACAATGCGTTGTCGGTCGTTCGATTCCCTTAAAAACTGTGCTTTAACAACTGTATGTATAATACTTGTTTATAAACACTCTTGTCAAGAGAAAACATCGTATAGGGCAAGGTTGGTTCTATATATAACTTAACATAGAGCTTTTAAAAACAGAAACAGTCTTGACTTTAGAATACCTACTTAATGTAGACACATTATGTTAAGGTAAATGATGCATTTTTATTATTATTTTTTGGTTTGATAGCCATTACGTAAAGTCCTAGGTATTTCTAACTCAATATTATGAAATCTAATGTGCGTTGGTTTGTAATCCTACTATATACCAAGAAGTTTTGAGACTGATGCTTTGTTTATTAATAATTGTTTCATTACATAACAATAAAAACGAAAGGGCCAGGATACATTTTACATCAATAAATAAAAATAAAAATCTTTCCTCTTAACAGGCATGTTCATTTGCACTAATCAGGTATGTACCTATATACCTCAAATTATTTTTAATGCCGTCATGCTTTTTCCAAAAGTAACGGTATTTAGGTTCCTAGACACGTTGCGGATTCCACACCCATACTTAATCATCAGAAACTTGTCTACATGACGCCACAACACACTATTTTTAGCATTTAATGACGCCTATTTGCGTTACCACGTTCTTAATTTTAACAACCCATTGATTGAATGAATGAATGAACGTCATTCCAGACTGACTGACGTTGTAGTGCGGTAGGTTTCCGTAATGAGAATAATTTATACGTCTATATTTCATCTTATTGCAATTTTAATACAAATGTTGTTTGTTTGTATTCGTTGTTATTATCATCAATTATGCAATTTTGGTAATCTGGACTGATTTAAGAGCGCATGGAGTCTCTAAACCTTTTTAGTTAAAGTATATAAAAAAAAACATTAATTTTTTTAATTTGTCACTCCAATCATAGCATTTTTAATTATAAAGCTGAAGAGACTAGCCGTCTTACCACAAAAACTTTTTAACGTCAGTTTAAGACTTGTCTAAAAAAATGACAAATTATGACGTTGACATATGGTTCATTTTGGAGCCACATTTTTTTAGACAAGTGTAAAACAGTGGTTAAAGTTTTTGTAGTAAGGCCATGTATGTTTACTTGAACGCGCTAATATCAGGAACCACTGATTTGATTTTTGAATCTCCTTCAGTGTTAGCTTACTTAAAATGAGTATGGATCATGTTTGACTGGGTGTGCGTGTGGTCGCAAGGAAGCTGAGTATATTATACCTTCAACTTCATCTAAATAATGAGTAACAAATAACCACTTCTTGGAAATGATGGGTTGGGTTCAAAGGAACTCTGAGGTTTACTCAAACTCAAAGTCCCTCTATTAGTAATTATTTTACGTGGTTCTAATAAATAAACACTTATTTGTTGGTCCTGATGACTAGCCAGCTAAGGAATCAGCTTTTTGAGAACTAGATACACTAACTAACTAACTACATTTATTTATTTATTTAATTTCCTCTTATAATTGTCTAATTTATTTTAACTAACCTGTATTTTCTTTTTCTTTTGCGTAGCTACTTGTTCGTATACGGTTTGAAAAAAAAATGTGTTTGGTTTTATGTCACTCATTGATTTTTATATTATGTTATTGTCAACTAAATGGTCTACGCATGATATGGAGTCCTATAATTAAGTGAGGAAACACATTGCATGGTTGTGCTTGTGTTTTTTTTAAGTATGAAGTTGTGTATTTCTTGTTGGAATTCCTAATAATATAAATAAATCGTACAAGCCAACAATTAACACATCCAAATAGATTTTACTTAGTTGAACCCATGCACTCCACGTCTTACTACCAAGTTGATCAGGTTGAACACCTATCAGGTAGGTAGCAGCGTACCTACCTGGATCAGATTAGGTACCAACATTATCTACATCCGTTGGATACTTGCCTACTTTCAAAAGGATAATGGTGAACTGATTCCCCGAGTCGGAATTATTTGGTTTTTCCATGATTTCATCTACATCGACGAATAGTAATGTCTTTTATCTTCCTCTCTACAGTGGAAGCTGGGGTTTCAATAGTTTTTAGGTATGTAGGTACCTTATTTTCTAGGGCCCTGCTTGATTGCCTGAAATGCAGCATTTAAACACAAGAATTATACTAGCAGTTTCTCACGATTAAATCCTCATCCCGAGGGAACTGAGTACTTAACTTATTCAAAAAAATATAATACTACATAGGGAATTTTTCAAATCGTACCATTAGTTCCTGAAGTAAGCATGTTCAGACAAACTCTTCAGCTTTATAATATTAGTAAGTTTAGATAATGTACTCTTAAAATAAACAAGAAAGGACTTGTCCTCCTACTGAATGAATCAGAAACTGGTTATCAAACTAAGCTGACAACTCTAAGCCTGACAAAGTGATAACTGATGAACATATTTCGTAAACCCAAAAATAGTTGCGTAATTTTTGTGAATTAAAAACAGGTTTTTCCACATCTGCCGTAGGTAGTGGTATGTACCTTAGAAGCAAAAAGCTTAGAAGTTTCTGCTAACGGGGAAAATTGAAATCTTCGTGGCTATAGCAACTTATTTTATTATACCTTCTCTGCCTTCCTTTGATAACCACAAAACAAACTGTTAAGTACCTAGTAAAACCGGACTTTTTAGGATTCCGTATCTTCAGTGCCAAGGATGTTTTCAACTTTTAAAACAGATTATTTTACTATTTAGGTATAGGTTCATTGTTTCCAATCTTTTGGTATTTCGAAATTACCTAGTTTTTATAGAAAAAGTTGCGCTTTTTTTTGAATACCTATCAACTTTACCTAATCGTATTTTCACGTTCGAGTGACCAAGATAGAAAAATAAATAAGTAACTAAGTAGTAGAAATAAGTTATTTATGGCATTTTGCTTAAGCATACAAGGATAAAATTGTTATAATTAATTATTTTAACCTAAAATTAATCCCAAATGACTAATGAATTAAAATAAACAAATAGTATGGAATTGCATTTATTTTGCAGAAAGCTTTCTTGTTTATACGGCGTAATTGTATACTAAGCAAGGTCAGATGCACTCAGACGCATTCCACAGGTTATTCACTCTGATGTCGTTTCAGTTTATATTCCGGTTTTCGCTTAAATATCTTGCTGTTTTATTACGTATCGCTATATCAATAGCCATACCTAACTTTATATCGTTGTGGGGTTTGATCCCCGAGCCGGTTCGAAATCGCTTTTTGGGTTTCAAACCTTTCACGAAGCAGCCCGGAAAGTTCTAAATTAATAGGTCCGAGCATCGGAGCTGTCCTGCGCCTGCTCTCTCTCCGATCGTGTCGGATTGTCGTCCCATCGGGCTATGAGAGTTAATGAGAGTGAAGGAACAGGGAGTGCACCTTTGTCTGCCCAAAAGGTTGTGCGTATAATGTCCTGAGCAGCTGTCTGGTCTCCTTATATGAGAACAGACAGCAGATTTTGACAGATCTGTGCTTCACTTACGCACTGGACGTAGGCGACTTTCAGCCGGTCTTTTAGGAAGTCAATGGCGGAGGCCTATGTTCAACAGAGATCTTAAATGGCTGATAATTTGATATCGATAACAGTCAAACATTTGAATTGAAATAAATTAAAGTAGCATACGTAATAAAGACTCCACAATGAGGTGGTTTGAAACAACTTCAGTTATTTTCGCCACGTTCTTCCTAAAGTCAAGGTCATTTCGAACAACTGGTTTACGGTTATACTTTTCCTTGTCTGTTATTTGTGTCTTCGACCTGATATATCCTTACATTCTTTACCTGCTTACTAATATTATAAATTCGAAAGTAACTGTCTGTCTGTCGCAGTTTCAGGCCAGAGCGACTGAACCCATTTAAATGCGATTAGCACACTGGTAGTCTAGAGTCTGAGAAAGGACGTCTAGAGTTTTGATCCGGGTGTGGGCTAGTCATAATTCTCTTGGGATAGGTAAAGAAGAAACCACAGGGAACAGAACACTTACTTCTTTTGTTTCATAGCTAATCTCCTAATCTCTTAAAGGGCTGGAACGATTTGAATAATTTTTTTAAAGGATTTTCAATGGGTCTCTGGATGGTTTGAAAACACAATTGCATCCGGCGTTGCTGTAAATTCAAAACTGTAAAATCCTTAAAATAAAATGACCAATTTTGCACAACGCCATCTATAAATAATGTATAAAAATAATAAGAAGAGAAGGATATTTGAACCTTTTTCCTCTTAAGGATATGTTAGCAAATATCAGAAATTATAATACCTACCTACTTCCATATATTTACTGCAGATGGCGTAACTGTTATGTTTCATTATACGAACTATCTATAGTCACAGAATAAATGAATAGTTCAAAAATCACGGTTTTAAATGTACATAAAAATCATTACGAGTTAGAAAAATCCTTTTTCCAACGAGTCCAAACACACTACATGCCAAAGCCAATTTTTATGACACGTAAGCTGCCAACCCACTGCGAGAGGGGTTCATTTGATGATTTCCCATAAAATGGGATACCTATCTGAAGAATATAGTAGGCATAGATGTAGAGAATAGGTGCGACCAAAGAAATTATTGTGTATAACTTGTGACATGTCGGAGAGGCAAGGAAGAGAAAGAAAATCTGCACCGACCCCAAACAAAATTAGCAAAAAAGCACGAAGATGATGATGATCTAATTCATGGGTAACAACAGTACGGCTAAATAATTTCACCGATTAGTCATGGTAAAGACTTAGGAATGCGGAAAACCCTAGAAAACCCTATTTGCAGAATATAATTATGGTATTAGGTACACAAAACACGATCTGGGTTTTCGAATCTTCGGTCGAAATCGGTATAGGTATTCCAGAAATCACAAAACTTTGCCTCCTTTATACTGCATTTCAGAATTGGCCTATAAATAAATTGCTTAAAATTCTATCTAGGTAAATATCTGTGGTCTTTCCTCATTAATATGTTACACCGAATTAGTAATCACCAAAACAACGTGTTTTATTACCTTCCACATAAAAAAAACCTAGTCTGTATACTTTTTGAATTTTCCTGGTTACAAGCGGGTGCATCGTCACTTGAGTTTCGTCGGTCTCGCCAGGTGCACGACCAAATGTGTCGCTGTCGACATGTCCGACAACAGCACTTTGCACGACACCATCGACAATAGCACCATTGCCGACAACAACACATCGGTCAACACTGATTGCTACACAAGTAGCTTTTTCTGCGACTCCACAGAAGATATCGGTGCCATATTTCTCGTCTTCTCTACGTTAACATTCATCATCGGCATTGTTTCCTGGAGAAAAATCTACAAGTTCAGACACTTCAAGAACTTTTTGCTCCTTAACATCATTTTGAACAACAATCTCAACATTTTTCTATCGGTGTTATTCCATCATGTGCCTGCAAGCAATGTAGTACTTAATATAATCCACGGATTGCTGTACATATATTTTAAACTGACGATTAACTTCTGGCTTCTAGTGTTGTGTTACGTAGTCTACATAGAATCAGTGAAAGTGTTCAAATGTACTGTGAAAAGAAAATATTTGAAGAGCAACCTATTCGCGTGGGGAACGCCGGCGTTTATAATAATCTTCAATATATTTGTACTGCGTTACGTAGATAGAACTAATAGTGTTACAACCGCTTTGTCATTGGCTGTCCTGTTCATCCCTTTAGCAATTAATTTAGTGATATATATTAAAGTGTTGATAGCTTTGTTAGAAGCTAAAGTCCATAACGGTAAGGATATAAGACGCCGAATTGAAATCGCGACAGTGATATTTTTAGTTAGTGGTATTTTGTTTCTCTTGATGGCATTACGGATTCTCCTATCATTTCCTTTGTATGTATCAGTAGTGCTACTTTATCTGCAACCAAGTGTCGCATTGGTGTATTTCCTTGGGCTGAGATTGAATCGTGAAATTTGGGTAGAACACTACAACAGAAAAAAGAGGATAAAAACGGCTCAAACAGTTATCGATTTGTCTATGAAAAATCGTAGGATGACTGTATAATAAAGTTCGTAGATTAATATGTAGCAAAAGATACCAATGTTATATTAAAAATAAGGTCGTAATATGTTAAGGTTAGCTAGGTGTAAATGGTGTTAGCATTTAAAAATAGGTCTTTGTGCAATTTATGTAAAGATTGAATTTACTAGATATTAGAGTACAACAAATAAATTTTAAAAACATTGCAATTGCTTGTTTTACTACTTAGATAAAATAAATAAATAAATACTTATTTGTATATTGTCTCTTTTTAGGCTCAACTCACATTGGCTTTGAATCCAGGTCTTTGCTATCTCTCGCAAACGTAAACAGACTTACGATCAGAAACTAAAAATGTAGGTACTACAGAACTATTTTTAAAATGAAGTCTGGTACATTTATTTCCGAGCTGCGGGATTATTCGAAAGAGTTACTGCGGGCCTGGTACACGAGTGGATAAAGGACCAACCTCTCAAGTATGAGGGCGCGGGTTCGATCGCAGGTCAGGCAAGTACCAATGCAACTTTTCTAAGTTTGTATGTACTTTCTAAGTATATCTTAGACACCAATGACTGTGTTTCGGATGGCATGTTAAACTGTAGGTCCCGGCTGTTATTGAACATCCTTGGCAGTCGTTACGGGTAGTCAGAAGCCAGTAAGTCTGACACCAGTCTAACCAAGGGGTATCGATCAGGTTGCCTAGGTATCTGGGTTGAGGAGGTCAGATAGGCAGTCGCTTCTTGTAAAGCACTGATACTCAGCTGTATCCGGTTAGACTGGAAGCCAACCCCAACATGATTGGGAAAAAGGCTCGGAGGATGATGTACCAGAAAAGTAGCGATGACCTATATTTGTGACAGGCTCAAAGTTTATTATCCCCAGTGTAACTTTTTTTTTAAAGTAGGTAAGTAGGTATAATGGCGTCCACGGCCGATTTCGGCCACGGCAGCTGTTCTCATTTAAGGAGATCAGCCAGCTGCGAAGGACATATTATAGTGCACGAGCATTTGCGCAGACACAGGTGCAGTCCCTATTCCTTCACTCTCATAACCCGATGGGACGGCAATCCGACATGACCGGAAAGAGATCAGGAGGTAAGTATTACCTAGGTGTTATATCTGTGGTGTTAAGGCAAAAGGGGATGAGTCAGAAATTGTGAAAAATGAGTTAATTACACAGTTGGGTACAAAATTTTACGAACTATCATGGTAAAAAGGAGATAATTCAATATAATGTATTTTATTTCGTGAATCTCCAATAAAAAATACGAGTCTAGTCATAAATAGCAAAACCTAAAAAGTAAAAAGGAGTTTTGTCTAGTTATCTTCTTATTGCATACGTGATCCTTTACTTATAAAATTAGGTATAATGAGATAAGTCGACTTGTGCCTAAATTCATATTCGTCGTTCCGCGTTAGTTGCATTTCGCGCGCGAAGTTGACGTCTTTTTACTAGTGCAACGGTGCAAAAAATCCTAAAATTATGGTTTACGTGGGTAATTTGAGTGTTGAAACCTACAGAAATGAATAGGATTAACAAGTTCGATTTAACGTAAGTATGATGAATTTAAAACCTTTAAATTATGAGCTGATTCGGATCTGGAGGACAACCAGTATGGTTTCCGTAAAGGGCGTTCAACAGTTGACGCTATACTGTTTCCTCCACGCATGCGCGTGAGGGTCCTGGCGGTCCTGGCGGAGGAAGCAGTCGACCGGGGCGAGGTGGTTTCGGCGGTGTCGCATGACATCGCTAACGCGTTCAACACCCTGCCCTGGAATATTATAAAGGAGGCGCTCCGTTATCATGGAGTGCCAGGGTACCTCCGTCGCATAATCGGGGCCTATTTATCCGAAAGAGCTGTCGCGTACCTGGATCGAGAAGGATGGGTTCGTCAGAACATCTCTTCCTCAGGGGTCGGTTCTTGGCCCTCTCCTGTGGAACATTGGCTACGATTGGGTCCTGCGCGATGCGCTTCTCCACGGCGTCAGCGTGATATGCTACGCTGACGACACGCTAGTCACAGCACATGGGTAGACGTACCGGCAGGCGGCCATTCGGGCCACAGCCAGTGTCGCGCAGGTCGTGGGTAGGTCTTGGCCTCGAAGTGGCCTTGCACAAATCCGAGGCCCTTTGCTTCCAGGGGCCAAGGAAGAAGCCACCTCCGGGGTCCAGTATCGTGGTGGGAGGGGTTACCATCGCTGTGGAGCCGACAATGAAATACCTGGGACTCGTTCTCGAAAGTCGTTGGGACTTCGGGTCACACTTCCAGCGGCTCGCTCCTCGGTTGTTGGTCGCAGCTTTAGCGCTCTCACGCTTGTTGCCCAACCTCAGGTGACCCAATACCTCCTGCCGGAGGCTCTATATGGGGGTCGTGCGGGCGATGGCGCTTTACGCCGCGCCAGTGTGGGCGAGCACCCTGACGGCCCGCAACCTTCCAGTGCTGCGAAGACCACAGCGAGCGATGGCCATCAGGGTTTTAAGAGGATACCGCACGATCTCCTTCGAAGCTGCATGCCTCCTAGCCGGATCGAGACCGACAGCCCTCGCGTCACTCTATACATGGCGCGAGGAAGCGGTGGGGCGGGCCGAGCGCCTCGTGCCTCGGCAAGTTGAGTTGCGCAGTTCAGAGCTCCGCCAAGACCTCATTGCGGAATGGGAGCAGCGACTTGCGCGACCCACGGCATGGCACGCCGCTCTCGCGGCGGTAAGGCCCATACTGAAGGAGTGGCTGGAGGGACGCCACGGCGCCCTCAGCTTCCGGCTGACACAGGTCCTTACCGGACATGGGTGTTTCGGAAAGTTCCTGTGTCGCATCGGTCGGGAGCCCACGCCCGAATGCCACCACTGTGGCATCTGGGGCAACGCAGCGCCGTGACCTAGCGGCAGCAGTAGACGCTGCGGGAAGTCTTTCGCTGCCGGCTGTCGTGTCCTGCATGGTCGGCAGCGAAGATGGATGGAACGCCGTCGCATCCTTTTGTGAGGATGTGATGGTTTGAAAGGAGGCGGCGGAAAGGGAGAGAGAAGCTGCTTCCTCTCTCCCCGCCCGCAGCAGACGTGGAGGACGTCGCAGAATGACTAATCTCCGGCCACCATAGGGCGCGGCCTGCGGTCGACAGACTAGGGGCGTCTGTCGTCCGATCAGAAACAGGCCTCGAGATGGTGGCGTTGTGTTGCGCGCGCATCTCTTAGTGGAGTTTGCTGTGGCCGCTGGGTGACGGCCACAGAGGTTGACGGGGCCCGCCTTTGAACATCTGGGGGGCCAATACCTGTCGAGGGTGCGGAAGAATGCTTTGGCGATACCCGTGCCCTCGACAATAGGTAATTGAAGGCAACACTGGGTGGGTTTTTAGCCGGTAAGAGTTTGGCACACCCCCTCCACCGACCCCAGGTAGAGGGAAGTCCATGAGGATTTCCCCCCTGCCAAAAAAAAAGGTATGTACGTAAATAATAATAGCAAATAAAGAGACGAGTCGTTCTAGGATTTTTTTTTAATTTTTACCGTGTTACGGAAAAAGGAGATATGTCAATTATTTTAATAATTAAGAAATAAAAATATTTTTCGGGTACATATAAAAGACGACTAAATTAATAAATGAAAATTAAAACAGAGTTGTGTTAATTATTTCTATACACTTTTGATTAAACTGCATTTTTATTACAAAACAAACACGCGTTTTTTTGATTAGCCCCTGGTGAAAAGTTGTGTTTTTTGACTCATCCCCTTTTGCCTTAACACCACAGATATTTAGGTGTTTAATAAGAGTTTTATTATTAAGACGAAATCTAATTTTGGTGTTTTTGTTTAAGGAAAAATATATATATACCTACCTAACTAATAAAAAATCCTATACTGCATAAATAATCAGATTTCTGAGAAATTTTAGAAACAAGTTACCAAAAAACTTCTTTTCTTATAATTTTAACCACGGAAAACGAATATTAATATACACCTGTGTTTATGTAAGTTTGTTGGCTTCATATGTTTTTAACACTAGAGGGCTCAAGCTAATTTCTGGGACCCCGGATGGCATTATTAGTACCTACAAAGGTTTACGATATCAATATAAGAGCGCATTCACAATGTTTTTTTAGACACTCGTATTGTTACTCTGTATAAGAAACGTTACTTATAAAAGGGCAAAGTACATTAATAAACAATATTGAATTTTTTTACAAGATCGCTTTTGCCATTACACTACTATTTTTTTGACAACTAATTAACGGCATATCTCTTGATAGATAACATATTTAAACACGCAATTATACACGCACTGAAAACTGATCGCAGTGGGCGTTACCGTATTACATTACAACACACGACACAACTTTTACCCAGACAGACTTCAGTACCACGAAAACCATGGCCGGGTTCACTTACATCGTACTATTATTTAGTTTATACACCACATTTGCCAAAGATTGTCTCATCAACAGGGTGCCAGAACAAATGGCCTTCGAAAAACAGCTCCGAAAAGACTTGAAATGTGGCTACCACGTTTTCGACCCACCTTTTGGAAACAACACAACATCAGATATCAATGTCAGATTCGTCATGAAGCGATTCTCTTTCAATAGTGATGAAGAAATCTTTTCAATGCAAAGCTGGATGTTTATATCATGGATCGACGAGCGACTGAAATGGGACCCTGAGAAATACTACGGGACAACAGAGACTGAGTTGACCTCTATGTCCCTTTGGACTCCTGGCTTCCGACTCTTCAACAGCGCCGATTCCAATGATTTTGACCGCTACTACTATGTTTGGTGTCGTGTAAGGAATACTGGTCTCGTTAGCTGTGTGCCTAAGATTACTCACGAAGCGTTGTGTAGCGTCAAGCTGACCAATTGGCCATATGATCAGCAGGAGTGCAAACTTGAATTCGGACCGTGGTCTTCAAAGTGGTCTAAATTTAGTATGAACTTTACTTCGCGTGCTATTACGATGCTGGGGGCGGAATATGGGGCGGAGTGGTTCATATCTGACTACAGACAGGAGGCGAATTTAAGTTCTGAGAAACAATTGACGATGTATTTCACGTTGGAGAGGGAAGCGACTGGTTTGGCGGCCATTGTGGTGTACCCAGCTATCATTCTAACTGCACTATCTATTACCTGTTTGTTTATGGATGTAAGACAGAACGTGCGGCTGGCTATGATAAGTTTCAGTCTTTTTGGACATTATTACTTCTTGAGAGAAGTCATGGATAATTTGCCAAAACATAGCTTAGATTCTCCTAACCTATTGTTTTATTATCGTGGTTCGTTAATTTTGACTATGTTCATAGCTCTCTTCACCTTTCTATTGGATGCCATTTGCAAGGTAAAAGTAACACCTCAAAATTATTTTCTAACTATTAATGATAGTGTCTATGAGAGCTTTGGAAAATATTTAATCGTCCCTCAATGGAATATAGATGATGATAAAAACAAACAATTTAGTGAAGATTGGACCAAATTCGCTAATATTATTAATTGTGCTTTCAACGTAATTATTATATTAACTTATATAATTTTGTATTGTGTGCTAATGCCTAAACCTATACCTATTAATTATTAAATGAATATTGATTTTGTTAGTCGTTTGATTTATTTAATGACGTTCAATGTTACAACAAAAAATCTTCTAGCTAGACCACATTAGACGTAAATCATTTTAAAATGTCAGATGCTGATGAGGAATAAATGAATTTGAATTTGTTTTTATAAGGAGAATTCAAAATACACGCCAATGAATTGGCAGTAATGCAGGAAAAATCCATTCACGGTAAAATGGTGAATAGTGTGTGAGCAGGCCTGCGAGTGCCCAGCTGATTTAAAGCCTGGTGATTATGAAATACACTATGTTGAAAACCATATCAAAAACTCGACTCAGCCATAAGTGACACAATCACGCACAAGCATACATATATGACAGACTTTTTTTGAAGTCGGTTAAAAATAGAAAACATAGATACTTATTTTATGGGACTACATACATAGTACCTAACACATTTGTAATTGTCTCTTGTCACAAAAAATACAATTCCAACATTATTTCGTTATTTTGAACATTGTGACACCATGGAATGGACCACAATTTTCCGGAATTAGTCAGGGTACATTTTTTTGTGCAACATACTGCAGAATAGGGTTATCACGTGCTTTGTAAATGGAGATATAACCAAAGAACACACGTAAGTAGGTAAGTAATTCTAGGATTGGATAATACAAAAATACAGTGATAATACAAAAACAAATAAAATCGCATTACAATCGGATCATCGGTTTGGGAGTTACGATGCCACATACACACACACACAGAGACGCATCAAACTTATACCACCCCATCGTTTTTGCGTCGGGGTTTAAAAAAGTTAATGTTAAGAACCGTTTAATGTCGCGTGGTTCAGAAACTTTATTTTTAGTAGTAACTTTATACCTACAAAAAAAACGAATTAAATAATTACCCACCTAAAACGTAATTTGTCTGTAATTTGCCTTATTCTAAATAGGTTTAAATTTCAAATCTAACAACTGCAATAGGTACACGAACATTTAAAGTTACAAATTGAGTCTCCAAAGAATCCTCTTTTCCTAACCGTCAGTAGGTACGTATAAAAATCCGCCATTGCGGCACCCCTAGCCGACCCGTCACCGTTCCACCAGCAGACTGATAAACGAGCATTGGAGGAAAAAAAACATTTGTTACACCTTCGTCGTGACACCCCTTAAACTCACCCGCAGGCTACCGGCGATGTTTTGATGAAAAATACACCTTGTTATTGTGAAGTTTTTTTGCACCTGGAAGCTCAATGTCCGTTTGTATGTAAACTGTGTGTTATGTGTAAGCTATCATCAATTGACGTTTGTTTGAGGAGATGACATCTTAAGGTGCATTAAAAAATTCATGATGACACTGGGCCTTCTTGATTTTTCAGGCTTTTTAAAAGAAATTCACGTTGTTCAAAGGTAAGTCTTGTAAGTTTACACGAATAGTCTTCTGCGCACACTGATCATGTGCCTATCTTAACCCGAAAGCCCGCTTCTTATTACCTCTCTCTATAAGAGGTATATCCACAAAATAGCAATTTTTTGCACAGCCCGCACCTTTGATATCTTCTTAACAACCATGCACAGAAGTGCATTGACTCTATGACAACCATTATTTTAAAGTTTTAAAACTGTGTCAGGCTGAATATTTACATTAGGTAACATTTTAATTGTTTTATAAATACTAATTTATTACCTACTTATACATTTTATAATGGCGTTAGGTATAATAAATTCCCCAGCGGGGCCCAGCAGGGCCAAGGCCTGCCGGGGCTGCGGGTTGTTCGAAAGAGATACCGCGGCCCTGGTACATAAAAGGCCTATGACGGAACACGACGATTTTAGTCAGTAAGAGTCTGACACTCCCTCACCGCTGCTAACCCACAGCGGGAGGGGTCATTTGATGATTTTACGTCGCTAAAAAAAAAAGGTATAATAAATTATTGAATCCGGTTTCTATAGGAATACTATTTGTTTGTTTTGAAGAATTTTAGCGCAGGACCTATGCATTTTCCTTGTTAAGTTGCATATTTGAAAAATATTAGGTTCCTAACTTTAAAGTAGGGTGTCATAAAGAACTAAGTTGTAACATTAATGGATCTTTCCTTACTTTTATGACGCAGTTTAATTTCAGAGTAGACTTGAGAGAAATTAGGACCATTTAGTGATATATTTTCTGAGATTCGAAAGTTGGCTTACATACAAGGCCTATCTTCTCCATCCCTTATTTGAACATGAGCGTTTCGTCTATGAGTTTACTGGTACCCAACTGCAAGCGTGCTGTCTGCGACTGGAAGCAGACCCCAACATAGTTGGGAAAAGGCTAGTCAGGTGATTTCAACCATGTTAGTCATTTAACCATCAAATGGAGGGTGTGACGATCCAAATTGTCTGATATCTTCTGTCATAATTCAAATATCTTCTATTCGTTTTCAAAGCTTTTTCAAACAGTTACTCAATATGGATTTCATCCCACAAAAAACCTAAACGTTCCCAAAAATAATAAATAACTTGCAATAACCAAAAAGCAAGAGCTGCCCTGAGCCAGTCGAAATTTTATGACAGGAAGTTGCGTCAATTTCCCGTTGCATTTCCGGTACCCGCAGACCGGCAACAGTTTTCAATTATTCCGTTATCCCGGCCTACGTTGCCGGCTAAAACTGAAACTGTTTGATTAAACCTAGCGAAGTTAAATTGGCGTTTACATGTACCTGCGTTAATCTGTCGTTTTAACTATTAGAATGTTTTGTATTTTCAGTATTCTCCAAAGTGGTTTACGTTGCCTCTATGCATATGAAAGCAGTAAAAAATAAACAGTAGGTACATACCTACCTACCTGTCTACGGCCAATCTTACTAATGGCACCGACCGAAACTACTGAACCGATTTGAAAAAATCTTTCACTATTGGAAAACTACACTCTTTCCGGGTAACAGGCTACATTTTATCCCGGTGTGGGCAGTAGTTTTCAGGGGACGCGAGTGAAACTGCGGGAAAATGGTTAGTATTAACTATGAAGAGGTAAAGTTTGTAAGGGTCTATGGACCTACAACATGATTCAAAAGTCATTTTTCCAAAGGAAAGCTAAGGTGTATTTGTAAGTGTCCCCAGAACAGTATAGAATAAGAAAACATGCTGCCGACCCCATATGAAAAATTGGGATAAGTCAGCAGGATGATGATGATGATTTGAAAGGGACACTTTCCCTGGATACAGTTAATACAGAGCAACAAATAGTTTTTAATAAACAAACGATTGAAACAAACACATAAATGTTTTTGAAAAAGATGAAAGTTTTTCGAATTCCTTGACAAACAAAAATAAAAGTTCCGACGCGGATTGAAAGCGCCGATACAATTCTTTTATTTTTCGTAACCCGTTTTTATTAAAAACTGGTAGTTTTATGAAACTGTAGGCTTTTAGGGATCCATATTTTTCAATGAAATATAAAAAGCTCAAGACCACTAACCAAGGGTATTGGATTGCCCCGGTAACTGGGTAGAGGAGATCAGATAGGCAGTCGCTCCTTGTAAAACACTGGTACTCAGCTGCATCCAGTTAGACAGGAAGCCGACCGGAAAACGCTCGGAAGACGATGATGTAAAAAGCACAAAAAT
Source organism: Helicoverpa zea x Helicoverpa armigera (assembly GCA_033682625.1). Taxonomy (NCBI): domain Eukaryota; kingdom Metazoa; phylum Arthropoda; class Insecta; order Lepidoptera; family Noctuidae; genus Helicoverpa; species Helicoverpa zea x Helicoverpa armigera. The sequence goes on from JAWIIS010000017.1 coordinate 4,054,339, forward strand.
CTTAAAGAAAAAGCATGATTTCCAAATAACAACGAAATTTTTATTTGCTTGTGTGCTCAAATGCGTTTCAGCGTAGATGACATCTTCTTCTTCTTCCTCCGAGCCTTTTTCCCATACTATGTTGGGGTCGGCTTCCAGTCTAACCGGATTCAGCTGAGTACCAGTGCTTTACAAGAAGCGACTGCCTATCTGACCTCCTCAACCCAAGTTACCCGGGCAACCCGATACCCCTTGGTTAGACTGGTGTCAGACTTACTGGCTTCTGACTAGATGACATCTATGTATACCTGTATAATAACTTTATGGATTCAGACATTGGTGTTTGGTGGCAGGTTTTACTGTCACGCTGACCATCGGCGCTGAGGACTGCGCGCAGTTTGTCTGAACATCGTCTGCGCTGATAGCTACGTGTCATTCAGAAACATGCTTCCTAGAATTTCATATATTTTCAGCCGTCAACGCTGATGGTCTACGGGAAGCGTGACTTTAAAATCAGCCATGAGGTATGACAAGTAGGCACGAATGATTAAATACGAAAATGATAATGGATGTAGGCGAGTTTTTGCGGAAACCTCACGGTTAGCAAAAGTTCACGCCTGACCGACTCCCTGAATTGTGTATGAAATGTGTCAGTTTGTATCGCGGACAGGTCGTTTGAAAAACAACATCTTTTTTGCAAAAGTTTAGAAAACCGCAAAAAAGCCGGGTGGATTTGACCGAACGGAGCTTTGTGTTCGAAAAGAAAAACTTTTGCTGAATAGGTAAGAGTAAATTACATAATTAAATATTAGATCAAATATACATAAGGTAAGCGAACTACATTATTAAACATTAGATCAAATCGAATAACATACTAACAAGAATGAGGGGGTTCAAAAATTAAGTCAGCCAGGTGTCTTACTTTAATTTCTTCCCAGAATTTATTTTTCTAAGACATGTATTTAGTTTTAGTCAGAATATATTTTAGTTTTGTTCCAGTTAGACTGGAAGCCGATCACAACATAGTTGGGAAAAAGCTCGAGAGATGGTGAATTTATTTTTGTACCTACATTCATCTTGTTTTGAAGCTCATCCTACTGAAATATTCAACAAAAATGAAAAAAACCCTCTCACCAAAATTTTGTGTCTCAGGGTATGACTATCCATTATCTTCGCAAAGATAGGGTCACGAACACAAGCGCCAAGGTTTAGCAACTGCAAAGATATCCTGGTGTGAACGTTAGTGCTCTAGTGAGTGACTCGAGAACAGATAAATCGCATTTGTGCCGCCTCTGACCGCTCCTTCGGCTACACTCAATTACGTTAGTTGACGGTACAAGTCATAAAAAACTTAGCAAACATTGTTTTTTTGAAACAGGGATCTGTTTATACCTTATTAGCCCTTTCTCGCGGTTTCACAAGCGTCCTGCGTAAAATACAGATATGTCACTCGGGAAGAGTGTAGCTCTCCGACAGTGAAAGAATTTTTAAAATCGGTCACGTAGTTTTCGGGTTTATCCATTACAAACAAAAATACAAACTGTTCCTCTTTATGTGGACGGCTATACTCATCATCATCATCTCCCGAGCCGTTTCCCAACTGAGCTGGGGTCGGCTACCAGTCTTACCGAATGCAGCTGAGAACCAGTTTTGCAAGGAGCGACTGCCCCTGTCTGAGCTGTTCAACCCAGTTACCTGGGCAACCAAATGGCCCTTGGTAAGTCTAACAGAGCAAAGAAGTTACAATTAACTTTAGACACATTTTGATGAAAAATCCAATCCTGCGGTCACTGTGGTAAATTGTATCACGGCATAAAGCTACATTGACATCTAATGTTATAGGAACAAAGTCCTCTAAAACCGCGACCTCTTATGATTTAAGGCAAAGTCTATGTTCAAACGAACGCGGCGAAATAGTTCACAATCCATTGCGGGCGAGTAGAGAAAACTCGTATAAATGAATTAAGATTTTAACTCCTCCGACGACCGGGCGAATTAGCCTTATTCTGTGCACTGCTCACAAAATAGTTTATTTTCAGTTCAAAATTTCGTTAATGTTATAAAATCACGAGTTTGAGTTAGCGGCAAAGTTAGCAGCGTACAATTTTATTTTGATGTGCTAACTATTTTTGTGTTATAATCGCAAAAGCAAAAGACATTTGAAATTAGGGAGACGTAAATTAAATCCAGCGTTTGGTATATACCTACCTACAATTTTAACTTCAAATTTTATCCGTGCCATGGTAGGGTGGGACGTAAGGTTTAAATAAAATTCATTAATGTACCTTTTGTTCAAGTAATTTATTGTTAAAAAAATCACAATTCGACATAAGTCGCCATATTTGCCACTCCACATCTGTTGAGACCTCTTCTGATTCTAAAAACAAAAAAAAATATTGTAGGTCATTAGGTCAGTAAGGTTAATCTGCACAACACGTGGTCAGACCATGAATCTGATCTCTGTCCAGTCGAGACAGATTGCCGTCAAACCAGGTTATTATGGTGACAGAATGAGCACTTGGGCACTATACAAAATATTCTATGAAGATCAGGAAGGCCAAGGAATTACGTTAGGCACCGTTATAGTTATCGGCACGAATCTTGAGCTCTGACCTACATCTGCGCAGAAGTGATTTATTAGCAAAGAACCAATCCCGAGTGACGGCTATGACGCGATGCACTGCGGGCCATACCACAAAAGGGGCCCAATAAATTACTTCTGCGCAGGTGAAGGTCAGAGCTCAAGATTCGTGCCGATAAATATACCGCTTCCTGTGCTTCGAACTGTTATTAATCTATTACACCTACATCCTTGAAAAAAATAACTTATTCTAAGCAATACCTGATGTATCCATCCTCCCCCCAATTCTTCCCCCACCAGTTGAGAAGTATCCAGTAGTCGGGAGTGTAGCCCACAAGTAACATCGCATGGTTCAGCTGCCAGGGTGAGCAGAATAAATCGTCGTATATACCGCTCCTGATTGGAAAATGTAGCTATATTTAAAAAACTAGTCCAAGGTCTAAAGCAATAGTTTGGTAGTGTGGGCGAGGTATGATTAAGGCGGAAAAGGGTAATTATCATAAACGTTTTTATTTTTCCACTGCAGGGCATAGGACTCATTTCATACAGAGAAGTATGAGCGTTTATCACCACGGTTTCTCCAAGCGGAGTAGTTATTGACAGACCAAAAGACAGATGGCGATATAGCATTCATAATATTACTAAGGATAGGAAAGAGACATCGTACACATCTTCTACGAGTTTGACTGGTTCTACCAAATATGCTATAGCTCTGCATCCTGTTGTCAGAATGACTGGTCAAAACTACGAGAGTAGCAATTGGTAGCAACTAATGTAATACATATGTATGTGTAATATATATGTATTTCGAGGGATAATATGAGAAGTGACCCGTAGTTCTGACGCTCACAATCAATCAGAACCTTTCCACCTAACGGTAGACTAAATAATCCTACAATTTACCTGTAAAGCTGAAAGGTGAAGGGAGCAGCATTAACCGCCACGGCCAGAGGTCCTATAGTCGCTAAGGTCTGCTCCATCGCAGCCTCGTCTCCCATGGGTAAGGTCGCCCATCTCCTTGGCCTAGCTCTCACTAGCTGGCTGTTGTATTTGCATTTACCGTCCTGAACATGTGGTGAACATAGAGGTATATTTTAGATTTTGTAAAAGTTGCCGTTAAAAGTGCTATTTGAAGCAAGTTTGAGTACCTAAATGATTTTAGTTTTTTGAGATTGAGACTTCTATGAGTAAATATATGGAAAATGGGAAGAATAGGTAAGTGATGGAGAGTTTTTTTAATCTTGCCCACACTAACTACTGAACATCTTTTATCAGGATGCGAGATACATGTGAAACTGCAAGCGGAAATCTGATGGTCCAATATAGCCTTGTAGCATAACTACGATTATTTTTATATATTTTTGCTCATGGTGTGTGTGATGTTTACCTGTCCAACGTAAGGATACTGGGATTCCTTTATGAGTCCATCTCTTGCCGCGTACCGCAGCGCTCCGCGTAGAGACCCGCCGTCGCAGCCTGCGTTGCCGTCTTTGAAACTACAGTCTAATATCTGCTGGGGACTGATAAAAAAGTACTATACTTAGTAATTGTACGAAAATTTGAAAGAACTCTTTGAAATGGAGGTACAGTTTTATAAGGTACAAACAAATTGTAGAAATGTATCGATGTTTTGTTGCATCCCTATAAGGCTCCTAACGTCATAGGTAGGTAACCAAAGCATATCGAATGTGATTATGTGTGAAAAAACAAGGGGATAATTATGATGAATGTTTTGCCCCTTTGGTCGCAATTACGTACGCTCAGAAGTTAGCTTTTTTGGTAGGAAATCACCAAATGACCACTCCCGCTGTGAGTCTGAGTGTCACAATATGACTAAAGCCCACAATGTTCCTTCTGGAGCTCTTTGTACAACAGGGCCGCTGTGACTCACGCGAACAATCCCACATCCCCGATATGTGTAACTATGTACCTAAATTACCTACCTGAGTTCACCCCAGAAACCATGTTGTTTGTATAGCTGCGCTTGCAATGCGTGAGTGACGGCGAAGGCATAGCAAGCCCCGCAGTGATGCTGCTCCTCAAGTTTAGGTTTGAAGCCTTTACTTCGCCCGTCGAACTGTATAAAATTGAGCATTTTTGTATTGGTAAATACATCTCATTAATATGCATTCATTAAGTTCTAGTTGTAGTTGTAGTCGTGGTGGCCTAGTGGGTAAATAACCAACCTCTCAAGTACGGGGGTGTGGGTTCGATTCTAGTTCAGGCAAGTACCAATGCAACTTTTCTAATGTTTGTATGTACTTTCTAAGTATAGATATCTTGAAAACCAATGGCTGATAAAAAGGTGAAGGAAAACATCTTGATGAAACCTGGACTGAGCAACCGTGGTGATTAATGCTCAATCCTTCTCCGTGTGAGAAGAGGCCGCAGCCCAGCATTGGGGTGATAAAAAGGCTGTAACAGTAACAACAGTAAGTTCTAGTGATTTATCTCTAACTGCTTTAAACCGCAAAAACTTCGACTATAAATGGGTAATACGTGAGCTGATTTATACATTTGTTCATGAGTCAACTTCGACTGCTAAGGAAGGAAACTGCCTTTATTGGAAAGTGTCTTTACCTAAAACTACTAGGTCAACAGCACTTTGGTATCACTCATGACATGGGTGTAACCAAATGGAAAATACTGTGTAATATAAATGTATATTAATGTTATACCTACCTACAGCTGAAATGTTTGTTTGTTTGCTCGAAAGCTTTAGCTATCTAAGAACCTATTATCGTTTTAAAAAAATATTTCAAGGAGTAGGTAGGCTATATCTATAACGAGGAACACTAGAGGTACGCGATGTAGGTAGTTTCCCCACATGACTGGCGTAGAACCGCTCCCGAAAGCTAGGAAATTATATTTTGAAGTAATTAACTTACCGATTCAGGAACGGAACGATGCAAAGCTTTGCGGTAGGCGGTCTTGTGTGGGTCCTCCGCCGGGTCGAACAGAGGAAACGTGTGGAACAGCTTCAGGAATTTGTTGAAGTACTCTTTTACATCCTTCAAGAAAGAAAATACACTGTACTGGTACTGGACCCTGGGTCTTACAATATATTAGGAGTTCTTCACCGCCAGCATAACTAAAGGTAGGTAGGTACCTACGATTGTAATTTCAGATTTCACTTAATACGTAGGTATGTATTTTGTATGTATGTGTGTTTGTATGTTCACTACGGTCCAGAGCCATTTTGACGAGACTTTAACATAGGCTACTTTATACATGGCTAAAACGAATACCTAAGTAACTGTGGTTCTAAAAGTAGTAAGCTTTATAAAAGGATCAATTGTCGGTCTATTTAAGATTAGGTAAAACTGGATGGATTTTACTCGGTTTTCACTAGCATAAGAGTGATAAATAACGAAGGTTTAAGTATGTAATAAATTCCACTGGAAGCTGGGGTGTTCAAGTTATTATATAAAACTTGACCTAATATAATACACAGAAGCTAACTCAAATGTTAATTATAATTAGTATGCATGTTCATTATCTCCGCGGTCATTGCTATTAGTCAATTCATGGAATCTTCATTAGACCATGTTAATTATTATACCTACTGGATGCTGATTATAATGATTACCTATTCGAGCTTAGTAATATGTATACCAGATACCTAACAACATACAAACATAAACATTGGTAATTTACTAGCGTAGCCAGCAGTTTTAGGGGAGCTACCTTTCGCACCCGGATAAAAAGTAACCTGTAAGGTTTTAAGACATTATCATGTAGGTGTAGGTAAGTTTAGTTTTTTTCTGTCAAGTTTCATCACAATCTGTTCTGCAGTTTCGAGTGAGGATCAAACATACACTCACATGTGATAGTAGATACCTTTATATATAAGACTTACAGATTTGTTTCCTTTCATATTTCTGTAATACCAAGGGGTCAACAAAAGATACTCTACCCACAGATGTGGATGGATGAGCAAACCCATTCAGCAGTACAACCACACACTTGAAATTACTTTGATTAAAATATGTATTTTTGAGTTACCAAATCGCCAAAAAAGTTGAGATGCAGTGAATACGACTGCTTTCCAAGTAAGAAGTCGCGGTTGTGTTGCGCCACTATGCGGAGATTGTTGCGCCACTTGGAAAGCGCGTCCAACTCTTGATGTGGTGTCGCATAAGCCTTTTTGTGGACTGACTGAAAATAAATTGATTATACTTTAGTCATCTGTCTAGCCTTTTCCTAATAAGCTTCCAGTCTCGATGGATGCAGCTGAGTACAAGTATTTTGGATACCTGGAGCGGCTATCTATCTGGCTTCCTTAACCCAGTTATGCGGACAATATAGGCCTTGGAAAAACTGGTTTCCATAGTTTTAGTTCAGAAAATATTCGTTTCTGCAAGCAATTTAATTACCCAAACTGGTAAAATTTTGTGTGGGTCAAAAATTATAATTTTAATGTAATTTTTTCAATAATTTACCTTAATGCTCGAACAAAAATCTATAAGAGTTATTAAATTATTTTGCAGACCGCAAGAGGTTGCAGAAGAGTAGACTTTCCTTTTGGTAACCAAATGTATCAAAATTGGAGTAGGGGCAAACTTACCTTAAATTCGTGCCAATGCCAATCCGGTAAATCAGGATGAACTATCAATCCATTTAATATATGCTTCCTTATATACTCAGCACTTTTGTCTATTGAGCACTGCGTCACATTCAAACCTTTTAAGATATCACTCAAAACTTCTGTTTTTTGAAAGAATTCTACTGTTTTACTGACAAGGTTAGATGCTTGACTACCAAGACATCTTGCTTGTCTGTTATCCTCGTGCTTATTTGAAATAGACCTTATATTATTTGGGGTATCAGTTATCTGCATCCCGTTAATTTGTATTAATTGAAGTATGAAAATTAATTTTACTATGTACATTTTTAAATGACTGAGTGAAATTAATGCAATATTTAATTTTCATATATTTTAAGTTTTAAATAATTTTGTAAATTCTAAACTTCAAACTCTTTTTAATTGCAATATAATCACACTTATGTAATAGGTACGTTCAATGTCTAAGTGTAATAAAATACTGTAATTTTGATCAAAATTGACAATTCTGCATAGTCCGTATTTAAACTGCGTCGTCATAAAATTGTTTTATATTACATAGTCCGACTACATACCTACGTTATTCAGTGTATATCACATGAAATTGATGTAGTCATACAATTTAAACCATTTATACTGAATTTTCAAAATGTGTGAGTATATTTGTATGGTCATGATAACGCCTTAAAAAGTGTACTATGTCCAATCCAGCTCGTGAAAGCTTAGTAACCAGTATTTATTCCTCCACTCAAAATATCCGCAGTAGGACAAAAGACGGGCTACTTAGTTACGATGAATTAAAATGTCGTCAGGAGTTATAAATAAAACGAATAAATAAATGTTTTGTCTAGAGAATTGTTTCCTCTGTCACAACAATATACATTCACTGTTATCCATAATGTACAATATATCTTTTTTTTTACTATATGTAAATATCAATCGCTCATACCATACACCTTGTTGATTGGGTTCTTTATACTATTATAAAGTTTAGAAATCAGAAAGATTATTGAACTTTTAGGCACTACATTTGAGTTCGAAATGAACTACTTAAACAAAAGTCGATATTTGATCATTTTTTTTAATTTTAGTTATTTTCGATCTTATGTTTTTTCGCAAAACAGTGACAAAAACTAAAATAATCGAATGCCAAGTATTTTTCTTTAATAACCTGAATTTACCTTTAATTCTTTCTTAAATAATATGAATGCTTTTGCATACCAAAAATCCCATAATTATCTTTAGAAATTGAATGACACACAGTGTCATGAATAGTTTTATTTTAATTATAATAGTAATAAAGAACCCCAATCAACGTACAAATCACCAATATACATTTACAACTATGTTTATACCATGAAGGGTGAAGGCGCTTCCTCGTAAAACTAAGTGCTCCTACTAGAAAACATCTTAATAAGTTAATTAACATCAAAGGCTTAGTAAATAAACGTGGCAATGGCGTAACTTCAACAAGTAAATAGTTCACAAAAAACTACCATATGTTTTAACAACTAATATAATTAAATATTGCATTGAACTAAGTTTAAACAACTGATAAGGAAAAAGAAATGCTTGAAGTACAAAAATACTAAGGTCCAAGTTAAGACAACATTTAAGACCTACATACATGAGTTTTCTTTAAAGAACTGTTTATTGTGAATTTTTACGTTCAATTTTCAAGTAAACACTTGTTTTAAGAAAAACGGTCAGTTATAGTGTTGATATAAAATGGGTCTAACTATGAAATAACTGATATGGGTGATCAAGATAAATGCTTTAAGTCCAAATATACTAACTGGACTCTAAATCATAGAAATATTGCATACCATGGTCTATATTCACACAATTTGACAAGTCTTTCACATATTATTTTCTCACAAAGCTGTCTTACCAAAACCCATTTCCTTTTCAAAAGTTGCATCTGCATTTGAATGTGATGTATGTATGAATGATTAATACAAAAACAACTTTTGAAAAGTTTTCGGTTTTTTGAGAAATATGTGCTATGTGAGAACCAAAAATAAAATTAAACAATAAACATATTAGTGTTGGGCAAACCAAGAATGAGTTAATGAATGATGAAATAAAGAATTAATATGGTGAATGATAAATGAATGATTAACTACTGTTTACAGTAGTTTGATATGGTCACCCTCAACCTCTACGTTATGGTTTAGTTGCATTCTACTTTTTAGGTTATATATTGATACTTGTGATGAATAACTTACAAATGTGACTTGGTTATAAGTTATAAAGTTTCTCAATGAATTCAAGACCCATTGTTGACTTAAATAATATCTATTTGTATCCCGTCTTAAGGGACCTGCTAGTAATTTCGTCAGAACTTGGACTTCGATTATAATTAGAAGATCTATGCAAGAAGTGACTTTTCTTCACAGAAGCAATAAAATTGGTAATGATTTCGTGAACTACTTACAGTGCTCGACACGCCTTATATCATGACTCAATGGTGCGATACGTAAATCGTAGAAAAACTCGAAGAAACCAAAATGTAAGTTAACCCTTTAAAGTTCGCTAAGAAATCATTACAATTCTAAATAACGTCGGTTCCTACAAAAATTACATTACATATAAAAAGTTTACTAATTACGGTCAAGTAATTTAAAGGGTTATTTTACACTGGATTTGTATTACAGCTAGACATTTTAACCGGGTAATTCGACATTGCGTAATCATAGCCTAAGAAAACCCGGATATACCTACTTGTTACGGAATACTCAGAAATTTCGTGACATATTATAAAACATTGCAGAGTTCTGAAAGCAATTGAAGTTTATAAAAAATATATTACAGTTTAAGTTTATGGAATATTAGGTTTGATTATATATTTTTTAAAGTTCCTGAAAGTCTTATTATATGCCACAAAACGATGCTATCGGAAAAATATGGACATTTCACCCGAATGCGACACGTCTATGAATATTATATTAAAAAATATGAAAAACACACCCTGTTTTTTTTTGCAAATGAGAACAAGCTATTTAATGCAAACGCAAAATTATTTGAGTGCAATAAAATTATACGAAATTTTTCAAACAAACGTTTTTAGTTTAAACCCCCCATCGGTATACTAAATGTCCACAAAATGTCACTCTATTTTTCTTTTAATTATTGTGTAAATATTATTTTGATAGTCAAAATTCCTTATCTTTTATTAAATGATAATAATTTAGATACCTACTCTAATTCTTGAGATATTCATATGATCCTATTGCACAGTTTAATAAAAATATAAGTTCATTTTGCGTCCGCATTAAATCTGATACAACAAAATAACATTGAAAACATGATCAAATTATGTACTTATGTACTACTATCACTAAAACATAACAAAAAAATTTCGATAAGTAGCTAAAGCAATATTTTTTTGTATTTTTTTAAACGTTTACTTCTCAATTCATCTTTATTTACATTAATTATTCGGTGGTTGGTTTATTTTTTTTAATGAAAAATAATGTCTTTTTATACATATAATATATAGATTTTTTTACTTTTATAATTCGATATTTTTTATGTCGTTTACAACAGAATCTAAAAGTCGAGTATTAAATATAATGTGATAGAAAAATGTTATTAATTTAGAAACTTGTAACTAGAACGTATATCAAAAGTCAGTTAATAAGCTTAATTAATCAAATATTAATTTATAAGACAAATACACAAACAACTGAAAAATCAGATCTTACCAAAACACGACAGTTGGTTGAAAGTCTCTTTAACAAAATAGCTATTTAATAGCCAAAATTAAATATTGCTAATGAAATAAATGCAGAAAAGTTGAAATAGGTTGAATTTAAAAAGGCCAACATAACAAATTATGAATCAACTCTATTCTTGCATTTGATGCGATAAATAACACACAAAAAAAATACGACATATCAATGATGTGAAAATATTTACTTAAAGAGACTTTCAACTAAACTGAAACATTGAACAACACCCCAAGCCTAACGTTTGAGAAAGTATGCACTAAACCTATTGTTAATTAAATATAAAATCACATTTTAAACCTGTGCACAATAATGCCGGGCACACACATACCGATGTATATTACCGTAACAGCGTGTTCACACTAACGGATTTTATCGCGCGATACATTCAACGCGACAATATACTGTCGCGCGATTTTAGGTGTCATTGTTTGTACGGACTGAACGTTTTTTTGCAGTTGACAATTCTGTCAGTCAGTACAAAAAAATGCTATTCTATTTTTGTTTCTGGCAATCGATGCCGTCAATTCTGATGTCGACGATTCTACCACTGACAAAGTGATATGAGAAACAAGCAGGTATAACAATTAGAAAATTGACGCTTAGTACCGGTACCCCGTAGCGGTAGCCGTAAGGTATTTGTTGTCAAACAGCCTTTACGAACTGATCGTTCCGCGCGGTAAAACCCGCCAGCTTGAAAACGCTGTTAGTGTATAATCTCGTAAGATTATAAACTTTCGTTCATGATGGTCATGCTGTGTACAATATGACCTATTTTCGGAAATGTATAATCTTGAGAACTATTTGTGTGCACCCGGCTTTTGGGCAGTAAAGAACTCAACACTGGGTTATTTCAAGTCAAGCTTATTTTTATATATCAAGTGGAAATAATAATAAACAATAAAACCATATTTTAAAAAGCCTCTATTAAAAGAATATTTAACAATTGGCGTTTTAATAACTAATTAATTGACTAATCAATAATACTGTTGAAGTTAAACTCACAAAAATAATGTTCTGATCTTTTTCAAGGATTATTTGTTTTGACCTGAATAAAAGTTTATTTCCACTTGATACATAAAAAATATAATATTGAAGAAATGTTGCACCATTTAAAAAACACATAACTATTACATATTTATTGGTCGCAATTTAACTCAATAATTTAAATCAATTTGGTTATGAAGTTAACTAAACCTTTACAAACTTTTATAAATGGAATATAAAAGTAATCCTCATACTCGCAAATTATAAAATAAGCAGCAATATTTTTTGTAATGTCAAAAATAATCCCAATATAGGCAGAAAATTTAATTAAAAATGGTGCAACACTTCTCGTCAGTATTTATAGCTTAAAAAAAAGATCAATATGCGGTGGATTTCAATAACCTATCTACATCTTTCTTTTTCTTACTTAAGATAGGAGTTTGACATAACCCAACCATTTGGAGCTGTCAAAATACTATCTCTAGTATTCAAATCGATAGATAGATAGCTTATCGAAACCCGCAGTAAGTCAACTAGCGATCGTTCGATCTCGACACGTATTGGTCCGTCCGTGCTTATATACAATACATATATAAAATATACATCTACATACGTCCGTCACGCGCTATCTAATAAACTAAAAATTAATTATATTTAATATATCATTTTGTGTATCTTAAGGATTTTACCGAGACGCTGCTTTGCTGTCTTCATCCCTTTCTTCAGTCTTGCATCTGAAACAACTTTTTTATGTTAAAAGAATAAATTAAAAGTATATAAATTGATTGTAGAATTTACTTTTTCTGACATTTCCAGACTTCTGGCAACCCAGTGACACTTTACTCAAGAATATGTGTTCAGCATTGACAAATATGTGTATATAAAAAATCTTGTAAGGTCGTTGACCTTGTGTTATGGTACAGAAATACTCACTCTTATTATTTGGCGTATTGTGTACGGGCGGCGGCGGCCGTTTACTTTTAGTCGCTAGCACTGCTCGTTTTGCGTTTGGCTGCAAACAAATAAACATTTACTTTATATAAATGTACAGTAATTCTTATATACTTGATTCTTATCTTGAAAATACAGAGTGATTGTGGCTAAGTTAAAATCGCTCGAATCGATTGATCATCATTGGGGTGCGTCTACACGGTGCATGTAGCTGGAGCAAGTTAAACCCGTGCGCACGCAACAGGGTGGGTAGTCTGCTTTGGCACATGTGCGAGTTAGAAGACCTGCACGTTTTTAAAACGCATGTAACCTGCGCATGTGCCAGTTACTTGCACCATGTCGATGCATCCTAAGGTTCGGTTAGTGGATGGGTGACCATCCTGTCATGGCGAGTTCTGCCATGTTATGGAAGGCACGATGAATTAGTGGCACGGGTTTGAACGTGTATGAGACGTCGGCAGGGGATCGGGGTGGGGTGGCTGGGGCATCGGGTGGGGCGGTTAGGGCGCGAGTTTGAACGTGGGTATCGTGCGGAGTGGGGCGACACTATACAGTATACATACCTGCGGCACGGGCTGCGCGTCATGCGGCGTAAGGGGGGGCGTGAGTTCTGGCGTAGGGTGGGGCAGTACTTGGGGTGGAGCGTGGGTAAGGACGTGTGTGAGACGCAGGTTGTGGTTATGTACGTACCTGTGGCGCGGGCTGCGCATCATGCAGCCTGTGGTGGGGCGCGGGGTGGGGCGCGCGGGGCGCAGGCCTGGCCGCCGCGGCGTGCAGCGCGGCGCGCACACACTCGCGACGCACGCCGGCGCGGGCTGCGGTGCGGAGGCGCGGCACCAGCCGGCCGAGTCGCGCTCGAGGGGACCACGCCTCGTCCCTACGAATAAAGTTGAGAGATTCTTAATACGATACTTAATAATTCGTTAAAGAATCGACGCATCCCGTACGCTTCCTTCCTTCAGAACACGATATATGAAAATTTAGTTCAGACCAAGAAAAACTAATCAACATCGTCCAAGATGATGCAAGTATAATGCCGCTAACTGGACACATTATTTTCATTCCATTCTTCCATTAACGCCTATCGAGTACCAATTCCTGGACTTCGACCTTCTCTTCCACTATATTTTTGATAAAATCATCATGTCGTAGAAGGTGTATTTTTCTCTCCTGTTGCTGGCATATGTCATTAAAATCTTTTCTACATCAATTTGAATAATATTATAACAGTACTTACTTTTCCGCTTTAGACCGCGAGTCCACTCTGTTGCGTGAATTTCTTCTCCGCTTGGACGCCGTCCATTCTTCGTCCTCATCCGAACTCATCTCCAACGATGGATACACTGGAACAACAGTACGTAGTTAGCACTCACACTTATTCTTATCTAAGGAACTGAAGTTTAATTCGCCTAATAAACTTCCTCTCTGAGAACCCAGCCTAACAAGACATTGAAAAATATTAAAAATAAAAAAGGTTTAATGAATAAACGGATAGGGGGTTATAACTGTTATTCTTTCTGTCTCGTTCTTTATAAATACATACATTATAAATATATACTTTTATAAATATATACATACAAAAAATAATATTATAAAGTTGACATTAAGTATAGCTGCACACATATGTGCCGCGGCTGTGTGTCGCTGGCGAGGCCGAGTGTAGCTGATGCTGAACACTTGACATATAGCAGTAATGTACTCACCATACTCATCATCTCTATGCACCTCTTTGATAACATCTTCCTCATCAGGCAAGTCGGGCGGCAGCTGCGGCTTGCGGGCCCGCTTGTCGTGCCGCGGCTGTGTGTCGCTGGCGAGGCCGAGTGTAGCTGATGCTGAACACTTGACATATAGCAGTAATGTACTCACCATACTCATCATCTCTATGCACCTCTTTGATAACATCTTCCTCATCAGGCAAGTCGGGCGGCAGCTGCGGCTTGCGGGCCCGCTTGTCGTGCCGCGGCTGTGTGTCGCTGGCGAGGCCGAGTGTAGCTGATGCTGAACACTTGACATATAGCAGTAATGTACTCACCATACTCATCATCTCTATGCACCTCTTTGATAACGTCTTCCTCATCAGGCAAGTCGGGCGGCAGCTGCGGCTTGCGGGCCCGCTTGTCGTGCCGCGGCTGTGTGTCGCTGGCGAGGCCGAGTGTAGCTGATGCTGAACACTTGACATATAGCAGTAATGTACTCACCATACTCATCATCTCTATGCACCTCTTTGATAACATCTTCCTCATCAGGCAAGTCGGGCGGCAGCTGCGGCTTGCGGGCCCGCTTGTCGTGCCGCGGCTGTGTGTCGCTGGCGAGGCCGAGTGTAGCTGATGCTGAACACTTGACATATAGCAGTAATGTACTCACCATACTCATCATCTCTATGCACCTCTTTGATAACGTCCTCCTCATCAGGCAAGTCGGGCGGCAGCTGCGGCTTGCGGGCCCGCTTGTCGTGCCGCGGCTGTGTGTCGCTGGCGAGGCCGAACGTGCGAGCTGTGTCCGTGAAGCGAGAGCTGATGCTGAGCATGCCGGCTACTGCTGCGTCTTCTGGCTCACTGCGTAATAGAAAAGTATGGTTTTTGGTTACTTTGTTGATCGTGTCAAAAAACATACATAAAATAAAAAAATGCACACAAATCCACAAATTAGGTTCGAGTTTATCGTGAACGGACCAAACAAAAAATTACCTTTAAATAAAATAACCTTAAAATAACTTTTTTTCAGTTCTTACTTCAGTTCTCACAGTGCTTACAAAAAGATATGTTTAACATAAAATAAGAAACAAACAATTTTAAGTATCTCGAATGAAAATCTTATCTTTTGGAACCTGGACAAACAATTCTGAAAACACCAACCCGCATTGAGCGTACGACGATTAACGCTCAATTCGTTTATTTGTGTGAAGATGCCTGTGCCCAGCAGTGGGACAATAAAAAGGCTGATGATGATGTAATGAATGACGATCTGTGAGTCGTGGCGGCGGAGGACTTTTATAGTAGATATGTAAAGATGGACTTTTTACAAGGAATCCCTCCACCACTATTTCCGGTTTCCCGATATATTTTTTACATCTTGTAGATAATATAAAAATACTAACGTCTCAACAACAGGCTGTTCCTCCTCAGCTAGCACAGACGCCTGTATGAGCGACTCGATGCCGTTGACGGGCGCCGGCCGCGACACTTGCTTGTAGTTGTTGCTTGCATTTGATGTTGCTATAATATAAACATTTATATTATTAACGTGAAATTTTGTCGAGCTTTCAATAATATAGATACATCAGGATATTAAGGCTACTTCTTATTTGGATGGGAGTAGTAATTCCTTCGAGACGCAGTTAAAATGGCTCGGAACAATTTGTAATAATACAATAAATATATTCCACCACAAGGTAAAACGTAAGTAACAAAGAAACGGAAAACAAGGTCAAGGTCAAGGTAAGAAACGGAGTATTACTTCAACTTTATGTATTAGACACATGCGTCACGAGGGAATTACTTTTCTCATCTTGGTAAACACTATGTCTAAAATAAATCTACTAAATAACAATTTTATTCCTTTAATTCTGCTATGTAATCAAATGCCTAACCTCATGGACTTCGTTAGCCCACACTACAGGAAAAAGAGGCAGTAATTAAGGACTACTACTACTACTAAAATAAACTACAAACACAGAAGAGAGCTTACACATAACATAACTGCTTCCAGAGTCTGTTTGAAGATCCAGTCAGACATTAAACAATGAAAAACATTATTATAATAATTAACTGTTTTAATTCTATTACATACAGACATTCAATACAGGTTGCATTTAAAACTATAGGTCAAATCGAAATAGGTGTTTTTTCATTAGGTTACTTTATATTTTAAAACCAGTCTGCATTAAAGGGACAAGTAGAGAGGAGCGAAGGAATTGCGGTATGGGTAAACGGAGATATATTGAGCACTAGGGTTGATTTTATGAGATTGAGACACCCGTGCACGGAGAGCACGTTAGTGTCAGTCCTGCACCTGCTCTCTCTCCGGTCGTGTCGGATTGCCATCCCATCGGGCTATGAGAGTGAAAGAATAGTGAGTGCACGTGCACTATACTTATATCCTGCGCAGCTGGCTGATCTCCTTATATGAGGACAGCCGCCGTGGCCAAAATAGGTCTTGGACGCCATTTTTATTATTACATACTGACCATTGCTATGTTCCCCGCGCCTATACCCGTGCTTGTGCTTGGTCTTCCTGGGCCGGGGCGCGGGTGTGTCGTCTATATACAGGTCGGAGTCCTCGTAGTCGTACGTGTTGGACACGCGGCGACGGACGGGACGCTCCGAGCGACGGACGGGGGTCACTGGCTGGGCTGGTTTTGTTTCTTCTACAACTTGCTGTGAAAGGTACATACATTTTTATTAAATGATACTGTACTTAATTTGATTAACCAAATTGAGTAGAAACTGAAATAATTGTAAACAATCTTGTTATGACTTTTTATTTAAAAATTTCAGTTTAAAAATTAAATGTTACCTACGATCACAGTTTGAAGGATATAATTTTTCAGTTTTGCATTACAATAAAAATGTATCATATTTAATGTGATACTGTCACTCCTTTCCTTCGAGTACTAATGGAATTACCTTCTGAACTCGAATAAAATATAGTCTGTCACCCTTGGATATTATATATAGCTTCCAAATAGATAAATATTTTTTTAATTCAGTTCTTCAGTATCTAGGGAGTAAATAACCAAAAAACACTTGTACATGATACAATTAAAATAAACAATTACTTACATAATTAGTAGTAGCGGTATATTGATGTGCAATAGCCGCATCGTATGACGGCAGCGGCGTCTGATGGTAATCCCCGTTCACTGGCTCTTGGACTACATTACTGTAACTTGCCGTTTGCTGAAAATATATTTTGGGAATTAGATAATGGTAAAAAAACTGTAGTAGTAAATGGACGAGGGAAATAAAAATCACAATAATACAAGACTGCAGCCAATGACATTTACGACCCACCTAAAGAAAATTTTTGTAGACACAATAAAATATAATAACATCAAAATTCGGCATGAATTGTAAATGTTTTTTTTTCTAAATTGTTTTGACAGTTTCAAACGATTTTTCGACAGCAAAGTGGTTCATATATTTCATTGGACTATAGAAGGTACTTTTAATTCAATCCAAAATTCGTAAAAAAATGTGTATTTTTTATTTAAATTTGAACGTTCTATTTATCCAAAGTTTAGTACTAACCTGATGAACTGTCGGAACTTCCTCATATCTCTGGTACGTATCAACCGTGGTATAAGCAATTTGTTGCGGCTGCTGATAGCTGTAGACTGGCTGATATGAACCCGGCTTGGCTGATTCCGAGTACTGGTAGTCTTGTTGGATGTCTTCGGCTGAGTACATGCCTGTGATGGTGGAATAATTTAATTATATGATGGTTTATAGAAAATCCTACATTAAGACTGAGAATAAAATTAGTTTTTGTTAATGTAATGTAATGTAATTGAACATTGTTTTGACTTTTTCTGTCTAGTAGTCTCATAGCCTAATACTAAAACCTAGTACTAAAAACTATCAAGCACACCACCTCCCTGACACATGAAAAAATCTTCAAACACTACCTATTGGTAAAAACCCCATGGAAATCAGTAGATTTTTTGTTTTCATTCAATACTTTTTACATTTATTGCTCACAGACAGACTTTCGAAGAAATAATTTTAAACGATTTATTTATTTACAAATATTTGTACACACACATAATAAAGAAAGATGACAGGAAAGAAAGAATTTACAAAGGTAATGCTTATTTCTAAAGAAATCTCTTCCAGCATACCTGCGAAAGGAAAACTATGTATAAAAGTAATATTTAATATTCACTAACCTGGTCCATAATTCATATCCTGTCCATCAATTCTAACATTAGCCTGTAGGTTTTCATTGGTAAACAATATCTGTTCCTCATGATAATCTCCGATGTCTTTCTTGGAGATAGTCCACTGATGTATGGGTTTGAGCGTCGGCCGGTCCGCGCGGATGAGGTGGGACTTGAGGATTGAATGTTCCGGGAGAGCGTAGGGCGGCGGAGCGTCCGCGCGGGATGAAGAGGGGGAGTTGCTGAAATGGAAATTGTATTTATTAGTTTGTTGTAAGTATTCATGAGAACTATATTTTGGTTTTGTTCTTGATTTAAACTGTGATTTCTGCCACACATTGATTGAACAGATCATAACACACAGATCATAACATGTGCTCACTTATTTACGAAAAGTAAATAAAAATTCTCATAAAATACTTTTCATAAACGGTATTATAGTTGGTGAACCAAAAAATAAAAACATCATTTGGACCTTATTAACATTGCCATTGACCAACACAAACAAAACTGTTGGATAAATTCCAACAAGATTGTTATAGTCCAAGTTAATTTGTTTGAATGTAATTTTTATACACAAAAGTTATTGTACTAAAACCAATATTTTTTTATAAGCAAGATTGATTTGACGTGATAGAAATTATGTACTTAAAATCCTACTTACTTCATCTTAATCTTCAGCGCAGTTGGCTTCTTATCGGATCTCTCAACATATCCATTTTCCTCTGGATACCGTACTTCTTCATACGTCTGATAAGCATACCCTTTCTCAGGTATGACCATTTCTTTACCTTCTACCACATATTTTGTGTCTGGCAACCCGTTGGCGAACTTAACATCTTGTGTTACGTATCTTTCTTGGTATACCACCTCCTGAGAAAATTGGGAAAATGTACAGATATTTTGTCTGAAGAAAATTGTTATTTATTTGGGTAATTATTATAATATTTTTGGTTATTGCAGAGTGCAGCGAAAACTATGGCTATGGAACAAAATGTTTATATGAGCATGTATTTCGATATCGAATTGCACTGAATCAACGTAGTCAATAAGTCATAAAATGAATTGCGACAAATATGAAGTCTACTTCTTCCTTTTTTTGTAATCGCCAGAAATGTGTATCCTTTCGTATTAAAGAAGAGCAAATTTCACAGAGTCCTACAAAAAAATGAAATCCCAACCCAGTACAAAGTACGTTAAAACACCATATTTTTTCATACTTACCTTATTATCAATAAAGAACTTGTCCGTATAAACTTTCTCGTCGACAAACTCTCCGTTCTGTCCCATATGCATGATAGGTTTCGGCAATGTAAGCTTTAGAGATTTCTTTGAGTTGCTGTGACTTTTCTTCTGAGACTTTGTGGGAGACGAGTTGTGTTTCACTTTGAAGTCCTGAAAAAGATGTCAGAAACTAGAGTTAGGTTACTAAGTCTTGGGCTGTGGATCCATTAAGACGGAGCGAAGAAGGGCTGAGTTGTAAAGTGCGGTCCTTTTATATATTTATTTATTTATGTAACATGGAAGACTTACAGCTAAAATAACTAGGAATAACACAAGTTTACTTAACAGGGAGCCTATGACAAATCTTCACTCATAGCAATAGTGTAACAATTGTAAAAAAATGAGCATACTGAGCATGCACATGTACATATATTTTTCTATTATTAATTCATCTATGTATTTCTAAAGTATCCTTTGAATAGACTCACAGCACGATAAATAAACACATTTTAGTAATTAAAATAAGTTGTTCATACCTTATCTTTGCCAGTAGTGGAAGTGGAGCGTTTCTCTAAAGTCCTGAGCTCCTTGCAGAGTTCTCTCACCAGCTGACCAGAGTTCAGGCATTTGGGCACGTTGTCGCGTTTCGCTGTGTCTGTCTGCAATTGCAAATTATTTTGGTTATTTTTACTGTTGTGATGATTTTAATGTAAAAATAAGGTATTTTTGTTATTAGCCTTATTTGATCCACTGCTACACAAAAACCTTTCTGGCAAAAACCTTTCCAAAATCTTCCATCTTTTGTGTTGGCGTCACCATTAGTTCCTTGGTCTGCTTTTAGATCGCCATCCATCATCTTAACCACTTATCCTCTTGTAGAGGTATCGGCTAACCAGCCTTGAGAGTAGATGTTATTGCACTGGTGATGCTTTTTGGTATAATTTTAGCTTATAGTCCCGAGACTCTTCCGAAGACGAAATCTGAATGTGAAATAACGGCAAGGCCACTGGACGTGCTTTGAACGCTTTTTTGATGTGCCTTCCAGCTATATACCAGCCACAAAAACGGATATTTTCTGTAGTTTTCGTACATTTTATTTGGAATCACTGCACTAGGTTGCCTCCACGCGCTATAAATGTACTCCCTTAACATACGAAATAAACATAACCAGTAATACTGACACTCTTGAGCGCATGCCACTCCTTGAGCGCGTTGGCGAGGATCTTGACTCCTCGCAGCAGCAGCGCCGGCAGCGCCGCCGTCGGGGCTCGAGCCGCCGCCTCGCCCAGGGTGAATTCTTCATCCTGGAATATAATATTACATGTATTATTTTGTATTACAAATACTCATTTAATACTTACTTAAAATTAAACAAAAAATAAACTTGTGTAAAATATTTGTTGAAAATTGCAAAAAAATATACATTAAATCAAAATTACTTTGCTGATTACAGCCGTTTTATTCACGTCCACGATAGGACTTCTCCCTGTACCGGGATAAAATATAGACTACTAGTTTTAGCCAACGGTTTCATCTGCTTCCCTGAGGTAGGAACTAGTTCACGCAATGGGCAAACTTTCGCGTTTATAATATTTATATCGGTAGGATTTCACTCCCAAACTTAGCTTACTATTGGTCAAATATTTTTCAATATATAAAAGGAAGGCAGAGTCTAAAAGAAGCTTTAGTTATCAACGGACAGCGGTGCTCTCAAGGCCTATGTTCATGAAGTTAGTCGCGAGCCGCCATTAAGTTTGGCGCTGTGTACCTGCGTCTCCTCGTTGTGGCGGCGCAGCATGGTGAGCAGGTGGGCGCCGGCGTACCAGTGCATCGCCTCGAACAGC
Organism: Helicoverpa zea x Helicoverpa armigera; assembly: GCA_033682625.1. NCBI lineage: Eukaryota > Metazoa > Arthropoda > Insecta > Lepidoptera > Noctuidae > Helicoverpa > Helicoverpa zea x Helicoverpa armigera. The sequence goes on from JAWIIS010000017.1 coordinate 4,076,081, forward strand.
GGGTAGCGGAACATTGTGGGGGTTTCTACTCGACGCTCTATCTCGTAGATCCTGGAAGAAATAAATTATTATGGCGTGATATTTTTCCCAAGGCATATAAATAACTATCATTTTCAATACAAAAATGTATGTAGAAACTGACTTATCAAGCTACTGAGACCTTGGAATGAAAAAAAAAACGATAAAGTGCGAGTCGAAATCGCGCACGAAGGATTATATATCATACTATTTAGAAAATAAGCAAAAAAAACACGTTCGTTGTATGGGAGCCCCCCAAAATATTTATTTTATTCTAGTTTTCAGTATGTGTTGTTATAGCAGCAACAGAAATATCTGTGAAAATTTCAACTCTCTAACTATCACGGTTTATGAGATACAGTCTGGTGACAGACGGTCAGACGGACGGACGGACGGACAGAGGAGCGAAAACAGGGTCCCGTTTTCCCCATTGGGTACGGAACCCTAAAAAAACGACCAAGTGCGAGTCGGTCTAGCGACTCTTTACATTTACCTCTAAAACAATTTAGTCCTAGTTTTCAATCTCCATGAAGATTTCAACTGCCTTACTATCTAATAACTTATTCGTGAGATACAGCCTAGCGACGGAAACTCTCAGTAATGCGGACCCATTTTTACCCTTAAAAAACCTTGTCTCGTAAATGAACAAGAATTCAACTTACTGCAACTGCATCTCAATAGCATACGAATGGAGGAAGTTTCCGCCAAACACGAGGGAGTCACATGGCGTTAACACTGCATGTATCCATCCGCTCGGTATGAATAATGTTTGTGATGCTGTCACTTCTGCTGTGCCGTACCTGGAAGAATAAAAAGATATAAGAATAAAGGTAAAAAATTGTTGCCATGTAAGTAAATTCTATGTATAAGGAAGAGTCTATTTGTATACTAATAAAATAAAGAGGAATAATTTCCTATTTGTTTGTATCCTGAAGGCTCCAGAACTGATGAACCGATTAGAAAAGTTCTTGCACTAGTTGAAATCTACACTATCCCCGAGTATTATAGTCAATAATTTATCCCGAACAAAAGTTCCCCTGGAATGCGAATGATAGCGAATTTGTTATATTAGTGTAGAATTGTGGATAGAGTAGTCTCCTTTACTTGTGCACCAATAACACATGAAATTATGAAAAAAAAATGTTGATTCTATTGAAATCACTTTTGTATTGAATATTTTGACGTGTTGATATATGTGGGACTATGCTTTTATCGAATGAAAACAACGTTAGGACATTCTTGTAGCTTACCATTCCACCATATCGCCGAAGAAACGCTCATTTTGATTGTTTGCTGCACTCCATTGCTGGTAGAGAGCGAGGTTCGTGGCAGTTGGCGGGATCAGGTAAAATATCTGGAATTATAAGGAAAGTTAAATAAAATTATCAATAAGGATGCTGACTAAAAAATAAAAAGCGAAATTGGAACAAATTACTTTTCTAAATATTACTTATAGGCTTATTTTTTTTTCAAAATCCCTATTCTCCTTCTGGAAGTCCACGGGGCCTATGTTAGCAATGGGCTTTGTGCGGTTGGCATTGTCTGACTGTAAGGTATTACGTGTGGTAGTTATATACCGGCGGTCTACCATATCTACCGTATACTTCCCACTAGTTCTGCTAGGATTTTGAGAGCCGCCATTTAGTTTGGCATGGGCCATTTAATCCAAATGACATATAGCCACTCACCTTCCTGCCATGCAGCACATGGTACCACACGGTGGTGCCTCCGAAGTCCACGTGGAAGTCTGTGTAGGCGCCGGCGGGCGACATGAGGCAGTACTTGCGCACGTGAGATATAGCCACTCACCTTCCTGCCATGCAGCACATGGTACCACACGGTGGTGCCTCCGAAGTCCACGTGGAAGTCTGTGTAGGCGCCGGCGGGCGACATGAGGCAGTACTTGCGCACGTGAGATATAGCCACTCACCTTCCTGCCATGCAGCACATGGTACCACACGGTGGTGCCTCCGAAGTCCACGTGGAAGTCTGTGTAGGCGCCGGCGGGCGACATGAGGCAGTACTTGCGCACGTGAGATATAGCCACTCACCTTCCTGCCATGCAGCACATGGTACCACACGGTGGTGCCTCCGAAGTCCACGTGGAAGTCTGTGTAGGCGCCGGCGGGCGACATGAGGCAGTACTTGCGCACGTGAGATATAGCCACTCACCTTCCTGCCATGCAGCACATGGTACCACACGGTGGTGCCTCCGAAGTCCACGTGGAAGTCTGTGTAGGCGCCGGCGGGCGACATGAGGCAGTACTTGCGCACGTGCGGCGCGGGCGGTCGCTCGCGCGTCCACACGCGTTCCGCCCAGTCTAGTGAGCGGGCGATGGCTGGGGGTTCCACTACGCGGGACATGCTGAGGAGACGAAAAAGAGATACATATTTAACCTGAAATACCGGGACTAATGTCAAAATTAAAAAAAAAACTGTCTCAAAATTTTCTTAGGTACGTTGTTAAAATCTGGAAAGATAAGGTAAAGCATAACACTTCTTGACAGTAGGGTAAATGACAAAAACAAGTTATCAAGCACTCACTTGGTCTCACTAAACTCCAAGCTGAGCACATTGAGCACCTTCTCGTCTCGGTGTTCGGGTGGAGTCTCGAAATAATCCACAAAGTCGCCCAACGGCATCCGCAGAGTTGACTGTTTACGTACATCTATCACTTCCACCTACAAAGGTTACACAGTTTTACTAAGAAATATTTGAAAGAATGACTTGGAAAATAAAGATTTTGCTAAAATTACTTATTATTCATATAAGTTTCTTTCAAAACCAGTGGTTCTAAAAACTAGTTTTTTTGTTAAATATTTGTCATTTCAAAACGTGCATACTATTTTGAGTTATGTATTTATCTTTTTGCTGTATCAGGGAGACTTGCAACTCTGTTCAATAAATATCTTGTATCAAATGATATGGTGAGGTATGATTAGGAAAAAAACTTATGACACAAAAATAGCTGGTCATATACAGAACTTATTAATACAAAGATGCTTCGAATGTACATCTACTAGGTATCCAGTTTTTGACAAAGAAACAAAACACCAACATTGAAAAGGGGTAGGCAAATAAGGATCTCATATAAAATTACCTCAAGTTGTGCCCCACAGAACCGTAGCACAGATCTGACTGTGAAGGTGCCTGGGTTCGGAGTCTTCATATCCAGGCCATCTGAAGTTGTAAATGTGACCGGCCGTGTGAAACCTGTACAAAACAATTATTCATGATTCATGAGCTTCCCTACAATTTTTTTATTGACTTTCAAAAAACATTGTCGTCATTTATTATGATTGTTAAACAAATAAACATTCACACAATCATTTTACAATATTGATAAGATCCTGACTATAAGATGAGGAAGAGCTGAAAATTTTAATTCAGTCTGTGGAAGGGAAATTCTTTCTCAACAGCGAGGAATACCTAACTTTGCAAGACATCTAGCTATACAAAATATTATAAAAGTACGCTTTTTGTTTGAACTCAACAACCTCAGTGGACCAATTTGAAAAATTCACCCAGTGCTACATGAATCTTCATAGTCCAAAACGATCCACTCACCATTATCTCTGATGAACTCCTCAGTGAACTGGTGGGGACTCATGCGCTGCAGAGCCGCGGGCGCAGGCCTGAGGGGGCGAGCGGCCAGCGCCCGCACCCAGGCAGGTGTACCCACTTGTGAGGGCCGAGTCTCCGCCCCAAGCTCGTACCGATCCGCGCGGTGATTGTTTGTTGGGATTTTTACTGTAATTTCAATCAGATGATTAAGGTAGATAATTAGTTTTGTTACTAGGTAATGTCAATTTCATAAATATTATCTGGATAAAATTGTACATATTTCCTACAACTAAGAAACCCAGGCTTGTACATACAGCAACTACCAGAAACAATTTTCTACCTTTTTAACTTTAATGGGTTATTAATTAAAACAATTTGATACAAAGTATGATTATTGCATAACGGATCACTAATTCCTTAACACAGTATTTTCAACAAAGCACAAGCAGTGACACATTGTAACTTTGATATTTATAATTTATACTTACATACTGAAGGGCCGTATGTCTGTGCACATTTTGGACAGTGATACTTGTCAATGTCGTCAGAATGATATATTTTGACATCAACACAGCTGAAACAAGCAAATGAAATGGTCATAATCTGTTGAATTCATCATTGACAATCATTGTGTACCTATGTAGCTTTTACCCAAGTAGGCTGAGGGCTGCTTTTAGTCTTACTGGGCACAGCTGAGTACCCAGTACTTTACATGAGCAACTGCCTGCCTGACCTTCTCGACTCGGGTAAACCACATGTTCATTCAAAGCTCAGTAACAAAATATATGCTCAAAAACTGTGATTGAAGCATCAAATAGCTGACTCCAGAGTGGCCAATTTATTTGAGGAGAGTGCAATGAACTTACACAGTACATGATTTGAATGAGAACCCATGGGAACCACTGCCAGTACCGGGATACAATATTGCCTATGTTATTCAGGACGATTGTAGCTTTTATAATAGTAGTTAAATGTTGTTGAAAAGGTTTAGAGATAGTTTATTTACTTGAAGATTAGTACAATCTCAGGAACTACTATGTACTTCACATGTGGACCCACAAACGGAAGCCAGTAGCTACATATAGTTTTTAAGAATTAACTGTGCTGTACCATGTGGGAAGTGTTTACCAATTTACATGCAAGACAAATAAATTCAATACTACAATTAATAAATATTCATGTAATTATGTTAAGTCAACATGTTCAATGTGCTCTATTTTTATAAAAGCATGTAACACTGATATAAGTAGGTTGAAATGATTGTGTATTGATAGTTGTCTTAGAAACAAAATTAAGCCAAACATACACAAAAATAAAACCAGATTTTGGTAATTTTGAACATACTAAAATAATTAAACTGGCATTTAATTATGTTTATATCATGATTTAATCGATTTTGTAGCTCAGACTGTGTGTATATTCTTGTGAATATGTTACTCAGTTTAGCACATGGAACTTAATCACAAACAATAATAAAAACATTAATCTATAATTATTGCTTATATGCTATGTATGCACTGTGCATATTTATGGGCAAATTAACATGATGGACACATGCTAATAAGGTGGGAGGGGCAAAGTCCTCAAAATATATAATTTTTCTGACCACACTACCTTCTCTGACATATAATTAGGGCCCTTGGAATTTCACAACACAAATATACCAACACTTAACTTCATATTATACATCAAAAGCTTAATCAATACTTGAGGAAACTGCAAGTGTACGTTTGTAGCAGTAAATAAACGTTATCGGATCGAAAACAATATAAATAAACACAAAGAAAGCACGGCATAAAAGCGCATTCTGATAAACCCATGACGACCACTGATGTAAACAAACAAGAACTTTTGTAAAACGCCACAGAAACCTCCCATAGTCGAAATTAAACTGTTTTACACGGAATTAATAGTGAAAATTATGATAGTTTACGGAAAATTATGAAATATTGAGTAAAACATTCGCATACAAGTGATGGCCGAACGGGCATACACTGTCAATCTTCACTGTATTTTTTTTAACACACAACGATAGTTTCACTGCGAAATTTATATATTTTCAACATTACCTGCCATGAAACCACTCACGACAGCAATCACATTCTATCATAAATTGTCCAATATTATATGGTTGACCACACAAACAATAGGTTTCCTTCGATGACGCCATTTTAATGGCGAATATGGGCGAATAGACAATTTGATTCTTTTTTCAATCCACGTAGATTTGGGGTGACCACATCAAAAAATAGATCGCTGTAGAAGCCATAGACTGCACAAAAATTATTATCGTTGATTCGGAAATACATTTTGGAAACAAATAAAATAATAATTTATTTGTTCACATAGAATCTAAAATAATTGAATTACGATAAATGAACAATCCAAAACCATAGACTAACCTTTAATAAAAATAATGACGTCACGCCTTTGAATTTATTAATAGCAACAAGTGGAAGATTGCATGAACGCATCTCGCAGGGGAAGTAGCCAAGCCGATTATTTATTCACATTTTATGCACTACAATAAGTGCTCAGCTTTGTAAAACCCCGCACTGGTCTACAAAAGTTTATAGAGATAATCAAGATTTAAAAGTAATACCTACTAGGTACGCCTTGGTAACAACAATAGCGGGGAGGTACATAATTACCTATATTTTAATTATAATTTAAATCAATTCAATTTGCGGTACAAATTATGCATAATAAAATGCATATAAATTATTAAAACGTCGATAAGATCCGTAGTATCAGATTTATTGCAAATAATAAGATGTTACTTGGATTTTATTATTTTAATCTTGCAAATAACAACTGCATATTTATCTATAGATGCTATCATAGTTTGATTAATTAAGCGTAGGTATTTAAATTAGTAGTATCCGTCGTGGTTTCACTCGTGTCCCGAACTACCACGAACTACTGCCTGCACATGAAGAAAAAGCTACGCAGGTGCTAGGTGCTAGGCAGGACTGGGTGGACAGAAAGTCGAGAGGCAGCAATGGCAACTCTGGTTGCTTCATCTTTTACTTTTTATCGTTCCACTGTTGGGCACAGGCCTCTTCTAACAGAGAGAAAGATTGAGTGTTAACCACTTCGCCTGCTAAACGCGGGTTAGTTGCTCAAATACCTACTCTCAAATACCCACTAGCCACCACTACCACCAGTTATTATTAAAACTCGAGGCTGCTTTTCCACCGGAGATGTGCTATGCAACGTTACTATGGATGCATTTGATTCCCCGTGGTTTGAATGGACCAATCATATGAATCATTGATGCACATAACAAAAAAAAACGGACAGCTATGGGCCATGGTTTTTTATATGGAATGGTCACAGCTAAGCTATTACACTTTCGTAGCTTAGCTGCATAGCGTCTCCGGTGGAAAAGCAGACTCGTGCAAATCTATCAAAGTAAAGATGAACGAGAATAAATAACGGTAATAAATAAACAACTTAATCAATGAATTGATTGATTCATTTTTATGACAAAAGCAATTATTGTTATATAAAATTCTGAACGCGACCTTGACTGTGGTATTACTGAAATCACTTCCTAGTTATACCAATACAAAATCGTTTTTTTTTCCTCGATTTTTCTTTAAACGAGTATCGATTTTTTCACAATGAACACGAATTGAATCTTATGTGACGCATAGTTACGATGTAGCGCAATTTAAAGTTCTCGTTAATTTTAGTGTTCCGTGCCAAAAAAGTTAGTTTTTTTTTATCTATGGCGCCAGCATTCAGTCATTACCAATCTAAGCTTTTGTTAGCCTATGCAAAAAAATATTGCATTGCCGATATAAACAAGGAGATTTTTATGTCAATTTGGTCGTAGTCGTAGGCGAAGTTCCAAAAGGATGTTTTAAAGGCAGATCTATATCATTCTAGGCTGCCGGGGCTGCGGGATTGTTCGAAAGAGTTACCGCGGCCCTATTACATAAAAGGCTTACGACGGAACACGACGGCTTAAGAGTCTGACACTCCCTCACCGCTGCTAACCCACAGCGGGAGGGGACATTTGATGATTTTTGACGTCGTTAAAAAACAAGATATCGTTCTAGGTATGTACTTACCTATATCGGTCAGATTAGCAACATGGTGCGTGAAGTAGGACCTACATAATAAATTACACAACTAAGAGAATTGGATACGTTTCCTAGGAAATTTAAAACCAATCCTTTCTCTTGAGACTTACCCTTACTCGACAATAGCAACAACCCGTATCTACGGGTAATTTTAGTATGTAATACGCTATATAAAAGAGTAAGTACTTTCCGTGTACCTAGATTCATTAGGCAAGAATGCCATTAAAATTATGCATTGCACGGAACCCTCAGTACTCGAGTAACACTGACGTTTGTTGAAGTTTTTTTTCAGCTTTAGCTGATCTCGAGTTAACTGAAATGATGAATCAAAGTACAAGTCACTTTGTTATTGTAAACCCGATAGGAAGTTAAATCATGCAAGAAATAGTTTAAAATAACCGTGTTCAGTGATCGAGTAATTTGAACGGGTCTCACCAATCGGTAGATCTTTCCTCAAAAGTCTTATTTATATAATCCAATTAAAGTGATGAAATATCCGGACTTTTATATAGACCTTGACATCGAATTTGCTTCGGCGTTTCATTCTTCTAGATTTAGAATTAATACCGACATGATTAAAAAGGGATCAAACAAGCTATGTAGTTTCTTGATTGAAAGTTTTTATATCTAAACCAAGCAAAACCAATATCTAAACCAACTTGAAAGAAGTGTGAAATGCCTTAGATACATTATTATTAAAATAGTTTATGAATATTGTGAACAAAACTCCGATTTTTTTTAAAGCAGGGTTAGCACCAACCTGCTTTTTGTTTTACAGGTACAGTCGGCAAAAAACCTGGTCCGGTAAAAGAAACCTCCTTTTAAAAATCTTTAGGTGACGAATTCTACACATTATCATGCCTTAAATAGGCTATATTTCAGTCGCGGGTGAAACCACAAGAAACACCTAGTTCAGTACTAAGTGCGTAGCCGTAAGGACGTCGGTAAAAACCCTCGCAATGGAGCATGTCTGACGAGTGTTGCCAGTGCAAATAATACAAAAACTAACTTAAGTAGGTGTCTCCTATTTTTGTTTTAAGCAAAGTATTGAAATAAAACCTAAGTAAAGCTACCTCGATCCGGTTTGTAGATTGTATGACGATCGTTGAACTGTGCGTAAGTAAATGATTAATACCTATAATTGAATATTGCAATCCATTTTTATAGGTTCCGTGAAGAATTCTGTGAAATATTTTTTTATGCAAAACCACCGGTTTCTTACTTTTTCATTTTTGTGATTTCAAAATGTTGAATGTAAGATTTTTTTTTTTTCGTTATCCTAGTGATGAAAAATATACCTATCTGTTAGTAAAGTAAAGTAATGACTGACTAGGTACCTAAAACTGCAGGAAAACATCTCGAGTAAACCTTGACTTAAGTCTGAAATCTCCTATCCACCTAGAGCAATGTGATGGCTAACGCTTTTTCCTTCTCTGATGAAAAGGCTGTTCATTTATAAGGGGACCCTACGGTACTGAAGGCTTTACTGGCAATCAACAATATTCAGACCATTTATATAAGTGTGTACCTACATACCTGCTTAAGCAAAACTATGTTAAAGTCCTTCTTCAAGTGTACCATTGACATTGTTAGCACAAAGTTTTTCTTGCTGACTGTACTCAAAAGATTTATAAGTCGTTATTCATATAGTTATGTCACGTTACTTCTCTCGTTGTGCAAAATTATGACGCGTAGCGATTTGCACAATTTGTTATACGTGTCGTGGCCACAAACATGCCATCTATTATAACTGTTTAGCTAACGCTAGTGATGCGCCGTCATACCATTCAATCTATCGACTATCGATTATACAAACAAATTTTACTCTCGCAAAAAAATTGCAAGTTCAGATTTCAGATTCATAACAACTGCGTAATACAAGTAGGTTGATTATGTAAGTTGGTATATCACATAATCATACCTACTTACTCACCACGCGAGGTAAATTCTGTACCGTCACACCAAACTTACCAAAACAAGGCAAATATTAGATTAAAAAATTGCAGTTTTAAAGAAAATAGTAATAATAATAAGACGTCAGTTAGCATCACTAGATGAAAGACGGGGTTTCGTAACGTTCTCTGTGGACAACAGTCAGTCGAAGTTAAGGCCACGGAGAAATCGACGCCTCGCTTTCCCCGCACTAAAAGACGCGCGAAAAAAGTGTACACAATTTACTATAAGTCAAATGTCTTCCGTATTTTAATAACTTTATGATAGCAATTAAAAATAATAAAATGTGCTTTTAGTTACAACTAATTGGAATCTGACGTGATAAAATCATAATTGATTTTTAGTGACAAACTGTTCTAAAAATGTGGAAGGATATTAATTCTGATTGATGTGAGTATATTTTTTTGTTAACTTCGTGAATTAAACGACGTGTTTTTATTTGATGATCTTTAATTTTTGTGCTTGGTTGTACAGTTATGTCAAGGTATAAAAACTATAAATAAGTAATCAAGCGAATTATTTATGACGACGAAATGGGCAGGTCAGTTGTACCTAATAGATTTATTGCAAAAATGAAAGTTAAACATAAAACTTTCTCTTCGATAGCATAACTCTTAAAACAAACCGTTATCAGTGCTTTATTTTTTATTAGAGCGATTATTATTTATTATTTGCTCTACCCCTTTAAAATCTCACCAAGCTATGTTAGTGGACCTTTCCTCAGCTTATTTATGTTTGCCTGATAACGAATCAAACCTTAAACCTGCGCACCTATTTGGTAAATTGCAATGGTGTGTTGTCTCGTAGTCGCAAGCACGACTGCTAAGCTCGGGGTCCTCGGTTCGGTTCCCTGGTCAAGCGTAATCACACCCACGAGATGGTACGTAGGACCAATGTCCCGGCTGTCACCTAGCAGCATCCTCTTTCAGAGGTCGTCAAACGGAAATTATAAAACTTTAACAAATAGGACAGCTACTTAACAATTTAGTAATCTGTGCTACACTTCACTCGATAAGTAGAGGGTGCATTAACGCTCATCAACTAACGATTTCAAAAAAATATTGTCGCTCTCTGCCACTTTGGAAAATTAAGAATTTAGGGAAGGACCTACTTACCTCAATTTAAGGCGATCAGTATGTTAATAACAAAACTATTTGTTGCATCTACGAGTTGTATCTAGTTGTTGCATCTCGTAAGTTGTTAATTAAATTGGTTGTTAATTAAACTGTGAAATCAATGAAATTATTTCTCTTGGACCTTTGTATGCTTGGTATGCTGAATGTACACATACCTTCCTAAGTTCCAAACTACACTCACGACTAATTAGTCGCGCTGTCAGATTTCCCCGCAAATGAGTACAAGCCCTAATGTGCCCTAATGTTATGGTGATCGATGTCGCACTCAAGTCATGGTCACTGACACGATGATAGTGTGTGCATGGCCTATTATTCTATTTTCTTCCGCTGCAACAATGATATAAAGAAATGTCGACTCACGTTTATTTACGAATAAATAACATAAATCTTTTAAGTCTTAGGATTTTGGTCTTATCATCATACCTTGCCTTGCTTTTTTCTCAACTGTAAGTTGAGATCGGCTTTCGGTCGATCGCTATTTTACATTAACCGATTGCCTGTCTGACCTCCTCAACCCGCTTGCCATGGCCCCATGAAAACTGTCAGACTTCCTGGCTTCTGAAAACCCTGACGACTGGTAAACTGCCCCACCAATTTAATGTGCCATCCGGAACACGGAGGAACTCGTCGTGATAAGATTCAAGATAGTCAAAAATAGTTACATAAAAGGCCTACGACGGAACACGACGGTTTTACGTCAGTAAGAGTCTGACACTCCCTCACCGCTGCTAACCCACAGCGAGAGAGGGCATTTAATGATTTTTGACGTCGTTAAAAAAAAGATAGTAAAAAACCCACGGATCAACCACACCAATCATTGCTTAACCACATGATCAATCGAACCGTGCGTCGATCTTACTGCGTACGCTGTCAAATCAGCAATAAAATAAAATAAAGCAAACTGCAAGTTTTAAACTGCGTACATTCAAAAGTTCAATACATTCGCCGATTAAATTAAATCAAATAGGTAGGTACGTGAGCAAATATTTTCCTGTCAATTAACACGCGCCGCAGAAAATAACACAAAAGGTCTCATTGTATAGATAAATTAGTTCCTGGATTTTATATTTTTTACAATTCTAAAGACGTGTAAATATGCGTTAAATCAGTATACTTACCTAGTGTCCAGTTCTATTAGAACGTTGTATGTAGTTTTTTTTTTATCTATTAAATGTTTATGAAGATGTTTTTACTATTAATTTGTCCTTTTGTTGTATTGATTACTATTTTGTGTAATTTTAATAAGTTATAGTCGCACTTTTAACTCTTGTTTAGCTTGTGGTAAATGTGCATGCATTTCTTTAGTTGAAAAGATGCGTGCGCATTTCCAAGATTAAATTTTTTATCGGCTTTTGCTGAATTAAGCTGATCCATCATTAAAGTTTGATAGATAGATAATTTAATTAATTTACCTTCCTAAGTAACTACTTATTTATGTTTTTAATACCAATATCTTTGACACTGGTGATTAAAATTTTGGGAGAAAGAAGGCTTTACTCGTTAATCGTGAAATCGTTAATTCCCCTTCCACAAACTTCATGATGCATCCAAATGAGATCGAGAACAAACATTAACATTATTTTTCTGACTTGGTACGCGATCGAATAAAGAACCTTCTTTTTCTCAGGTCGATTAAAAATACTTAAGATAAAGATGATCATGATGATCAATAATGGTTTAACTAAGTATAGGTAGGTACTCATAGCTCCTGTTGGTTTTAAAAAGTCTCCTAGCCTGTAGGCATACGACAAAGTTAAAATGCCCAGTCAATTAATTCGTCACTTAACTATCCAATTTTCAAAGACCCGCGACGTCATAATATTTCCGTACATTTCAAGGTCTATGTTAACTAGACGTTTTCAATGTCAGGGTTTGTGAAAAAAGCTCGCTTTAAAAGCGCAGACGCAAGTTGGAATTGGTTTAGTCGATCACTATTGGTTCTGTGGATGGGTCTTTGTTAATTAAAATAAGAAGTGATAATCAGTATTTGGTAAGGATTATTGTGATTATTTTTTAGTTTTAATTTAAATTATGTTTAAAGGATTATTAAATTTAATAATAACGTGGAGTTTTAAAACATAAATATATTGTTATAAATGTGGTACAAATAACTTTAGGATTTACAATATTCATTGACCTATAAAAAATCATTGTAATAATGCGTACTTACTTCCTTTACTTATGGTAAAATTAATCTCGAAGTTATAGTACCTACCTAAAGAAAGCCTCCAGTTATCGCCTCAATTGCATAATTTAATTAGTTAAATTAAAGTCAATTAAATTCTATCTCTGGTTAAATAAATTACATCCGCTGAAATCAAAACATTGCCTGCCAGCAATTTTTCCAATTAAACCAATCAATTAATCTGGTCCAAACAAAAGCATTTCGCACAAATTAAGCAAATTGCACCAGTACTTATTAATTTCATTGGTTTTCCTATTATTAGTTATCTATTATTATGAAATAAAACTGACCGTGATTTTGTACGAAGCGTTAATTAAACAACTAGCTTCTAGAAATTATTTTTAATTAAATCTCAAACTATTTTATGACTAACAGACATAAGTATTACATAAGAAAATGTAAAAATAAAAATAAGTACCTAAATAAGTAGTAATTAAACGCTAAAGAGATTACATGTTAAAATTCATTTGCATTTTAACATGTCATCTTCGCCGGGTTGACGTCAAAAAAATTAAAAATATTTTAAGAAAACGGATATTTACTTACGCAATTTTAATTACAAAGAAACGTGCTGAAATCATTAGAATATAATGGGAAAATGACCTTCTCTAATGAAAATGATTTCACGCCGTGGGAAAATTTGTTTATCTTCTTGCTCGGCTTTTAAGGACCAAGGATAATAAAATCGTTAGTATAAGAAATAGTGATTTAAAATATGAAAGACTAGCTTCCGCCTACAGTTATATCCGCGTCCTGATTGATCTACTTCCCAGGAATGGATAAAATGTATAGTTCTTGCATAAGTAACCTACAGACTACGGACTCCTAAGGATGAGGCAACAACTTACATTTAGGTACACTGTAGGCAAAAATGCACATTTTCTTCGCATTATCTAAGCAGTTTGACATGTAATAAACAACAAGCATTCCTCGATAAAACAACGTTGTAATCAGTTATTGTTAAGAAATTATAACTTTATTTTCTCAAAGTTCACAATATGTGGAAATACAGTAGGTAATTCTCTAAGTGCATTGTAAGAGTGGTGAAGAAAAATGTTGACCGTGTAGGGTTCGCGCTAAATAATTTTGTGTCGTTAAAAAAGTGCTTTCTGTAGCCCACCTTGGCCACCATTTCTTTATTCCTACTGACAGAGACATAGAGACTATTAGGTATTTGCCATCAATAGAAATATACCTACTAGACTTGATGTCGTGGTCGTGGTGGCCTAGTGGGCAAAGAACCAACCTCTCGAGTATGAGGGCGCGGGTTCGATTCCAGGTCAGGCAAGTACCAATGCAACTTTTCTAAGTTTGTATGTACTTTCTAAGTATATCTTAGACGCCAATGACTGTGTTTCGGATGGCACGTTAAACTGTAGGTCCCGGCTGTCATTGAACATCCTTGGCAGTCGTTACAGGTAGTCAGAAGCCAGTAAGTCTGACACCAGTCTAACCAAGGGGTATTGGGTTGCCCGGGTAACTGGGTTGAGGAGGTCAGATAGGGCAGTCGCTCCTTGTAAAGCACTGGTACTCAGCTACATCCGGTTAGACTGGAAGCCGACCCCAACGTAGTTTGGGAAAAAGGCTCGGAGGATGATGAGACTTGATGTCGTACTCTTTGACATAAAAATTCGCGCAATCGCTCTTGGCCACCAAAGCACCGAAGGGATCATTTCATCAATGACCATTCCATTTTCCTTAAGCAGACATTGAAAATCGTCAATTAACGTACCTACTTAGTTATTTCTGAAATTGAGCCTTACTCGACAATATTCCTTCTTAGGCTTATTCGGCAATTATAGTCACATTACCTGTCAACGTGAAATAATAATGTTATGAGGAAACTGTGTCGTTATTAAACAGCTCACGCGAGAGAACGGCGGGTGTGCGCAAGAGCATGGGCGATTCACGGCGTGTAACACGATGACGAAGCGTTGTGTACTTGTGTACAAATCAAACGAACACTGCATTTGGTATTAACGACTGAATTTTTCATTAAATTGCAAGCGTGACAGTTTTTTTGTATCGTAGTTTAAAGTAGTTTTGATGTAGACTGTCCGTCGCCAAACGTTTTATCGGTATGGTTTAAAATAACATTACCCACGTCCCGAGGGAACTGTTTACTGGACCCAAGGCTATGTTATATAAAGTATTATATGATGTAAGTAAGTTCTTGAAATAAATATCAGCCATTAGAAGTCTCGGCAAAATTGGACCAGTCGACTGGGCCTTAAGATGAGTTTGCATCTTACATCCCTACATGCACATAATACATACTTAAAAAAACAAAAAAAAATCTTGTCAAAAGGGAAATTTTATTCAACTTCATTAATTTAAGAAAGTATGTCACTGTCAGACTAATTATAATTTTCTATTCTACTTAAAGATGATACCTATCTGATCAGATTATTATTTTTCCTTCGCTAACCGTGAATCATGTTACCTAACCATCATAATTGAATAATCATTAATTACCTTAGGTCATTATAATTGTACTGAAAATGCAGCAATGCTAAGATTTTAATTTACTTCAGAAAAATAAATCTTAGTAGCAGCTAAGGATGTAATTTTATTTTAATATTATTATTCATTTTATGAACTTCTTTTGTCGTGTAATGAAGGAACCCTCCTTCATTACACGACAGAAAGAACCCCTTTTCATTGAGCTAAAAAACGCGTTTGTCCATCTCGGTCGTACTCATCAATACTCATCATCTGCTTAGCCTTTTCCCAACAATTTTGTAGTCAGCCTTCAGTCTAACCGGATGCAGCTCAGTGCCAGTATTTTGTATCTGACCTCTTCATACTGGCCAACCCAGTACCCCTAGGTAAGACTGGTTGTCAGACTTACTGGCTACCATCTCAGTCATGGAAATCTTAAAATACCCATGATCCCGGTGGTAAAATTACTGTTGAACAATTTTGTCTGCATTTGAAAGACGAAAGCTGACCTCATCCTTCAAAGTTGATGACCTATGTAAACGTTATGGAAAGTGGAATGTGATAAATTAATATGTACCGAGTAAATATGTTCTTTAAACAAACACCTTAATTCATTTTCGCGTATTGTTTAATCTATATAGAAAAAAGTCTACAAAAAGTTGCACGGCGCATGCATGATACGCATACTTACCAAAGATTATTTAAACATGAGAGGTCATCGATCATTTTCGTACCCACATTAAATTTAAACATATTTACTTGTTTAAAAAAAAAACATTCAAATCAGTTCAGTTGCGGAGCCCGACGCTGCGTTTTTTTTGGTACAACTTGTGATTTCACATGTAGATGTAGAGCACACAGGATCTCCTAAAAAAATCGTGATTAGACCATGAATTACGAATATCCTCATTGATTTTGACAAACGACTCTCACTACAGAAAAAAGGACTCAGTCCATTGTAAAGGTACTTCTTGAATTCTTACTGCGGGCTGCGACTTTACGCAGTCGCGGCATTTGCAGTCGACAGTCGCAGCCGACTGAAAGAATTCAAAACGAGCCTATAGACCGAGCCTATAGATTATGAAATAATGATGACAAAAATGTACTTACATTGTCATATTTATGAAGGAAGTGTTTCAAGACTTCCGGCGTACCTAGATGACATAGTAGGCCTTCAATAACTGTAAGATTGTAAAATAACTTAATTGATGATTGTCGTAGGATGAGTTACATTTTTCGTTATATTATGTAACACAATAAGCAATACACCTAATGTATGGTTCATAGATATACGGCTAGACCTTCCGGTTGTCTAAGATTTTTCATCTTGTGTAACGGTTGGTTTTTTCTTAGTTACAACCTACCGGGGCTGCGAAATTGTCCCAAAGCGTTGGAGCCCTTTGTACCGCGGCCCTGGTACACAAAGGGTTCCAGAAGGAACATGCTGGGTTTTAGTCATTAAAAGTCTGAAACTCCCTCACGCCAATAAATCAAAGCGGCCCAATAAATCATTTGATGACTTCCCATCTCAAAAAATACTTTTTCTTGCCAAAGCGAAATACCTTTGACTATTACACAATAGAGGACAGCTGATTGCAGACACGAAATCGGACTTTGACTCGCCTTAAAATTAAAGTTAAGTACTGTATCTATTGTTCCAAAAATGTTGTATTCGAATGTCTGCCAATTTTGTTAATTTTATAGGAGATCACAAAATTTAACACTAATTTTAAAGTATTATTGGGGTCCTATCCGATTGTAGATCATGTAAAGAGATCAGCCAGCTGGACAGGACATAGGTGCCTACTTATATTAGGGCACAACTCACGAATAGAGTTAAATAGAAGCCTTGGTAAGGGCGATTACGACAGTTTTTATCCGGCTACACAAAATACTTCCGTTAAGATGCGGATGAAACCGCGAAAGAGCCAGTTAGAACCTTGAACTGTGAGATAATCATCTTACTGTCACAATGCAATGACTCGATGCCTTTCGATAAGATTTCTTTTTTCTATTCCTACTCAATAACAATTCACAACATTGTTGTTTACAAATGTTTTGTGTGATAAAGAAAGATTGTAGTCATGGTCGTGGCAACAGTTTTTACACAAATATTTTTGTTTGTTTACACCTGTTGTGGGAAAAAAAACTCGCAAACCAATTCTTTTTTACGAACTCCGAACGGATTCCTTACTTTCACTCTGATTACACCATGATGTCGTGTCATTTTGTAATCTGTGAAGCAAGCATGTCTGTCGCGGTATTTTTAGACCTTTTTATGGTAGGTCATCAAACAACCCAATGTGCTTGCAGCGGGAGATAGTGTCAGATTTTACTGACTAAAACCCACCATGTTCCTTCTGGAGCCCTTTGTGTACCAGGGCCGCGGGAACTCTTTCCAACGATCGCTTGGCCCTAACCCTAAGCCTTTTGGACTCATGATTTTTAGACCAGTATTAAATACTTTTTGGATTACCTAAGTACTATAAAATATTTTACGACGGCAATTAGAACCAATTATAATGTTATATTATTCTAGTTCGTTAAGAACAAATTTTAATCTATTTTGGTTAAAATGCCACGTAGCTAAAAATAACTCTGATATTTATTGCAAACAAATCTAATTTGTAAAATCCGTTAACTAAACAATTGAATGACTGGTTTGAGATGACGATGACGTGCGATGCCACACAATATCGATTTTTGTCCAATTAAAACGAGAATCGATGCAGTAATATCGATTTTTTTAACAATTAACATTAAATAAATGCGATGCAAAACGTTCGTGGATATTATTTATTAATTGTATTCAAATGAATTCACCTTCGATGGCGATAATAAGCAGAACTTAATCGATTGTGCTTCAATCGTTAACTGAGAATTTAACTTCTATTTATTGAAAGATCAATAGTTTTTAACATTTTGTATAATAGTTTTTTTCACGGGTTTTTTAATGAACTTCCCGGTTCAGTTAAGTAGAGTTGGTTGATTGTTTTGTTTTTCAATATGATTTCAAGCAGTTGCAAATTACCATTGCAATTAGTAGTTAGGTACTTATTGATCAATTGATTTGCCAGCAAAATGCCTCGATGACTGAGGGGTTAAAGCCCTGTTAAGCATGAGAAAACGGAGATTGATTAATCGATGTTTTTATTTTTTAAGTATTTATTGCGAAGTTCATCATCGAGGCCTAATAAACTTTACTATCTCTTATATTCTATAGATCTTATTTTGCCGTAGTTAACTATTATTATTATTTTGTATGTCTCTACTCGACCACGGGACTATAGAGTCCCGGATTTTTGGAAGTCGAAAGTGGGGCCGAAGCCAACACGCTGAAGCCCTTTTGAGACAACTTTAATGGAATGTACCCAAGGACAATCCCCGGTTCTGTGCTATACTATTGCTAACTGTGGATGAAAACTACTTGGGCTATTGTGATGGGATGCTAATGGACTAGGAATGGGGAAACTACGGGAACTATGGCACCTGCCGATGACAATGCATTAAATACATGTAAAAATGGCAGGTGGAGACTCGCCACCTCACTTACTGGGCCCCCGGGAATCAGTCGCTACATCGCAACAGGGGGGCAACAGTTACATGAGCGGCTGAAGGGTGAGGATACCTCGGCGGACTTTAAACGTAGATCACGCGCTCCCTGTGGGTCCACCATCACTGGCCCACTCGCCACTTACCACGAGGCACCTACCCTCCGAGCAGAGCTGCTAACCCTCTAGCGACTCCACTCTGACCGGCCGATGAAGGCAAGCCAAGAGGCGGGAGACCTAACCCCCCTCATGCTTCACTCCGGCAGACCGGAGATGGGGGACAGTATACTCTCCCTGGAGCACTCGGATATATAGCCCCGCGGGGTCGCTACTCCCCGTCAAATGAAAAAGTTATGACGCAAATAAAATACTGAGTAGATCTAGATATGTAAATATTACGTAAGAGTGGTAGGTACCTACTTTTGTAGTTTTAATTTTAAGTATTACCTAAATTAAAAGAATAAATTGTAAGTACAAAAGAAAAACGTTTAAACAAGAGTTTAATGACAGCGTGGGATAATTAAATATTATCTTAATAGCTATTTAAACTATCTACAGTAGAACAAACACAATGATAGTACTTAAATATTATTTGGCGAGGAAATGTGTGTAGTTAAGTAGATATGGTAATTATTCATTAATATGTATATTCATAATGCAATGGTAAATGTTTTTACAAAATTATTTGCTTTCTTTTAAAAGGTACCAAAGTTTTCTGTTCGGGTCCCATAATTTAATAGTATTCCAGTTATTTTCATTTATAAAAATGGAATAGGTAAGCATCATCGGATCTAATCAGATTTTAATACACCTTGGCGTTAAGTCCGCCTTGTACGAAATGTGCATTAAATAAATAAATAATACCTAAAATGGGCGTCTTGACTTAGGGTGAAATAGGCACATTTGTTCAACCCCCATTCTAGACCAGTGGGAAAGAGTTAAAATACATAATAAATTAATTACGGGTAGTCAGAAGCCCGGGGTTGCCCGGGGAACTGGCTTGAGGAGTTCAGATAGGCAGTCGTTTCGTGTAGTACTCAGCTGCACCCGGTTAGACTGGATCGCCGATCCCAAGCCGATCCCAACATAGTTGGGAAAATGCTCGGCAGATGATGATGATTTTAATGTTTGTCTGCATGTCTGGCACACTATCTATGGACCACAAGTGCATTCCAAGTTATGACATACAATATTGTGGACAAGTGAAAGTAGGTATTAAGGTAGGTACAGTCGTGAAGTGTGTACTTAAGACATTCAGTTACAACTTAAATACATAAAACGGTAGTAACTGGTAACACTTAATATTTTATGTAATACTTAGCACTTTGCTTTGTAATAATGTTTAATAGTCTTAAGGAAAACTTGTTGCTCCCTCATGGGGGTTTGAATATAAGTTTGCATAAAGTTTTTTTATTGAGAATGACATCTCTCTTTGAACAAAAATGCGTCACACATTCGTATCCATAAACTACAAAATGTATAGAGCTTCATGTATGAGAGACTGTATTAATATTTGGCGGGAAAACAAGACGCCATTTTTATAAAAGTATAAAATAGGCCCACTTAACAATTTTGTTTAATCGTTTTTATTCCACGTGTAATTGTGTACCTAAAAGTATTTTTATTTTAATAAATAAAGTGTTGTTAATATTTTAATGTCATCATTGCAATAAAAATGTGCAGACAGAGTGCAATCGTTAAGTAAGTTGATGACTCAGTAACCAAAGCCACGACCTGCGTTTAATTTATGCATTCATTAATTAAGCAAGTAGGTACATACAAAGCTACGTAGTTAAATGCTTGTACTAAGTATAACCGAGTAGGTATAAATCCTTTAGGTTCCGTGAATCGAATATAAAATGTTTATTTTTAATTTTATGAATTGTTCTACTTTATCTCTGTGGGAATTACCTCACGTTGACGTTTTGTTTTATTGAAATTTAATAAGACGCAGGACGGGAAGTGCGTATTCATGAAATTATTCAAAAGAGTCGTTGACAAGCCGAATAAAACATAATCAACATAAAATTACCAACCGTAGCTTTTTTTTAAAATACGATTTCTCATATAATTATGTTGGTTAATCAAAATGGGGTTGAGAAACGCAATTACCTATCCAGTAAAATACCTAGCAACATTTTTGATGAGTTGTTCGTTCATCGCAATTTCTTTACATAACTCTAATAATCTGTAGCTTCTGTTAGTTGCGGTAAACAAAGATGTTGTAATAGAGTTTCTATTGTTTTACTATGTCGCAATCGCAATAACAAGACCATCTTTAATTACTGGATATTTTCTGCGGTCGTAGGTAGGTACTAGTTTTCCAAGGGAAACCCTTACGAACTATTTTAGTAGATAGGTACTTTTCCAGAACACGTGTCATAGAGAGGGATAATTGTTCCGTGTTTAGAAACATTGATGGGTCCTGGCTGTCATTTGAAAACCTACGAGCCAGGAGGTCTGACAACTAGTATCTAAGGAGGGGTATCGTGTTCAGTCAGCGGGGCCCAGCAGGGCCAAGGCCCATCGGGGCTGCGGGATTGTTCTAAAAAGTTACCGCAGCCCATAAAAGGCTAAGGAACACGATTAGCAGTCGCTACAAGTAGAAAACCGACTGACAGCACAGACTGGAAGCAGACCCCAGCAAAATTTGGAAAGAGTCTAAGCAGATGATGATTGATCCCTAAAACAGGATTATTCTGTTAAAGGTCCCTTAAAAACAAATGCATATTTAACATAGCCAATTCCCGGCAAAAACTATTGACTCGTAATACCATCACGCTTCGACTGACCGGCGCCTGGCAGAGTACGAATGTTAGTGAACGAGCTGCAGATAGGTACGTAATTACGTACTTGGTCACGATCTTAATTAAGATTGGCATGGTGCATACATAAACAATAAGAGATTGTTAACTTAAGAATAAAGCACTTTGTTTTTTAGAATCTATGTTAAATAGAAGATTTGTACCTATTAACCAAGTAGGTACATATTTACGTAGGTAAGTATAGGTAGGAGCAGTAACTACACAGGACACAGACTAACTAGAGGATCATATACCATTTATGTTTAAGATTTAAAAAAAAAACACTTAGTTATAGATCCTACTCGTATCACATTTCCAGTTTCCACTTATGTTTTTTTTTTCAGTAATGTGTCATTCATAATAGATTTAACAACAGTAAAATGAAGTAGGTAGCTATCTACACTTATTAAAAATGATTTTTGGTAATTTGAAATTCTCCACAGGACTTTTATTATGCAAAAAACTGTTCCAACTTGCCCCATCTCACCCTAGGTTTATCGGTTTAAGAATCACTTGTAACGTGTAAAGATACTATCTATTTACTTTATATCCGATAGGTTTAAAGATAATTACTTATAATGAAAACATATTTATAATGATTTATATGCCATTGTCTTTTTTCCATTTTTATATTGATTAATCTCAGCGCTTTGAAAATCAATTTCGAGACGTATAAAATAAGTGTTGATTTTCATGCGTGAGTCAGGCTTAATGTTTCCTATTTTTTTTATATTCCACCCATATGGTCTTTGTTCTCAATCATCAATAATTCGAATAATTGATTTAATGCACTTTTTATATTTGTATGTGAATTAATAAAAAATACTGCCCAATCAAAGATGATACGCTTTCCGCTTCCTTCTACAAAGTGTAAAAAATATTTATGGCCTGTTAAGTGGAATATTTTTATATTTTGCATTAAAATGTTTATCGCATTACCTACATATAAATTGTAAGAACTTTTGGAGCAGAACAAAGACATCAAAAATTATTTTGACGTAAATTATTACCGCGATCGATAAAATCACGCCTCATATCAAATACTTAAAACATCGAAAAACCATTTTTTTATATTTGAACTTTCCGCTATCAGTTGAAGCATTCACTTTAGCCAGATTCTGCGAAATGCGTACCTAATGAAATTAAAATAACGTCAAAAGTATGCAATCACAGATAAAGATGCATATCTGTGTATCTACGCAGAGCTTTTAAAATTAAATCAAACAAAAAAACAAATGCAATAAAGTTAAAAGTAAGTAAAAAAAAAATGGCGGACCAATATTAATTCGCAGAACGACTACGGAAATGTGTCGGAAAATCTCAAGGTTTTATTTGTATTATGAAAAAGTGACGATAACTTACGATACTAGTAGGTACTAGGTACTTATTGCCAGTAATGTATTGTCATTGATCTATTTTTGTATGTCATGTACCAATTTCGGGAATAATATTGTTTTGGTCTAGTGATTTGGTCATGGCCGATCAATGGTCCCTTTTATTTTTTTGCACGCGCCAATTGTCGTTACCTAAATTTTTTATATTAAATACACCTTAGTAGTCAATCAAAAATGTGGTCTATCTAGTAGAGCCTCTTGAGCTGTAGAGGTATAACAATAAGCTTGATTTAAGTTAAGAAAACCTTATCGATATTAGGATCTCATCCCACAGAAATCTACCTATCATCGCTATGTATCATAAAGAACCTTATTTGTCAAAACTGCTAAAACACTTTCTTTTCCGACTGTATCTACCCTAATCATACGTGTCTAATTATAAAATCTTTATAGTTACTTTCTACACATATTAAGTCGTTCGTTACTATTATAAAATAGGTAACAGGTATTATAAATTGTATTTATTAATTATCTTTATACATATTAATAAGTAGATACAATAATTTAACAGTTTTTTTTCTGCAGTTACAGATTCCATCTCCTGCATGAAGCCGCAGTGCGATGAAGCCTTTTATAAAACAGGTACGGACCTAATACTAAACATGATAGGTTTACCTATTTACCAAAAGCATATACCTATTAGTTTTTAGTAGCATACATATATCTTTAAAGTAGGGAATCCGCAAAGTTTGTTCAACTACGAAGCCGGATAGCTTTAAGTAGGTACCTAGGTAGGTATTTCCCTAACCTATGTGAACAATCAAGAAAAATGTGCATGCGGTTCCCACAGATAATTAAAATTAGGAAAATTAACAACCCATTTAACTTTAATAGATGAGACTTTTGAAAACTAAATTAGGTACCTACCTACGTGCATAGGTCAACACATTTATAATGCTTGTATAATATGCTTGCATTTAATTACATAATAGATATACCTAAATGCTTATTACGATGTTAGATTTTTAAGTACAATAGGTAAAATTAAAACAAACGTAGGAATGGCGTAGTGGTCACATCGGCTGCTGCGCTACGAATCGCAGGTTCGATTCCCTCGCGAGAGTCTGTGTTTTCTGCGTGTGTATACCTAATAACACACATGAATTTTTACATGTGTGTTAGGTTAGGTTAGTTATGGTATGGTATTAGATACCTATATCTACCTAACACACGAGGTTATGTAGGTAGGTAAATACACAGTGAGGCACTCATGGGTAACTTCATAGACGTGTCCTTTTATTGGCAGGCTCGAAAAAATATTTTAATCTTAAATTCTACGACGCTTATTCTTGTTTTTTATCTTCACATGGTCATATATGCTAGGCTTTCCAGTTACCAAAGCTGACCAATAGAATAGTTAATAAACACTTGGCGTTGAGCCTAAAATCGCCATACATTGCGTTGCAGGCGTTCGTGGTGAGCGGAGCGGCGCTGAACATAGCCGGCCATGGATGCGCTCACGGCTTCCCGGCTGTCCTGTTCGCTCAACTCGCCAGAGATGGTGGGCCCGTCACGCTGACGGATCATGACACATCATGGATTGGTAAGCATATTACATAGCAGTCGTTAAGTGTAGTTTAGTGGTTTGCCCGGGTAACTGGGTTGAAGTGAGATAGGCAGTTGCTCCTTGTAATAGGTACACTGGTACTCATCTGTATCCAGTTAGACTGGAAGCCGACCCCAACATAAGTAGTCGGAAAAACGTCTGCCTAGAGACGATGATGATTGATTGGTGCCTATGCTTTATTCTTGGAAAACTTAATGACACTTTACCAGCTCCAGGAGCTCAAGGAATTCCCCTAAATTACCTGTGGTAGGTAGACCTATACCTATCTTCATTATCGAAGATACAGAGATAATATTTAACTTCCAGTTTACTTAAGTACAACTTTGAAAACTTGATAACTTAAAGTACCTAGTCATTTTTTTAAAAAGCGCTCTGCAACGAGGTAAATAGATGTTTACCAAGAATCCTATCTTAATCGGTAACAAATAATAAAATAAAAAGTACGTACCTACGGTCAACAAGTAACCGTGAACTCTTCAAGGTTTTTGATTGTCAAGGCTTTCATAAAAACGAGTTAGTGTACGTACCTATACTATACAATATATCATTGTTCAGTTGTTGAAATTATGTGAAAAAAAATGTCACGAATAAGATTAACCTCATTTCTTCGTTCTTTCGTTCTCTGAGAAGAGTCCTCAGAAAAAAAATATTAGATCATTGACATAAAGTATGTATCTACATGTTTTTCCATCATTTTGTTCCAGCGTCCGTAGTCGGCGTGATGGGCATCGTGGGAAACTTCGTGTCTCCCGTCCTGATGACCAGGTTCGGCAGGCAGCGAGCTCACCTCATCTCCACTCTACCAGCTCTGCTCGGATGGGTGGTCTTCATCTTCGGAAACACAGTTCCCCTCTTCATCCTAGCACGACTGTTACACGGATTTGCTTTAGGTCTCAGAACACCGTTAGCAGCCATTTTAGTAGCAGAATACACTGACCCAAAGTACCGAGGTGCATTTTTAGGAACATTCGCCATTTCTCTCGGCATGGGGATATTTTTGTCACATTTATGGGGAGCGCATTTGACTTGGAAGATAACAGCTGCAGTGTGCTCTCTATTCCCTTTAATAGCCATGGCAATAATAAGTCTATCTCCCGAGTCCCCAAGCTGGCTGGTCTCTAAAGGCAAGTTCGCTGAAGCACGGAAGGCTTTCAAATGGGTCAGAGGAGAGGGGCCTGAGCAGCAGGAAGAACTAGAAGCTATGATTAACGCCCAAAAACTTGAGAAGGCCGAAAAACGACCGGAATATGTTGAAACGCATGTCTGTAACAACATTTTCAAGAAAATTATTGAAGCTATCGGAGCAGTTGTGAAGATCTTCAAAAAGAAAGAGTTCTATAAGCCGGCAATTATTGCTATTAGTATGCTGGTTGTGTTTGAGTTCGGGGGAGCACACATGGTGGCTGCGTATGGTAATATTATCCTGCAGGTGGTTTTGGACAAGAAGGATCCCAAAGACGTTGCGTGGCAGTTCACAGTGATAGACTTGTTGAGGACAGTGTGTGCGTTCTTAGCTATCTTCCTACTGAAATACTTCAAACGAAGGACTATTTTGTTCTCGAGTGGTGTGATGACTGTTCTATCAATGACAGCAATTTCAGTATTCGTGTATTTGAGAAGAGCTGAAGTTTTTACGGAACCTTGGATGTTGGACATAGTTCCTATGGCTTTAATGATATTGTACACTTTATCGTTCTGTTTAGGGCTAGCTCCTCTAAATTGGGTGATATGTGGTGAAGTGTTTCCATTAGCATATAGAAGTTTAGGATCTACTCTTTCTACATCATTTTTGACTCCTTCTTTTGTGATTTCTATGAAATCTGCACCGCATTTGTATTCCTCAGTTGGTGTCGAAGGTGCTTACTTAGTTTATTCAGCAATTTTGACTGTATTTCTAATTATAATGTATGTTTTATTGCCGGAAACTAAAGATAGGACTTTACAAGACATAGAAGATAGTTTTAAAGGTAAGAGAAGTAGTGACCCGGAAGCTCAAATGAAGCTTATTATAAAAGAAGAAGGAGTCGTGGTCAATTAGTGAGTAATATTTGAGCCATTCCAAATATAAAAGTCCAGGACTCCACCACATATTACATAAATGCAGTTAGCGAAAGAAAATTGGTAGAAATACGAAATACAAATGAACAATCGAGATTAGTTACGAATTAACTTCTAGACCCAAAATATTATTTCTTAGTAAATACAGGGTATATTTTTTACTTTACATAAAAATATTGTAAGTGTAAATGACAATGATAAGAGTTTCAAAACTAGAATTTCTTTCCGCCTGGCTTTAATCCGAATTATTTTGATACCTGGGTTCAATCAAAAATATATACTGAGTTGACCAATGACATAATATGGTAGGTCATATATTATTTTTATCTTATAACATACTCTCCTTTATAAGTGTGATTTATACTTTTTAGTGAGATTAAAAATAATTATTATATAATATAATTATACTATAATTAAAATAATTATAGTATTTTTCTTACATAGAATATTTTAAGACCAGATAATAGTTTTAAACATTACTTTTAAGATGACAGAATTGTACAAATAGATACCAATAATAATAGATTTTGTTACATATAATTTTACGTTGGTTTTATTTTTTACTTCATCATTACCATCCCTCCTTTCAGTAAATGTGTACCTACCTACTTGAAAATTATACTGAGTTACTGAGGCTTTCCTTAGGATATAAAAATCTAAAATTTAATTATAATAGAGTTCTGGGGCCCTGACTGATCGGATAAGTTATTAAACAACCAATAAAATGTTTCCGCTCAGGTATACTAGGTATTCAGTGGACCGAGACAAATATTCTTATATATGCAACAGAATTTCGTTACTTTAAAATTGTTGTGGTTGTCTAAAAACTAATACGCTCCGCTTTGGTGGATTCTGGACTTCGCAGTTGTACATCAAGCACAACTTAATTATTTTTACTGAAAATTAAAAAAAACTAGGTAGTTACTTTGGTATAACATCTATTTTACTCAAGGCACATTATAATTATTTTTTTTAAACATGGCAACATACATTTTAACATAATTATGCAATTTATAATTACAACATGATAATAAAAATATTATTCTTAATAATACATTATGCGACAACAACATTTTTTATATTTTCACATGGTTTAAAACCCGACGCATTCAGTTATACTGCTTTAGTTTCCTAGGTTACAACCATTTTAACATAAGATTTACCTCAGATTAACAAAAATCAAGATATGGCATTACAGATCTTTGGCAAAATAAATATAATTTCATAACTTAACAAGTTGTCTCTAAAGAGTTATAACATTATGTATAGGTAACTTTGATTTTTTAATACTAAATAATGACTTAAATATTACAATAATAAGGTTCATTAGTAACTTTAATAAATATAATGGCTATTTTTGCAATTAAAAATAAATAGTGAAAGCGCCATAAGAATTAATCATTCAATATATCTTACTTTAATAATTACGCTAAATTTAAAAAATGCAAAATTGCAAATGCATAACTTACATAGAATGTAGGTATTTATAGATATTTATTACTCTTTTACGCAAAAAAATACAGAATAGTTTTTAATATAACTTGGCAGTACATAGCATATGTATCAGAAATAATAGATGATTTTTTTTTCTTTGTGTTAGAAATAGTTCCGTCTATGCCTATTATGCCTAGCAGATGATCTGTGATAAGAAGCTATCCTAAAATGGTCATAAGGCCACATGCACATCACATAGCATTGTTAAACTACTTTTACTACCTTACCTTATCATTATACAATGCAAAAAAATACTGGCAAATATAAAATAGCAGTGATTTTACAATCCTAAGGTATGACATAAAACTTATGCAGGAATCGATGACCAAATGTCTATGATCTTATCAGTGCTCAAATCTGGAGGGCCGAAGACAAACGGACCAACATATTTAGGTCCAAACACTTTTAACTTGTTGACACTTGATTGCGTTAATATCAGGCTAGACAGAGGAGTACGGGCTACTCCAATCTTCTCGGCAATGACTCCAGTTATGTGGACATCATCTATCCAGAAGTATGGTGTTGACTGTGCTGTTTTTAGGAGCCGAGGTATGACGTCTTGAGAGTAGAGGATCGCCCAACCTGAAATATTATTGAGTTTGTTTTAAATTTAACCGATTTTAATAATATAATAGAAGTTATTTAAAAACAATCTTATCTTTTTCTATACTAATATTATAAAGAGGAAAACTTTGTTTGTAATGGATAAACTCAAAAACGACTGGACTGATTTTAAATATTCTTTCACCATTAGAAAGCTACATTATCTGCGAGTAACATAGGCTATATTTTATCCCGGTGCGGACAGTAACTCCCACGGGACACGGGTGAAACCGCGGGATAACGGCTGGTTCAATAATAAATACAATATTTTACTCTACATAACTAATAAAAAATATTAAAAGTAACAGTACATTACAAACCTGCACAGTAAGTAGGATAATAGTCAGATGAATATTCTTCCGTGGTCACCTTCCATTTAGACTTTGTAGACCTTTGAACTTTTGCGTTTTCTAACACCTGGCAAGCAATGAGGTCCTTAGCTCCCCATGGAGACAGTTCCCTAGCCAGGAAGTGAGTCATCTCGCGAGAATTCACCACAATATCATCATCAGTCTTCAAAACATACTTTGCTTTTGGACAGTGGTGCGCTACCCATTTCAAACCCATAACATGTTTATAAGTCATGTTTCTATAGACATCTACAAAGTTTCCTTGAACAATATCACCATACTTGATGCTCTCATTCTTCACTTGGTTCGACACAGTCACGTTTTCAGGTTCTCCGATCAAGAACACCACTTTAGTAGAATCATGATTCCGGCCCCATGTACTACGTATCACCATACGATTTTCATGATTATTAGGATTCGAGGAAATAATTATCATTAACAGTAACCCACTAGGATAGTTTTTACATGGTTGTGGGTTAATTATAAAGTTAAATTCGTTAACGTCTATCAATTGGTTGTAATTATCCTCAACCTTTATCTGGGTCGTGTTAAATGGTCCTAAAAGACTAAACTTAGGGTCTTTTATGCGGACAATGTTAGGGGTGGTGCTAGTATAATACTTGTATAAGAGGGAGAAAGCACAAATTGTGAATAAAATCTTATGAAGAGTGATCATTTCTAGTTTTTCACGTTGTCCTTCCGCCATAACGTATAATGAGGAATAAAATGTTTAACTATCTTCTCACCATTCTATAGTCACGAACATATTAAAGTGCAAGGACTATTATTTGTCTTAAATAGATTAACACACTTAGGGCTGATTTTTCAATCACCAGATAAGATTTATCTGAGGAATATGTTTGACGTTTTGACAGCTTTTGTATGGAAAATATGTCAAACCGCCATATTTATTCCTCAGATAGAAGTTATCTGATGATTGAAAAATCAGCCCTTAATGAATAAATATTGATATGATAAATAAAAAATAAAATGTTTCGCTTCTTACACTATATAGAGGTCAGTGGCTTCTTATCACCACTGACACCTCATATCTATGGTATTGATAAGAGGGTGACCACAGATTAATAAAACTTTTTACAAACAAATAAAACCGTCATTTTTGTGCACGACTGTACTCACCTTTAATGCAGTAATAAAATAATTTCAAAAAGAGTTCTTTTTGAAAAGTAAGCGGAGCATTTTATAGTACTGCAGATATTTCTATAAAGCTGTTAAAATAATCATTTTCGATATGTTAATGATACCATCTGTGTGTACTGTCCTAATTCGTAGTGGTTCAAAAATCAAAATGGCCGGCCGAAACGCTTCAGCGTGAGTTTTAATACCGCATTGCTGCGCTTCTTTTGAATAAATTGTTTTGATATCCGATCAACTTTCTGTGTTTTGGCCGCCAATGTCAAATTGGATCAAAATAAATTGTTTGGTTTATTTTATTGGTAAGTATTTCAATATTTATATATTACAAACTCAGAAAATTGGCTGTCCAATTTATATTAGGAACGTACCGAAGCCCTAGTGTTTTGTTTGTTGTTCTATTTTCGTATATCCTTTGAAAACATGCCATTTGAACGCAAAAACTTACTAATATGATTCCCTCAGTAAAGTATGTTGATTTCTGTGTAAAATCTGGGTCTTCTATGCATGTTTCGTTAAACGATGACATACAAAATCTAGCGACGAATCACAAAATCACGACCGGTGTTTTTTACTACGGAATAACATTTTGGGAAAGTGACTGCTTCTTACTGACTTATTCGGTTCAATTTTGAACTTACAGACCTGAAAAATTGATATTTTTCATGTATAACCTTAAGTTCAATCTCTGAAATATATAGATGACCTTATAGGTCATATCATACTGTTATTACCTATTGAAAATCGAATCATACATTATAACTAAAAAGCCAAGGGTGTTTCAGTGTTTAATACTGTAATATAACTTAGATATAGATTCTCTCTGCCCTAATTATCATCCTTCTCCTGCCCTTATACCAATTTTATTTGGGTTCGCACTGCATGACTTCTTTTAAACTCCTTTATGGAAACATATGTTAAAAGGTTTATTATGTGTATGACACTTGAATATTTATTTTTTACTAGCTTCTGTCAGCGGTTTAACCCGCATCCCGTAGGAACCACGGCACAAACCCGGATAAAAAATAGCCTATAGCCTTCCTCGATAAATGGGCTATCAACACTGAAAGAGAAATTTCAGAAGGTCCAGTAGTTCTTGAGATTAGCACGTTCAAACAAACAAATAAACTCTTCAGCATTATAATATTAGTATAGCTGATGTATGTCAATGTAGTATGTACCAGTGTATACTCAAAATTTGCATACTGATTGAGCGGTGAGAATGCACATACTTTATGTCTCTGCAAATAAAGGTTCTTATCCTTAAGAACCCTTATATCTTCAAGGGAAGATGTGTTGCACAGCCAACGGCTGATAATCTACTGAATTAGAAGTAATAGTATTTTTTTGTTTTTCAGGTGAGCAACAATAGAATGAAATGGAGTCCATCGTTGTTAAAACTGAAATGCAACCCAATGGGGAAATATTGCTTTTCTATGTTGATGGTAAGTTCTCATTAAAATACATTTTCAAACATTAGAAATCAATCTTATGCAGTTTTCTTAGTTCAAGCTCATTTTCCCTGTGTGGCTAGTTAGAACTATGTATTTATAATTTTCATAAAAAAATGGAGTTTAAAAAATACCTTGATATGATGTATAAAAATCTTACACAAAGTAGATATGTTACAACTTTCATGGCTTAATTAAACCACCAAAATATTAATTTACAGAAAACGGTGGCAATGAAGAAGGTGTAATAACAACAGTTGAGAACATAGAAAATCAAGCAATACAACTCCAGCAAGATGACTCTTTCATCATACAAGATGTCGGAGATGATTCTAACGAAATGAACATCAATCTATCAGCGCTCACTGACAACTGGACCGAGGAAGACACCAAGAGACTTCTTGTATTCTACAATGATAACAAACAAACTTTCATATCTGGAACTACTAAGAAAAAACATCTTTGGACTGTGGCTTGCAAGACCATGCTTGTTGGTAAAACCCCAACCGCATGTGAAGCTAAACTTCTCAGCTTACAGGCAAAGTACAATGAAATCTGTGGCCATATACAAAAAGGAGTCTATATAAAGTGGCCATATTTTGAACTGTGCCACCAAATATTCCAAGATGACACCCCTGTTATCACAGTTGAAACCTTAAACACTCCAGAACCACAAATTATCAAAGTTCCCACTTTAAAACAGAATTTTGACAATGTGATGGTGGTTAAAAAGGTGAATAGTCGAGCTGATGAGAAAGTGGAAACAATGTTAAACTTGTATTTGAAATACAAGAAGAACTTTCAGGAAGAGTATTGGAGAAGGGGGATATGGGAGACTATCGCAATGGAGTTAGGAGACGATAACGGTGAATATTGGCAAAAACGCTTTTTGAACTACAAACAACACTATTTAAGATTGCTTGATAAGAGACGACTGAACGGCTCTGAAGGCATCAACTGGCCGTATATGGAACTATTTGACAAAATATTTGAAGGCGATGAAGAATTTCATAGAAAATATGTAAATGAACAGTACAGTTACATTGAAAATGAAGCTATTGCTGAAGTAGAGGAACAACCACCCACAGTTGAGGATTGGGACAGCACTGAAATGACTGTACTAGTCAAGTACTGTTTTGATTGCTTTGAAGAGTTTGAAGACCCTACAATACCTAACACTTTCTTATGGAATGAGATAGGACGCCTATTAGACAAGACTGCTGACCTTTGCAAGTCAAAGTATGAAGAACTCAAAAACGAGCACTTGGACAAATATATCGCGGGAGGCTACGACTTACGGACAAGGAAAACTATTGAGATATTATTTGACAACCTGGTATCGAAAGAAGTTGAGGTTCAATTGTCGAAGGTTACCAGAAAGCCTGAACTAGAGGTGTGGAAGACAGAAGAATTGGATGAACTGGTGCAATTCTTCTATGAGAACGTAGAGATGTATAAAGACACCATCTGCCACTTTGTGTGTTGGGCAGCAATAGTTAAAAAGTTGAAAAGAACTATGCAGAGTTGCAGAAGCCAATGGGAAGATTTGTTATGTCTCTACAAGACAATACTGAATGATAAGAAAGAAAATCCTGATATGCAGATAGATTGGCGGTACATAGAAGTTTTTGATAGGATATTTGATTACGGAATGGATACAAACTTGCTTTCAGGGTATGAAAATTTGAAGAATCAAAATAACACTGCTGACTCGGGCATGGTTGGTGGTGAGTATTTAATATGGTTAAAATGAACTGATACATACCTAGTTAAACTGTCAATTTTTTTTTGTATTTAGAAAAAGGAAATTATATGTTGCCTAAAAATTTTTTAATGTTTTTCTTTCACTTTTCAGTAAAAAAAGTAAACATTAAAATGGAGGACTCCATAGAAGAGTTTAGTGAAGACGAGGAGTGTTATGACGAGCGAGGCTTTACCAAACGCACAAAACGACGGTCAGGAGACTCGAAAGCTTTCAAAATCCTTGAATACTACCAGAAGAATAAAGATAAGTTCTCCACAACGAATAGAAACAAGCATTCCTTGTGGGAGGTATTGGCTAAACAGCTGGGAATTTCAGCCACGCAATGCGCTCATAGGTTCAGAAACCTTAAACAGGTTTACACAGCATATGTCCAAAGAGAGATTAACAAACCAGAGATGCCAATTCTCTGGCCTTACTACGCTCTCTGCAAAAAAGTCTTCGGCTACCGAGCAATAAAATCAAAACTAAAAAATGGTAAAATTGATTCAGATGACAGCGAAGACTGGTCAGCAAAAGAAATAAAGCAACTTTTCAATTATTTCTCACAAAACTTTTATGAAATCAACAATAATATAGAAGATGCCACCAAATGGTCAGACTTGGCCGGTGAGATAGGTAAAAGTGAGAATGCTTGCAGAGAGAAGTTTCTTGAACTTAGAAAGTCTTACAGGAAGCTGAAAACTATGAGGACAAGAAACCCTGATGTTAAAATATCTTGGAAATATTTTAATATGTTTGAAAATATTTATAATAGTAATGAGAATGGTGTTGCTGAAGGCATGGAAGTAGATGAAACATATGCTGAGGTACCAATGGGATCTGATGAAAAGAATGAACAAGAAGGTTGGTACAATTGTTTGGTCTCTCCTTTGTTCTTTTTGTGTAAAATGTTTTATCATTTCCCTGTTGCATTTTTTTTTGTAAAAAAAACTACTTCTACATTCTACGTGTGACTTGGTTACTATATCCTCTATGGTTAGTTAAAAAAATACTCAATAATCAACTTGTTTGGGTAATAATGCTGTAATTAACATTATAGTTATTGCCTAATCACATCATGACATGTTAATTGCAAAACAGAACATTACATCATCCAATTTCTGTTCCAGAAGACGATTATCAATGCATCATAGTTATACCAGAAGGTCAAGATTTGTCAGAGATAGAAAACGCTCAATTCATAATACAGGAACAGCTAGAGACTGAATCACAGGAATCTATCACGGAAGAACCACCAAAACCGGTGAAACTCGTTAAATGGACGAAAAGAACTAAAAAGAGGCTACTTATCTTCTACATCAACTACATACGATCACATAAAGGAAAGGAAATTATTCCCAAAGAGATGTGGGCAGAAATAGCGGCAAAACTACCAGATAAAACTCCACTCTCATGCAGAAAAATGTTCGCAAAACTCAAGGCAAACCATAAACAAATTAACGAAATAGATCCTAATGGCAAGAAAACTCCTTACTACACTTTAATGGAGAAAGTGATGCGACTAAAACCTAAATTCGCTAAACCACAACAAAATAAAGCATTAAAAGACGGAAAAGTATACAAAGATGTAACTTTACCTGATGACAAAGTAACACAAGCATTACAATATTATTTAGAAAATATCGAAGATTTTGTTAGTCCACGATTTGAGAAGAAATATCTATGGACTGAATTGGCAAACTATATTTGTGAACCTGTTACAAAGGTGTTTAACAAAATTAACTATTTGAAACAATCTTACATGAATGAAAATGCTAACGAAGTTACAGAAAAAACTCCCTTTGAGGACCTATTAAAGGAGATATTTGCTAAAGAGATAGCAATCAAACTAGTTTTAGAAAATCAACCGAAACCTGTGATTGAAGAGTCTTGTACGGAAGAAAGTTGGACAGATGAAGAGACAGAACAACTTTTAGAATGGTATCTAAGTAATTTGGATAAATTCAAAAACCCCAAATTTGTAAGAAGCTATTTATGGATGGAAGTTTCTAGTATGTTAAATAAAAGTGCTATCACTTGTTCGAAGAAAATGTCTGAAATAAGGACTCAGTATAGAAATATGGTGAGGGAAAGACCAGAAGAATTGAATGAATGGAGATTCCTTGATCTTTGTCAGAAAATCTATGGGACTGGGAAGAAAGGGGCACAGGCTAACACTAATTAACGTTTATGTTAAGTAGTTTTCTAATTAGTTTATTTTTTTACTCATAATATCTAATTTAGTCAACAGTAATTCCTGTATAAATATTCCTTTTTCCTTTTTATGATAATTTTGTATTGACTATCAAAAATTTCCACTATGCGATCTATCTGCTTATTTGTCTCCTATAATAATGACTGTCTGGTGCATTATATTGAATAATATAACTTAGTAGTGTTACCCAGAGTACTAGGATAATGAATTCGGCTGTAAATAATCATGGAAATTATGTTAGCATTATTGAAATGTTAATCTAGTGTAAGGCGAAGCATATAATGTTATTTTAAATAAATAGATAACGAAGTTATATCCGTTTTTTGTTTATTATGGTCTTATAAGGCATAGTAACTTTGAGATGAATAAATAAATAAATAAACGCCAGGATTGGAATCGATTACTGAGTGAAAGTTTCAAAGTTCAAGTTACGAGTCAGTCTAACTTAGTTAAAGTCTAAAGTTTTATCTATACTAATATTACAAAGCTGAAGAGTTTGTTTGTTTGTTTGAACGCGCTAATCTCGGGAACTACTGGTCCGATTTGAAAATTTCAGTGTTAGATAGCCCATTTATCGAGGAAGGCTATAGGCTACTTTTTATCCCGGTACGGGAAGTAGTTCCCACGAGAATGCGGGTGAAACCGCTGGCAGAAGCTAGTATAAAATAAAACAGCTATGAATTTTTACGTTCAATTGTCAGAGTAAGTGAAAAGCCTGTTTTAAGAAAAAGTGACGTTTATATTGTTGGTGAAAATGGAAAGTTTCTTTCAAAATTGGATTTGCGACTGACCCAATTTAATCTGAGAGTTAAAAATGACCAAGCGTGGGTGTATCATCAAAATGAATGAACGAAAAAAAGAATGATAATAAAATCGATAGCCATCAATAGCTGTGTCAAATAGCAACAAGTGAGACAAGGCCGCAAACGTTTGACTCGGCCGCGGTGGCCGTAATCCTGTTATGAAAACCGGACATAGGGTAGTGGCATGGTGGTGGTTTTCAAAATGCGCTTTTTAAGACACCAAGCAATGCTAAGCATCCCACTTTATTGATATTTACTTAATTTCTCGCCATTTATCTCTGAAACAGCTTGATCAATTCCGAAAAGGCGAAATTGACAGAATTTTTTATCGTTTCTTTTTAGGTATATTTGGTAGTTTTAATATGCCAAAGTTCTAGTATCTAAATAGTTACCCACTGGGTACATTCGGTATTCTTATTTATCTTTTAAAATCGCTTGTAGTTTCCGCTACTCGCTCTCAGTGAAACTGCAGCCTTAGCTACTTTTCACACTTCAGCAAAATAGGCTTCGATACTGCTGAAGGCAGTCGTGTCTCCTCGAATTTATAGAAAAAAATGTTCCAACTTTATAAAAAAAGGCTCCAAACTTTTCGTTCAAAAATATTAATGTGACAGTGAATTTTATAGTCGAAAATGGGCGTCGTGTGTTACGTTTTAAAACTATAAACTTGAAGTGTTTGTGTAAGCAAAATAGTGATTAATTTGATTATACTGTGGTGTGGATTGTTTTCGCTTCATTGAAAATAGACCGTGAATCATGTCTTCTCTTTCTTTTGCGTAATATTTCAATTGGTTTTTCACTTTCACTGGTAGATATAACTTAAAGATTATTTAAGACGATTATTCAAAAGCAACTCCCGCATAGCCTCTTGCAGAAGAGGGAATAAAGAGTGGTGTTATATTTTACCGAATAGGAACTGTAATATTGTTACAAAGTTTAGTTGCTGTTCCATAAAGTCAAATTAGAAAAAAGGTCATCCATCCGTTTTCTGAAACAAATTAGTTTAGTTTAAACTAAACCATGTTTCATCAGCCTAATGTCCTACAGCTGGGCACATGACTCCTCTCATACGGAGAAGGATTGTGCTTTGATCACCACGCTTGCTCAATGGGGGTTGGTAATGATGATTAAGCCACGATTCTCCAAAGACTATCTTGTGGTCGAAAAATCTTATGACTTCTCTGAATGCTCCTGAAATCTACTGTAGAAGCTGTACAAACTTACATCAGTTCATCTCGCTCTCTTCAAAAATGAGAAAGTGAGTTCTTTCAGGCCCATAAACCATTGCGAATTTGTTTCTCTCAATTCAACAAACTCGTCTACGATCCCAATGTTATCGCTGTATGTTTATTTTTTATTTTGTTAGTTGCACTCCTTTCTGGAAGGCAAATTAACTGTTGGTCCTGATGGTCATTTGTACCTACTTCTTTAGCAGTCATTGCGGGTAGGCAGAAGAGTAAACGCTTTAAAAATATTTATGGAAGGTTGAAGAGGTCAGATAGGCAATCTTTCCTTGTAAAACACTGGTATCAGCTGCTTGAAGTTAGACTGGAAGCCGACCCCAACGTAGTTGGGCAAAGGCTAGGCAGATGATGATGATAAAATACTACTTCTGCACTTTTCCGAAATTTCTTCAAAATTCATTGGTATATAGTAGATATATTCTACCCAACTATAAAATATAGATCGTTTAATACATTATACGAATGGAAGCCGACATTCACACTAGGTAGGTATATTGAATTGTAGGCCATTAGATAAGGAAGCCTTACGCCGATATCCACATAAGTACAATGCAGTCTCACGCTTAGGATTATACTTAGTTTAGTATCTCTACTATGTTGCTTACTTTCACGATCAAGTTCATTATTCAGTCTGGTTTTTGGCTGACTACATTTGCCTAATAGCTACTTATCTAGGAATATATCTATAGTACTTTCTCCCTGCTAGCAAGACACCAAATGACCCCTCTTGCTGTCGGTGCTGCGCGAGAGCGTTTCAGACTCTTACTAACTAAAGCCAATGTTCTTTCTCGAGCTCTTTGTGTTCCAGAGCCGCGGTAACTCATTCGAACAACCCCGCACTTACGCCATGTTTTTTCCACTGAAGTATTTGAAAACAAAAAACTACTTGTATTTTACTGTCCATTGCTCTGAGCAATCTTAAATCATTAACCAAGCTAAATTTTGGGCTCTTGACTGCTAGTATAAAATGTTACAAGGAGGATCGAACATCCCATATGAGGAATCGAACTCAGGTTCGGTGCACTCTCAGTATTCGTGTGGCTTTACCGCAGGGCTTTACCTAAAAAACCAAAAACGACGGATAATGAAATGATCAGTCTGTCTGCCTAAACCTGGGTATTAAATGTACAGTTATACATACACGTCTATTTTTAGCTCGACATAATCCTCTATTTTTTCGAATTGTGAATATCCCTGGCTTATATTTAACTAAACACTAATCTCTTATACGAAATTTTGACGTTTTATGACTCACCTTCAACGATATGACCCACCATGACCTCAATCTCTTCCAAGGACTTCTCATAATTAGCTATAAATATTTAACCATGACCCATAAACTCCATTCATGGGAGGCAGTGTCCATCATATACATACATAGGTAGTTTTAACTTTTCAACGCCAAAATGGTAAGACCCTGCTCCCGGTTAAACTTTTTGGTCTTAGGCCCAAAATCCACCAAAGCGGAACGGGGAGATTTTTAAACAACCATTAACTTCCATCATTTCTTAGGTTGTCCCTTTCATTATAACCCTCCACGATCACCCTGAAAACCTTTCTCAGAACATCTCATTTCTCCCCATCACATGCTCATACCATCCTTAGGTCATCTGCTTAGCCTTATCCCAAACTAAGAACATTAAGGTCGGCTTCCGTTCTAACCAGCTGCACTTACTGCAGTCTACTATAAATAGCAACATTGTATAATATGAAATAGTTGACACCTGCATCGGTAAACGGATTACACTTGTACAATCGTAAGTCTTCAATTATAATAAAAATAACGTGTAGTTTGTGGCATCAAGGTTGCAACTAAGCTTGCATTCGAGGTTAGGGATAATACGGAAGAATGTTAAAGGATAATCATAAGTGCATACCTATAACATAAGCTTGTATATTTATTATCTCATACACTTTACCTAATACTCTTACCATCATCATTTGTCTAGCCTTTCCCAATTATGTTGGAGTCGGCTTCCAGTCTAACTCGACGCAGCGGACCAGTGTTTCGTATGAGTGATTGCCTATATGTAGGTACACCAAGATCAAAACATTGACGACCTCAGACTCATTATCTACCTACTCCTAGCTACCATTCTACGATTGTAGCATCCATGGGTGGTATACAGGATGCGTGATGATCAAGAGTTATAACTCTAACTTTGATAAATCTGCCGCAATCAATGTTGTAGTGAAATATTACCAAAATGTTGCTCAAATTGTTACTTAAGTGAACTAAAGTGAAGTGTAAGCGTACAAGATGATGTTCCAAGTGAGTGTTCTAATGACTTTCCTTCTAAACGTTATAAACACAATCGAGGCGGGCAGGGTGCAAGCTGCTGTTAGTTTTCTGTAAGTACACTGAAAACCTTTCCTTTTTACTTTGGTAGGTACCAACGCTGAAAAGACCTTAGCATAAGTAGATCACATAGATTTTTTAAAACTTCAGTGATGAAGGAAAAAAAACCACTTTATAAACCACTCCTGCTAGGTCCCTATTCCGATGTTCGTCCCTCCATCTCTTATATTGACCTGCCATCCATCCACATTTGAAAAATGTGGCCAGTTTGTATTTTCAGCAATTTTGGCTACGCTTTGCTATTTGCCTTGCCACAATTAAAATAGCTCTTATGGTGGAAATTCAATAATATAATTTACGAAATCTCTACAAAGATACTCGAATTTTCTAAATCCCGTATTTAATAAAACAACTATACTTACAAAACCTAAACACTTCCAGAACAAATGCCTCGTACCAAGAAATAGAGCTGAAATCCGAATCCAGTTTATCATTACGGGACATTTTACCAGAAAAAGCGAAGTTCTATGATAAGAACCGGGCTCCCAAGTTGCAGGGACAGCCCACCATAGTCTATTTTCATGTCACGGTGTTGTCTTTGGACTCCATCAATGAAGAAAGTATGGTAAGCTTATTTTTGCAGCCTTGTTTATTTAGGACTGATATTTTCGGAGAGGGTATAGAATTTCTTAAAACTAAAAGAAAGCTTATATGTATAGTAGAATAAATATGTGTAGTACCATAAATTTACCGAAACTTCTACTATATATCATGGTATTTTATTTATTTAATGTGGCTCTAACCTAACCAAGGATCGTCTAAAACGGTACTTTAAACACGCCCATATTCTGCAAAAATCGGGTATTCAAACACCATATTTTTTTCTAAAATATACACTTAGCTCAATAGCTATTTATAT
Source organism: Helicoverpa zea x Helicoverpa armigera (assembly GCA_033682625.1). Lineage (NCBI taxonomy): Eukaryota > Metazoa > Arthropoda > Insecta > Lepidoptera > Noctuidae > Helicoverpa > Helicoverpa zea x Helicoverpa armigera. The sequence continues at coordinate 4,117,121 of JAWIIS010000017.1, forward strand.
AATAGGTATGGTGCGATGTATTTCTCATAGATATACATCGCACCATTACATACCATTGACTATATGAATGCTACATGCATCCTCGAAAATAAATTGTGTAATCGAGAAGACAGGAGCTAGATACGTCATTAGGAGCAGTGCTTCTCATGTTCACGAAGCTACGAGTACCTACCACGATTATCGATAAACTCATTTTTTTTTTCATCGTACCATTATTTTTCATAACAGAAGTCTACTATGATATCAATCTCCATTCCAGACATACGTAGCCGATATATTCCTAGCACAATCCTGGAGAGACCCTCGGTTACGTCTTCCAGAGAACATGCACGAAGAGTACAGGATCCTCGATGTAGACTGGCTGAACAAGATCTGGAGACCAGACTGCTTCTTCAAGAACGCTAAGAAAGTCACATTTCATGAGATGAGCATACCTAACCATTATCTGTGGTTGTACCATGATAAGACGCTGCTTTATATGTCGAAGTAAGTGATATGGTCATGTACAAATATAATTACGATACATATCATCATCTGCTTGCTTAGCCTTTCCCCAATTATGTTGGATCGATAGTTAAAGTCAATCGGATACATCTGAGTAAGACTGTTTTATATGAAGCGACTGCCTCAACCCAGTTTACCTGTATATGATACCCCTTGCCAAGGGGCCCCTGGTAAGATTGGTAGTCAGACTTCGACTACCCGTCCACAGTCGATACAACGTTTTTGGTATATCAATCTCAACCAGCAGTTCCAGTTATTAGTTAAATCAAACTAATCGCTCTAATTTTAGTGCAGATGACTATAATTTCTTCGCATTCCTATTTTCAGATTGACCCTAGTGCTGTCATGTGCTATGAAGTTCGAATCGTATCCTCATGATACTCAGAGCTGTTCCATGATGATAGAGAGCTGTAAGTAATTAATATTTGTATTCTTAAGAATTGGCCACCTTTCTGAAGACTAATTGAAGCCAATGTAGCCTCAGATGGCACTATGAATAATGAAATATCTTTGTTAAGATTACTTGAAGAATACAACTTCATTAAACGAAACACCGAGATTTGACCAAACATAAATATTATTGAAATGTTGAATTCTTATACTAGTTATTTTGGACCAAGACCTTTTAATAACTGTACCTGTGTACCTACGTCAGTAGAAAAGGTTGATTAAATTAACGTTTTATATTTTCAGTATCACACACGGTGCATGACCTTGTATTCATCTGGAATCTAACAGACCCACTGGTGGTCAACCCAGACATCGAACTGCCACAGCTGGACATCTCTAACAACTACACGTCTGACTGTACCATCGAGTACTCTACTGGTAAGAGCATTACACAGTTCTCGCAAAAGTAAATGGCGATCCGCAACATCCGGAGTCAAAAAACTCAAAATCATTTATTCCAACTTAGCTGCCAAACTGTACTTTTAGAACTTTTTAAAAGAGCCCTCAAAACGCCTACCCTTCGAAACTTCCTATGTGTTTTTGCTGGGAAGACGAAGTGGTGCAACAAACTTCCCAGTAACAGCACAAGTAGAGTCCGCAAAAGTGTAATAGTCGATTTTGCTCTGTCTTTTTAAGCAGCAATACCTGTATGTTTGAGCTACTGAATTGAAAAACAAGTACTTAGTTCTACAATTTTCCGCAGGATTTGAGTCGTGAGAATCACGAGAATTAACGAAATACCATAACACCATGACCCTTTAAAATATCCAAAGGTTGTCCTAGACGAAATCGCTGTTTAACGATAATACCGCCAATTGTACTGTTCTTTGTGTGTTGTGATGTCCTGTGTTGTGAATTTTCTTGGTGTACCTACAATAAGGAATAATCTGTCTGTATTGTCGAAACATTTTAGGAAACTTCACCTGCTTAGCCGTGGTGTTCAATCTTCGCCGTCGTCTGGGCTACCACTTGTTCCACACGTACATACCGTCTGCTCTCATCGTGGTCATGTCCTGGATATCATTCTGGATCAAGCCTGAAGCTATTCCTGCTAGAGTCACTTTGGGAGTCACCTCGCTGCTTACTTTAGGTAAGTTTTACTGACAGTGCTTAAGGTTTTTGTATAGAGAATATATGTTTTCCTGGAGTACCTATTTATTTGTGTTACATCCATGGCAGAGGACTGGTACATGTAGATAATATACCCACGTCCGATGATTTTTTTAGAAAAGACCAAGTTTGCAATTTAAGTTACATTACAAGTAATTTTCTAATTCCAATGGACTGAAAATAGAATAGAACAGGAGTTATTCTGAACTAATTAACCGTTCTAATTAACACAACATAGATCGTGTCTTTTTTTTTATTTATTTTTTTGGCGTTTACCTTTTCAAAGTTAAACATGTGTACCTTATTTTACTTCATCTAAATGTGTTTATTCACTGAGAAGATTATTGTATTTATTTATAGGGATTTATTGTATTTATTTTTTGCTATATAATCATCCTTTTTTCCAGCAACCCAAAACACGCAATCCCAGCAAAGTTTACCGCCGGTGTCCTACGTGAAAGCTATAGACGTTTGGATGTCTTCATGCTCAGTGTTCGTGTTTCTGTCTCTCTTTGAGTTCGCTGTGGTCAACAACTACATGGGACCGGTCGCCACGAAGGCTATGAAAGGATACTCGGATGAAGACTTGTCTAGGGATTTGGATGCTTTTAAGGTTTGTATTGTTATTAATTTTATTATTTTGTATACAAGCATTTTTTTGGCACTTATTCTTCTTTTTCCTGTCTTGTTCGCAAGTTATTTGGAGTCGGCGCGATACGTATTTTTCTGCCATATCCCTCAGTTTTTTTGCAATCCGATGCAGGATTATTATTATCAACCTCTGATACTGGGCTGCTTTGTGAAAGTTTTATAACCCAAAAAAACATTTTGACCAGGGAAATCTACCCAGGACTCTATGCCACAGATTACTAAATAATTACCTGCTATGTCTCGTGAACAGCAGTCGCGCTTTGCGATCACTAGATCCTTATAAAAAACCGAAAATGACTCTGTCTCTTTGTTTGCATTTTCACGCCAAAACCACTAAAACAATTGTTTTAGTGGTTTTCAAGCTTCAGACAATCTGTGTACCGAATTCGGTACACAGATTGTCTGAAGCTTGAAAGCATACCTATAGGCTATTATCCGGGTGCGAAAAGTAGTTCCCACGCAACTCGGCTAAAACCGATCGTCTAAAGATTAAGAAATTAGAGGTATATAGGCAACTTTATATCCCATTGCGATAAGAGTTCTATCGTCGGGTTGCGAAAGAAATCGTGGAGAAAAACCAGTATAATATAATGTGGTATTTCCTTTTTTACAGCACATATTCCCAACGACAGTGGACCCTCGAGCCAGTACATCAGCATCAATCCCTCAATACGAGACATTCTGCAACGGGAGAGAGACAGCGGTCTACATAGATCGATTCTCTCGATTCTTCTTCCCGTTCTCCTTCTTTATACTTAACGTGGTCTATTGGTCTACTTTCTTGTGATTTTACTTTATTTTTATCGTCAACCTCCTGTCCTTATTCAATATTTTTTTCATTTCTTATCTTATCTGGAAATCTACTATCAGTCTCAGAGTGCTTACACACTAGCGGTTTTTCATAGCGGACATTCCGCACGGTAAAAATCTGTCTCGCGGTTTTAAGTGTCATCTTTTGAACAGGTAAGTAACTATCATTTGTTACAACGCGCGGAAAAACCGAACGGAAAATCTGCTAGTTTGAAAGCGCTCTTAGGTGTATCCATCCATTCAATCTTTGTTAAATTGTTTTAATTCCATCATCTATTGACTAACTATTTTCCCGAATAATTTTGGTTGATCGATCAACGAAACCAAAACTTTAGTTAGAAAATTGGCTAACTTTTTTCTTTGCAACTTGTATTCTAAGTGTAACCTTTTAACTATTTTCTAATAAGATAGAATCTATTGTCTATTCATAAAATAATTTTATCATAATGATAATTAGCTTTACTTTAAGCAGTGTACCTACTGTATTGTTGTATTTAAATAATATCTAGTCATATTGTATCTAATTAATGTTGTTTTAGTTTGTTCTATAAGTTAATGTTAAGTTAAATTAAAATTTATCGCATAATGTTGAAGTTTGATTTAGTTTTAACCCCTTCTCAAATGTTCAGGATATGTGTATAGACGTTGTTTTCTTTGGACATGAGCTGAATAAGTGTGAATAATCCCTTATATTTATTGCATCCTATTTAGTAGTAAGCTACCTGCCTGCCTAAAATTGGTTCCTGCACAGCGACAAAAATTGGCGAGAACTATACATATATCAACTATATTGTTTTTTTTTGAAGAGACAACAAACAGCTACATTTTCAAAAGTGTACACAGGCATTATAAACTAAAATAGATGTAACAATGCAACCCACAACGTTATCCACAAATTAACAAAAATAAATAGAGACATAAAAAAATAAGCTAAAGTTAGAAGACTAAAAAAATATATTGTGCTGACTACTAAGAAAAAAAATATCCATAAAATGGTCCATACGATATCACATCAACATATTGCACATTTAGAAATGCAGATGAGATGACGCACACACGGAAAGATCACAACAAAAACAATAAGTAATTCTCTAACAGGTTATTCCCTTTTCCATAAGAAACTAGTTCATAATATTCTTAACCTGTTTCCTCAAGAAATCCATATAAATACTCAACTTTATTTACCTCTAACACCACTTTAAGAAAATCATTCAATATGGTGAAATCTACTGTTATATTTTTTGCTGTGGCAGCATTTTTAATAAGCGAATCAATATGTGAGAGCAAACGGATTGTCTACAAAACACCACGGATGCCAATACCTGTAAAGTGGCACCGTTTACCTCATCAAAGACCTATCCGAGGAGTTGAAGACCAGCTTTCAACATTGCGGAAAGAAAACCATCAATTGCCGTTTGAATCTGAAGCCTATCTTGAGTTCCAACCTCTTAAAAGTCCTGATGGAAGTCGGAAGGACCTTGGACTTGTAAAGGAAGTATATCATCCAGGGTATGTCAGAAGGTTTAAAAGGGATTTGACACTGCCAGGACCTGATTATCAAGTTCCTGAGTTGAAGAGGAAATCGGATGAAGACTACCCTTGGGGAAAGGGGCCTTTTGATTTTCCACCTGTTTAAGGATGTAATGGAAGTGTTTGTGACGTAATATTGTACCATACCTAATACATACATAGTGTGATTATAATACATAGTGTGATTGTTAGATGCCCATCTTATACTTGCAAGTGAGTTCAATTTTACCAATTACCAATTTAGTGAGCAATGTATATTCAATAACTTGGCGGCAGGTTTGTTAAATAAATCACCATGAGAATGAGACTACAACAATTTAGTATTATTTGATGAAGTATTGCAAGTGTGATTGTGAAACCATTATTAGTTGCTCTGTGAGTCTAATTTCACCTTATTTTAACTTTTCTTCCAAAAAGCAATGTGAATTATTAGAATTACCATTTAGAAATTAGGCTGACTATATCGAGACGAAATACGTACAAGTGTGTATTGTTTTTTAAAATAAAGTTGATTATTTAAATTGATTGTCTGTGTGTCATTAATATTTCGCTATATTGCACATCTGTTTTGAATAAATAATTTTTAAATAGAAAACATAAAAAATAACAAACCAAGTGATCGATTCTATGTGGCTAGAACCGGTGTATCCTAATGTACAAACCTGCATAATAAATACTCGGAATCACTAAACCTGTAATGCACAAAATTATTCAAAGTCTGTTTCATTTCGTCATCGCTGCAGTACGGACTCCTAAAAAGGTAACCTAGACTTTAGGTACCTATTAAAATAGTCTAGACATTTGGGCATACCAATCTTTCTGCATAGACTAGCAGTGATTTCCTTAAGGGGAAGTGTGTGGCGTCACAATATGGGCACTTATACTTATACATTATTATTGAAAAAAAAACGATGTGAAAAATTGATGTTAAATGTGCCTTCGTCGTTACGTCCTTTTTAGTTTTTATCGTCCAATTGCTGGGTACCTCCTCTCACATGAAGAAGGATTGAACGTCAATAACTTATGAACTGAGAAAATATTCCAGTAGTTGCCTTCATGCCTCTATAGACCATTTAATAACCTTAAACTTTCGGCACCCGATATCATCTTAAGTCTAGTTGAAAACTGGCTACTAATGATGTACTGGCTGGACCAGTTTAGCAAACTTATTGTTTTTGTAGTTTTTATTCGAGTCTTGTGCTATATCAATAATTTTTTTTATCTTTATCTTCTATCAAAGAAACTTTTAGGTGGAATTTCACCGACATTATGAAAGTCTGGATTTCTTAAAACAACTGTTCTTGAACTTGGAAAATTGAACATCTTTCATATGAAGCGTTTGTTTTTGAGCCGTATTTAAGTAGTGAGTGTTTAAGTATTGTACCTACATAAAGAAGTAGGTAAGTAAAAATCAAAGAATTCTTCATCAACTTTGTACACAAAACTTGTAGAGATGTTATCAAACCCTTTTGTATAAGTATAATGGCATTGTATCAAACAATGAAACAAAAGACGCCGCGGTTTTATGCTAAATTATTTAATGTGTATTGCTAAAGAGTCAACGTGCTTTTTAAGAATTTTGGTAACATTTCAAACATTTTCCTCTCTAGTACGAGTTCGATTCCTGGTCAGGAAAGTAATTTATAGAATAGAATAGAATAGAATAGAATATTCTTTATTGTACACCAAAATAAACAGAAAAGGACATTACAAAAAAAAAAAATACGTGTAAGTACAATAGGCGGTCTTATCGCTCAAAAGCAATCTCTTACAGACAACCTTTGGATGGAGTCGATTTTAAATAGATATATTACGGGTATTAGGCGTACAAATAATGATTAAAAAGGTATATATACAAGTATAAGCAAATAAACAATACATACACATATATAAGGAAAGTTGGATGGGAATAAAAAAAAAAAAATAAAAAAAAAAAATTAAATTAAAAATAAAGAAAGTAGAGAGAGTGTTAAAGTTTCATATAATAGCTCTTCACCATACTCTTGAAAACAGCAAGAGACTGTGCGCGCCTGATAGATACAGGCAGTGCATTCCACAAACGAGTTGCTTGGACAACAAATGACTTGTCATAAAAAGTCGTGGAATGCACCGGCATCTTCAGTTTTAAGTTCTCTGATGACCTTTATCTAAGTTATATATACTTTTATGTAAGTATGCCTTTTATACTAATGACTGAGTAACGTTGAGAAAGGAAAACATCTTGAGGAAACCTGGACCTTAAAGGAATCTTGTGAGTGTGTGTAGTTAGAAGCTAGTAACACTGACACCAGTCTTACCAAGGAGTACTGGGTTGCTCGGGTAACTGGGTTGAGGCGGTCAGTCGCTACTTGTTAAACACTGGTACCTACTTAGCTGCATCCGGTGAGGTTGGAAGCCGACCTCAATACAGTTGGAAAAACGCTCTTGAGATGAAGATGATGATGAAAAGGGGCCTGGCTCTGCAGTGGGGCAGTAAATTGAGATGATGATAATTAAGAAAATATCGATGTTACGTAACATACAAGTAACTTCGCCTTAACGAAACGCATCGAATAAGAATAGATTGCCGAAAATCGCATGACAATTGCTGTGATTAGCATACAACGACTCGTCTAGACTCTACGTGGTCTGCATTCCTGGTGCTGGACTATGCAGGTCTACTTAATTGATATTGCAAGTAGGGGCAATGACCTGGTGACGTGGAATTCACTGATCTTGATTAGGAGCTGAGAAATTGCAGAAAAACTTCAGAAAGCTGTGAGTGACGTTTTGATCGATGGAGAGGCGTGTTAAAAATGTGGGTATCCATTTACCAACTGGCTATGTACAAGAGTTTTTGTTTTATTTATTTAGTTATTTTATCAAAGTCATGTAGATCTACTACAGGTTTTTATGAAACGGCAAATCAGTTAGGTGCCGGATTTCAAGGAGTTGGTTGGTCTAATCGAGATAAACTACTTTTTAAGGTAGCTGTTACTCATCATACAGCTAGTTAGCTTTATCAAAAATATGTACCTATCTGTACTTTTCAAAACTAGGATTTCAACAGCCCCATCATCAGTCATCATCATCTCCCCCGCCTTTTCCCAACTAAGTATGTTGGGGTCGGCTTCCAGTCTAAGCTACTGCCATTTTGACCTTCTCAACCCAGTTACCCAGACAACCCAATACCCCTTGGTAAGACTGGCGTCAGACTTGAACTGTAATACAGCTAATCTAGACACACGGCAGTGTGTCCGCAAAGTTCGAGCAAAAAAAGCGACACACCGGCCGTGGGTTATATTACACGAACCATTTTGGGCCAAATTCGACCCCCCTATAACTCAAAATCTATTTTATTTACGCGTATCAAATTTCTAGTATCTGTTGAGACCCCCTCACTTATCTAAAATACAAAATTTCATTAATATACCTATTGTAGGTATTGAGATATTGACGTCAGAAAATCGCTATTTTTACTATACACTCACTGACTGACTGACTCACTCATCAAAAACCTAGACCACTTCCAATGGTCGTATTGACTTGAAATTTGGTATGGAGGTAGGTCTTTATGTCAAGGTAAAGGGAAAAATCTGAAAATGGCCAAGTGTGAGTCGGTTTTAAAATAATGAAGGGTGTAAATTTATACCCATAAGAAACTAAAACGAGCTATATTTATATATCTTCCAATGGTCGTACTGATCTGAAATTTGTTACAAAGGTTTGTATTTAGTCAAAGTAAAGTAAAAATCTGAAAACGGCCAAGTGTGAGTCACTTTCGAAAATAACGAATGGTGTAACATAATACATGATGACATGTCATGTCAGTCAGTTGGTAAATCTAGTCCATTTAGTTAATCTAGTTCATTTCTTTGTAAGAAGCATAGTGCATATTCAAAAATCTGAAAGATAGTATAAATGAAACATTTCCTTAACTAACTTAATCATAAGAAAAAAAATAAAATAAACAACCTTACAAAAATAAATGAAATCCCACCCAAAACAAAAATGTGAAAGACTGCCAAGTTCGATAATATGGGAATGCTTCGCCTATAAAAGAAGTGAGATCTGAATAAGTACCAAGTTCCATACACATACCTCAGTTAAAAATAGTTACTTTTTAATGATGTTACTTGGCAAGTTTTAATAGAAAATTAAATACTTGATTCATTGCGTTTAGTAGGTTTATAACAAGGTGTATGAAAACTTGCCAAGTAATATAATTAAAAAGTAACTATTTTTAACTGAGGTATGTGTATGGAACTTGGTACTTATTCAGATCTCACTTCTTTTATAGGCGAAGCATTCCCATATTATCGAACTTGGCAGTCTTTCACATTTTTGTTTTGGGTGGGATAAAACTTTTACATGATTATCTTAAAACAAAATACAAAAGGCGTTTTCCTGTATTACCCAGCAGTGGATCAGAAGCAATCTCGAGTAATTAAACCACGGTTAACGAGCTGCAGTTAGTCGCACTTCGTAAACTGCAGCTAGATATGGACGCGGTTTTACTGCTTTTCACTTTTGCGAAATGTTTGTGGTACAATTTGAAAAGGCGTATTTTGAGAGAGGGGAGAGACTTTTTAGTAGGTGGACAGTTTGATAAGTATGGAAATGAATGGTAGTACAACCGAAGATCAGGAAGTAAGCCGGTAGGAGAACGTTTGAAAACCATTTTATCATGACGAGTTCATCGTTGTTTCTCAGGTCATGTTAAATTGGTGGGTTATCATTTGAACATCTTTGGCAGTCGTTACGGTAGGTCAGACGCCAGAAAGTCTGACAACTAGTCTTGCCAAGATGTGTCTGGTTTCCCGGGTAAATGTGTGGTTTTAGCACAATGGTTAGACAATATTTCTTTTAGCACAAAGAAAAGTCTGAATTGCAGAATAATATAGAAAATTCGTTGCCATTGTGGTTAGTTAGAAACACCAGTTAGATATTGTCTATTAATCAGGGACTTACTTATTTATTCGAGAAGCAAGAATATTTCACCCGCTATTGCTTATAACTCGCATCTCATCCCATCGACTCCTGCGCAAGTGTTCCCCGAATCGGTCCAAATGACGTTTATTGGCCATAACCCGCTCTGAGGGTAACAAACCTTTAAATCCTAAGTTAACACCCATCGCGGTATTATTTCTAGAATTTTATGATGCCGACAGTTTTTTGTTTTTAGTCCGAAGATTTGTTTTTGCTGTTCATATGGAGAAGGAAAATATTATTGAGGTTTGTAAGATTATTGTGACTACTTAGATATTTTCCAGGGCTGTTGCTATTGCAAGTTTTACCTAAGGGACTACATAGAGCACCCTGATAATACCTGGTACCTGCTAGGTGCTTAGGTGTACCTATAGGTAATTAGTCTATTTAGATAATCTAAGTTCTGAGAGGAATCTAGATTAAAACTTATTTTATGAGTGTTATGGCATCCAACTGTATGGGTTCAAACCCCGTACTTATTTCATCAAATCAGAATTAAAATAATCTTTACAAAAAAAAAACTTTATCTTGAAACTTTTTTACCGTTGTGGATGAAAATGTAGCCTACCTCTTGTATCCTATCTTGAACTTGTAGGTAAGTATTTTAACTAAGTATATTGTAAGTGGTCCAATCAAGAGCAAATTGAATATAAATAAATAAAATAAACAACAATACAGATACACAATTAATTAGCACTATCAGTCGGTTGGCTGTCACTTGTACAATTTCCCGCGTATCTGCCTGTCATGCAGTGATTTATTTGCAAGTAATAATAGCTTTATTTAGATAAATGCGTCTGATTTCGTCTGTTCCAACTATTTATAGAACGCTGATTTTGTACTGTTTTTATAACAACTACTAGGGTACCTAAGTATTGGAAGGAGGGTATTAACTGAGAGCAGAATGACTTTTAGCGTTTTAATATAATTCAGAATACCTGAAAGATTCAGCAAATTATCCATAATAGATATACCTAATTAAGTAAGTCTGACTGACACCAGTCTAACTAAGGGGTATTGGGTTGCCCGGGTAACTGGGTTGAGGAGGTCAGATAGGGCAGTCGCTCCTTGTAAAGCACTGGTACTCTGCTACATCCGGTTAGACTCAAAGCCGACCCCAATATAGTTGGGAAAAAGGCTCGGAGGATGATCAGATATACCTAATTACGTAAAGTGTATAATTGATTTTAGATTTAAATCAGATCTATCTACTTAATAAAGTACTCAATGTCCATCATAACTTTTTGCGTCCCCCAAAAAACTTTAACACAAAGCGTGCTTAGACAATGGTACATCTAAAAATTTGTCACGTAGGCCCAAACTTAGCTTTCTTTTTATGCAACCACGTCTGCCGGCTGTCTGGTATAATATGCACAAAAACTTGAACCTTGAGACGTTTATTTGCATTCACGACATCGGCATAGTAACAAGTTTGATTATATACTCGAAGTTAATTATGTATTGTATTATATTACGTCATCTGACTAGCCTTATACCAACTATGTTGGGGTCGGCTTCTAGTTTAACTGGTTGTAGATGAATACCAGTGTTTTACAAGGAGCGACTGCCTCTCTTACCTCTTCAACCCAGACAACCCTTATGTGCTGGTTGTGAGACTTACTGGCTTCCGATAACTCGTAACAACTGCCAAAGATGTTCAAATGACAGCTGGGACGTGCCTTCCGAAGCACGAAGGAACTCATTATAACAAGAAGGTCACCCTACTTCTTTGGGGGAAGTTACGGGGGTAGGTAGTCCAAAACGAGAACGTCTGACAAAATAATGTGGTAATATCACTTTAGATCCCTTGGTAGTTAAAGGTGTTGTTGATGACACAGCTAGACAAAAGGCATTGTTGTATTTTTCAAATGCCAATGGCCTTTGATTAGACAGCTTTAGAGACTTTATTCTATTCGTAAAGGACAATGGGCAGATTGGTATACCCCACCAATAGCAATGTCATATATATCATTGGATAGGCCTTTTTATGTAGAACAATATTTACTATGACAGCTTTGCTGAAATGTTTGTCCGTTCTGAGATATAGATCAAAAACTGTGCAAAAGTTAGAACTAAGTAATCTATTGATAACTCAAGTTTTTAAAGGAAAATCTAAGAACTACTAAGTGTAAGTCTTGTATGAAAGAAAATCAGATTACAGTATTGATTAGCATCAGTTTTAAGATTGTTTGTTATCTATATCTCAGAACGGACAAACAATAGAACAAAGCTGTCATAGTAAATGTTGTTCCAGTTAAAAAGACCTATCCAATGACATGTATGACTTTCCTAGTGGTGCGGTTTCTCACTACGCCCAACATCCAGTTGGTACAATAAAAGGTTGAAATGCTACATAATAGTAACAATTATGGATCCTAACGGGCACAGTAATACTTACAAGACTTAAAGTTATTAGTACTTAGATTTTCCTTTAAGAACTTGAGGTATCAATAGATTACTTAGTTCTAACTTTTGCACAGTTTTTGATCTATATCTCAGAACGGACAAACATTTCAGCAAAGCTGTCTTAGTATATATTGTTCTACATAAAAAGGCCTATCCAATGATATATATGACATTCCTATTGGTGGGGTATACCAGGTCCCATATATTTGTGCCCATTGTCCTTTCATTTGAGTAGTTAATATTTTTTTTATGGGAATGGTTGAAGCCAGACTCCAAAGTAGGCAATCAAATATCGAAGCTCATTGCGAAGCCCTAATAAATAGCTATATATCTAACTTCTATTCGTTATTCTTTTTTTGTTGTACACAAAATAATTCTGTCTTCTGAATTAGACATTTTCTTCATGTTTGCGAAACGGTCAGCAACGAACGATTCTGCAACCTAAGAGCTGACGCGCACTGCAAACTTTTAGTCGGCCGATCGAGTCGGATGGTAGAACGGACATTACAACGATCAGATATTTAATTGGCAACTGACCGAATGAAACATTTGACTGGATTTAAGTTAAAACAAAAATGCCAACCATCGCGTCGACTGTCGACCGACTGTTTAGTTTGCATTGTGGGGATTTTTTGTATATCAAGTGCACTAAGCAAGCTCTTTCAAGCAATTCGTGTCGATATGTGGTACCAATCTATTTGTAGATATAAAAAATAAAGACACCATTATACAATAAGACAGACTAAATTATCATTACATAATATTGGCATCTCATTAGGCCAACTTATGTATGTAGAGGATGTGAGGTAGGCCTAACTACTGATAAATCGGAGGGCGCCTTATAAGGCCTAAGATCGAAGATAAGGGGTCATTGACACTTTCTGTGATGTCAGATTATGTTAATCAAGATAGTTGGATTACCGGGATTACCTAATAAAGGGGTTGCTAACTTGAGTTTAGAAGTTAGTATAGTTACTGTGTACCGTGGTTTAACCTGTCTGTTATGTGCCGGTCGGCTGTCAGTTACCGTTTTACGAGTCTTCTCCATACAGTAAAATTAAGGTAACAAACAGAATGACGCTCCAAAAAAAAATTAAAATACTTATCTAAATGAAAATAAACTCAAATAGGTATCTCATAATGTTTTGTACTGAGATATACAAAATAATATCTTTAACGTTTGTTAATGTTATTACATCCAAATTCTCCCCATCATATAGTAAGTAGGTACCTACACTTTTCAACTCAAAAAATACCTAAGACTCCCATTATCAAATCATGTAATCATTCATTTTAACTTCTAATCTGTTAAAATAAACATGCATATCCAAGTCAAAACCTTTCAAAGCATTGATTGCAAAAGGAAGTACGCGTGGGGTCGCCCGCATCACGCCCCGGGTTCCGTAGCAACACAATAGGGGTACTTAGGACCACACGGAACCCCTATGTGGGTGGGTTCATGTCATGTTGGGGTAGGCCGGGTACAATATTGCAGCTGTTACTATGCAATATTGCTATCCTAGATGGTGTCTATAATTTGTCATGTGTTTCGATCACTTTTGCAATTTTTTTGTTGATGCAAATGAAAGTGTCGCGTAGGTACACAAGATATACCTAAATAAAACTGTTTACGTAATTTCAGAATTATTGAAAATTTAGAAAGGCAATCTCTTAATTTTTAACTCCAGTTTCTTTGGTTATTTTACATTAAATGGAAATATTCAATCAAAGCTAACAGCGCTGATCTAAACTGATTACTCAGTAGTCTCAATATAAATTCTGATAAAAACTTATGTATTGAAGGAACGGTTTTAATGAATCTAACTCTAAAACATATTATTTCTAAATAAACTAAACTACAAACTAAAAACAAATGATTTAAAATTAACATTAACACTGCAAAAAATACGTTAAGCTTTCCCCAGCGCCCGCGCACTCGACCGGGAACATTGTCCTTCGCTAGCCTTGGCTCCGTTTTATCGCGACACCCATCCATCAGGGCTGGCAAGCCCGACGTTTGTTTTACTATCTACAATTGATATTTATTACATTGCCCATCATATAATGTGGGTAAGTACACATTATTCAATTTGTTGCCACCCCTGTTAATCGGTAACGGTCTCTCCGATTCCAATTTTGTTGTAAAAGGATGTGAGTTACAATTTGTGTTGGGCATAAATAGAGAAAATTATGAGCAGATTGATAAGCAAGACAAAGAATTTGCATCCAAAAATAAGATAATAAAAGATAACAAAAGAAATGAGAACACCAATCTAAACCACGCAATTATTGACGAAAAACAGGAAACTCCACATCTGCAAGTCCTTGAATAAATCAAGCGAAATCATGGCCGCTATGAATATAAATCAATCAATTCAATTCGACCCAAATTCGGGCGTGGTCGCCGAAACTGAGTTGACCCATTTTTTAAAATGTTCATCTTATTACGACTCGCAAAAAAAATACGGTCAAAGACCGTAGAACGGAGGACCTTATGCGCGGTTGGACTTGTGATGAAAAGATTGAAGTATACACACAATTAAAAATGATTTGTTGTGAGAGGGCGAATGACCCTATTTCTTGGTAGTGTTGGGACTTTTGGTTAGTTTCTGTCGATATTATTTGTTGCAAAAAAGATATAAAGATAGCAATCAGGAAAGAAGCATCAGTATAATTCGTAGAAGACTCGAAAAATATTGATAATATGCAGGCTAAAAAAAATAGTGAAACAGTTAGGGCAGAACCTATCTTAGTGGAACACATATGGCTAGACATAGTCAAGGCTGGAACAAAAAAAAATGACCTAATCACTTCATCTTCCAATACCGTTACTATTGTTATAAGACCAAGAAATAGAGGTCTATGTCCTAGATAAAATCTGAAATATAAATGAATGGCCATTTTGAAATTCTATCAATGAAAGGTGTCCTGTGAATCTATAAAAATTATTACGTTAATGGTGGAAAAACAAAAATGATACTCTAAAGATTATTATAATAAATGAACCTGTTAGATCTTTGAGGATATCTTGAGTCAGATTTAATTCTCATCAGACAATAATGAAGAAAGGTAAACAATAACCCAGAAAAATATAAACATTAGGAGAATTATGGGGATTTAGTTAAATGTTTAAATACGTCATTCGCATAATTCTCCACCCACAAACATTATCTGAGAACATCACAGTCATCTGCATATCACACACATCTAATCTAAAACAAATCAAAACCACATGACTTGCGCAGTCGCACACCAAATCCACCAGACTTAACGGCGACAACATACGTCAAGTCGATGACATCACTACATCTTGCATCTCTCTTACACATCAAACATTAACATGAGGAAGACAGAGATGGAAATATATTTGACAAAGTTTGATAAATTTTATCAGAATGTAAGATCTTCACATGTTTCCGTTGCTATGTTGATGTTGCTATGCCTAATTTTAATTAACGCAATTGCTTCTTGCTTTTATATTTTGTCTGTAAGTTTTTTTGGTGACGATTTTGACTTGTCATTCTCCGCTCGTCACTCTGTGGATTCAATTATGATTTGCTGAATAGGGTGTATTGTTTCTTCTAATGTAGCTTTTCGGTTACTTGAAATGGTTCATTCATTTTTCATCTACATTTAATTTGTCTTCAGATTTATCTATTATCTACTTGGGTTGTAGGAATTTACCTGATTTATAGCCTTCTTCCTGTACCTATCTTCTTTATCTAGATAGAAAACTGTTTAGTAAATACAATTATGTTTTTTCTTGCTATCTGTGGCTGCGTCATAATTGCAGCAGTTTTTACCTTCTCATATACAAGATCTTGAATACTCATCGTCATCTCCCTTCCTATCTGACCTCCTCAAACCAGTTACCCGGGCAACCTATTGGTAAGACTACTAGTGAGTACTGGTGAGAAAGAAATGTCAAATATTTTCATCGACATATCGATAGATTCCCTCCCTTCTCCGATCTGGCTGGTAGTGACCGCAGCATCCGGCTTGGCCGTGGGAATGGAGCCGCTTCCCCCGACACTCTGGCCTCTCTGAACGGCCACTCCACTTCTTAAGGATTAAGGACCTCTGAGGTACGAGGTATGCAAAATAAACCATTTGACAGAAGAACAATGAACTTAAAAGTGTTTGGTCCTTCGAGTTTATTTTTCAACGGCGATTTTAATACTCCGTTTGAGTAAGCACTTAGACAAAAGTAAACAATTTTGATAGGACTTTTTACACAAATATAAATGAAGTACTACATAACGTAATGGTTTAATTAACTTTAATTGGTCAAGTAAACATTGATTGTTAGTCGAATTTTATTTTTAGACTGAGTTTTAAAATAAGAAGTCATGTGATCTGTGCTTACAAGACCATCGGTTCTTTGGGGTTGAAGTCATTTTAGATTTCTGTCACTATCTCAGATTATTGTCAGTAGGCATGTAACTAAAATTGTAGTGAGTATTATCCCTTCTCTGTCTTAAAAAGAGTTTGAAAACTATATATTTTTTTAGTGTTTCCTTTAACAATGGTTTGGTCCAGAAATAAACATCAATAGGGTCACAAATAAAAGTACGAAACACCAATGACCGTAACTTACAAATGTTTTGGCAGAATATCATAATAGTGGTCAAGAACAATAACTTCTGAACTCAATACAAAACAAACGTCAATAATAAGTGGATTTCAAATGACCCTACGTGCTTCATAAATCGTACACAGAAAAACTAAAAAAATACGTTTTAGCACATGTAAGAGTAATCCAGAATATCAATCACAGAAGTTCACATTTTAGTATGTATTTGATTTGATGAAGATGAGTTTAATGTTGTGGGTATATTAATGAAACCTTTAAGTGGACCTTGACAGTGTGCAAAAATTGCACATTGCATCTTACAGGAGTCCATTCACCGTATACCCCTACTTTTCTTTTATCAAGTTTCTGAATTAAACTCTGATCATTTCTTGCTTTGTTCAGATTCAATTTCATAACCCCATTCTCTATATCATGTTCGAGTTGTTCCCAAAATAGAAGTGTTAAAGGCTATCAGTAACTCACGTGCCGTCCTTCTATCAATCGCTTCCTGATCTCGGCACGTAGAGGTCAAACCACCAAAAATCTACTCCATCATCATTTCACACATAAATTTCGTCTCCGGAACCAAGGACCATTGTGAGAAGGCGTGCCTTTAACTAGTTCTTTGTAAGTACCGTTCACAAATGGACCGCTGACGTTCTTCTCACAGAATCATTCAACACCACGTTATCTGGCAGCGGTGACTTTGAACTTACGTACATACGCTTCTATCCAGCGAATACACATTGATTTGTTCCTGAAGAATCCACAAAATCTTTTCCCTCGCACTTATTTTTGTAGTCCTAAGGTCCAGAATGGCGTGGTGATGATTTTTTGCGCATGATTCATTTGGGTGGTCAGTTTCGTATATGTGAGGTCCACAATATTGGCCGTAATTGTTCAATGTAGCTGTTTCGGCGAGCGGGTGCCACGATCTCGGTACGTTGCAAATTTTGCACGTTTTCTTATTGATCGGGAATTGGGATCGATTATTGGGGCCAGAGGTCTGTTTTGTTAATTCATTTACTGGACGAATTGAGGTCATTTTAATATTCTGCTATGTTTTTTTTAAGATTATTATTTGAAAGTCTTTTTCCGTCACAACGGTTCCTGTATTTACGCACAGGAAGTTACATCTTATGTGAATGGTTCTCATATTCTGAATTGAAAAGCTAAATTTGTCGTCGTACGATCAAATTACCAAATTGTTTACAAACAAATCAAATAAGATCATTTATCATACTGATGCCCTCAGAGTTCGGGTCAAATGTATTAGGTTTTTATATTACGTATTGACGTTGAGGAATCTCGATTGAGAATAAACCAGGATTGTTAGCCTCGTCGGTATCTCCCTCGAGGATGGCATAAGAGGTCACAGAGGGGTAATCTCAGGTGGATGACTTTAAATCCGTGAATTGTGGGTATGAAGTGGTCTGAGTGAGCACTTCAGTAGTAACTTAAGGTTGACATTATCACTAAATTGGTCCTTTTGTTCACGACCTTATAATTGTGGACCATGATTGGTCCTTCCGCCTTTTTTGGAGTGACTTATGGAAGTTATTTTTATCATTGGGTACTTAAGGTTTTTCTTCGAATTTCGAACATGTGACCATCAAAAAATTTAGGACACATAAAGCAACAATACAAGTATTGTGCGAAACCAAAAACAACTAGGAGCATTATAATAAAATCCAAAGTCAACGAAAAATTATCAGTAACAAAATCCCGCTTTGCAGTTTTTAGTCAACCTTGTGCAAATACTTACACGCATATAAGAGAAACACGTGTATATAAATAATAAAAAGGCTCACTATCCAAAAACTAATAATTTTGACGGCCTCGGCTTTTTTAGTTGACGTAAAACGAAAGATCTCCGCAGTGAGATAAGATATGAGGTCAATCTGTACAGTACATTTTTGTGCGTTGGCGAAAAAGTGTGACTACGCATTGCTTATGCAATTGTTTGCAGCTAGAAATCTGGAGAAAAAAAGAAAGGTCAGTATAGATTTTTTGGTCACTGGTCACTTATCATCTTCCATATTTTACCACTCTCTGTATCAGCCTCTTGCGAATACAATATTGTTATTTTTCTCAGTTCTTATGAGGTTATACTATTTTTGGTTATTTTTTACTAAAATGTTATCATTATCATCACAATAATATCTTCCTTCATTTTTGGAGTCCAATCTTCATTAAAAAACAATTGGATAAACGACGCTAGGTACGTGATTTTAGGATGGAATTTGGTATTTTTCTCCTGGATATCGAAATGTCAACCTGCATTATAACATCATTCCTTTATAAGCAGCTGATAAAATTATGCAACACAAAAACAAATAACAACTTATTATTCCGATAAAGGAGTTCACAATCGACAATAGACTACACTTAAATAAGTTGAACCTGTCTAAATAACCGCTCAAACGATTGTAACTTCTAAATAAATGTATCACAACAATCTGAATGATAATTGATTTATATTATACGGAACCGTCCACGTAACTGTTTTGATGGGTACGACCTTTACTGTGTCTAGGTTAGGTTTCGGCACTGCGTCATTTCATTGGAGAGTTCAGTACTGTATTTCTTAAGATGTACCCATGAACTAGGCCCATATTTTTTGCTGAAGAAAATCAGTATTTTCTTAAGTTAATATGGGTATCAATTAATTGGCTTTTTTATTTTCATTTTTTTGATATTGGGAATCATCAGATGACCTCTCTCGCTGTGGTTGTAGTGCGATTTTCATTTTTTTTATGTAGTCCTTTGCGTGCCAGGGACGAGGTAACTCTTTCGAACAATCTCACAGCCCCGACAGACTTTGATAAGGGGTAAATAAATAAATAAATAAATAAATATTGTGTAATAAGTACGCCATTATTGTTTCTATTGACCATTCCGAAAATACAATGTGAATGTGTATCTTAGGCTATATAGGCCTGTTCTAATATTCTAGAGTCTTCTCTACTTATTACCTACTAGGCTTCATAAAAATATAATCAGTGTCCCAAATACCATTTAAATCCGACCAGAATTAAGAATCTATTTATAACCCAACAAACAAACCATTTGTTATATAAATAGAACTCAACAAATATTCCTTAAAAAGTCACTTTGTATGTCATGTAAACATTTCTTTAGTCAACAATACTGAGATAAGAGGATTCTTACTATAGCTACTATTTTTGCTGTGCCCTTTGACCTTCAGTAAGTACACAAGGACCGGGAGTTTATCCAGTAACAGTAGCCTTGACTTTATCAATATCCTTACATTACGTGCAAACATGAACTTGACAACAACTGTTCACTTGTTGATGAAGGTTAAACTTAGAATGTATTGCTAATTCTCCTGCGCAGATCGTAAAACGATGTCTGGGGGAAAGTTTTGATTGTCTTTTTTGGAGACGGATACATTTTCATACGTAAGTCTAAAATCTGTAGCATATTAAATTGTGCTTTTAATATTGTAATTGAAAACCCATCGTGTAACGATTTCAATCATCATCACCCCGATTTCATCAAGGAGTCAATTTTTAATCATTTACCATTACACGATAACGACCGGGTGATATCTAAATTTCCAAGCTACTTGCTCCAATACTTAGTTGATAAGTTTTGGTCCTTTCACCCAAAACCACATCAAATCTCCGCTTTTTAGTATTTTCATGTTAAAGTAAAGGGCCTAAAAAATGTAACTAACTCATTGAATCCTACACAATCAAGCGAGAAATCTGACAAAGGGTCATTGTCACACAGCTTGGCGTAGTGAACGACCGCGCATTGCAACTTGTAGACATAACGTGCGCCGGCGCAAGCAACTGAGGTGCGTAGCGAGACCGTACGACACGTGGACTGTAGCGTCCACAGAAAAGGGATGCGGATTTTTTCTTTTTTGCTTAGTTTTTGGTCTGAATAGTGAGTGAGGAGCTGATTGTTCTTAAATTAAAAAATAATTCAATATTGATACAAGAAAATATAGCAAGAAACATCATGGAAGTATCTTTATTTTATTTACCTATAGTAAGACATACTTATTAAGAATTTTTTACAGATTTATTTTTTTATCTATACATATGTATAGATAAAAAAATACTATGGTCGGCAATTGGCTAATACGATGATTATGATGATGAAGAAAATAAATAATCCAAGAATCCACAGAAACAGAAGAAAAAGTACATAGAAAAAATAAACATTGAAAATGTGTTTTTATAATGAAAAATAATAAAATTGGTCCTTCTGCACACAAAAAATACTTTTTGGTCCTTTTCCAATTACCTAGCGCACGGAAGGACCAAAATTTACAAAAGCTCAACCAGGTTGTTACTCGATTGGCCCAATCAAACCATATTCTGAGTAATATTTACATTTTGTTATTTTGCTGTTTATATTAGCGGTCACATTGACAGATAAAAATGTACGTAGAACAGGTACTGGTATGCATAACAAACCCGGGTTTAATCTGTGTCAAAGATCGGAAAACAATTCGCTTTATATTGGGTTATCATCCTTCGGGTTTTAAGTATAATTAACTTTATAGAATTTGGAAATAACTAGAAAGTATATTTTTTGGGAAACAGCTGAGTTTTTCCAAAAGAGAAAGGAGAGAAAGATAAACAATGATTTTCATAGTTTATCTCTCTCTCCTTTCTATTTTTCCGTTTATACTTTTCCTGCTTTGGTCTTTGGATTCCTTATATTTAAATCTATGAAGTCACTTTTGAACATGTCCAACGCATCTAGCTTAGGCCATTCCACGAATCTCATTAAGACATCTAATTGCGCAGACACACAAATTAATTCCAATCAATTTCAGCCATCTACACCATATTTAGCATTGAAAGAAAAACTTTTCACTGCTTGATCGTATCGTACAATTAAAACAAATTGAAAAATTAAAAAGGTAAAATTTATTGTGTGCTAAACTGAAATTCGACCTTGTGGTTCAAAAAATAGAGTTGGAAATGCGAATGTGAAATTAAATGTTCATGATTCAATTTTGTAGTGAACCCACGCATTTTTGTTCACTACGGGTCGGGTTTGTGTTCTGCAGGCATCAGTCTTATACTGGCCGCTAACATGCGCGCGCGTCCCAATTTTCAAATATGGAATTCGCGGTTTTCGAATTTTTCGAATCGAATTTCGAACATGTTGCGTTCGCGATACATTGCGTGTGGTGATGGTTGATAGTTGTACCGGTTCTATGAGAGCGGGCGATGAATGGTGAGTACCATTTCTAGAAAATTACTCATGTTTTTCACGTGTCAAAAAATACTTTAATTTTTGACATTTATTGCAGCTCTTTTATGACTTTTTAGGACATTTGGAATTACTTTTGAAGCTTGATTATTTTAATTTATCTTCATTTCTCAAACCAATGAATAAAATTAAATGTGTCAGATTCATACACAATATTTTACAAAAGTAATGACTAGTAGGCAACAATTATCACTTTTCTCCGAATAGCAATTAATTAGCTTCGAATCCTGCGCAACATGCTTGCAAATCCTTTGTCTTAGGAACTCACACATGTCACACACACAACAATAAAGATAGATTGTATATTATAGCTTACTATCAAAACGAAATATAAAATAAAAAAGCTATAATTAATTAATATGCCTAACATCCCCATGTATTTTTAGACATGACAATCTAGCCCTCTTTATATTTACGGAACTTCATAATAATGTTGAAATGTACTTAGGAGTAATAGAGATAAACTTATATTTAACCCTCTGTATAGGTGAAAATTAACCTATTGAATAGATGGGTAACTAAGTAACAACCGCATGAGTAGATCGATCATAAGGGTAAGCAACAGCGCCGACGGCCCGTGGATGGGTGACCATCTATGCCATGTCAAGTTTCCGTTTGTTTCCATTTGGCAATCGTTTCAGGTATTCAGAAGCCAGAATATCACCAAGGGGGGTTGCCCAGGTTACTGGGTTGAGGAGGTCATAAGCAGGAGTCGCTTGATAACGGCTAGTTCACACGTCACATATCTGTAACTGTAAAAAATCATCAAATGGCCCCTCCTGCTGCAAGTGCAGCATGAGGGAGTGACAGACTTACTGATAAAATCCACCATGCTCCTTTGTGTATCAGAGCCACCTCTTTCGAACAATCCCGCAGCCCCGGCTGATAACTAACTACCAAGATCTTTTACCTCTCAAAAGTAGAATAGCTAGAGATAACCAAATCTATATCTGATATATTATATATCTGATAGCTGTATCTGATAGCTAAGGGTTCTCCAGGCTCCATTCAAAGACTTCTTAGACCATATTGGTAGTGAACTGGAGTAGGTACACTTGTACTGGTGGTTGACCACGACTAGCAACCGTAGTGTAGGATGCCCCAGGCTAGATGGATCAGCGATCTGTTTTAGGCAGAACTTATTTATTTATCTGTTTACTAAGTGCCCGCTAGCGGTTTCACTAGTTTCCTGAAGAAACCACTTCCAGAACCCGAATAAGAATTCTCAATTTGTTACTCTGTTTGTTAAGCTGACAAAAGAGTATCAATCATACGTACACAAATTCTTACAAACTTTCGGATTTATAATAGGTACTAATAGGATTCACATGCTTTTAACCACGTGCGGGAAGTATATAGTTCCCTCAGAACGCGGGTGAAACAGCGGGCGGATGCTATTTCACCCGGTATATATGTAATACTAATTAGGTTGGTGATGATGCTTGCCTATTCTTAAATTACTTATATACAAGAAAATCTCTGTACTCTTTGCATTAACATGCAATCTCTTTAAAACTATTAAACAGATGTAATCAAAATTTGGCACAGCCAATAAACATAAATTTCTCAAGGAATGTTAAAAATATTTTGTTGACTATCATTTTAGTAGTTCAATTAAAATAGTTTGAAGACTTTCCTCAAAACGAAAGTTTATTTTTATTTAAATTAGTTCAAGGATATTTCCGGCAATTTCTCAGCTTTGTTTAATATCTGTTGCCACCGATATCCGGCACATCCGCTGAGAATTATCTCGAAATATATATTCTTATCAAATATTTTTTAGCTAGGTACGGCTTCGCTCATCGAGTACCTGTGCACTAAAACGTAAACTATTGTGGAAGCTTCAGTACTAGAGATACATATAGCTACTTAATTAAATTACTGATTATGATGTCACTGTATTACTTAACTCATATCTTCTTCTTATCAAGTGAGATGCCTAAGACTTATTAGTCCCAGTTCAGTTTTCTCAAATCCGCCTGACGGCCTTTGACACGATGTAGCATTCGGTAACGCCGGCTTTTCGTGCTTTCACAGGCGCGAGGGTGCAACACCGTTAACTTAATGATAACTCTGAAAGTTTCTAAAACCCACAAAGCTTTTTCGCTCCTTCGAACCTTGATATCTTGAGATCTCGTGCATACACACACTTGCACACGTATGACAGCAGCAATTGTGGATGCTTCAGTCATATCTAATATGGTGTAAATAGAACTTTCCTCACTTAAACTTGATTTTTGTATGTTTACATTAACACAAATTGCTTCAAAAGTCCGATCTAATCGCGGTTTCAACCTCGCATCTAGAAAAGATATAAAAGAAAGTTGCCTTTAAAAAGTCTTTGCTAAAAGACAAACCGTCCTTATGACCGACAACCAGTCTTAGGGCAATCCTTTGGCCCTGGTAACTGGCTAGGTTGTGGTGGTCAGCTCATGTTCATACTTCTCAGCCTGATCAAGTTATCGTCAGACTAAAAGTTAACATCATGTAAATTGAATTGACTTTTTTTAATACAACTATGTATCTTTCTATATATTATATAATACTCCTGCGCAACGCGTAGGCGTGGCTACCTAATATTTGATTGCCAACGAAAATTACAAGCATCAATGGTTTTTTTAAAACGTTGGACCAATAGCAGCAATGGGCGTATACGTTTCGAAATACGCAGTAGTTTTGATAAAGAATTTTAATACCACCCAGTATTAAATATGGTCATTAAAATGTGGCACTGATAAAGTAATTATTATAATTGAATATTGTAATAATTGTTCAAGTATTACATTAAGAGAAAACTTTTATCTTCCCTTATATTTTTGCGTGGACGCGAAATGTATGTTTAATCTATTTAATTTCATTTTAATTGCTTGTAGGGGTTTAATGACATTTGAATACTTTTAACATGTTTAACACGTTTTCATAGCAGCCGATTTTCCGAGCGACATAGCGAGTACGCTTAACGTCATTGTTGTCAATTGATTGCTGAAAATCTGGCCGTGTGAAAAGGCCTCTTAGACGCTCTATTTTACTTTGTTCCAAAGAAAATTAATTTGCATTTGTAATTATAACGGCCGGTTTAAACTGTAGAGGTGGTATATTTATTGAAAAATCTTGATAGTCCAGAGATTGAGATTTTCTTATGGCCAACCATTCGTTTATCTGTAGAGGTCTTATACAGGGGCTGAGCATTAGTAGCCCAATAATTGGTCAACTCGAAACTATTGAGTTACTGCGTCTCTGTTTCCCGATTAGAAAACCACGTGCAAACCGACCGAATTGTAAAACTAATAAATTATCAGAAAATCTACCGTGTACTACATTCGAGAACGCTTTCACAGATATAAATTAAGATATGTTTAGCTAACATCTCTTCTTGGATTTTGATTAATTTATATAAAACTACGCGTTTCGGTTTCTAGGCGCGCTGTGGATTAAATAGATCGGTGCGCTTAAATGTTTTATGTTCGCAGTTTTGAGTGGTGATTTGATTTGCCAAGTGTGTGTTGTAGCTTTTTTGGGTTAAATAATTTTGAAAATATATTTTAAATATGTGGTTAGACGGATGACTCAGCACACATATATTTGGGCACTAACACCTAGTTATATTTCATATGGTAAAATTACCAGTAGCCTCCATAGGTTCATTTAGTTACTAATTTACAACACAGAGGGCTCAATTCTAAAAGCTTCAAAGCTTAAGGCTTTTGAAAATATTTCAAAACATTGTTTACAAAAATATACTGCGCTAGCAATATGACTGTCGCCGGCATGGTTTGTGTACAAAGAATCTTCTTGGGTTCTATATTTTTTTCAGAGAAACCTGAAAAATACCAAAGTTTTCGCACGTTTTCGCAAAATAAAAATATTCTATTCTATTCACGTTTCCCAAAAACCTACGGAATCCCGAAAATCCAGGCATTTATACATCTGACATTACCAAGAACCAAATCTGTTTTCCATCAACAAACCGAAAAAACTTAATTGTAAACACCCGACGACGGATTTATACACAGCCTGTCAAAACTGCACATATTTTAGCTGTAGTTAAAATATATATATTTAGTTTTAGTTAAAATATCGCGATGATCTTAAACGTAGTGGGAGTATGGCCTTCTTATCTGGATGAACGAACTCTTTATTTTTAGATATTTCTTTAACACCTGTACATTTTGCGAGTTTTTAAGTGTAGTTTGGTTGTGTTTGCCGTGGGGTGTTGGTAGGTGAAGCTCGAATACTCAAGAAGTGGAACTTAGAATTTTCGGTCGCTCTCAACTATGTGACAGTCGGCTTCCCGTTTGTTTGAGCTAAGTTTAAAATTAAGTGAGCTTTGGGTATTCGGGTATTCGTATTTTAAAATTATTTTTTGTGCTTGATTTTAATTTGCGATTTTTTATTTTAAATCTTTTTTTTTATTTAAATTGTGTTCCTTGTATTTAATTGGTGATTAGGCATAACATATATTTTTTTTGCATTATTTTTTATACTTCCTTTTTAGGCATTACGTGTTTCCGATAAAGTTCAGTTACCTGATAATTTGATTGCGTTTTTAAATAAGTTCTATTTATTTTGCGCTAGCCTCGCAAAATTTTCACAGCGTAAATATTTTTGTACTTTTTGTAGGAATTTGCAACAAGTTCAACCTTGGTAGTTGTGAAAGATATTTGCCATGCAAGTTCAGGTGTAGGTCAGTTCATTCAGTTAAGACGTAAATAAGTTTATGTTAACACGCCCGTATGGACTTGCACGTGTACGAAGTTTTCATAGTAGTCTAGTATAGATGAAACTTTATTTTAGGCTGAAAAATGCTCAAACGCCGCGTTTTGTAGGTGCAAAGTCCAAGTTTTATTTGAGTTAGAAAAATCGTGCAATTTTTTAAACGCTTTCACTTAAAACAAATGAATTGAGTTTTCCTAAATGGCTATGAATTGTTAGAGAATAAATGGGTTCTTGCTTTGTGTGATTAAATACATCCGTAGATCCGATCGAACAATTAACATAATTAACTACGACATATCCGATTGTAACGACCTGATGAATCCTTTTGTATTTCCTTTTGCTTAAGTATTCCAAGTTATTTGACGGAAAACGTTGAGCTAGAAATCACTGCGATATAGCACAGGAGCTTTGTAAAAAGATTTTCAAGATTTCTTTCGATTAACTACTGGAACTGAACTACTGAAACTGTTTGATTAGGCCAGACGTAAAAAGCTGTTGATTCTTCTCTCTCTCTCACTCTCTCTCGATATTAGGATAACAATAATTATGATATTTAATGTGTATTCTTAGATCGATTTTAAAATCAGTTTTTCTTTTTTTCAGATGCCCATCTACGAAAGTCTTCCGGTGTTGGCACAGGAAGAATCCACCATTAAAAAGCCAGCATTTTTATTAATTATGTTTGATAATTTCAAAAAAAAATACAGTTTATGAAATCTGAATAAGTAAACCTAACCATAAAATAATTATACAAAAAAAAACTACGTATAAAAAACACTTTTATAAATAAATATCGAAATTGGGTATAACCCCTACATTATTTATTAACATTAACAAAATTTATAAATGGTGATGTGTGATCTGGTGATTCCGTGTATATAGTTGCTAAAGTGGCGGCTTTAGTTTATTATATTTCATGGAAAAACCATATGCTAGGGTTTTATGAAAGAGTTTGTTAATGTTTTTAAATCTTGCTAACGTTATGCCTAATTTACTAATAGTTTGCGGTTTGAAGAGTTCAAAACGTTGTTATATTATATCTAAGTAGGCTTTTTTTAAAAGTTAAGTAGGAAAGATAATTAAAGTTACAAAATGATAGGTTGTTTAACGAAAAAAAAAACGTAAAATTATCCACCGCGATCGTAGAGTAAGATTTTCTTTGGGTATGCAGATAAGCTTCTATCTTAAAATTGGGCACGAACTTAGTTATTTAAAAATACTATAGAATGTTTAGTTTATTCATTAATTAAATTAATACCTAACGCAAACTTTTCAACTCAACAGACACCCGTCGGCACAGTCACTTCAAAGGTCTAAAAGTGATCAACTTCAGATTCACCAACAAGGTACTGCAAAACGAGCTGGATGAGGCAGTCCTCAACCTGCACATCCAGGACTTGGAGACGAGGAACACCACCATCGACCCTGACGAACCGTTCACCATAACCTTGCAAGTCAGTAGGGTGACGAGGAACAACCAGGGGAGCAAAGCATCCGTACCTTACACCGACAACTCGGTCAAGATGACGAGAAGAGAGTTGAGAACGGGAAAGTGGTTGAAGGTTAACATAACCACGATGGTTGCTGAGTTCTGCAGACTGCCGAGGGAGAATTTAGCCATAGTTGTGAGAGTACAAGACTCGAAGAATAGAATGAGTTTGGTTGTGCCGCATCCGAGCTCAGAATCAAATAATGCTTTGGTGAGTTATGTACCTACCTTGGTCATTTTGTAATTTATTTTAAGTCACAAAGCCTTTATATTTCAAAGTTAGATTGTTACTCTACTTTCATATTATTTTTTAAGTAATTAATATAGTGTCCTTTTTAAACCCGACGCAAAAGAGGGGTGTTATAAATAACCGCAGGTCTTAATTGGATGAATCGATTTGGATTTTTTTTTATCACTGGTTTTTGCGTAGCCGTGAACATAGGAAGTATTTCTTTAAAATAATCCAAAAAAGATAGAAAAAGAAAAATATCTTTACGAATATAAACAGATTTATAGAGACCGACATAGATTTATAGAATCAAGTGCAATCGATGCTTCCCGGTCGGTATTTCTGAAGATTACTCAATATATCTTACAACCTTTATCTCATATTATCGAGTCATGTATTGCACGTGCGATTTAGGTAGCCTAAAGAAATATATGATTGCAATAATATACAAATGTCTACAGAATTCAATGTTATATAATTAAGTTTAATGACAATGTTATTTAAGTTTATTGCCCAATTAGGCTGAAAAGATATCGGGACCCATTTTTATACAATTTCTGTATGATGCAACTTTGCGGATATTCCGTGTTATTAAAATGTTATCTTCTGTCTTAGTTTAATCTGTTGAGAAGTTGAGAAGGTACTCAATTCGCATAATTATTATAGGGTTAAAAAACCCGTGAAAAAAACAGACAGACATTTTTGAAAATTGTACATTTTCGATCCCTATATCTTTGGCTAGACTCAGGCCCGCTGTAAGCGGGCGTGCAGCGCGTGCACCGCACGCGGGCGGCACGTCCTAGGGGGCGGCAAATCGAGCGAGTTATCACGTAATATTTAAAAAAATACAATATCTTTTTACCAATGATTTGATTTGCAAATGCCCCGGGCGGCATTATTTAGGGGGCGGCAAAATTAAACCATAATTACGTAATCAAAATATTTTTAATAAAGTTAGATGAGTAGATTAGCAATAAAAGTTCAGAAAAAGCCGCCCTCGCTTTGGTCATGTCCTGTCAATTTGACGGGTTCACCCTTTGCATCCCCAAAAAAATTCGCGCTCGCTGCGCTCGCGGCTCCATGTCAGATGTCACAAATTGTTTTTGTTTAATTGTTGAGGCATTCTATTCCGAAAAAACATGTGCGCGAAAAATGTTTTTTGTTATGGCTTTTTGTTCACTTTGGCTTTTTATGATATGTTTCATGAAAACTCTAAGAAAAAAATCGCGCTCGCTTCGCTCACGGCTTCGTATTCTTTTACACTTCGTTTCTGTGCATATCTTACTATTTGGCATTGCTTTGTTCATTTACACTCGTTTTTATTTGTTTTGTGTCTTTAGACTGAAAAATTTTCGCGCTCGCTTCGCTCGCGCTTTCTTACATGTCAATTATGTCTTTTGCGTTGACTTTTTCAACGAGAAACCCACCAAAAACCATAAATAAACTATTTTACTAAATTTATACATTGTTAGAGATATATATCGTTAGTTTGAGTTACCCATAATCTGTTTGATTTACATATGTTGGTACCTGTTAATCAAAATTTTTCAATACATAGGGGCCACTTGGGTAATGATTGCATAAGGGCGCTACATAAGCTGATTTACGGACATTGGCAAGAGATACCATTGGCTCCAATTACTTTTGCAGACCATAAACTATAAAAGCGCGCTCGCTCCGCTCGCGCTTATTTACGATTGCGTCTCTTTTCTTGCATCGCACCAGGCGCACTACACAGAAGAGCCAAGTTTTTGTAATGATTATGTGGCTTAGTTTTACGCTTCAGTAAACAAATATAATTATTGTACCTAATTAAAATATATATTTTATAATCATAACGATTTTTTCTTGTTTTGACAATACCCTGTATAATATGTAGTCGTAGGGCGGCATAATCAGTTTTGCACGCGGGCGAACTAACAGCTAGCGGCGGGCCTGGCTAGACTGATTGGTTGAAAGATGGCATGCAAAAGACGTTAGTGTGATGACTGACAGAGAGGACTGGAAGCGGAAAACATATTGCACCGATCCTAAACATCTAGAGAACAAATAGGAAAAAAATACTTTGTCTCTCTCAAATAGCTTGTCTTTAATAATTCGGATTATTAATATTTCCTAAAATAACTCTTTATTCTCTGTCTTCCAGATGCCATACATAGAAGTAAGTCTAAGAGACAATTCGCACAAGCGCACACGCCGTACCATCGGCATGGATTGCACCGAGAACTCCAAGGAGGCCCGATGTTGTCGGTACCCCCTCGTCGTGAACTTCGAAGAGTTCGGATGGGACTGGATCATCGCTCCCAAAGTCTACGACGCCAACTACTGCAGTGGGGAATGCCCTTACAGTTTCCTTCAAAAATACCCCCATACTCATCTTGTTCATCTAGCAGCTCCTCAAGGCAGTGGGGGCCCTTGCTGTGCCCCCAGAAAGATGAGTAGCATCACCATGCTGTATTTCGACCATGACTACAATATTATTTACGGGACTATCCCCGGGATGGTTGTAGAAAGCTGTGGATGCTCATAGCAACGTTTTAGTATAGTGTGGCTCCAAGCATTCGTTTTCAAACGTTCGAGATTTTTTTACGATTTATATTGCTCCATGTTTTGTTGTGCCTACTCTTGAAAGAATCTCCCACCTAATTGCCTAATTTTGAATATTGTTTTATCTAAGTTTTGATAACATTTAATTCATGAGTTCAGTCATTCATTGATTTACGTCAATCGTGACTTAGAACCAACTTAACCCGCAAATGCGCGCGTATTACAAAGTTTTATTTTTGTATTTTTTCTTGATGTATTTTTTTGGCATTTTTAGTAGCTTATTTAAATGTGTAATTTT
Source organism: Helicoverpa zea x Helicoverpa armigera (assembly GCA_033682625.1). Classification (NCBI taxonomy): domain Eukaryota; kingdom Metazoa; phylum Arthropoda; class Insecta; order Lepidoptera; family Noctuidae; genus Helicoverpa; species Helicoverpa zea x Helicoverpa armigera. The sequence continues at coordinate 4,148,661 of JAWIIS010000017.1, forward strand.
CTATTTAATTGCAATAAATGCTTGGAGCCTTTAGTGTGGAGTCTATAGCTATGTGATATTCGGTTGAAGACTGCAAACCTTTTTGTGTTGTGTGTCGTGAGTGTGAAATATGTACATTTTTATTTTACGTTTGTACCTACGTCTAGTATAAATTACTCAACCTGTAACGTCTGGTTCAAACGAGGCTAGCGAATATCTTAACTGGTTATTATTAAACTTACCAGTTGATAACATAACTTTTAGAGATTGTTACTGTACCTACAGAATACAGAGTAGCAGCATTAATAGCGATAATACAGTCTCTCAGTTTTTATTTATTTTCTTTGCTTGATTAATTTCTTATAATATAAACTGAGATGAGAGCCGTATAGAAGTTTTCGGCCTAGCCTCGTTGGAATCATATAGTTATATACTTATAACTTCACTTGTAAGTAGGTTTCACCCATTTCGATTTAAATGTCCATCATCATACGACATTACAATTTTATTTACTAAACAACATAGTGTTAGATACCTATACACTCAGTTATCTACAACGCTTGTCGCTATTTTCAATTAACTTCTAAAACTGGCGATTATCAATTTAATTAATTATTTTAAATCAATAATTGCTATTTTTTCCAACCAAGTGACCCCTGACTTTTTTATTGGACAAAGATAATAGTGTAAAGGTTCGAGCGATAATACATTTTTATCGTTTTATTTTTTATATGTAGCAACGAGTTATCAAGTAATTCTTTGACTTGCGTCTCAAAATGGCATTTATTTTTTTCTATTTTAAGTCTTATTTAGACTTGTTCAGTATCGCATTTTAGTACACGGGCTAAGATATGGATGATAACAATGCATTTAATTCTAGGAATGCACTTTAGGTATTTGGTGAATTCACGATAATGACGTATAGAATTCTCTTCAGAACATGTGTGACCCAATTTAATGATCTTAATTAACTCTGAAAATGTCAAGGAAATGATTAAAAATAATGCTTTTAATTTAATATTATTCTGGTTAAGAATACCTACTGTCGGTTCTGTTTTACTTTTATCTACTTAATGTAAGTTGCCCGTGGAATGCATTTCTGTCTTGTCTTCACGTATTTTTCATATTAGCGTAGTCATGCTCCATTTTACCATCAAAATTTAATTATAAGTAGGTAGCTCTATGTAATTCGATGTAATGTAATACGTACTTTTGGAATTTCTCTTTTGATATTGTTTGGATCTCGATCAAAATTATATTTTTATAATAAAAATTTCATAGTTTCTTTTAAGATTCTAGCGGGTGGTGCTTAAACGATAGTTGCTTTATTTATAAAACATACTAAATATTATTGTATCAGTACCTACCCTTGTAATATGACGTATTATTTTGGCGTGATCAAATTTTTTAGATATTTTTTTCGTAATGTAAGTTTTTTTTAGAAAAATTATAACGGGCGTAGAATTTTCAAAAATTAGATCTCATTTTAAGGCAACAGTTCTATTGAGTGCCTTTATAAAGATCTCCCAAAACGTTTGGATAATAACAAAATAAAGAAAATAAAATGTTTTTTATAAACATTGTAGGGTTAAGAATTTTGTGTTAGAATCTATTCGACGTAACTTGTTTATTGTCAAAAACTAACATTTTCATGTTGATAAGTTTTTATAAAATAAATTTTCAATTCTTTACGTTTCGTATTATTTTGTGGGTGTAAACTCTTTAAGAAATATATATGTCTCCGAAAACTATTTTGTGTGATTTATTTACAAACTATTCACCATCCACAACAACATACAAATACAATATACAAATATAATTCATCAAACAATAAACACCTTCAACTTTCATCAAGAGTCTCTGTTTCGTTTCCATAAAGAAAACAAAACGTAGGTAGGGTGGTGGCACCCTATATCGGCCGTCTCCTAGTATCGGCCTTTTCGAGCAAATAGAATATAACTATAGAAATAGTGTTGAAAGCTATGCTTGTTTTGTGCAAAAATCGACTCTATGTCAATACGCATAACCTCACATATTTTCGTGCGGGTGCCTCAACGATTGAACGTTCAGTTGGCAACAGTGCACACGCAGGTACGGACGTGTTTCGTTTGGTAGCATTGCCGAGTCAAATCCCTGAGTCGAAGCATTGCGTTGATAAGTATTTAAATAGAATTAAACACATTTATGGTAGTTTGTTTTATTTGTTCTTGAAGAAAAATAGTCAAAGCGTGTTTAAATAGTATATTTTTAAATATAATTGTTAGTTTTTACTAAATAATCGCGGGGCCGAGATTAGGGATCTCTTTTATTGATAAATCTCAATATCGTCCTAATGGCCGATATTGGGGAAAAGGTTGAAAACGTTAAAATACACTTTAAGCGATTTTATACATTAGCAGTAATATTAATAAGATTAAAACTGAAAGAAAAGCTCAGTTTGACTACTAGATCCTAACTTCGGCCGCCTAAAAACGATTTTTATTAGCTACGGCCGATGTAAAGGGAATTGATGCGTAATAACGGCCTCCTTACTTCTTCCTTTCCTACTACCCTCAAACTATACAATAAACAGGGACGTGGTACATAATAAAAACTACTTAGATATATTAATTTTTGCCAACAGGTAGGAATGCCAATATCATGCCGGCCCAATCAAAACTCGCGAAAGATCAAAAAAAAGACAAACGTTTGCAATACGACCGTAGTAAATTTAAAGGAAGAACATTTATGAAATTACAAAGGGCAGTGAAAAGGAAACAATAACTATTTTGCTAGTTATATCAGCGGCAGGAGAATATTTGCCCCCCATGGTTGTTTTTCCTTACATCCGTAGGCCACCAAAAGAAATTGTCAATAGCGCTCCATCCTCCTGGTTCATAGGCTTATTGGATAGTGGGTGGATGAGAAGTGGAATATTTTGTTGTTGTTTGTTGTAATAATTTGTTCTTGAAGTTTCTTTATTTGTCTTAAGGTCTCTGCACAAGAAGATTAAGAATTTTGAATCATTGTGATCTTTAGTTTATTATTTATTTTAATTTCTATGACTGAGATGAAAGAAAAGACTAAGTAATTGTGATAAATAATAGTTAAGAAGTGACTAATAGTTAAGAAAAACGTTATCAGTATTTTTTACTTTCGTAGTTTCATTTTATTGACTTAACTTCACTTTATAAAAGGTATGCCGATATAAGGGTCACAGGCGGCGGATGATAGGGTGTTAGATGCCGATATTAAGGTAAATCAGCATGCTCGGAAAAAAACATCTATATTATCAAAAACAACAGAGAATTTGTAATTTTGCGAATGTAATAATAAAGTATCAGTATCCCTGTACCCAAAAAATGCATTGCAAGAAAGCAAAAGCTATTTACATTAAAATTACAAGCAGTCGAAGTTCAAAAAAAGTTGACATGGCCGATAATTGGTGCCACCACCCTAATTTAACAAAATCAATTTAGTTTCATACTTGTTGTTCTGGTATCCTGCGGGAGCAAACGCCAATCTGTTGGTTGTTCATGTACGCACATTGACCAATCAGAATCGGGCATGACTCGCGCGAAGCTCGTTCGATTCACCAATATCGGCAAGCGTTCAGTTAGTCGTTGAGAAAACGAAATCACGCGCGCGAACACAATATCGCTGCTCATCAACCTAAACCAACAAAACCGACTGCAACTCTTAGTTTTTGGTGTGAAATCATCTCAACCAGCAGACCAAAGCATCCCGGGATCAAACGGAGTGGAAGCTCAACGGCCAGTGCAGGTCGCAGCCCGGATTCGCAAGGTATGTGCGTGCATTGTATCTTTGCTGTTACCTGTCCAGGAATTACTCGAACAACAAGTGTTTATCGTAAGACCAAGATCTGGTCTCCCCAGAGTAGTACCACGCACCGAAATTACATTTCGGCCGGTGCAAGTTGCTACATCTTTTTGGTGCCGAAACCCGGGAGCTTCCATTTCATTCTTACCGCCATATTGGTTTTCTGGTTGAAAAAACGTAACTTGGAATTATCTTGACCGATCTATTGTTTTAACAAAACATATCTAACAATCTAACAATTATCGCATTCCGAGTTATCCCATCAGAACTATCGTATCATTCCAATAACATTAATTTCACTCACGACACGAGTGTCACGTTTACGAGCTATCGCCAATTCGTTATCGAACAAAAACTTCTAACAATTCCGGAGCGTGTGGGTACCTAGGTATACCGATCTAACTACAAATAACGTACCTACTGCATAGGTATTCTTGCTTGCTAGTTTAAGTAATTATTGTGGTGAAGTAGAATTGTGCAATCACTTTTAACTATTTATCGGTGCACACTTTTACAACTCGCAATAAGTACCTAAGTAATTAATATTTAAGCAGATTAACAGTTTTTATTGCAGTCGTTTTGTTAAGTAACAATTTGTTTGTTAAATACCTACTTTCATTCGTATAAACGCACCTACAGTACTTATTATTATTCACTGTCTAGGTAAATCGAAATATCGTCAACCGCTATTATCAGAATAAATACTTACAAATACAACAACGAGGTATAACCATCTGTTGTAGTAGGTACATTGTATCTACACAGTGATCGAACCGAATACATACCTGTGTGTACCTATACCTATCATCATCCTCCGAGCCTTTTCCCAACTATGTTGGGGTCGGCTTCCAGTCTAACCGGATTCAGCTGAGTACCAGTGCTTTACAAGAAGCGACTGCCTATCTGACCTCCTCAACCCAGTTACCCGGGCAACCCGATACCCCTTGGTTAGGGCTGCCATCCGTCCGGGTTTCCCCGGATTTGTCCTCGTTTTGACCCCGTCCGGGGGACGTCCGGGCGGGTTTTCAAGAAGCGTCCGGGGAAAACCCGGACACTTTTCATGTAAGAAAGCACCTTACTGTATTTACGTATTTATCAGCATTATGATACAAAACACTAACTTCATTCGGAGTAAGAGTACCCGTCCGGGGAAAAAATGCGATTTACGTCAAATGTCCGGTTTTTTTTTAAATCTTTGTCCGGGTTTGACGAAATTCGAGATGGCAGCCCTACCCTTGGTTAGACTGGTGTCAGACTTACTGGCTTCTGACTACCCGTAACCACTGCCAAAGATGTTCAATGACAGCCGGGACCTACAGTTTAACGTGCCATCCGAAACACAGTCATTGGTGTCTAAGATATACTTAGAAAGTACATACAAACTTAGAAAAGTTGCATTGGTACTTGCCTGACCTGGAATCGAACCCGCGCCCTCATGTTCGAGAGGTTGGTTCTTTGCCCACTAGGCCACCACGACTGTACCTATACCTATGCAGTGAGATTTGTTGGTCCGTGGCGATAAAGATACCTACACGCGTCGGGTAAAGTACTTGGGTAGTTCCAGCGCGCCGAATTTCGGTGTGCGTTTGGGTAGGTGGATATATGTATACTTGCGTGAATTACTTACTTACGTGCATTTACTTGTAATTAATTATTATTCGTAAGTCTTATCGCTGTATCGAAGTTCTTCACTCACTAACAGAAAATTATCGTATCGTTGTGTTTGCACCTACTTAATAAACATTTAAAATAAAATGCCGCTTCTCGGAAAATCTACCCGCAGAATCTAAATCAAGTGTACTCGAATATTCGACTCAAGATTTGCCGTCTTTACGTGGGAAACGAACTATTTCTTATAACCGTTTAAACAAAGCCTTGGAGATAGGTGTTTTGGCCGAGAACGATTCGTCTCAACTGTTCTTATTACATTTTCAAGACGTTAAGCGACATGTTGCTAGTTTTGAGGATGCGCATTTTACGATCCAGGGGATTCTCGATGACCCTGAAAATGAAGATAATGACATTCAAGAAAGTTTCGACGAGATGTATTACAGAGTGTTATCAATCCATCGAGCTTTATCTAAAACTGAATCAACTCAGTCTTGTCGAATTCTTCTTCGTCGAATATTCGGTTACCGAAAATTGTGCTTCCTAACTTTAGCGGCGATATAAAAAAATGGCCTGAGTTTTACGATACGTTTAACCCCTTAATACATAACTCAACATCGTTAACCGACACTGAAAACTTTCACTACCTCGTCTCGTCACTGAGCGGCGACGCGCTGCTTGTTATCAAGGCATTTCCTTTAACACACGAACATTACCGCGACGCATACGCAGCACTCACGGCGCGCTATAAGAATAAACGGGATCTTGCGTTTACATGTTGGCGGGATATTTTGAAAATTGAATTTAAAGTTCACGACGCACACGCATTTAGAAAGTCACTCGATTTATTTGAAGAGAACTTAAGCATTTTAAAAACGATTAATTTACCGGTTAACCATTGGGATTTCATTTTAGTATATCATATCTTATCGAAGGTCGACCAGAGGCTTCGTCGGGATTTTGAGGAGAAACATTCCGATGTAGAACTACCTACTTATAAACAATTGCAAATTTTCTTACAATCCAAGTGTGAGGCTTTACTGCTAGACACACATTTCGTTGAATCGAACAAACTTCCATCGAGGTCTGAACCTGCTCACAGTTATCGCATCGCAGTTATTTACACCCAGATATTGATACTACACATTTTCTACTACTTCAACGATTCTGGATCATTGCTGCGTTACGCCGTTTTATCGGAAGGCGCGGTCGGTGTAACGTCATTCACGCGGACTGTGGCACTAATTTCGTTAGTGCTAAGAACCAGCTCTCAACCTTAATGGAACAGTCATCGAATGCGGAAAAAATCAAATTTAAATTCAACCCCCCGGTGCACCGCATTCCGGCGGTGTCTGGGAGATTCAGATCAAGGCCGCAAAATCTCACGTGCTCCGGGTCGTGGGTGATCAGGTTCTGACTTTTGAGGAGCTAACAACTCTCTTTGTTCAAATAGAAGCCATCTTAAACTCAAGGCCACTCTACCCCATTAGTTCCAATCCAAACGACATGACGTGTCTCACTCCGGGTCATTTTCTCACCTTAGAACCGTTGACAGCCGTTCCCGATGAAGATCTCTCTAACGTTAATCCAAATCGGCTTCACCGGTGGCAGCTGATTCAATCTTTTCAACAGAATTTTTGGTCTCGATGGAAATCAGAATACTTAAACTCTTTAACGCAACGAGCCAAGTGGACCAAACTCTCTAAAAACGGTCTCAGTTTCATCAAAATCCTTTGATAACTAGCGACCCGCCCCGATTTCGCACGGGATAACAGTGTTTCCCCTCTATTTAATGGATGGCATTATACATATAAACCTTCCTCTTGAAACACTATCTGATAAAAAAACCGCATGAAAATCGGTTGCGTAGTTTTGAAGATTTAAGCATACAAAGGGACATAGGGACAGAAAAAGCGACTTTGTTTTATACTATGTAGTGATAACTTGCAATGGAAATCTAATAGAAAACGAAAAGAAACTTAGGTACAAGCAATTGCTGTGAAAATCTTAATAGGGGCTGGTGAATCGTCAATGCCTTTTCTCAATTCAAATATTTGTTACATAATAAGTTAAATTAATATTTTAATTTTCCGGCATCTTCAAATATAATTTATTTTCATATAAATGTATTGTTGATGATTCCGCCCGCCGTTACACCTACTACAGCAGCGCCCACTGGTTCGTATCGAGTGCTTCCCAAAGATGCTCGCAGTGACCAATAGATGGCGTCCACGGCGTTTTCGTTTTTATTTTAGTAATTAGAGGTAAACTTACACCTCATCCTCCGAGCATTTTTCCCAACCATGTTGGGGTCGGCTTCCAGTCTAACCGGATTCAACTGAACGTGCTTTACAAAGAGCGACTGCCTATCTGACCTCCTCAACCCAGTTACCCGGGCAAACCGATACCCCTTGGTTAGACTGGTGTCAGACTTCTGACTACCCGTAACGACTGCTAAGGATGTTCAATGACAGCCGGGACCTACAGTTTAACGTGACATCCGAAACACAGTCAATGGTGTCTCAGATTTACTTAGGAAGTACATACAAACTTAGAAAAGTTGCATTGGTACTTGCCTGACCTGGGATCGAACCTGCGCCCTCATACTTGAGAGGTTGGTCCTTTACCCACTAGGCCACCACGACTAGAGGTAAACTTACACATAACGCGTTTAAGTTTACGTATTATGACCTCCCTTTATGTACTCCTATATTGTAATCCCTTATTTTCTTTAATCTATAAACTTCCTTACGTAGTCCCCTTATGTACTTCCATATGTACTCCCTTTATGTACTTCCTTATATACTTTATTATGTACTCACCTTATGTCCACCCCTTATTTACTTACCTTATGAACTTCCTTATATACTGTATTATGTACTCCTCTTTTGTACTTCCTTATATACTTTATTATGTACTCCCCTTATGTTTCCCCTCCAGCTCGCCGCCCGCTATTTTTCAAATCTCTGCTCACACATTTCTTCATTCTTCTTCTTTAATTTTTTTTGGTGAGGCTATTTACACGCCTCACCACATACTTTGCTATTTACTATGACTACGTTTCATCATCATCCTCCTGCCCTTATCTCAATTTCATTTGGGGTCGGCGCAGCATGTTTTCTTCTTCCATACTCTTCTATCTGCCGTCATCTCACAAGTAACATTCTTTCTTACCATATCTACTTTCACACAATCCATCCATCGTTTTTTTGGTCTTCCTCTTCCACTATATCCGTCCACGTTCATACTCATCACCTTCCTCACAACATGACTATGACTATGACTACGTTTATGCTACCGTTAAATTTGCCTATTCATTCACTATTTCATTTGCAATAGTCTTCTCGTCTCTTTCGTCATGATAATGTTGAATTCCAAAGGTAACAATGGATGCAGGTAATAAGAAAATAAAATCACAAAATTCATATGCGCCGTCCTCACAGAACGGCCACTCTTTATTTTTATAAATTTTAATTTATTTACACATTTTCCTTTTTTCTACTTTACATTTATGACGTTAACGTTTTTAAAATACATTACAAAAACAAAAATAATAATAATATATAACAGAAATACATGAGAAATGTACACTTACATTAGTTCAGACGAATGGGAAAAATAGATGGACTAGTATACCCAATTAGAAAAAATAATCATTCCCCAAGAAAATTTTTATCATTTATTTTCCCATTTCAAAAAAGTATTTTATAAATTTTCGCCTACATGTATAAATGTTTATAAATTAATTGTATTATAGTAAAAAATGGCGGAAAATTTATCAAATACTTCAGTCTAATATATATTGCTTTACATTTAAAATATACATGGAAATCAATGCAGTTATTGTACTTTTATCAATTCTAATCAAACAATTCCTTATCATAAGAGGCTGACAGCTTTATTTGACGTTTCTAGTTAAATGTTACAACAGTTAATCTAAGGTTAAAAAGTATTTGCGAAACCGATTGAGAGTTCTGCTTTGTTACAAACTATTAAAATTATATTGTTTAAAATTAGATCAATATTTAACTTAGAACGTCAAATACAGCGAGCCTACCTAATAAAGTAACAGGTATATCCATGGCATTAAAAATCTACATTACGTAGAAATAATATTTTTTGTCATTTTTTTTTATCATTTATTTTATTAAACGAGTTATTTACGCTAAGTTCTAATGTACAGAAAGTGCACAACATCAAATGGTGTCAGTCTATAATAGGTTTGGATGGATGGATTTTTTGAAATATTGACAAATTATAGTTTTTTTACGAAGCTGCTGTGGGATGCACACATTATTTCGAGCTACATAGACATAGTAACTACTTATAAAAAAACAGTATTCTTACATAAAAGAAAATTCAGGCGCCCGAAAAGTTGTCTCAACTTTTTGCCTGATGATCTTTTAAATCACTCAAGTATCAAGTCACTTTGAGCCTTCTATAACACAATGAACAAAAATATAAGTGATCTTGTTCGTTACCATAATTTGTGACTTTGTTCGGCTACTTGTGTTTAGTTCATAAAATAGCTTAAGTTACCACGAATATTAGTGATTAAGTTAGATATTCTTGATACTAGTAACTATACGTTTGAGACTGTTCAGTTACTTTATGAAGCTCGATATAATGTGTGCTAACCCTTATGAGGGTATTTTAAATACTCCTTTTGGCAGTGGTAAAAGTTTGTCTTTTGTGCAAAATTGATTTGTTTTATTTATTTATTTGAGTAGAGTAGGATCTTAAAATAACTAGTAGGAATGTTCACGTGTTTGTGCTGGTAGGATACATTTTATAAATATATTTAGAAAGATAAAAATGGTTATAAAATCATTAAGATAACCATAAAAAAGTACCTATACCAGTCTTTAAAAGTAACTATATTTTGTAATTTGTGAAGGAGTGTTTAAAATACCCACATGTACTGATATTTCAAATTAAAATCAACCGTATATTGTTACAGTTAAGCTTTAAATTTGTATAAAAGCATACGAAACGGTACTATATGGCAGTGATACAATAATGGCTAAAAGCGAACTTAAACTAAAGATAACAATTCGTCGTTGTGTTTAGTGAAATTAAAAATATCTCAATTTTGTATTTTCTACGTTTGTGCACTTAAAAATTATGTGCTTTAAAAAAACTACACTGGGTTTAAAATTGCATTGTCATTTTGTTATTGCATTGAAAACAAGAGTATTGATAATTTTAATTAAAGTATAAAACACTATGTCATGTGTAAGTTTATATTTTTTCATGGTTGCATTGCCTAGAGTCATAAACGCCTAAAGTCGCCCCTAGCGCTAGGAGGCGGTTCCTAGAGTCACCCCGCTAAACACAACGACGAAGTGAGACATCACAGATATCATTCCTACAGTAAGAAAACATGTAATGCGACAGAATGCCATGATTGTAACCCAAGTAGTAACGATAGTAAGGTCACACTGGAATTACTAAATATCTAGTACTAAACGCTAACCATATATACAAAATTACTATCCAATTCGCAAAGTACCTGGTCGCGATATAGAATCTTGAGCCATTATATTTAAATAGGATCACAGTGAAAAAAGTGATTTAAATTTAAGTCACTATACTATAAATATTAATGTCCACGTTATGGCAAGTTTTTCTAAATAAATCTTAAGTGTTGCAAAGACTTCTAAGTCTACGTCCATAGAAAAATTTTCCGTTCTAAATTTCTGTACACACGCGAAGTCGCTAAGACGAACGTTCACAGTCAAATCACATGTTCAATTGCACTGTTTAGAAACTGGGCTGGGAGACAGTCCTGGGGTTGGCACTCTGCGGCTGGTACACGTCGTAGGAGTTGTGCGGCTCCAGGTGGCACACCACGTTGTTCTCGCCGTTGAGGACTGCAGCCAGGGCTCGCATGTTGCTCTCCTGCGGCGGGTGGTACGGGTGCATCAGCCGGCCGCTCTCGTAGTGTCTCTGGTCGTAACGCTCCAGGGTATCCCACTTCCCATACTTCCCGTAATGCTCTTGCTCATGGTGGTGCCGTTCCCCGGGGCTGTACGAAATAAGTGGGCGGTGATCCCCAAAAAACTTTGAGCTTGAAGAGCCATGGTGGCCAGGATTCTGACGGCAGTTATCCGGACCTGAGTTATCATCAGACATATCGGACATGAGAGTCTCGTTCCTTTCGATTTCCTCATAGACGGGATCGTCTTGAATGACGCGGAACTCTTGTTCGGATCCTCGTCTATACATCCTGCCTTGTTGATTCGCGATTTCAGAGTAAGTGTGGTTGATGTTCTGGCTGCCGTGATGATGATGATGTTTCCTGCGGTCGTCTTTGTAGTGTTTTCGGAAGATCATTTCCTGGCTGCCTGGCGAGTGCTGGGACATGTAGACGTGGGGGTTCCTGAAGTCGTGGTTGTAGCTGCGGGTTGTGTTGTACCCCTGTGGGTGGTGGAGGGGGCTCTCCTCGTCCTTGTGTCGCGGGGAGGGGGGCGCGAGGGAGGCGTCGCACTCGTAGGGGCTGTGCATGTGGTTCTGCTGAGCCAGCTGACGCGACAGGGTGTCGTGATGAGGGAGCGTCGACGAGTTCACTGGGTGATGCTTAGAAGAAGTGTTCTGTAAGACAAAGATTAATATTAGAATGGAGGTTGAAGCTGGTTAAAAGACAGCTCAATTTTGTTTTATTCTTCAGTCACTAGTTTCTAAGATTTCTAATTTTTTTTTTTAATATAAGGTCGTTAGATTGGAATTTGTTTTGTCTATAGATTTGAATGTTTATTTACAGTGGTCTGTTGTGGTAATTTCCTGTAACTTTTATTTAATTAGTTCAAAACTCACTAATAACATAGTTAGTATAGTAGTGCTAATCTTAGCTAGACTAAAGTGCTATGAAGTGTTATTTCTCCTGTACACACAACGAATATGTATTTGGTTTTTATATTCGATGAAACACGAGGTAGTTATCAAATGGATCATGACTTATGTATTCTTTGTACTTGTATAAATACATCCGCCATCTTGTTTTTGGTTAGTCACTGTGCAAACGAATTAATTAAACAGTAATTATCGGAGATCGGGAATAGCTTCACTCCATTATTTAAGGACATCAAAACGACCGTCTTGAAGAATTACTTGTCTAGAAATATATTTTTGAGTGAACAATCCATTTGCTAACTACTCCGTGTCATTCAAAAACTGTTACATGAATGGTTTGGTATGTTGAATGAACATTAAATGGCCATGATGGGCGGTGTACAGGAGTTATTTGGAAGGAGATGGGTAGGGCTATGCAAGTGAAGTGACGTCATGCAATGTCCTCTAAGGTTATCCACATGCAGTATGTTAGGTGATCCTTCCACGATTTAGTAAGATCTGTGCCCCGTCACCAGTGTTAACTGTAGGATTTTTTTATGTACAATATATTATAGTATAGTAGAAACCTGGAAAGAGAAATTTTAAAATGCTCGTCGCTAGGCTGTTGAAGTAAATAATTGATTACTTACTACTCATCTAATTGCTAAGTACACTAAAAATCCAATAGATATCTATTCTTTCTATTCGGTAAATAAATTAAGGGCCTACCTGAACTCAAAACTATAAATTGTCTGAAGTGAATTATACATTAATTTAAATATTAAAAACCAAGTACCTAATTAACAACAACTTTTTAGATGCAATCAATGTTGAAATACTTGAAACAAGTTCAAAAACCCCCAATTTACTTTAAGATCTTACCAAAACGCAAAAGAAAACTAAAACAAATATATGAAACTTCTATTTAACAGCGACAAGCGTTTTTACAGCCCCTCCCCTCACCTTCCATACGTTAGCCGAATTCGCCATCACCGCCCATTCGTTCGCGCCAATCGACGCCGCCATTTTGTTCGAAAAACAAGATGGCGACCGAGATCTCAAGTTCTGGTACTCATTGGGAACTTCGATATTGTTCCTATAGCTATGCATTGAAGCTATACTCTGAGTGTGAGACGTAGAATGAGGGATATTCTGAGGAGTAGGCACTCGCATCGATCTTGCGTCCTCACTTGGAACGTATATCGGGGCCGTAGGACGTATATTCCACCGCGCAGCCTCAGGTTGCAAGTTGTAACTCTATATAAAGAATTATCATATATTACACATATAAATGATACTTAAATACATATATACTATGTAGGATAGACGACAGAATGACTAATGTATGCGATACGCATTTAGAGATAGGATTCAATTTGTATTTCCAAACTGAATGGTATAATATTTTGGACTGTTAGTCAGAAATATTGTATGCCATCCAGTGATGCTGTCAGTATTTACTATAACCACCACACCACTAAAGAAACAATGTTAATATTCAAAGAAATTATTATTAGTGAAGCATTAGTGATAGAAGGCTTTTAAGAGACAGAAAAAAAAAAAAAAAAAAAACAAATTGGACTTACCGTAAAACGAAACACAAAACATTGAAAGACAAAATGTTAGTGACATATTTACAACACAAAAATAAACATGTTAAAACAAAACATAAACGATTGAGCTGTCTTTAACCAATTAGTGACAAAAGCCGTGGTGTCTGGTGGTATCAATTTTCTTTTTTTGAATCAAAATTTTGGAAATACCCTATCTCTGAATGCGTACGCACCTTGCTGGCCATTTTGTCGGTATCCATGAGGGTATCTTCCGCTACCAGGGTTGATATTGCTCCTAAGCTGCGTCATGGGTGCCGGGGGCTCTCTCTCAGGCATATTATGGCCAAAATTGGCCGCTGTCGCGTTTAAACTAGGTCCAAAATTTGACGATGGTCCAAAATTTTGATTTTCTTGGGACGTACGTCTATTTCTGTTTGAATGATAGCTGTGCGCTGCAGCTGCGGCAGCTAGGGATGCGACAGCGGCGTTGTTAACAACATTGTTGTTGTTATGATTATTGTTGTTGACAACAACGTTTAATGTTTTGATGATCAAGTTGTTGGTTGTTGACGCTGACGCTGCAGGGAGCCCCGACGTGCTGGCTGTGCTTTGCTATAAGTTGTAATAGACATTTACTTGGGGTATACTTTAATAAATATAATATCTATAGTATATGTAAGTTAGTTTAATAGTGCAGCTACAGTGTGTCAACTTTTATCGATATCGATAAAGTTAAAAATTGAGGTCAGTTCGTTTTATAAATTAATCAAGTATACCACCACCATGTGTCATGCAATATTTTTGGAATTATTTATTCATGAGGTCAATTTATCATCCAAAAATGTTGACAAATATTAGTTTTGTCTTTAACATAAACCCGTTGCATTTCAGCTTTAAGCAGCGGTTCGATATTCCCTGTATTATACATATATACCCAAAATGCATTTGCTAGATTCGTCAAACTTTTATCAGGTATTGAAAAGAGGAAACAAAATATTTCAAAATGATGTAAAGTAGGTAAGGTTATTTAAAGTTTGATAAATCTTCCATGAGAGCACTTAAAGTCTGATAATTGTCATAAATACATAAAATATGAGGATGCCCATCACCTGTTATAACCATATGGCATAAATATAAGCCAGCTATGTATTTTTAACTCTATAAAGTTATCAACACAAAACCTGATTACGTAACACGATTAAATTTTTTCATCAATCCATATTTCAAAGCAAAACCATAACCGTATCTTTGTACCTTTTTAACTGACTTCTCAAAAAGGAGGAGGTTCTCAACTAATCGGATTTTTTTATTATTAGCTACACGTTACATAGTCAGGCTGTTTCACAACACCTATATTTCCCCAGACATATCCAAATTATCGACATACCGTCACATCCCTAGGGTCGACAACATCATCGACATCAGCCGCGCTCTGATGGTACCTCCTACTCTTGACGGAACCCTGGCGGGTGTCCATGTGGTTGGAGGAGGAGGCTGTGGGACCGTTGTTATGCTGAAGAGTCTCTGAGGGTTGGCCCGTGAAGTGGAGGCAGCAGGATAACCAGCGGTGGCGACGGCCGATGCGGGCGCATTCGTTGCGGAACTGTAGAGTGTTGGAGTTACATGTTTAGTATGTAGATATTTTAAATGAAGGTAGCTAAGGCAGATAAAATATAGCTGAGGTAGATGAAGGTCATTCTTCTTTTCTATACTAATAATAGTTGAACCTTATATGTTTGAAAATTCTAATCTCGGGAGATACTGGAGCGATTTGAAAAAATCTTTCAGTGTTATAGTCCATTTTGTCGAAGAAAGCTATAGGACTTTTCATCCAGATGCGCGGTATTGAGAGAGACTATAGGCTATTTTTTATCCGGAAGCGTAGTCACGGGTGAATTGTTGTGTTTCACCCATTCTTAATAACCCCTAAATTAAAAATATACAGAGTATAAGTCAAAGTTGTCTATGCTCACCTTATCATTCTGCAGACAGTGGAAGATGAAGATGACAAGACCCTGCAGTGAGTTGAGGATCGTGAAGGCATATGCCATGGCCACCGTCTGCTCGCTCAAGTACAGCAGCCCGAAGGTCCAGGTCAAGCCGAGTAGGAAGGCCAGTACTAGCGAGCTTTTTAGCCATACCCTGGAAGATAAACAAGAGTTTTATTAAGAATATCAGAAATGCAAATTTTTATATGCTAAATTGGTGGGTCCCGGCTGTCTTTGGAACATCTTTGGCAGACATTACTATAAGAAGCTAAAAAACCAGACAGTCGGTATTGCCATGGGGTATCGGTTTATCCAGATTGAGAAGATCAGATAGGCAGTCGTCCTTGTAAGATACTGGTATAGACTGAAAACCGACTGAAAACGGACCGCAAAACAGGTAGTCAGATTGTCGACATTTCAGTATAGGTTTCCTCATGTTGGAGTATGTTAGAAAAATACCTAGAAATAAAGGGTTAAATATTGTACTTACTTCATCTTATATAGTTTAGCGTCATCCTTTGCCTTCAGGGAGACGGTAGAATGCGTGCACATCATGTAGATAACCATAATCAGGCATATCCAGTTGGCCTGAAAAATTACAATAAGTCATTAGTCGTTAATTCCTAGTAGAAGGTCTATTTCGAACACTGCAAAACAAATGCCCTCCGAGAAGTATTTTTTTTACATAAAATAGACCTTAAAATTGCCCTCTCCCCCTATAAAATGATTTTCTTTCTTTCTTTCTCTCCTTTTCATTTTCAACCAACTTTCCACAAAAGAGGAGATTTCAAATCAGATATTATTTTTTTGGTCTCAATATTCAAACTTTTTCTTGAGGTACATACTGGTGTTCGTTGAGAAAGGCCTACGTTCGGCAGTGGACGGCAATTGGCTGATACGATGATGATAATAACATATTGAAGATGATAATCCATACTATCTCCATATCGCACAATATTATTTTCTCTTTCAAATGAAACTTTCTAAACTCTAACACATAAACAAATACTCACCACCAGCACCAATATCACAGGTCCCACAAAGCTCATCATGAACCAGCGATCAGTGGTCAGCCAGCAATGCCTGTCAGTGCCATATCCCCCAGGGTACACGGCAGCAGACACCAGGACTATCAGAGCTGGCACCAGGTAGGCGCAGGTGCAGTACCAGCGGGCTCGAGGGTGTTCAGGTTCGAAGACTTCCACTAGCATCGCGTAGAGGTGGAAACCTGGAAGGGTTTAAAGATTTTTGTGAAATTTTGGCTGTGGTTGTATTATTAATTATTGTGTAAAGCTCCGCAGTGGTTTCAGGTTTTTATTGCCAACTGCTCGGTTTTTCGACTTGAAAGTCAAACCCAGTCAAAAACTAATCGTTCTAGGCAGAAAAGTTCCAGGCAGTCGTCTAAAATACGTATACCATTTGAGCATAATAATGTCAAATATAGCAACTTTCTTTGTTTAACCTTTTGAATGCCAATGTCGGCTATAGCCGACATGAGCAAGCGTGCCCTGTGCGCCAACGACGGCTATACTCGACAAAAAACAGGTCGCAGAAAAATACAAAATAAACCTATTAAATCATTACTTTTATGTATTTTTTAGTAGATATTTAATTAAGATTTTCGGGCTTGGCGTACAGGGCATAGGAATACCGATATGGCGTGGCGGTGAAAAGGTTAATAAAACTTCATATAAAAAGAAATTGTACATTAAATGCCTCATGGTTTCTCTATCAATAGCCATCTATCATTATGTCCCAAGATCAAAAATAGTTCTGATAGTCCATAAATACTTTGGCTAAACCTGTAAATTGATTCAAATCTTACCTTCAAGGAACATCCACGCAAAAGCAGCAAGGAAGAAGTAATGCAGCAATCCAGCGACGACTCCACAGAAGATCCTGTTGTCAGTCTTGTCGATGCCAGCCAGGAACACCACTTCAGCTACCAGGAGACAGGCGCAGAGGTTCTTGTGGATAAGTGCGCGGTCTGACTGCTAGACAGAGGGAGAGAGTGAGTCAAAGTTGAAGATATTATTATTTTAAATAGACATTAAAAAAAAAAAAACTATATAGAGATAGTAGTAAAAATAGGGGATCCAAATTCTAATGGCTTCTTTCTATCAATCAGATGATTTGTAAAACATAGATGTTTACATGAAAGATGGATAAGCAAGGATGTGCTACATTTTATCAACATGAGCAGATTTGTTTACTCTATTATCAGATTTAGATAAAACAGGCCATGTTACTTTTTCTGGCGAATTTAGCCAGTTTTCTTGAGATATTGAAACCGGCCATGACATGACAAAACCGGTGAAGAACTGGGGACATGATCGATCGTCCTTACCAACTGTCATAACTTGAAATATTTTACAGCAGTAACATATTCTTCTTATTTATATATTCTACATACATAGAAACCGCCAAAACCTACCTTCCCATTCCTGAAGCAAGTAAACACAATAATGGCCGCTGCCAGCGCCACAGTGGATATCCCACAGCCGATATACGTGAGGGTCTGCAAAGCCAACTCGTGCGCAGCACTGAGAGGAACGCCGTGGACATCCATGAGAATTGCGAAGTTCGTGAGATGGGAGCAGGAACAGCCTGTGTGGGTCGCGTTGGACCATTCCACTTGGCAACCTTCGGGAGACCAGCCGCTGTGGAAGATAGATGAAGAAATTAGTGATAAGTAATTGATAGGAAAGTTAAACTTTTACGAGTATGTCAATTTTGTATCGTACGTCTCTTCTAATTTTATAAAGCTTTTTCAAGAAAAGTTTTAATTCCTTGAACGCGTATTAACGCGTAGAGATTAGGTACTCTAGGACTACTGCACCAATTTGAAAAAATCTTGTGTCAGCCCATTTGTTGAGGAAGACTTACCTTCCCACTCAGAGACATTTAATGATTACTTAAGTCACTCCTTAGTAACGGAATGTCATACAAATCTTTCACTAAGGAATGGCTTAAGTAACCATTAAATGTCTCTGAGTGGGGAGGTATACTATCTTTGATTTACCTAAAGGGACACAAAGACTATTCAATTCTAAAAAAAGGCACAAACATGATGTCAATTACAAAAATAAAAACTTAGAACTTCAAAATTGTTAACATTACTAACTTTAACTCGGAAAGTTGGCAACTTGCTTCCGTAAACAATATAAAACTTACTGCAACGTATAATCCCAGAAGACGCAAGCGGGGTTGGTGACGTTCTCAACCTTGATATGCTTCATCGTGATCTGCACCATCTGAGAGAGTTGGATGTGACGTCCGTTGCCTAGGCTTGCTGATATCACCTGGGAATAGAATATTTCAATAAATTCTAGAATTCTAAAACTTGGATGATCGGCTTCTGAAGCTATACTGGACATAGTTGAGGCTTAAGATGTGTTAAGGAATTTGACAATAACATAGTAAGTTAGCTATAGATAATTGTATTGATTAAACAAGTAGCTAGTATGTAGAATTACATAGTAATGAAAGTGTAACATAACAAACTTCCAATAAGCTGAATAATAAACAAATTAAGGGCTAATCTTTCAAATTCGATACAGGGAATGAAAAAATGAAAAAAAAAAACACCCAAGTGTGGATAAACCTGCCTAAAACGTAGATTGGCAAAAAACCCATTCATTCTAAACAGCTTTTCCTCACCACAATTATTCTGCAATAAAATATCATTGAACTTCTTACCTTAGAATTCAGTACTCTAGTAACATTCCTCTTCTCCTTTTCAGAATTGATGCTGGTAGAAGAAGAGGTGCCGCTGTCAGCTTGAAAGCTGGAGGGGAACCGAGGAGTCTTGCCGAAGGTGGGGGGTAAGATCTGTTCTAACCGGTCGAAGGCGAAGAAGACGATGCGGACTAAATCGTTCTGACGGTTGTCTGAAAAAGAAAAATGTGCAGAAAATCAGTAAATAAATCGAAATTTTTTGTGTAATGTTGAATAGATAGTTGGAATGCGCTTATTTCTGGAACTACTAGATTCTCTATTCTTTCACTCTCATAAGCCGATGGAGACAAATCAGGAGCGGGACTGATATTTACGAGCTCTCCGATCCCCTCGTGTTTCAATCACCAATCCAGACTTTGGGATTCTTTTGAAATTTTCTTAAAATCCACAAAGACTCGAACCCAGGACCCCACGTGCAGTAGTCGCGCTATGCTACTATTAAAACTATGAGTTGAAAATAATGTACTACCATGTACGAAGAGGATATATTATTATGTACTTACCAAGTAAAGCTGCTTTGGGTATGGTGATGGTGTCCTCAGAGCCTTTCCACTGCTCCTGCGCGATGGGTGACGGGAACGTCTCGTCTTCCACGTTCTTTACTTCCAAAACCCTCACTGAGAGACCTGCAGACGAAGATTGGATATTTACATATATTTAAAGAAAGTGACACTTTTTATAACGCAAGATCGGCTGAACGGATTTGGCCAAAAATCGATGTGGAACCAAACAAAAAGGAAGTAAAGAACCTTCATTTTTTGGGCTTTTTGGGCTTGAGATGCTAATTAATAGAAGCTGTAGTTTTGGTACAATATTTGGTACAACTTTTTATTTTTATGAGATTGGCAGCTTTAATAAACTTTAAAAAAACTGTGACATATTTAACCGTAAACGATACTTACAAATATTCTTCACAATCTGCAGAATAGTCTTCTCTTTTGTAACAGCATCGGCTAATAAAAACGCGTTTTCCTCAAGTTGTGTCAACAGGGCACTGGCTGCCCTGCTCTGGGCTTCAGAACTGAGGTCTGCCCACGAAGACCTCTGGGCTTCTTCCAGGAGATTGGACCCTGGTGGAGAAGATATTGGGTTGAAGTTAAGGAGGCTGGATCCTGTAGCGAGGGTAAGCAGAAAAGCAAGGTTAAGGGTTAAGGTGAAGCTCGATTCTTTACTCAGTATTTTGATTTTGAATTTTATGTCTAGCTAACTGTGTTTGGGTTGGCATTCCGCAGTAGTACCAGTTCTTTATACGGACGAGATACGGTTCTTTGAGAAATTGAAAGAATTGAGCTTCAATTTAGGCAAGCAGCATAGATAAATAATTTAATAAAGTAAATAAATATATAATAAAGTACAGAGAAGCATAAGGTAATTAAGTCAGGTAGCATCAAAAGCATGTAGGTATAGATGTTAATTCACGACAGCGGGTGAGCCAAACTTGTGTGTATATGTCTTTGTATGCGTAAGCTCGTTAGCGCTCACACACACATAAGCCGGGTCTCCGAGTCTTACGAAGACAATGTGCATTTAGATATACCAGTTTTGGTTGGTTCCAAAACTTTTACATAGACGCAGGAATTTTCTCAAAAATTTCAAGCAGGTCAGTTAAAAACTTGGAAGAGAAGCATATTTTTGTATTAAACTTACCAGTTTTAATAACTCCAAGCAGCATATCAGTGACTATCGCCTCTCTTTGTCTCGGGTCGGGGAAGGTTTGTACGTTCTGTGACATTCGTTGAGCTAGCTTCTTCATAATACTGGTTGTGGTCATCATATCGCCGCCGTAGAGTGTCTTTGATGATGTGACCTGATGATGGAAGGTGGAGGTTCGATTTTAGACTCTGTTTGTATAGTTATAAGGTGTGAAATTGATTGTGTTCAGTGTTGTAAGATGTTCCAACATTCATTTCATTTAGTGTAATAGAATTTTTTTTAACATAAAATTGGATCTGGATGTGAAAATTCTTGAATTTTCACATCGAGATCCAATACTACTTGTAGCTATGTAAATTGTTCATAGAAAACATAAGGCAAAACTTTATACATATGTAGTTACTGTGAATGAAAAGACAAAAATGTGTCTAAAATTGAATTGAAGAAAAGCTGTATAAAATTAAAATCACTTCTATGGTTCTCTAACCGAATAAAAGTTATATACATTAGCCTTTTAACTGTTCCACAGTAGGCAACAGTCCTCTTAGTATATACCCCTAACTTTGTAAGCCCTGGTAATACATACCTGTGCCAAATCATTGCTGATGCTCAACAGTGACTCTCCCTCCCTCACTCGAGCCTCGAGGCTGTTGAGCCACACGGAGCGACACTCGCTCAGGTCAGGGGTAGCGCCGTGCCATTCTGGTATTGCATCAGCTGTGGAAATAATATAACAATGAATGAAATATTATTCTTGAAATAAAATGTAAATAATATTGTAATATTATGTAAATTCTCTTATGTGTATAAAATATCACATTGCAATTGCCACTAAAGGGACGGGCCTGTGGGATTGTTTGCGCGAGTTACCACAACAATGGTACAAAAAGGGCTCCAGAAGGAACAAAAGTACCTATATATTATGTCTCTGAAGATTCCTATCCTCAAATCAGGGCAACAAGAGATGATTGCTGTCAGGTGGTTAAAACTAGGAAACCTTTTTTTAGGTAGCCAATTAATGTTTTCATGATATATTCTACTAATAATCTTGATACTTTTAAACAGCCTTACAGAAAGTTCAACATTCTAAACAAGTTTAACTATTTTAAAAATCTTCTATTTATTAGGATAAAAACTTCTACTTACTGTATATCAAATCGTTGGCCACTTGGGCGATGTTGCCAGCTGTTTCAACCAGACCAGTGTTTCCTCTGTAGTCTATGATATGTTCGGGAGAATCACCGTCACGACCTGGACGAAGGTAATGTGAACTTTAGAATAAATGTGATACTGATGAAGATGGAAGGAAAATGGTCGATAAACAAAACTAGGAGAAAGATGACATTAGGATTTAACTTTTTCTGAGATTGGAGATTATTCAGATAATAAAAAAAAAACAGAAGACTGG
Organism: Helicoverpa zea x Helicoverpa armigera; assembly: GCA_033682625.1. Classification (NCBI taxonomy): domain Eukaryota; kingdom Metazoa; phylum Arthropoda; class Insecta; order Lepidoptera; family Noctuidae; genus Helicoverpa; species Helicoverpa zea x Helicoverpa armigera. The sequence continues at coordinate 4,171,238 of JAWIIS010000017.1, forward strand.
GTTTCCTATACCCACACTAAACTTTTGATGAAAATCACTTTTAACTAGAGCTGTATTTAAACAAATGCTAGTCTTACCTTTCAACAGCGCTTCCGAGCCAAGTCTTCTGAGGAGTTCCATCTGTCGATCACTGGGCTGATCCAGGCCAAGGTCGTGGAAGTTCTCGCCTGAAGGTAGACCGGTGCCGCGGCGTCGAGGACGCTCCTCCTCAGTGAACTGGTGAGGAGTTAGCGTGCATCTGGTGGAGGAAAAAGAGGATACATAGATAGGTATTATCAAAGAAATTTGGGGATGTAAAAGATATTAGATTAAGTATTAGTATATAGAGGTTGGAGTATAAATAGAGAAATTCTGAGTTGTCACATTTTAGAAAAATAGGTACCAGGTTTCTTACTTATAAATAAGAGGCTATTTTCCAAATACTTAAAATATTCTATACCAAATAATTTAACATTGATTAACGTCATCGAAAAAATTGACACAATATTGAAAAACTCCTCGTCGAAACTGTTAAAAACCTTTGATAAAACAATTTTGTGTCAATCTCCTCAGAATTCTATAGCCGCACCCAAAATACACAGTCAAAATCCAACCTTATCTCTTAAACAATAAAGTCGATACTCACTTCCACCTAGCTAACCCGGTAGCTCCACCCGGACACGGCTGCACGGCATACGTGCCCGCCATAGTCCAGTTCCAGTTCAACCCTCGCGCGCTGACTTGGGGGCAGAACACTCGTCGACCGATGTTAGGGGTTGCTATCGTTGCTGGGGAAGGAATTTACAGGTTAAGGTTTTTGTAATTTATCCTACTCAAATGTACATGCATATATTTATTTTTAGATGTCAATCCTCCTTGCGCCCATCCTGCACCGAGCAGGCTGGCAAGAAGAAGAAGTTAAGACGTCGACTGCGATGACAGACCTTCAGAATTGACATGATTTCCAAATTATCTTCAATGCTGTATTTTTAATAACTTCGTTTAGATATCGTTAAATCATTTATAAAAGTAATGTTTGTAAGCAATAAAACTTGCACGGTTGTATGTCTATGAATTATGTGTTTTTAATGTTTGTCTGCCCCTTCTGATCTGTCTTTTAAGAGTATTTACATGACACTTAAAAGTAATAACTTTAAAAAAAACTTATAAATAAACTTATTTATCCTACTCATAAATAATCTCATTATAAATGTGGAAGTTTGTGAGAATGCATGGATGTATGTTTGAAATTCTTTTTATGTACATATGTTTGTTCGGTTGCAATTTGGTATGTAGATAGGTGGATACCCTGGATTACCACATAGGCTGCTTTTTTATCAGCACACAGAAAAGCAAATCGAAATGGTTTGAAAATTTTCAAGAAATTAGTCCCAATACATATCATCAGATGACGATATGGAACATATTTATCTTAAGCTATTTTACATAGACAATACACATATCTATTGGCAAAATACATAAAAATTAAATTACAAAAAATCCTGGAGCAATTCTGTTTATGATTTATGTTTAGAGGAAAGGCTCAGTTAGTCATTTACGAACACGAACTTTATAAATTAAGACAAATAAATATATGAAAGACAATGAGTGACGATAACTTACAAAAAGTTCTTTCAAATTCGTCCAAGATATCGGTGCCTGGTCTGCTGTCCTTCGGAGGCGGGTGCACCGCTGGTGTTGGCTCCGAGTCTTCGTCCTTAGCTGGCCACTCCATCGTGCCTTCTGTCACAGCTGACGAACAAATAATATGATTAGAAATATTATACTAAGGGGATAGAAGGTTTGAAGTGGTAACACCGAGCAGCGATCAGCATGTGAACGTTTAATTCGTTTAATTATTTTCTTTTGTCTGAATAAAAACCAAGAAAGATTTTTTTACAAACGGAGAAGGGACGGGTTGAATAAAAATAGATTTATCAATATATAGGTATAAACTTTGGGAAATTATTATTTTGAGCTAGCTATCCTGAAAGGGGAATGCCAAGTCGCCATAGTAATTTAGGCCCTCTGTGCACACAAATATAAAATAATGATAATAATAGGGAGCAATTCTTACAATTAATTAGTAAAAGAAATGGTTTACAAAAAACTTAGCATTTCAAAGTTATTTAAGATTCTTATATTCCATCAATACTGTTCATGTTCGCCAGTGTCGTCATGAGTAGCGGGAACAGAATCCATAATCAGGCCGTGGTCGTCAGGTATAGGAGAATCGTCAGAGTCAATATTCATAGCGAAAAGTATTCAATTTAAACCGCAATAAACATAAACAAGTAACCGCAATGGAATTGCTATAAGCAATGATTTTGACATTTATGTTTTTCGGCAACTGACAGTGACAAGTAAAACTTTGACATAACAATAGAAAGTTGCCATTTTTATAGATATATTTTGCGAAAAGGTCGATTTATAGATATATTCTTTCATTAATAATTGGTATAATAATAATTATTAAAAGATATTTTTAGGAATTAGATGTAATGTATGTTTACTGGGAAGAAAATGAACGGTTTTTAATAATAAACGAAAGCTTATTATTCTGATTAGTTACCTGTTAACATTTTTTTTGTAAAGGCAACATTTGAAACTCAAGTTATGTTCAAGTTCCATTAGTTTAGTCGTTAATGTTTAATATTTATGAAAAAATGTTACTGACATGCACAGACTAATGAATACGTGGAAGACATTTGAAAAATACCAACATATTTTTTTTGTAAAACGAATCTCTTATGCAATTCTGGGCCTAGACTCGTCATTCCCCTTTAAAGTCTAGGCTAGATTGAGAGGTATAGCAGTAGCTATGTAGATTTCCACTACATAAAGTTTTATGTTGATTGAGAAAATGTTACTGATTGGAATAGCTTGATGTGCCTAACTGGTTCCGTGTTGAGTAGTCTGTACCCTTTAACACTAACGGCTTAAATCTATCCTTACCTGGTTCATCTTCTTTAGCAGCCTTATCGTTCTTCTGGCTATGATCAGGTTCTACAGCTTTCGGTTCTTCTTTAACTTCTGGAATGTTTTCCCTGGAACTCTGCGGAGGTTCCCTTTCGGATGAGGAGTCCGGCTGTCTCGTCGTGGTCTTCTGAAAGACAGGGGTGTTATGAATAGTTGGGAAGTAGGATATGGTTATAAATAGATTGATTTTGATGAACTTTCGAATGAATGTAAAGAGAAAGTAAGCAGGCTATGGTCCTATTCATTCAATTTGAGACACGTTTCGTCTTATTACTTAGGACAAAAATAGGTAACTGATCTTATATGTTAAAGTTGAACTAACAGACCTTTCATGCTAATGGGGTTCGAAATAGGTACTGTTCTTACAGACATTGTTCTTGGACACCTCCCAAATTTCGAAAGTCGGAAGATACGCCAATAATAAGTACAAGTACTACACTCACACAAACATAAGTAATTTGTGAGCACACGAGGCATACATCACGTCACACAATTACGCCTTACCGTCACTATACGTTGCACATAAAAATACTCCTTTTTGGAAAGTCGATTAAAAAGAACTCAATCACCTTAGAAGCGACATCACCAAGCTTCACCTCAGGGGGTAACGTGATATGTGGCCTGAAGGTCGGAGGCGTGATGACAGTGGGCTTCTTCCTCTCGTTCTGCTGCGTTTGGACCGGACTCTTGGGGATGGGCGGCTGGGTAGACCGCCAGACTGTAGGCTGGGAGGTAATGAGCCATGGAGGGGATGGCCGGTTTGTTGTGCTGGTTGTTGAGGCTGAAATTGAGGCAAGAAAAAATATATGTATATAAAGATGCCTGCAGGTCAGCCTACCCGAAACTGTCAAATTTTACCACTAGACACATAGACCTTCCACTATTGTGATAAGGTTGAAAATCTATCGAAGAAAATTGACGGATTGAGGTAGTTTCATGTCTGTACATGATATGCTTTACATCCTGCCAGTAGGAAACCGTTACAGCCCTTTCACACGGCAGTCCAGTTTGCGGGACCGGCATTTTCCTGTATCCTGCAAAACTGAACTACGTGTGAACACAGCGTCCGTTTTTGCAGGATTCCCGCTTTTTACTGGACGAACGATCCAGTATCAAGTGGCAAAACCGAATCGCACAAATCGACGGGAACAGCATTTTGCAGGATCCTGCATGCGGTTTGCTCGTGTGAACACTAGCATATAATATCTTTTGCGATCAAACGGGATCCTGCAAAAAACGGTATCCTGCAAAAAACTGGACTGCCGTGTGAAAGGGCCGTAATGATGTTTGTTTCTTCAGGAAAACAATGGTTGCTGTATTTAAAAGTAATATGACAACTGAAACGGCATTTAGGTACTTAATTACATGTTATTTATAACACAAGAAAGTAGCAATAGGGTTGTTTCCTAGTATTCAGTCAGTTAAAAATAGGTATATCCACCGAAAGTTCACAACACTAGAAACACGATAAGCTATATTATATTAATAATAACTGACCACATAATTTTTAAATAATTTATGAAGTTTAAATTTATCGTCTATTACGTCACGCCCTTGAAAACGGCGAATCGAATCGAGTCCGATGTCGTCACTTTACATTGACAATGACAAGTATTTGACAGTGACAGTCTATGACAGGTATAACCTGAAAATTGATGTGTTGTTTTCTTCAGTTTTTATTTGTATTTGCGAAAGAAAGTTAGAAAAGAATTATGGAGAAAGGATTTATGAATAATAACCAAGATGACACAAATATAACCTCAATAACAAACACAAGCTTTACGTTCCTTTGCACAGTTTTATTTTACCGCGTAAAGAAACAAAAATAGAATAGAATAGAATATTTTACCGCGTACACAACTCAAAACATTACAGGTATTTTCTTTTCTGCCCAATGCTTAAAAATAATTTAAATGTTTAAAATATTTGTTTTTGTATCTATATTATAAGAATACATTATTAAAATTTAAAAATCAATGAGTTCTTTCAATTAGTTTATTCTCTTTAGATGTGCAAAGTGTAAAGGAGCACTGTTTTAAGAAAAATAGAAAAAAATCGAATACATAAAAAGTAAAGAGATTTAAGACGCAAAATTATAGGAGGGGTGATCTTTAAATTATTTAGAAGCTATTTAAATAGATTTTCGAAAATTGGAAACAACCCTATTAACCCCTGTATTACAGCTCGAAATAAAGTGTCGTTATATTTAACTTTCAAAACATCCTGACAATTTCCCAAGTTAAAAATAAAATCCTGTAAACGTGGGCTGGTCTTCCGTCAGAATATGACGTAAACAGTTTATTGTTGACGTAAAGTGACGTTTATTTACGCCAAACTTACCTGATACTGGCTGTCATTTAACATCCTTGGCAGTCGTTACGGGTAATCAGAAGCCAGTAAGTCTGACACCAGTCTTACCAAAGGGTTTGCCCGGGTAACTGGGTTGAGGAGGTCAGATAGGCAGTCGCTCTTTGTAAAACACTGGTACTCAGCTACATTCGGTGAGACTGAAAGCCCTGACATAGTTGGGAAAAGGTTCAGAAGATGAAACTTACCTGGTACGCATTGGTAGTGGGCTTCCAGATATTTGAGGGTATTAGGGCACGGGTCACCAAACATATTCGTGCTGGCTAGTATACTGCAGTTTTGGTGCATACTACATCTGTAAAAAGAGAACAAAACGATTTAGATTTGGACGATATATAAAAAACTACTTTATGTCTATAAGAAGGTTGTGTATGAATGTTGGTAATGAAAAAGAGATATCGAATAATTCCTTGTTCGAATTATTCTACTGAAGGATACATTAAATATAGAGTAATATTGATTTTTCTGTAACGACAAAAAAGGTGAGTAAATGTACTATTATTTTGAACTTTGAAGAAAATGGATTAAAGTAACGCGACGATATATGTATAAAACATTATTTCGCAAAATTACATACTGATTAAGTACAAAATATACTTGTAAGTACAAAAATACAAGTATAACGTATTCCTTCAATCAATTTAGATGTCATTTACATGAGTTAGGGGAAGGACTGCCAGTTTATTGGCAATCTCGCGGCCTAACGTTATCAACTTACGGACTATTTAATTTTCGGCAATTTTCGGCTATACTCGGGCGTTTCCGGACGGCCTCGGGTTAACGATTTGTTATTATCCAGTGTTTATGTTTAAATCGAGTTGGTTTAGTTCAATTATGGCGTTTGAAAGTTTTAATTTCTTCGTTATAATTTTGTAAGTTAAGATTAGTTAACATTTTAATATTGCATACTTTAGAATTAATTTGTAACTTAACAATACAATACAATTTTTTAAAAAATGTGTTTTCTCCACTAATAAGTCTAATTTATACCTACTTATTTAAAGAAAATAAGAACATTAAAAAAATAACCCGATTAGTCGAAAAGATTCTTTGAAGACATAAAACTTAATTTCTCATTATGGTAATCATATTAGCTACCATTTATGTTCATTCGCTTGTAATGAATATCGATTAGCATTATTTATAACAAAATTCTGAAATCAATGTCTCCTTTATAGACTCACGAATTTTTAGTCAAAATAAATAAATCTATAATTGGTTAATAAGTAATAAAAAAGTAAATAAAAAAATAATACGGTATAAAAAAAAAGGTTGACATCGTAAAAATTACATAAAACCTAACAAATTTGATATTTAATAGGCTGTTAGTGAAAACGTAATTTGGATTAAGTTTCGATGAAATAAATTATTCGGTTTTTCTTATTGAGTATAGAATTACTTGGCTCTAATGAGAAGGAATTGACGAGCTCCAAATTTGTTTTATTAGAAGAAAAATATTCGTTTGATGAACCAAATATAGGCTTTGTCAATAATGTCTCGAGAAGAACTGGATATAAACTATAAATATTTTAAATTGAGAAGTGATGATTTAAATTACATATTTATTAAAATTAGGTACATTCTGTGGCTAAATGGATACTGATTTGTAATTCTATGAAATCTTAAACCCTAAAGTTTTTTGACTTCTAACCATTTAAATAATACTACAACGTTATGTAGGTAAACCAAATAGTTAATAATTTAGCATTTATTTGAGATTATATCAGAGCTCGGATTATCAACAACAGCCACCACTATTTCACTTCGCCATATTGGATTTTAATATAATGACAATAGTTCAAAACGTTCTATATTTGAAATACCTATGTAGCTGCAAATATATTGGAATTTTGAATTCAGAAGCAAATGCAAGTACATTTTTTGAAGTTCTTTGGCCAATGGTATTTTATAATCAAAATTTAAACTAGCATTTTAATTATTACAGAAGATTTTTAAAATGTAAAGGCTTTATATCGAGCTTTTATGAAAGTTCTAATCACAAATATATAGCTGACAAATAGAAAACCACGTTAATTCCTCTTTCATGTCAAAACTACTTAACCGATATAAATGAAATTTGGTACCTACTAAGATACTGACACTATAGAGTCTGAGAAAATACCTACATAGGCATACTTTTTATCCAAGTGCGAGAAGCTCTTCGAGACTCGTACTACTTACAAGTAAGAAGCTATAAACGAAAGATATTCCTTCTCTTGAGAAACGTAACTTAAAAACTAGCTCAATACAAAATCTTACCTGCTATGTAAAACCCGCAAACTCTTCGTAGACATACAGTTGACACTCCAATCAGTGTTGCCATGGTCATTGCATATCGTGATGGAGAACCTCCCATAGTTCGCCCTGATGAGGTGAATGACCGAGCCTTCTCTGCAGCCGATCTTCAAGGTCTTGCCTTCGCAGGCGTATGCTGTCTCGTACCTTGGTTCTGTGGAAAAATGGAGATCAAATTAAGTATAGGTTTAAGTAGCAGCTTTTAGGAGATGTCGTAAAAAAATGTGTGTTGAAAATGTAATGTTTTCATATTTTTAAGAAGGCACTTAACGATGTAAAATAAACGTATTTTTAAGGCCATATTGTGTGTTCTTAAATATTCACTACCCCATTTGACTTTAGATTAAATTGGTTTCAAAAACTCTCAAAACCATTTTTTTTTGTTAGTTGATTTCTAATTTCGCTCAAAACGTACATATGCGTATTATGTGTAACCTTCGTTTACTCCTAAATTATCAAAAACATAACTAATAAACTAAGCGAAACCCGATTAAAAAAGCCGGAATAAAACAACGTAAAACAGGGTACCCGCTCCATCATACACAGACGCTCATTTTGGACTATGAGTCGGCGAAAATAAGTAAACGATCTGTCAGTGCTGCCATTAATTTATCCAGATTTATTATACGAGATCCCAACAATATGGCAACCCTAAACGAAACTCATGCAACATCCATAGAGGATTTAATTCGAAGAATATTCTAGACTAGTATTTCCCGCGGTTTCCCGCAAAAACTGTCTTTACGGGGATAAAATATAGCCTATGTTACTCGCAGATGATGTAGCTTTCTAATGGTGAAAGTATTTTTAACATAGGCCCAGTACTTTTTAGTTTAGGTATCCCTTACAAACAAAAATACAAATTATTCCTCTTGATAATATTAGTATAGAACTATAGACAGAAGAAGAATTGTGGCAATGTAGTTTGAGAGTAATAGTGAAGGGGCGTTATTCGCACTGCGAAAATGGAATCCGAAATTGATTATGAAATGTTGAGTCGACAATTTTTGTTTTGTCTTTCCTAGGTGTTTTAGATAAATGGGTTTACGTAACGATCCGGTCACAATATCCTTGATTGGTCTAATTGGTTTTATTTACGAACGCATGTTTTCGATGCCGCCATTTTGAAAATGTTTGTTATTTCAATTAGGTTTGTTTTCCTGTGATTGGATTGTTGGCTTTTGTTTTGTTTTGTGAATTAATTTGCGGTAAGTATTATTGGATATTGCTGTTTTTCAAAGCAATTTCGTGAATTGAATAAACAAATTTTAGCTAGCGTTATTGATCATTTTGTTACACACTACACGTACCTATCTATCTAAAATTTGAAAGCTATATCAGTTTACCAGATAGCTAATGATTTATGAAAGTTAGGTACATTTTACAGATTTAATTAAATCACATAAGTTCATTAAAATCTTCGATTACCACTTGAACATATCGATATACTTAAAGCATCATTCTCTTTAACATCGATTAATTACAAACGATTAAAATCGGATCTATTTTGAAATTCGAACCGTCCGCGTTCTTATTACGAAAATAAACGTCTCGAATAATGATGGGCATTTATTATCGACAAAACAAAATGTCTCGATGTATCGAATTATAAATTAAAGAGGGATGTAGCGTTAATTATGGGCTTTTAGAATTGTTGAGTACTACTTTGATGAATTTAATTGACGATACAATGACAATAATAGAAGTGTTTGTTGAGTTTTATGCGTTGACAGACATTTTTGACGTCCGTAGGTAGTATATACTTACATAGAATTTTTGTTCAAATTTTTTATTAATCAATGAGTCTTTAACTGAAGGATATTGCACTATCGATAAAGAAAACTTGATAACATTACTTATTGTTTGCGAGTTTCAGTGTGCCAAAATCGTCTGTAATTTTCAAATATTAAATTACCCAAAAAATAGCAAAAAAGGTCTTATATTTCACAATCAATTTATTTTTCTGCTCTCTCAGTAATTGGCACATTAGTGCTGTACCAAAAATCGATGTTTTATTTATCGACACTAGTGCTGTACACGCGAAACTGCACTTAATATAGATAGAACTAGATATATCAGCAAGTATTTTAAATCAGTAGAAAATAGCGGGTTTTATCGTGGCAGAATCGCTAGTCAGCCCTCTAATGGCAGGCTAGAGGGGTGTATAATAAAAATGATTTATTTGAGATGTCCAGCAACCCTGTTAGGAGTTGAAAACAATTTACAACTATTCCTTCGGTAGATAGGATCTAAAATAAGGTCTGAGTAGTTTTTTGTTGTTAAACTAGTTTTCTGTGAGCTGTCATGTCATGTCTTATTTATCAATTAATCAAACTGATTTACGAATTCAAGCAGTAGTAAAAGGCACACATAACAGGTAGGTATGTAGTTTCTGCGTAATTAATGTGACCATTATTAGCACAATGATCAAGAACTACAAGCACCGAGCCAGCAAAATTGAATTCCGACTTTAATAACACGTTAAAAAAAATCAGTTTTAATAATATTCCGCTCGTGGAAACGCTGCGCCGTAATTTAATTTTCAGCATATAATTAACTTTGTGTACACCGGCTTTATAACTATAACACAAATACTCTTTTGTATTCACCTCCTCTATTGTGCAAACACCCTTAATTCCCACACATGCACACCCCACGCACACAAAGACGTTATAATTACATTGCTACATTACAATTCCTTTTTCAAAGCCTGTAATTACCCGGGTTGGTTGCGCAAACTTATAATTATCACTCTATGAGCGTCTTATTCAGTCGCATTAAGGTTTAAAGTTGTATAATTAAGTTGTAGAGTATAATGGTTTGGTTTTATGGAGCCTTGTTGGGAATCGTGAGTGTCATTTGATAGTGATGTGAAGTCGAGTCGATTGAATTTCTTTCTACTTACGTATGTATCGAGTATGTGCGAAAGTACTAGGAGTGCCAGGTTTTCGTGTTTAAGTTGCGTGTGTAAGCATATTTTTTAATAGTACAAGAGATTAATTGACAAACAAGCGTTGTTTCATTCAAGCGTTTTAAAAATAAATAGGACAGCTATTTTAGTAAATACTACAACAAACGTCGCACCTTTATTCATATTTTTGTTTAGCTTGGTAGGTACCATATAAATAAAAGGTTGGCTTTTTATTGCCCAGCGATGAAGTATTGCATTTTTTTAAACCCTTGTTAGCTTTATGTAAGTTTTGGTTTTTAATGTAATTTTAGGGTTAACAATGTTCATATATTTTTTAATTAAAAAAAACTTAAGAAATAATTCAAATTCAGAACCACAGGATCCCCATCACTAAAGTCATTCGATACCCAACCGTCACACACGACGGGCGCCCGGGCGCACCAAACGATAGCTCCTCAATTTTTAAGCAAAAATATTCACAATTTCCACAGAAGTAAGCTCAAAATAATTAATATTTCGCCATATGCAACAGTATTGGTTTCCTAGTACATTTAATTCACTACGTCATTAATCGAGATCAGTGCTGGTTATTTCGGCGGGATTATACGGAATTTTATTAACAGAATTCCTGGTCGGAAACCGGTTTAGGGTGAAAATAATTAATGCTGATAGATTTTGGGGTAGAATTTTAATAGTAATGGCCTAGGTCGTATGTGTTTATTTCTGTGTATTTTTATTGTAGCTCGTTAGTAAAATTAATTGTCAATAAAAAATAAAACAGAAAGGAGTGTTTACTATAACTTTTATGCCACATCAAATTGAGGTCTTATAAAAATTCAAGACGACAATTTCCTTCGTTATTTTATAAATATTTTTATCGAAATATAACGTAATTATAATTTTGCCAAGTGATACGCTGTGGGAAGCGCGGTGACAAATTGAAAAGGGCTTTTTTATAGTATATTTTACGAGATCCCTAAGGATGCGATGTTTTCATATATTTCAGCGAATTTTCCTATAGTGGCAGGTTATTTTATTTATATTGCCAATAGAAAGGAAACTTTGTTACCGACACTTTGTTTAGAATTTAGAATGTCGGGGTTTAGATATGCGCTTTATTTTTGAGACTAACATGGAAGTGAATAAAAAATACAACTTTTTTTAAATAGTTTTTTTTTTCTCCGAGGTTCCAAAGTTTTTGGGTTTATGTGTATATGTTCCTAATATTTTCTATCAAAGCGATAAAGTAACAAAATTACATCGAAACGGAAATAAAATTGTTAACAGTTTCAAACGTCAAATACGGTCCACGGATTTAATTACAGATATTTGCATATTTTCTACCAAAACCCGGGTAGGTACGGTCAGTAACTGGACATTTTACCCTGGCTTTTGATTTGGTTAATGACCAATTTTAGGAGTTTTGTAAAAGTTTGATTTCAAAGCACCTTAATCGTGTATGTGACGAGAATATAATTTTTGAAAATATTTATGACATGTCATTGAACTTAAGTTTATACAATAGAGCTACTTATTTATTTACCATCAAAGATTTCAAAATAAATCCGTCGGCACAACCGCTCACCTGCACACATCAAGACGAACTGAAGTTGTAAAAACAAAAATCGAACGGCTACCATTGGAAATTTAAAAGATTTTACCGTTCGACAGTAAAATGGCGGAGTGGAGCGTCGAACAGAGCCTGGCTGACGTCCCGGCCGATCGATTCTCAAACTGGAGGAGACGTTTTACTACTTGTTTTACGAGTTACAAAATCGCAGCCCGATTCGGCGGCAACATAAGGAAATAGGAACGTAACTTGCTGTGTTCTGATAAAAATAAAGCCCCTGAGATTTGTTACAGGATCTTCAAGCAACACATAGTGAATGAGAATGCTTGCATGTTTTAGGTTTACGTAGATTTTGTGGCGAGTTAGATATGAGGTGGGTATCAGTGTTATTCTTATGTTCATGTTGCCGTAAAATGGTAAGTTTGTCAGCTTTTCTTGTATTACGATCTGAGCGAGACTTTTTAAGGCTCATAGACTGTCAAGCCAAGTTCAGACACTAATATGGTTTTTCAAACTTTTCTCAATAAATACTTTTAAAACTTATGCATCAGGGATTTTTCCATCTCAAAACCTAAAGTGGCCTCTCAAAACAACTTACTTGCAATATTATTTCATTGTCAAACAAGATTATACCGTCTGACTGGACATCATAACCTAATTGAGACATCCATACACCCTATTTTCATATCCCTATCTGTCCCCAACCAAATTCATCTTTAAAATCCTGGAAATAAAATCCATAATCGTATAAAACAATTTTAAAAGAAGCTGCAGTTGAAAAATGCTACCTGTAGTTCCAGATTTAAGGTGTAAAATTGTTTGTAGGTAAAAAAGAGGAAAATTTGATTTCAGTAAATCGTTGGCAAACTATTGCGACGGTGTTCGAGGGGGGGCAGAGGTAGTAAACCCTTAGGGCTTTTTTAACAGCTCCTCAGATATTATGCACCCCTGATCACGTCTCGTATGAAGTTGCTTCCTGTATGAACGGTTTCATTTTTCTTTTCTTTTTTTTTATTCGTTTGTTTGGGTGGAGAAGGAAAGAATGGTTGGTCATTCGTCTGGTATAATCGTATTTCCTGAATCCGCCTGTCTCTGCAAGCATGACTTCATTTTATGATAGCACGAGACCATGGGAAGGGACCACCCTAAATAATCTGAAGGACAATGGCTGAATACGAAATTTTGAAAACAGAATGGACGCCATTAAAAAGTTTTTGGACTATTTTCTTACAGCCCAACTAATTTTACAATCAATGTAATTAACTTTGAATTTTAAAACACAACACAACAATTGTTTGTAACTAAACTTTACGAAAACAATTATCTATGTTTTACATACTTTTATTGTCGAAAAAAACCTTCAGAACGACATTATCGTACAAACATAACATACCATCTATAGATATTAAAAAAAAAATATTTTTTCTTAAGTTAATCTCATAAAATCATTAAAAATAAAGTGTATTCCACACAATACCGCCATTGCACATGACTGGGTTACTTCACACCTATAGGGGAGGTGCAAAGGGGGTTGTCATTGGCAAATAAGATTTTTTCCTCAATCTAACCCCTGGGCATGAGGGTCCGGTTATACAATTTGTGAGGAAGCACCATTTGCAGTAAGTGTAGCAACGAGGTTTTGTATATAAATAAATAGGTGTACGTTTTTAGCTTTATCATACGATATTTTCACATTTTTTTTGGAGTTACCTAGCTCATTTTTCTATTGAACCACAATATATTTTTCAAAAAATATATATATCGTTAAAATTTTTATATCTGTTGCATACGTTATGAATATCTGAAAATAAATGTTACCTACTTCTAAATAAATATCTACAAAAATCTTTTCCATTTGTATACCATAAACTTGAAGTTATACCAACACTTTTCCTAGAAAATACTCATATAGCAGCAACAAAATATTTCTGTGACACTAGACTACCGTATAAAACCTCTAAAAAATCAACTATACCGGCTTGGTAAAATGTAGGAACTTTTTCCACTACTAGTCGTATCCTACATCCCAAAATTATATCTCAGACGCTTAATTTAAGAAGTGCTTCATAAATGAGGATGTACTGACAAAAATATGATTAGGTGTTTACAGTTGGTCTGTTAAGATAATAGCTACGATTGAATTTATGACATCAGGCTGGTTATAGAGAAGAAATAAAACGTCATTGTTATACAAGTCTTTTAACAAGGACAGGCTAGCTGTATGAAGCAACCTGTCTTTTGAAGGACCTGATGCTTTATTGGGTTATGATGATAGATAACGTTCGTACATGAAACAAAAGAAGTACGCAAGATTCTAGACGGTGATCTGTAGGTACCACCAACTTTCTACCTACCCCCGTGGGACAGAAAGCGTGAATTTATGCCTGTACATGTTAAAGGTTTCGCGGAATCCCCTGCAAAAACGATAAATAAAGCCGACTTTTGCGATATACAATGTGGTGCACTAAATTCTAAGCGGGTTGTAAGGACCCCCTAGTTTAAGGGTCTGCCCTCCGAGTCCATTGTCAGCAAAAGTGTTGGAATTGCATATAGATGTACTTAGGAAGTTTTTAGAAAGGCTATATAAAAAAGGTTATTTGGTAATCGTTTTAAAAATAGACAGAATGAGGTATTTTGGGTTTGGAATCGTATCCCAAAAATACGGATAGATAAATTGGTATATTCGTAAATTGAGGTAAATATCCAAAAAGGTAAATGTTGACATCAAATATTCTATCTATGTAGCAAATCAAAGAATTTCCAAAATAGCTGGGTCCAGTGGAATTCAGCCGTGGTTAAACTTTTAGTAATAGATTTAGTACATACACAGTTTAGCAAAAATTGCAATGCGATATAGGTACGCAAAAAATCTAACATCCAAAAATCTGGATTGACTAAACTTTTTGCAAACATCGTTAGCGATATGTCCACATGACTTGTAACGTAATAAAAATATATTTAAAAAAGTATAACTAGGTTTATTCATAGAGGTATTTTGTATTTCAAAATAGGACATAAGTAAGTAAAACTGTCAAAAAGCTAAAAATTGTTCAAAAGATGCCGTAAATGTTTCCTCTACAGGTGAACATCGGAGGTCTTTATAAATGACATTTTCAAAAGTATATGTAAAGTCTACACCCGGCATTTTACCGAACCTTTCCAGCTTTAATCGAATTATAATAAATTAATAAAAACTACCTTCCAACGCACTATATGCTAAAAATACTTTTAATACCAGTAAAAGTCTCACATTGTAATATCTACCGGTATGTAAGAAGCCAAATAAGTTTGTCAACCGCGACTGTAAGCGCTTTTAGTAACATATCATATTCCTACATTCTCTTAGTGCGTGCGAAAAAAGCTTAAACAGAAAAAAAACCACAGGAACCCTTGAAAATACGTTATACTGGATATCTTTTTCGTTTTTAATACTTGCTTTTCCACGTGGTTTTGTTCACATTTATAGTGATTTTGGAAGTATTAATCATACATGGTTAAGTTTTACATGGTTAAGCTCGTGGCTAAGTCAAAGCCGCGCGGATCGATCGATCATAAGGTTAAGCAACGCTTGGCGCGGTCGGTCCGTGGATGGGTGACCATCTTGTCATAATGAGTTCTTCCGTGTTTCGGATGGCACGATAAACTGTAGGTCCCGGCTGCCATTTAAACATCTTTGGTAGTCGTTACGGGTAGTCAGAAGCCAGAAAGTCTGACAACCAGTCTTACCAAGGGGTATCGGGTTGCCCAGGTAACTGGGTTGAGGAGGTCAGATAGGCAGTCGCTCCTTGTAAAGCACTGGTACTCAGCTGCATCCGGTTAGACTGGAAGCCGACCCCAACATAGTTGGGAAAAGGCTCGGAGGATGATGATGATGGTTAAGTTTTACATAAATAAGGATTGTACCTCTATTTTCTTTTTTATAACTTTTCCATTTGGTAATTTCTGTACAATAGTTTTTACATTCCAAGGTTACCGTACAGATTTTTAATACATTAGCTTGAAGAACATTTGAGCTGCCTTAACCATTAAGCAAACTTGAACGTAACGTCTACATCATACATAGTTTTCGGCAATTTTTTCCAAAATTTTCCGAAGACATGTTACAAAAAAATCCGATAGATTTTTCTCATTTTCCATAGGTGTTAACTGGCATAGCTGTTGTACAAAAAAGGTTTAGATTTTTTACTAACCTCGTGAGCTTGTTTATAGTTCGACCGACGAGTTTAAACGGTTTTTTTCCGTTATTGAATTCCTATCCAATCTAGTATCGGGTTCGAAATTTCCAACTAGTGATATTGTTCCTACCTAGTCGTGTTTGGTATTGAATTGTAAGGCTTCTAGTTATTTTTAGAGTGGTCATATTTTATTTTCATGATCAATTTTTGATAGCAATGTAATTTGTGTTAGGTTAGGATTTAAGATTTACCAACTTCACGTTATTCGATTTTTTGTACCAGTTTTGTTGATCTTACAAAATATATTTTTTTTCGTCTCTCAATTTTGTTTCGTCACATATCAATTCAAAAGTTCTTATCACACTCAAGAGATGCAAAAACGACCCTAAACTTTCACACCCTATCCCATTTCACTGGCCACCCCTTTAAGACCTCACCGTGATAGTAAAGAAACATTCAGATACCCTAGTACACACGACCGCATAATTCCGGCCCAGACTATATTACTGACCACTGGTATAAAATTACGACCACAGGACACTCGATACCTTTAGAAAGATCATGGAAAAATGCAGCATGACAACACTAACAACCTACTTATCGATACTTTGTACCTACTGGCTGTTCTCCGCGGTTCCTCTCGTAACCCGAGGAACTTTTTCTATCAGCCAGATAAAAATAAGCCTAAAACTGTCTTCAAGGTGTACCTTGACTCCATACAAAATTTTGTCTCAATAGGTTCAGCCATTTTGTTGTGAAAGTGTCACAAATAAACTTTTTAGCATTTGTAATTCATATCAATGTGTTCAGCGGTTCTAAGAAAGCGTAATATTTTTTTAAAATAAAGTAACATACAATTTATCGAATTTTTCAAATTAGTTAGAATGTCTGAGGCTCATGTAGGTTATTAGACGATTCAATAAGTTATTGATGAAAGAAGTCTAACTCAAATATCAATAAAGGTTGGGCTATTTTAAGGACTCATTAAGGTATATCAAACTGTCTGGCTATCAAAACATATCGGCCTTTTTGTAGGTTGTCATTAGTTCTTTATTTATTCTAAGGCTTATACTCCACAAAAAGGGAGCGATGTTTTTAACAACCAATAAAATGTTGATAAAATATCCACTAAGCAGAAAAATTGTATCGATTGTCCAAAAACTTTGGTGGAGTCTGAGCCTAAAAATGATTGTTTTAGCAATATTAATATAGCTTTTTGCAGCTTAGATACAAGTGCAATGCAAAAAGACAATATTTCAGACCAAGAAATATAATTTTATCCAGGAATTTATGCATCACTTCAACTTCAACTATGACAACTACTCACAATATTCGATACCTATAACATCAAAGTATCGATACCAAATCGATAATCGCTCGGATCGCACGTTATCATTGTCGCGTCTTCGTCTACACCGCAAATCGTTACATTTCTAGCTAACACAACACCCCAAGGACTGTGGATTGAATTACCTACAGCCACGGAGTAAGGAAAGTCGGAGATACCATAGATGGTAGGTCACGCGCCTCCTTCTAGGTCAAATTCGTACAGTGGACATGACAAAAACAATCAAGCACATACAGGTTTTTTTAGATATCTGTCAACGATTTTTGGTATTACAAAAAAATGGTCAGGCCTAAAGACGGCATATAAGAGCGAAAACAGTAACGTTTCTCGTCTCTCACCCGCATTTTCCGTTATGGCACCTCCGCTAGTAATTTTGTTCTCCGTGCTCCCAGCTATGTACCTCAGTCTGCATGTTCGTCACACTTGCCCGAAGGCTTTTATTAGAGGGGAGAAAATATTATTTCACACATTAGTACGCAACTCGTGAATTCCTGATGGTTGACGACAATGCCTTATTTTTCTTTTTTTTTCCTTCTCTCTTGAGATTTTGTTTATTTCGTGGCAGATACATATGTCGAGTTAGAATTGTACATATGTATTCGATTTGTGGATACGAAAGTGAAATGAAAAAATAAGGTAAACTTTAGAGTTTTTTTTTACTAAGAAAATTAACATAGTAAAAAAAATGTGAAACCCTAAATTACTTGCCTACTCAAAATAATGTGAGCTAAAATATTCCCTTAATAGTTCGGTGAGCTGCTTAATTGAGTAGAAATAACCTTGCTTTTGTTAGACGTACGCCTAATTAACGGTTACTGAAATAATCACTGAATATTCCAAAAGCTTTTCAATAAAAGATAATAATCACCACCTCCGCAGATTTTTTTTTAAACTTACAAAGAAACACAGTATTCATAAAACAACAAGACAAAACCGAATTCCAAATAATAACGAAAACCGTAAAAGTTTCTTCAGCGAATCGATACGGCAAACTCGATTACGTATCGGTCCGTTCCGGTTCTTCGCTATTTAGTGCTGGAACACCGGTTCCGGTGTTTTCGAATCGTAACTCACTTAAACCTTGTTTAAAGCGAACCTGCTTTTATTTCGCCAATCATTCCATATTGTACAATTATTGTGGACTAATCAAATTGTGGACAGCCAATACTTGGTTTGTTTGTAATAATTTTTTAAAGAAAAAATGGTAATTTTGATTGTTATTGCTTTTGATATGAAAATTTGGTTTCGCTACTTATTTTTCAGCGTTTATTTTAACTACAATTTCAGTAATATATATTCTTTGGTAGAACATTGTTTAGGGAATTAGCTACGAACAATTTCTGCCGCAAAGCAACGCTTCTCTGTTCCAGTTTGATCGGTATCTATGCCAGTTTAATTACAGACTGAGACATTTTAGCTTTGTCTATGGAAAGGCAACGCATTTCTGCAATGTCTCTGGCATAACAAATGTCTTAGAGCCACTGTGGCCACTTAACAACGAGCAAACTGACGGGTTAGAAACTTTAAAAATCTACTAAATAAATTTAAATTAAGAAAATAGTGTTCAAAATTTCAATGAATATAAATTAATAATAGTGTGAATACAAAAAAAAATATTTAAAAAAAGCGTGGGGTGCTTTTTAAGGTATTATCGAAATTAAAATCACTCTACTCATATCTGTCAATAAAATATTTATAACTATTGACACCATGCACCCCACGCTTTTTTTAAATATATTTTTCGTATTCACACTATTATTAATTTATATTCATTGAAAGAACACTATTTTCTTAATTTAAATTTATTTTCTATTTTTTAGTTCGGTTTTCTATAAAAAGCGTGTTTTTTAGTTTTTTTTTAACTATTATTTATTTTCTACTTTTTAGTTTTTTGTTTAAAGCTTTTCAGTGATACGAATAGTTGTCACTATCCATACAAGTGGGAAGTTCTCATCAATACAAAAAATACCTGTAAGTCCAAACGAGGTATTTTACATATTCAGTTGTCGAGTTCCCTCGATCATCAGGTCAGCTCCAAACCTTCACTGTTGCATTGGTCTTGTCAATACAAATAATTTAAGCCCAAACACGAGGTAGTTTACATATTCAGTTGTCGAGTTCCCTGGACCCTCTCTGGTCTTCATCATCAGGTCAGCTCCAAATCTTCACAGTTGAATAGTGCTTTTAGGCGTACACCTGAGTGTCAAGTTTTTACCCTATGTATGCCTACAACTTTCGAAGGTTGTCCTCGATTTCTCAGGGTTCCCATCATCAGATCCTGACCTGATGACTATGGGACCAACTGGCAGCTATTCCGAGTCGAACAAAAAAAGAATCACGTAAATCGGTCTATAAACCTCTGAGTAATCGATGTGTATGTGTAACCTCCTCCTTTTTGGGAAGTCGGTTAAAAATGGAATAATTTTATCAAATTAGTGTATTGTCATCGGTCCTCAATAAATCCACAAAGTTTGAACGAAATCTGGCCGTTTAAAGTGGGTCAAAATCGCGCCCAAAGAAGTCGGTTACAAACAAACTTACAAACATACAGGTGAAGCTAATAAAAAGCGTGTAAAATGGTCGCATTTGTATTGGAAACAAGATTTAATTTAAGTAGTTCCTACACGTGTCACAACTACTCAAATAAACCAACAAACACACGTTATTATTTGTCCAATGAAACACAAAAAACATCAAATCTACGAGGACAATTTATTCACAACCAAGATTTGTTTAAGGAAACGGAAATACGTGACTCAATCGACATTTCGTTACACTTGACAAAAGATGATTTCTAAGATGGCGACATGTCACGTCAAAAGGGCGGTTGTTTCCCGCCACTTCTCGAGGCTGACGTAGGAACCTTCTTTTTAACCGCACACGCAATTTCCTGGGCTTTTATTTTTCGCGAGCCCGCCGTCCCTGTCCCGACGCCATTATAAATGATATTTGGTACTGTAATGATCACTTAATCGAGGTGAAAGAAAGTAATTTGTTTGCAGCGTTGTTCTCCGAAATATTTTTTTGAGGCCACGCCATTTTGTGTTTATGCCTAATGCTAGACTCTTTGGTGAAATATGAGCGTGATAAGAGGAATTTCGTTCGCTATAATTATAATGGCTGTAGGTTATTTATAGTGAAAGAACTCGTTATGTTTTAATGGTGACCACTATATTACTCAGTGGGCGTGACCGACCGTTATACTAAAAACAACCCTATTTTTATAGTTGTTTATAAATCCGATTGCATTTTTTAACTTAGTTTTTTATGTAGGTTTGAATTACACGTTTCTTTTTCCCTATAAATATTTAATGGTATCTTACAAAATCTAACTATAAAGTTAAAAATTACAGACATTAGTTAAGTATCGATAAAAAATCTGGGATTACGAGGAGAGCACATTTTTAACGTTGGTCTTGCATTTATATCAGTAAGTTTTCCAAACATTTGACACAATTACTTAGGTCATGAGAATTGTTGCAGATACCAGGTACATTTTAGCACAAAAGCCAGGTACATTCATAAACTTACCACAGCTTAGCAGTCTACTTTGGTTAACATAAAAAATACGGTCCAACTAGAACCCTAAGAAAATTTAAAAGTCCAAGTGTAAATGCAGAAAGCAAAATTTATAGTACAATTCTGTACAATGATAGCAAGATTAGCCTGTCCTTTCAAATCGGATCGGAATACGAATCCAAGAAGATATATCCGTGGAGTTTGCACAAAAGAATTGGTGCGATATCGCGCGCTGTCGTCCTGCGGCGGCCATCTTGACACCGCATTCCCGCCAAAACGCTTGAATTCGAACGTCTCTCTAGGGATGTGTCACTTTTGAAACGTTTTCGTTCGATTCCCCGACATTTATAATCGCGTCGTCGTGTAGTCGTCGTCGTAGTCGTCGTTTTAATATTTAAGTTAAATGTAATATCATTAGGTATATATTATCATTATGTATCGTATAAATTTTACTTTGATGAATATATTTACTTCGATGATTAAATGATTTCTCAAACAATCAACCCTCAAAAACTTCATGTAAATGCGTGTACATAAACTGATTACGTCCATAACAAAATAAATGTACCCTTTATTTTATCAAAAATACATGTCAAGTGACGTCACACAAGCCGTCCAGAAAAAGGCTCATGTAAAAAGTTGCGTGGATCAAAATAAAGCGTTGAAAAAATCTGCTTTGTGCAATCGGAGCGATAACAGCATTCCTGACTCATGTAACTGGTTCGCGTGACTCGCCTAAATAAAAAAAAATACACCGCCGAGCGAATTTGATACAGTGGCGCACTTAACTCTTAATATCTTTATCTAAATCGTACCATAAACAAGGAGGACAAATTTTTTCACGGGAATCCGGACACGACAACACTAATTTCGGATTTTGAACGGCCGTTCTTATTTCAAATATTTTTGTTGTAATTTTTTTAATACGAGTGAGCATTTTTGAGGTTACTTTCCAACCATGAAAGAACACTGGCTTTATTTCTATTTTCGCTCAAAGTCGATCGAAAAACAATAAAGATATGAACCCATCACATTTCGATTTACAAGGGAGAACGCTAATGCGACTTAACGTAAATACAAATGAAAATTCTAATGTATTCGATGAAAACGAAACGATATATTGGAGATTACATTTTCCGATACTTCCGTCATCATTACCTGCTCAAATCACCCGTAAACTTAGTATTATATACTTTGGCAAAATATTTCCAAGATGACGAGCAAAATACACGCATCTGTTACAAGGATTTTATTAGCACGATTTACAAAAAAGGGAAAAATTGGACCTCATTCAGAGTTCTTTAGGCCCGAAAAAATCTTGTGAGAGAGAAAAACAAAACTATATATTAGGGAAACAAGCTATTAGGCCTTTCCCGCTAGGTTACCTAACTAGCCTAAAAACGTCCAATCCGTCTGACGACTTTTCCTATTGGATTTTCCCGCCATTTTAACGTAAATTTCGCCATTTTATTGAACTCGTTTTGGTAGATTATGTAAGTTATTGCGCGTTTTGGACCGCTATGCGATTTGAACCGACCGATAAGCCAGTCTGCGATTTCAGAACGTTAATGCGTGACACCGAGTATTTTTGGATTCGTTTCAGACTTGTACTTGATGACTGATATCTTCATTAAGTTTTGAAGGTCAAGAAGAAATTGCTTTTATGTTTATTTTTTGAATGTTCAATATAATATCTTGAACGCTTAATTAGCCAGGCAAAAAGGTTCGAAGAGCCAAAATATTTAAATCAGAATATATTATGAAGTGTAACAACCTCATTTAGAAACCTTATTACACATAAGTATACAATATTACGATAATCGTTCAAGTAACACTTGGTGCAACGTACTTATTTTCACAATAATCAATTTAACACAGTTCACGCGAAAGGTTCGAGTTGCCATAATTACCGTCCGGAGGCGGGAAGATTGAAAAAAGAACAAAAACCCAAAATGGCGGCGATTCTCCCGGAGCCGTGACTCTCAACATTTTGTCTCTGGTCACGAACATCATAAGCTCGAATCGTGCACACGCTAAGGGTCTTTTGGTGTGAAAATACGATATAATTTTGGGGAAATAATCAAAAACGGGTTCGCGTGCCCACGGGGCATTACAGAGCCCCACCCGGCATGTTAATGTTGCCAGTACGTATAACCACGGCATGTATGTAATGAGCCGAGGAAAATTGTGTTGCCATAAAAATAATTGTGTTTCCTACCACCCTTCTTGTACGTCACTCGATTAACCCCGGCGCACTAGATCTAGTGATATTTGCATATTGTGGATACTACACTACACTTGTATATAGAACAGGCTTATATGCTTTATTATATTATGCTTTTGAAACGAATAAGGTTGTTTACACTTAATACCTTTACCATTACGTACATAAGAATTTTTGTACTACGTTTCTGGCGAATTTTTTAACTGTTGTGCTCAGATTTTCATGGACTCTATTATGGGAGATTTATTAACGGAAGACAGTGCGTTTAACATTTTTATAGACGCGTTAACTAACGAAGTATTCAGATTAATCAATTTAAGTATCGTTTTGGTTTCCAATTAAAACTCGCAGTCTTTTAATCAAAGGGCGTTTGCTTAGTAAATCGATGTTTTACACTTTCACCGTTTTCAAGAACAAACAAACGTTAGTATTTCCGTTATGTTTACTGTTTATAGTTAAAATTTAACTCCCTTTTGTGACTGTTTCTGTTTTGTGTTAGGAGTCAGTTCGATGCGTTTGTTTAGCGTGGGATGCCCTTTGTAGTTACAAGATTAGATTCTAGTTAATTAAATGGAATGCCTACATGGGTTTTGTACATTCTAAAATAAGCTATGGACCTGTTAACGTCCAGTTTTTTTTTAATTCATAATTTATTTATCGCAAGTACTGTCGAGTTGTAAATTACAGTGGTTTCACTTGATAAGAGTGTGTAAATAAAGGAGCTGTAAATACAGAGTAGTAAAAATTTGACTAGATCTTAAAATAACCTTCCTTGATAATATGTTCTTTTTTATTCCAAAACATCGTGTGCACCAAACCTTAGGCCGAGGCGACTCGGAAGCAGTTCACTACGTAAGTGGTATTTTCCAGCAATTTGATCGCCCAGCGTGCAGCCCGCCTAACGCCATTACACGCATGATGATAGCCTTCAGTCCAAATAGTGTGGCTACAATATTATGTAGGAAAACCATAGGAACTTAAAAAGATTAGATTTTTATCTGTAATTATAGTTTATGTCAAGAATGTAGCGAAAATTCGACAATACATTGTATGTTTCCCGGTTTCCCGTTCAAATTTTTAACTCCTCACGCAAAAAGAGGTTTGTTATAACTTTGATAGCTATATGATTGTCTATGGTACCGTAGCTGTCAATTGGATGAATGATCAGATGTAGTTTATTTCAGTTAGAAGCTGGTTTTCCAGCGTTTGTAAGTAGATTAAATGGTTTCATAATAGCGTTTTCAAAATAATAAAAGCTTTTATTATATTAGCTAGAATTTAGAATTATATTTTATTACTCGCAAATGATTAACAATACCGTTCAATAGCTTGACAACACAACAAGAATTTAATATTAATCAAAATAATATGCTCATAAAGCAAATTAAACTGAACATGTACGTAATTAGAATTAATACATTATTGAACTCCATATTCCAATCCTTCAAACAAAATATAATTAATTTGATTAGCTAAAACCAATACAAAATATATCAGCAATGATTGTTATACACATAAATTAATTTCCTTTGGTCAACCCTGCTACTACCGCGGTGGGACGTTATGTCCCAAACTTGCAATAACTGTAATAAATTACAAACCAATCCAAACTTCTAATAAGATGTCTAGAGATTTCATTGGCTCCCCACTCGTAAAGGTCGTGTGGAATGTAAGATTATCGTTAATTTAATTGAGTTCGCAAACACTTGTATTTAATCAGTTTAACTTGTATTGGTGTTGCGTTGAGAGGTTCTGAAGACGATTTTGGTATGTGTAGACTTAATTTTATTACGTAAATTACGGTGTATAAATTTCTATGAACAATATACGCTATAATACACCTTTTAACAAAAAAAAAACAATGATTAATGTCTTCAATATCAACTCAATTGCATGTACCATTTTTTTGTACCACATCAAAAAGTTTCCAAAAACAATTAAAATTCCTAGCCAACCATTAAAAATTGTACATAAGATGCCATTATACACCTTACATCAAACAATCGAGAAACAGAAACACTCACACAAAAAGTGCACTAGAAAATAATTTCACTGGAATTATTCACGAAAAAAACGCCATCAGACGAAAAATTATACCCCTAAAAACCATTAGCTCACATACTGCGGTGCATTGAAGCAAAGTGGAGTGGGGGGAGTGAAGTAGGGGGGCGAGACAGGAAAGGGGATTCAGACTGAGGGGGAATAATCCCGTAATTATCAGCTTAACTCTAGACGACATTTGCAGGTGGTAGCTGCGTTCAGGTGTACCAGTGCGGCATTTTAGGGTTAGGTTGACAAATGTTGCATACTGATAATTGATTTATAGGAGCTTTGGATGATAGGGTTAGGTTTTGGTCGCTTTTGAAGATTCCCTTGTTTCTGGATACGTAGTAGGGTGATTGTGGTGTTATAATACTTGGATTTTAGGGGTCATATGAGGAATAAAAGGATATGGATAATGTATTGTGGTTGAAGGTTCAATTGCAGGGGTGTAATACTGGTTTTTGTTTTACATTTCATTTTGCGAAAGAAGATTTTTTATTCTAGAGATTTTTTGGATGTAAATTATAGGAAATGTATGTCAATTTAAATAGGGTTCTTCCCATCGTTATATATCCTGTTTATCATGCAATTAAAACTAGCTTTATTCGGTATAGTAAAACATTAATTTAAATCCAATACACGAACTAAAATTATTTGCCATCATTAAAGACTTTGGACGGTGAGCAAGTAATGATGTAACGAATATTCGAATTCATGTATTTCAGAAATGAAAATCCATTTTCCATTTAACCTTGTTAATTGTTTTTTCATTTGATATTAAATCAATATCATATAGGTACAGGTAGTCGTCTTATGACTTTTTTTTTGCAAAAATGAGATATTATCTCGTGAAAACACTAGATGTAACTTGCGACAAAAGTAGCTTATCGCCATCTCCATGTTACTATTTTATCATCACCACTGTACAAAATTTTCATTATCACCACTTCGCAAAATTTCATCCACATAACTTCAGCTGTTTTTTCCCAAAAGCGTATCAAACTAACTTACTTTCCCATTCACAATATTAGCAAAGATTTCACATCTAATTTCTTTGTCTATTAATAACTTCTTGTTAAGACCTAAAATGACTGAAAACCCTCGTTGTTTTCCTTTCATAAGGGAAATCTGTGATTTTAACTGCCCGGGGGATATACGTAGGACGGTTTTCGTCCAAAATTTCGCCCGTTTCAGTATATTTCTGCTGAATTTTGGCGTGACTTAATAACATGCTTCTGGACAGTATGTTTTGCCGTGCCTGGCTTAAGCTGATGGATTTGCAAAAGGATACAGATAGATTATTACTATATTGTGGTGGTGTTTACTTGTTTTTTTGGAGGTAAATTGGATTATTTTTTTTAACAAGTAGCTTTTTGTAATCTGTAGGTAGATACCATAAATTTTGAATGCTTCCTATTATTTAATTTTTATAAATGCGACAAACACACGCATATAATCAGAAGATATATGCACGTTTATTACTCTTTCACGCGAAAACTGATTTTGATGAAACTTGGCAGTAACACAGCTTTAACATCAGGCTCACTTTTTATCCGGGTGCGGGAAGAAGTTCCCTCGTAACACTGCTGAAACCACTGGTAACATCCAGCTTTAAAATAAAAGTCGAAGCAGTTTACAACATTATTATTCAACCATACACGAGCAGAGCCGCGTTGTAAACTTGTTAATGACAAGTTCAGGAGTAGGTACATATCATCTTTGCTGAAAGGCCTCAGATACTTTGTGAGGCTTTTAGCCCCTACTAAGTATGCTGAATCTTATAAAAATAATTTACTTTGGACTAACTAATATAATTTATTTTTTAAAAGATGCTTCATTTTCACTTTATTACTTGTGTAATTGCAAAGAAATATTTAAACGTAGATCAAAACTTTTCAACAAACTTAGTTTTATTTTATAGAATCTATTTTTATCCCCATTTCTTTAACTTTGTATATTTGTGTAAACAGTATTACTATTTAAAACACAAAATAAATCAAAACAATTATTATTTAAGATGAATGAAATAAGTTTCCATTCTTATAGTTACTTCGTAAGTCGACTGAACTTACAAAATGTAATCATAACTCAAAAATATTAAGTCTTAACTTGAAATGTAAAGCCTAAAACAACCCAGGTAGGCCCTTATCTCTAACACCTGTTTTCTCTCGACTGAAATTTACTAATAAAGTCATAAATATAACGGCGTTGTATGGTAGGGGTTTTGTAAACAATTGTTCCCTAAAATAATTTGTACGTAGAAGTTTTCAGACTAGCTTGACAGCCGGGATTTTCGGCTGAAACCGCTGAAAACTGGAGGCTGGCAAAAAATTATGATGTGTTGCGTTTGATGAAATGAAGATAAGTATGTGGAATGTTAAGAGAGTTATTAATATAGAATTAAAAGATTAACTTGATAGATTTAATGGAGTTTTTTTTATATGTGTTTTTGGGAGTAATGCGGTTTTATTTTTATAAGATGTTTAGTGTATGTGTTACCTGCCTATACCTACTTAGTTAGCTGATTTCTAGATATAAGGTTTTGACGGAAAGGGAGTTTTAATATAATATAATTTATCTTCGCAATTATGAATTTACCTTCCGCCAAAAAATATACAGTTTTAGATCCTTTAAAAGTAATAGATACAGTACAAAAAATAACCAAAATCCAGTCCAAACCATACATTTACTATCGAAATAAATATTCAATAATAATTTATCCAAAACCAAACCGTGGCACAGTTAAAACGATTCCCATGTAACCATGTCGGATAACGTATGGACCATCGCATTTTAATACGGGATTTATCTACTCTGTATTAATATTGAAACTTCGTACAGACGAATTTATACCCTATCTCTATAACCATACAGTTCAAATTCCTGCACATCTTAATCAGATGTTGACATGGCACACCGGCAATTGATTTGAAGCTTTATAGTTGTGAAATATAAGGTTCAAAATTGTGTGTGGTCAACAGGTGACCAAAGAAATGGTTCAGTTATGTCATAGTAGATTTTTGTGGTGGCTGTTGAGTAATGCAAGGCCAGGAATTGGATGGGTGGGCGTTTAAGTATGATGCAGATGATTGAGGAAGCTGTAAAATGTTTAGAAGTTATGCTTCCAAGATAATTTTGGAAAGTGATTTATATAGGTTTTGTGGTATACTTTGTTTTATACTTATCTTAAGCCGTTTTATGTTGTAAAGGTGTTGATATCGTGAAGTATTGAGAATAATGTCTTACCTGAAAACAAAAAAAAATGAATATTAGAACACACTGAGTAATTTCAAAAAAAAATACAAATACTAGCATAGTATATATCTAATATATTTATTTAAATTAGGTAGGTTAAGTTCTCCCTAACCGGAAACTAAAGTGTCGCCCGATCAAACTACCGGCCGACTAAAAGTTTGCGGTCTGCTATCTTTGTCAAGAATGTAGTTTTTCATTGACAGCTTTTTAATCTAAATAACTTGAGCATCACTTCCAATTTGTATGTCGCAACCACTTAGTAAGCTTTCGTGTGACATACATACTTAAAACGTGAGATAACTATATTAATAAATTACTAGACACTCTTTCCCGTAAGTACTAAGGTAATGTCAGCAGAAAAAAATCTTTTCCAAAACATAATATTTTTTTAACATCGTTTTAATTTGAAACACTTTTGATAAATTTTAGAGATAATTTTAAGTATCGAAAAGAAAATCCAACTCGCACTTGGCCGATTCTACATGTTAATTCCCCGTGAATGTTCACAAAACGTGTCTCCACACTTGTACCAAATAAAACTACACAATAAAAAAACACCGCAACACCTATGAAGATATCCACCACAAATGTTTTATTAAACAAAATGACAAACTAAAAGCACTACTTAAAATTCACCTAGCCACAATAAATCAGCTTGTATTAATTAAATACTTTTTTCTTTGTCACCGGTACGAAGGGCTAAGAGCTTGGCCGTATGTCATAATGATGCATAGCGTCTGCGGGTTTCATACATTATTAATTACAAAAAGGGTGACTGAAATAACAGATGGTTTTACTTGTGAGAAAGACAGGAATGGGGCATGATGACCAAGTTGCTCCTGTATAGGCCAAGAGCCTGTGACTATCAGAACTACTTTACTACATAGTACAAAACAAAGTCGCTTTTTCTGTTCCCGTGTCCCTTTGTACGCTAAAATCTTCAAAACTATCCAACCGATTTTCATGCTTTTTTTAAAATACATAAAGTGATTAAAGGTTTATGTGTATAACTAGCTGTTGCTCGCGACTTCGTCTGCGTGGGCAATATAGAATTTTCGTTTATTTAATCGTTCATTGCTCAACCCCCGTAGGTGATAGCGTGATAATATATAGCCTATGTGTTGAAACAGCCCCCAGGTAATAGTCATGCAAAATTTGATTTAAATCCATGCAGTACCTTTTGAGTTTATCCGGGACAAACATACAGACATACAGGCAAACATTCTAAAAACTACATATTTGGGTTCAGAATCGATTATGGATCACCCCCAAGTATTCTTTTTAAAAAATATTCAATGTACAGTTTTGACTTTCCTATCATTTTATTATATGTATATAGATAACATTCATTAAATAGTGGGGAAATACTGTATTCCCGTGCGAAGCCGGGGCGGGTTACAGTCGCATCCTCCTTTTTATTTAAGATTATATCAATATAGAACACTTTTTCTATCAACTGCGTAGTATGATATAGGTAGATGCTCACATAGAGTGTCAGCTTTTATAAAATAACGTAGGTCTGGCAGTCACTGGCTCTCGACCTAGTCGGCGAGTTTCACCAAGTTTGGACAATAGGGTCGTGAATCCGCGATCGTGACAAAATGTGCGAGTATCTAAAACTCTGGACATGTGTGTACTTTAGTTTAGTTCGGATTGTCAAGATAGAGGGTTTTATGTATATTTGATAGAGCTTGTCCCTTGCAACATTAATTTGGATAAGATGTTTCTGCATTAGTAACAAACTGAAGTTTGTTTACACGCAAACAAGTTGAGGAGCTTTATCTATTAGGATTTTGTTAGTTAATGGGTTTGTGGAGTGGGGTGTGACACGATTTTTTTAGATGGGCCTTTGAAAACATAAAATCTTCTCACGCTGTGGGTTAGCATCGTGAGGGAGTGTCAGACTAAAACGCATAATGTTCCTTCGTAGGCCTTTTATGTACCAGGGCCATGGTAACTCTTCCGAACAATCCCGCAGCCCCGTTCTTGATGGGTCTTATTAAATATCGACAAAGCACTTGTATTAAAAAATATTATCAAAATTGTTCTGTAATATCGATAAAACCAAAAACCACATAAGCCCAACACTATGATGACGTCAGTAGCAAATATGTACCTTAATGAAGGTTGTGCGCAATAAATAAAGAATTCTCCGCCATCTTGAATTTTGTTATTAATAATAATAGTTACAGTTATGAGATAGTTACTCTGGTAATTTCTTTTGTTCATATTTATTGGCTGTTCGGTTTAGTTCGACCCAATATAGGTACCTACGAGGTGAAAATTCTTTGTTTTACGGCAGAAATAAGCGGTTTCTTTGCTTTAGTGTTGTCGTAATTATTTAGCTGTTTCTCACCTGGTTTTAGTGCGAACGTTTTCCAGGCTAATTGGATAATGTGGCCGTATTTTGGCTAGTCCAGTTTTATGGTATGGAACGTAAATTATATTGTGCTGTATGTATTTCAAATGCCAGACCTTGGTGGTGTTTAAGGTTGAAAGAAAAGAACATTATAACCTAAAGAAGTTTTCTTTTATTCAACCACTTATATTGTCTGGAAATGTGATTAGGTGGCTATATTCACTGAAATTTTCCCAGTGGTGAAAGTACAATAAAATACATAGTTATATTGTTTCGCTACTGGGCAAAAACTCTATATATTACGTGAAAAATACTATATTTAATGTAGTAAGTAATGAATATTTAAAGGTTTTTCTAACTATGTACATATATGTAGGTCCTGAACTGTGTCCGTAAAGTAAGGGCGGCATTATAAATTCATGGTAAGATGGCCTAACTCGTTATGGCGGGTAGTTCACCAAACGTCGTACTTCAATTAGTTTGGGAACTACACATAGATCTTTGCTGTCAATAGAAGTGGCAACGATTTAATATTACCAGTATTTTTTGAATAAATAAAGATGAAAGCTCTCATGACCTATATGATGATCTGTTTATTTACCAAAAGAAGAAATATAAAATAAAATATAAAATATGTACTAAATTAATTTAGCTAAGTCAACTGTCATGTGGTTATTGGGCGCATTGTTTTGTCGCTCTAAGCTGCTTACGTACTTTTAATGCTGTTTATTATTTCATTTAATGTTCATAATTATACATTTGTATTCAAGCCTTTTGACCTTATGTTAGACTAGTAAACCAGCCTAATATCAATGCATTACGTCCCAATAAAAAATCTGACCTCATCCAGTATTCTCTATTCATTCATAAATCTATGAATTGTGTATTTTGATGTTTTAGCTTTTAGCCAAATTGGAGCGGCTATCGACGTAGCCGGATCGTTACAGTTCAGAGTACGATGGCTAAACTTGGACGGGATTATGATTGAATTTTAGTATGGAGTTATTATGGTATCATATTTTTTGTTGTCTTATCTGTTGGTTACTATATAACACATCTCCGAAAATGCTAACCAGTGGTTGTAATATCGCGACTTGCTCAACTAATTAATTTGATGTATAATTTTTCAGTTGTGTTAGTATCCAATGCACAAGCTTATGAATAGCCTCTGGATCTGGGTTAAGAAGGTCAGATAGGCAGTCGCTCCATGTAAAGCACTGGTACTCAGCTGCTTCCAGTTAGACTGTTAACAAGTTTGGGAAAAGGTTAAGCAGATGGTGACTTTGGGGTAACCGACGGTGTATGAAAAGCGCCAAATTAGGTATATTATATTTGTTTATAGAACCATAAACTATGTTCCTAAAACTCCCACCTTCATTTACAAAACCAATGACACCATTGTTCAATCAGAAACGCCTAATTTTAGTCTACCAGGAATTTTCGCTCAAAAAAATGCCAAAAATAACTCGAAAGGGTATGGATATGTTTGGGACATTTTACAGGCGACGTGGCCTAACCCTTCTGTAGTGCCGGTTCGATGTCCGGGCTAAATAGAGCGGGAAATTCTACCCCTTCCCCCCTCCACCTTAGAACATTGTGTTATACCATGCGTAACTTAAAGGGAGGCTCACCATTTTTATGCAAATTATTATTGGCGTGCCAATATTGGATTTGTTTATTGAATTATAGGAAAAATGCTTGGTTTTTTGGTTTCAGTTTTTAGAAGTGATGTTCTTGATTCAGCTATGGTTAATTTTTCGCTGTTTCGACAGCTTTTATGAAAAGCATCAAGGATTATATCCATGCGTTTAGCTCATCAAAATCAGTCCAGTCTTATCGTGAAAAGACAGAGTTTCTTTCATGTTTATAATATATATTAGTTTCTTTTACTGTTTTTTTAGTCACCATAAAAGAAAGTGGGTTTTATTCTACCGCATTACCATTACAAATTCAATTTTCGTCGCCATCTTGAAAATACGGTAACCATGTTGTATTAAGGTGACAATTAATCTTGGTCGTCAATTGTTTTTTCTATGACCACAGATAAAATACATATTGTGTACTCTCCTACACGTTTTTATAAGATGATAGATTAGATCGACTTTAAGGTCATTGACCGGTGACCATAGAGATATTTAAATCGTAACTTTTAATGTGGCCATCTATCATAATTAAGTGAATAACGTTATAGATTATTTTGACGGGTTTATGGCGAAATATAGTCGTTGTAGGTGAGGTCATAAGTTCAATTCGATTAGTGAGAAAATTGTCTATTGATTAAAATTGAATATATATAAGTGAAGACTAATATCAATTTAGTTCATTGAATTTATGGCACTTGAAAAGTTAGTTTTTTTTTTGTAACAGACAGGAATAATTTTATTTCATTAACATAATATGTATGAAGCAATTCAATCTTAAAAAATAATACTTAAGAATTATTTTGTGTTATATTTTTTTAGGACCAAAAATTAATATAAAATGTACCTACCTAATAGTAATAAATAGGTTTAAGTCACCATTATTTATCTAGGGTCTTGTCCAACCAAAATACACTAAACAGCAAATATTAGCATACCCAAAACAACACATACAGCATCCCAAGATATATCACTCTTCAACCTCAAAATTTAGTTAAAGTCATCTCACAAGTTTTACACCATAGATCATATGGTCTAAACCTTAGAGTTTACCATGACTGATGGTGGGGACCACGGTAACCGCACTGATTTACTACTGTTAAACCGGCTCGCATAGTTTAAGGGTAATACTGCTAGTAAGATGAGCCAACTTGTTGGGGAATATGTTGGGTGATTGGAAGGAAAGGGATTTTATGTGACGTCTTTTATGTAAATTATTTTAGACACACAAAAGAGTAATAGTAGAATATCTGAATTATTATGGTATTCTATAATGCAGTTGTAAAAGTAAATTATTAAACGTTCATTTGTAAAAGTTCATTCAAAGACGTATTTTATTCGTGAGACATTTTTCCGAAGGAAAAATTATCACACGATAATTCAATGTTTCTTTTTTTATTTTGAAAATAACACAGGTTTTTTTTAATAATAAATGAATGGGTAATATAAATACTCCACTTTTGCTTTCTCAATGACTCCGTTATTTATCTGGCAGTGAGTTTTATTAGTACTTAAGTATCACAGTATTCAACATCCTTACCGCCAGTGTGTGGGATATTTAAGCCAAGTTTAATGACCCTCTAAGCTTTGTCATGGATACTTGTACGTACAGTCAACACCAGATACTAGATATATTAGAAGTAGAAGCATCATTTACGAGATAATGTTGTTCTCAAGTGTTTTTAAAGGTTGCAACTTGAAACTTATTATTTCTTTGAACTAAATTGTGTGTTACTACAGTCTTTTGTTATGTCGACATGGTTGAAGTAACTTCATCATCATCATCTCCCGAGCCTTTTCCCAACTATGTTGGGGTCGGCTTCCAGTCGTCTTGCAGCTGAGTACCAGTGCTTTACAAGGAGCGACTGCCTATCTGACCTCCTCAAACCAGTTACCCGGATGAATTAACTCATTTGCTATTGTGACAGTCTATGACTTAATACAAAGTTTTTCAGTAATACGGATTACTGCTTAGCTTAAGCTATTGATAAACTTTAGAAGATTATTTTAATTTAATGAAAAAAATAGGTGCGACAATGATTCCAGAGTCATTCTTCAGGAATTAGAGCCATAATGTTAACATTAGTCCATAATCGTAACTTTATGACCAAATTCCTAAACTGTTATGTATGTCTAGTTTCATGCTGAAAGTTTTACATACATTCAGAACACCTCATATCCTACTGCGTAAAATTTAAATGTTCCAGGTAACATTAAAATGTACCATTAAAAACCATTGCAAACACCATTACACTTTATTCCCATCAATATCTATGTACACCATCAGTTTGTCCGTTTGTACGTTATTGAGAATACATTGTTGTTCTATTGTATGTTAACTTACCGAGTGGGATCAGCTGAGATATCGGGCCTTACATACAGCGTGGTGTTATTAAATATGATGTTGAGTTTGTGAATTCTTTAGAATATATTAGATTTGTAAAGTCGAAATTTTTCATTGCCGGGGCTGCGGGTTGTTCGAAAGAGATACCGCGGCCCTGGTACATAAAAGGCCTATGACGGAACACGACGGTTTTTAGTCAGTAAGAGTCTGACACTCCCTCACCGCTGCTAACCCACAGCGGGAGGGGTCATTTGATGATTTTTGACGTCGGAAAAAAAAAAAGGTATGGCGAAATACCAGTAGCGAATAGAGGACAAATTATACAAATCGGAACCAACAAGAAAATTGGTTATTTTTATCTTATTATAATGGGTAATTTGCACACCAAAAATGTAAATATCGATGCTTAGAATGTACCATTGTACAGCCTGGCCCTAAAATTACTACAGGTGCCTATAAGTCACATACTTTTAGGTATTTACAACTGAAACAATGAACAGGGTTTCATCCCAAAACAATATCCCTTAATACCAATATCGATTCATACTATACAGCAATGTCCTTGAATTACAAGGAACGCCTTATATCATTCTAGCTCACAATCATACCTTCACGAAATAGTTTTTCTCACAATCCTCCATTTAATTCCCGACCTTCAATCCTCCCTTTGTGTGGTCCTCCCATAAATCCCTCTTGCCACTACCATTCATCGTCTTTGTTGAAAACTTTCTATTCTAAAAGTGAATTGGGATCTGATAAGGGAAGGTAATGAATACTACCTATTGTTTGATAATTAATTTCTTCATTAACGTCGTTTACACCTGCGAAGTTGGGTAAGTTGGTGCCACCATTATGTGTAATTAATGAAATTAATCGCCTTATCTATTCAGTTTTTGGTAGGTGACGCTGGGTGTCGTAGTTTGCCTTTTGTTTGGGAACGTGATGGGACCCGAAGTTGTCTTCAATGGGCTGGGTATGTGCCGCTAAGTGCTGCTTGATTTAAAGGGCCTCGTAGGGCCTTCAGATGTTATAGAAGCCTTTTCAGGTATTTTTGAAAGTACATAGCTACATAGATGACATCATCTTTATGTCAATACTGATTGCCTACAATGTATTCGGTAGAAAAATGTTTTAAACTATGTAATAAAAAAACTTAAATCCACACAAATATCATAACCGAGACAGTAAGGGTTACTTTCTGTCTGTCGCCCTTTCAGTCCAAAACTACTGAACTGATTTAAATAAAATATTGTACACAGACAGCCTAGAGCCAAAGAAAGGATAAAAACAAAAGCCAGTAATGACATACATATATTACCTACTCGCTAAAACTATGATTTATTTAGAATTATCGGTACACAACATGTCAAGCCACTCAGGTTTTTCATACCTCTCACTTTTCGAAGATACCAAAACAAAAACATACGCTGTTCCCAAAACATGGCTTTTATTTTGCCAAAACACTTTTCTAGTCTCTTGAATTTATATCCTGTTGACTTGTAAGCCTAATAGAAACACAATAACTTGGTGTTACGAGAGATTTTTGGGAAGCTGCCAATATGGTTTTATTAACAGATGCATACGTGTGTAGATGGAATATATGGTTTAGAAGCGGAAGATTTTGTTATAGAATATTGTTTAAAACATAAAAAGTATTTTGGTAAAAAAATAAAAATCTAAGTTATAAAACTGAAGAGTTTGTTTGCTTTGTTTGAACTATCGACGAAACTAATTGTCCGATTTGAAAAATCTTTTAGTCCAAGGTATCCCAATTCCGTCTGTAAAACTTTTAACCAGGTGCGCGGAATAGTTCTCATGATATGCGAGTGATACCGCGGACAAAAGGTTGTAGTTTATAATATAATTATCGGAAGTCTAGATCACCTCTTACATTATTATTTACACGTCTTAAGAACCGGTAACTAAATAAAGCTTTAATTTACAAAATCTAGTTCCTATGCAGGACGCTACTTGGAGTCTACGAAACAATTTTCCTCGGAATCTTATACAGATAAGGCAAAGGTCATTCTTTCATTATCAGTCGAGGAATCCTCCCAAAACCTCCCAAAACCTTCTTGGTACAGTCAACTTCAGGTCAATGGTAACAGTTTTATACGAAAATCGTACTTATTACTATTGAGTTAAGGTGCATGACAGTTACCACTGATGTGCAGTCTACTGTACTTTCCAACTCTTTCTCGATAAGTAAGAAACAAAAGACGGTGTTATTTCGGGGCGTGCAATTTATTTTATGAGTCCCCTAATGAGGTCTGAAAATAATTGGTGGAACCCAATCATTAGAATAAATAAGCGATTCTAGTTAGGTATTGTACTTTGTTAGATATTGAGTGGTATAAGTTGGTGGTTTTTATTGATTTATTTCGCTGGATGATTGATGAATTTCAAACTGAGCATTTTTGTTATAATAATAAGTAAAATCTATACTAATATCATAAGGCTGTTTCTGAACACTACTGAACTGATTTTACCTTTTTTCCAGCTAGTTACATTAATCAGAGTGCAAGGCGAAACCGAGGTGAAAAAAGTGATAAATAAAAATAAGACAGAAAAAATTATAAGCTTTCAAATTAATTTCATTAATTGCATTTTGCTTTGATTTATATCCACTAACGATGACATCTGCTTTCAGCAGTAAACCAAGAACAAGCACTTTCAACCCCAACACAAATTAATAAAACGTTTCAAACCATAGCTCTCGAACCGTGAAATATTTTGACAAATATTGTGAAGAAACTTCTTCCAATCAATCAACGGGCCCCTTCGTAAGGAACCCTAAATGAGGTCGTTCACCCTCAAGACTTGTTGGTTCCGCAGATTTAGGATTAATTACTGGTTCGATGCAATTCGTTACGTCATTTGGTCACCCCTCCTTAATGATGTGACGCAAAACAATTGATCGATAGCTTACAGTGATTCCAGTAACATTTCGGTAACATTTCGGATACGTTTTGGTAACATTGCAGTAATTAAGGTTAATGCTTATGCTTGATTTGGGATAATGGTTGTTTTGTGCACCATCAGTATTTGCATTATTTCAACTCGTATCTATAATATTATTTTGCGTGGCTGTTCGGTATTCACTATTACAGTTTTAATGGGCGGGAAGTTTATCTAGTTGTAATCCTGACTGCATATTTTGACTCTGTAGAGTGTAGATAGATTTTCATTTATATGGACTATTTACCTAAATTGAAAACAGTCAAATACCTGGTATGCTTTTTCCGACCAAATTGGGGTCGGTTACTCGTGTGCAAGATTGATTATCAGACTATCTGGCTTCTGAACAATCGTTTTGACAATATGTAGGTTCAAATAAAATGATAACCGAGAGCTACAAAAACATGGAGGAACTCGTCATGTCATAGACGGTCATTGGTCACATACGCTTAGACGGAACCCTCTCAAATCGATACATTAGTTACAACCAACCAATATATCACATCATTTTAAGATTAATGTTACCAGTATAGATAGGTCCCATCTCCCCACCATACGTTCTATTTCCCGTGTAAAACAAGAGATATTTTTAATCTTCCTGCACCCGTTATCCCTTCAGTGATTTATCTTCGGGTAAGCTGCCGAGAATATCCGACAATTCCCGAACATTTCCGAACGCACGCGATTGTCCAGGTGTGAAAGATTTACGGGTCCTAACGTATTAGAAGTATGTATTATGTACGGGTCAATTAGAGGCTCTAAGGACTAGTAATTTTTACCGACTGAAGGTCTGAAATGGTTACGGACGGTAGTTAACGGATAGCAGCCTAATTATCGGGTTTTAGACGGTTAGTGGACTTCTTTTGTGGGGATTTTCTAGTAAAGATTTTTGGGAAGAGTAAATATGTGGATGAATTTATTTTAAGTGATAGTTATATAGTATATGGTATATTGATTGACTTATGCTGTATGTATCCCAGAAATGCTTTTAATGGAAAATCTAGACGATATTAAACACAGATATTGGGTCCAAAACTTGACATAAGCAAATTTATTTTCACCTAAACATATCCAACCATTACACTCAAACCCCAAGCAACCGACCAACCCATAAAAACAAAAAAACAAAATAAATTAATCAAATTAAACTCCCATCTAAAACAAAATGTCACCGCCAGATGTCTCCCATACTCCCGTGTAAAATATAACGCAAAATATCAATTTTTATCCGGCCGTTTTTAACCGGTCCGGTTTAAGTGGCGCGCGACGGCACGATCCGGTAACGCAATTAACACAAGTGACTATTAAAACCGGACGCCAACGGACCGGTTGTTTATTACGATAGTGGAAAAATCGTGGTTTTGTATTTAGAAGGTTTTTTGTGTCCTTTGCAGGGTTGTTTTGATGTCTAGGAAGAATAAATTGATTCTTTGGTCATATACAATCTTAATCTAAACCTTACCAGCTTCCTTCCGTGGTCCCGAAAGAGCTATTTTTCGAACATGGATAAAAATATCCTATATGTTACTGAAATAATTAATACCAGTTTCATCAAAATCCATCGAGTAGTTTTAACGTTGTAATATAGCAATCATACCAACGTACCTATATATCTGTATTTCTAGTAAAGTCGTTGTTTTGTACATAAAATTTGACAGTTTATTACTGACTTGTTCAGTTATATCGCGTTTCCAAATTATTTCTTGAATTTTCTTTGCTATAGGTAAACCTCACGGAGCCTTTCCAACGAATGCAAAACCTTGGAAATCGGTTCGTGCGTTCTGGAGTTATAGCGTCGGGAAGGAAAATTAGAAATATTTTTATATAGTAGATTATTATTTAGGCCTAAACGTAAACAATAAAATACCAACTAACTCCCAGTGCCGAACGTTTAACCTAATAAATAACTATCCGTTATCAGACGATACCAGTTAATCGCGTTTTAGTTTAGCTGTGACATAATGAGTACTAATTTAATCATACTAATTAGTACATGATTTATGCATGTTTAATGTGTGGCTCGAATTACTGCTATTTAGAATTTTAATCCGTGTTGAGTGGTTATGTGGCTGCGTGAAAATCATCTGTTTTGTGCTAACAATCTGGCTAATGAAAGTTTGATTTTTGTGGAGAAATAACAAATTGTGGGAAAATTCATTGTATAAACTGATAATTAGGTTCATAGAAAAAACTATAAACAATTTACTTAATTCCCTATTTTGTCTTCTAAAAGTACCAAATATCTGTTAATACTATATTTTTACCATATTATAAATGCTAAAGTAATTTGTTAAAATGTTAAAGCTTGTCGTGCCGTGAATGAAATTTGGCACATAAAGTCAGGAACCTGAGAAAGAATTTACACTGCTTTTTAGTCGAGTGTTTGATGTAATGCTTTTGAAGCTCGGGTGAAACCGTAGGAACCAGTTAGTAAACACATAATAAAAAAGAAGTAATTAGGACCAAGATCTGGCTTAGACAAGATAAGTACAACTTAACCAAGTAATGTGTGGTCTCTTACAAACGGATATAACCATTCTTAGAAACACGTCATATTAGTGTCACAAACCAATATATTATTATTTAGCGTTTCCAGTAGAAATTATAGTATTCCGTGAAGAGTTTTATGTTGAGGCGTGAAATAATTACAGAAATGGACCTACATAGTGTTTTTATGGAAAAATTATGGACGTTTTAGTGTAAAGGATGGTCGCGTTTGTTTTACGAGGACACGAAGGGGATTTGTTTTTATTTTATTAATGTTTGTATCTTTGTATTTAAAAGTTTTATTGGCTATAATATAATTTGTATTTTAAAAGTTCCTTTTTATTTACCGTACATTCCTCTTTTCACCCATACTGACCCTTATTTGCAAGAAGATTAAAAATCTATTTATTTATTTGGCCTATCAAAGGCGGGGTAGGCCCCGGAAGAGATGGCGGGACGACCTGGATGCCTATAACCCTGATTGGTGGGAATACTCAAAAGATCGAGAGGTGTGGAGACAAAATGGGGAGGCCTTTGCCCAGCAGTGGGACAATACCGGCTAAGAAAAAAAAAAGTTTGGCAAGAAATTGCGTGTTCATTTTTTTTAGAGCCTATAGATAACTAAATGCTTTATTAGCCTCATCCTTTTACAATATTGGTATAAACTATAGCAAAAGGTAGTCTTAAATAGGAACTCCCATATTTTCTCCATTCCTCCCCATGTAAAGGAACCACATATCTCAGCTTACATATCTTACATTGCGACTCGTAAGGCAGTAACTTCACCCAGTTCCCGGGCGAGTAATTAGCGCGAGTAGCTCGCCCACAATCGGAGTCGTCGCCGGCTCGTTCCAGTGACGGCTACTACTTGAATAGCAACGAGGCATAGGATGAAGCGGTGTTTGATGAAAAAGTCTTTTAAATCGTTTCGTATATTCGGTAAACAAACGAGTTTAACAATAGGCTACACTTCTTTTTCTTGGCGAATTGATGGTAATGGAACTTAAGATTTGAAGATAAAATATTTACCAATATTTATCTTTGATTATTTATGTAGCAATGAACATATTTGGCAGTCGTGACAAGTAGAAGTCAGTAAGTCTGACAGCCGGTCTGACGAAGGGGTATCAAATTGCCCAGGTAAATGGGTTGAGGAGACCAGTTAGGTAGTCGTACATATCGTCGTATATAAAACACTCAACTGCATCCGATTCGACTGGAAGCCGACCCCGACATGGGAAAAGTCTAACCAAATGATGACTTTATCTCTTCCTAATTCACAGAATACTTATGTTGATTATATAACGCTACCTGACTTTCAAAGACAAGGATAGCAACGGTGAAAGTATATATGATATTTTTGTAACAAAACGCTCACGCTTATAACTTAGGCCACAAAGTTTCCTCCCGACTGACGACTCGGAAATATAACAGGCCAAATAAACTGGATCCGCGACTACACATTCATCTGCCCTCTTCATTACATTTGCTTTTATTGAAGGGTATAGATTATACAAGGTAAGTAGAGAACTTACATGAGAACAAGGGAGTTAAGTGATGAAACAAAACAAAATATGCCAAAAAAATCGGAAACCCTTAAACCACGCAACCTCGCCTAAAATTCTAAATTGAACTAAAAGTTGACATGAGCATACACGAATTTGTCGATTTGTTGAAAGTAAGAGACGAAGAGAGTCACCAAGTTAACAAGAAGATTTAAAAGTCATGCAAGAATTTGTGCTTATAAGCCTAATTAGGTTAAGCTAGCAGTTTCGCCCACATCCCTTAAGAACTACTGTGAGCACCCAGATAGTCAGAAAGTAGCTTACATCCTTTCACGATAAATGGGCTATCTAACACTGAAAGTTTATCAGATCTTGCCAGCAGTTCCTGAGATTAGCGCGTTCAAGCGATGCCAGAAATCTTCAGTTTTATAATATTAGTACCTATACCTAGATGACACTTTAAAAAATACCGAAAAATAACCATTGCCCGCAATATTTCCAGTGACTCAGTTACATCCCCAGATTCACAATCCAGTGCTCTATACATAATTCATACTCCCCAACCCAGCTTCGAAGTTGAGGGGTCACGTAAACTGGTGACTAACGTATCTTTGATTACCGAATCGGATAGGCTTTCAAACCGTCTCCGTACTACTACCTATTAATTAAGTGTAGTGATATTTGTATGCTTTAATGATTCTATGGCGGTTTTGATAGTATTTATAGTTAACGGTTTTCTAAGGTGACAATGTTTGATATTCGATTTTGACAATGTATGAAGGCTATTCTTGTTGGTTGTCATTTGAGGGTTAGTTGAATATCTTACAGATACATCTTTGTATCTTGAAGATATTGTTATAAAAACACATACATCTTACTAAAGGGTTTCAGGTTACCCGGG
The DNA here is from genome assembly GCA_033682625.1 of Helicoverpa zea x Helicoverpa armigera. Taxonomy (NCBI): domain Eukaryota; kingdom Metazoa; phylum Arthropoda; class Insecta; order Lepidoptera; family Noctuidae; genus Helicoverpa; species Helicoverpa zea x Helicoverpa armigera. The sequence goes on from JAWIIS010000017.1 coordinate 4,214,097, forward strand.
TAACTGTGTTGAGGAGGTCAGATAGGCAGTCGCTCCTTGTAAAACGTTGGTACTCAGCTGCATCCAGTGAGACTGGAAGCGGGCGTCAACAAAGTTGGAAAAGTATAGGCAAATGATTAAAGTACGTACGTATAGGTACCGTGTACCGTTCATATGGGTTACCTAGAAAATAGGCAGTTGTTTCATACAAAAGTAACATAAACAAAAACAAACATTTTCCCTAAAAATACTATTTTTAAGACCTTTAACTGCCTGAATCACCATACAAAGCTATTGTGCAGCGACCTTTATCAAAATGTCGGTTCACATATGCCAGTCTAAAAATGTCGTGATATTTGCAAAGGCCCTATAAATTGTGATAATACCTACGTATATTTAGGTCAATATTGTATCCACTTTGTGTATTTTAGGAGCTCCTACTTGGATGGGTGACCATTCAGTTTTTTGTCGATAATCAGAATCAAAGCCAGGAAGTGCCATTTCAAAAGTATCGTGTAACCCACATTATTGATTAGATAACCAGTCGTTTCATATGAAAAGTCATTTTAAGCATAAAGTACGTAAACGTATGAAAATATAAACCCAGAAATTGATGGAAAAATTACAAGTAAATTATATCATTTTCGGGTTAGTACTAGAGGTAGTTGTGATTATTTTTGGTCGGCTTAATATTCAGCAACTACAAAAATAACCTCCATTACATTTCCCAAAAATAAAACATAATTGTGACTACGTACAAGCGATATAAAAACTCAGTACATGACCCGAAAAAAACGTCAGCAGAAAAATATAATGAGCAAACTTTCCCAATTATTATAGTTTGATGATAGGTACAGAAAAAAACGGGAACAAACTTTCTCACGTGGGAACTAGTTTTAACACTCAAAACAGTTGGTGAATGTTACCCATTTACCAAAATTTATTACCATTACCCGGGTAATATAGTTTGATAAATGCTTACTTGTGTAGGTGTGAACAAGGCTTAATGTTGAAACTTCTTGCTTTGTGATTAATTCGTCTTTTATTAAGGTTCGTTAGATTAGATATTGCGTAGTTGGGCGAGTGAGTATAAGGGTCACAGTTTGATGCCTAGTTTGCCAAATGGCAGTCCTGATTGAAATGGTCAGTTGGTACGAATCAGGGGTCACCTATGATCAACCCCATGGTCAAAACAGGCGTTATATTTTATCTGCAATTACTAAGGTTAACTAAAGTTACTAATTATGTATAGTGACGTTTATTAGTGGTAGTCTACTTAAACATAATGTTTAAGCTGAGCAACATCCATTAACAAAGTTAAAATTAAAAACTCTTTTAAGGTACCACTAACTTTAAACTGGCATTGGTAGTAATGAAAAATTCAAGCGCATTACACAGCATTACCCTTATAAAATATTCTCACAGTAATTACACCTAATTTAGAGGAGCAATACTCGTCTCAACTCTCGTATGGTTAAAATTCCCAAATGCACTATAAAACCACTTTTCACAAGGTGACACCCCTATAAAGAGCTTTCCCGCGTTAGTTAAAAACTAAATTAATTCAAATATGGCCGACGCGTGGGATTTACCCGCCACAATTTGTATTTCGAACACAAATTGAATTTAGAAATAGTGAGAGACACGACAGACTATCTAACTTAATTTTCTGCTCGGATAGATTCGATTGCGTTACTATTATCTGCGCGATAAAGTCCAATATCGCACTATTTATCACTTGGTTAACAGCAAAGGATTGTGCAACCACTTGATTGTTAAGAAAAACACATGGGGTAACAGCGTTAGGGCTTCTAACACAATTAATATCAATTTGTACATTTGAGGGGGCTTGTACAGAATGGGTAATTTATTCAAAGACACAATGTAACTTCCAAAAGTGAAATCTAAAATAAAAAAGTCTGTAGACAAAACAGTCGAAAGCGTTCGTATTAAAAATTAAAAAGGTACGTTGACTGTCTACACCTCGCTTTTTAGCGATATTTAGCGGAACAAAAGATTCACCTTGGGGAAAACAAAAAAAAGGAGACACTAAGACTCGGCGTGACATTCACGAAGAAATAATTAACAAAACATACAGAAATGAACCGAGAAGAAGTGCGCCGACGAAATCTAATTATTTTTCCCGCCATGACAGCAAGATTCCCGCGCTTTTGGCGCGTCCAAAATGGCGACGAAAATGGCGGGCGAATGGATCCTGCGATGTCAACAACGTAGCGACATTATGAAGCAAGGACACGGCTGCCGACAGCCACTAAGCCTTCGAGCCTCTTATTTATATTTAGACGCGGGAAATATAGAGGTTTGCAGGAAATTAATTCCCATTTTTTGCCAAGAATATTGTTTAGTGTCAAGACTTGGTTGTGATGTTCATTCGTTTATTACGGATTATGATAAGCTCTTCATATGTGCTGGGAATTATGATTTGGACGTACGAGGCTGAAAGGCTCAGTAAAGAGCCTGTAACTTTAAGGGTCTCTGTATACATAAACAATCATTTGCCAGGGATATGGTTACACTAATTTCTTTATTATTGAAAGCAGTTTAACTTATCTAATCATTGAGACCTTCACATGAAAGTTTAAGCTTAAAAGATCAAGCTGTGATATCCATTACGATTCCATTGCCCATTTCAAAGACATAATCAACTAAAATGGTTGTCCTAATCAGCCTTACGTCCTTACAACCTCAAACCACCATCTCCAGGGAGATCCAAAAAGAAATTGCTCGCAATTATTAAAACAATAATTCTTTGTAGCTGCATTGAGTTGGCTAAATAAACAGCAGAGCGTACCAGGGTCCCGCTGAGAGTCATTCGGCGTCGCAAAATGTATTAATATGTATGAGAACCCACCGATGGTGTTTATCGCACCAACTTTGAACCAAGTGTGTTTGGTAATAGAAAAAGTTATTCTTACGGGGCTTTTGTTTCTGAATTATTTCAGGTAGGAGCGTAAGATGAGGATTTTTGGTGCGAAATAATAACGAGTTTGTTATATGTATGTGATGGTTTTTGTTTTGTATGAAGATTGTTATACGTGGATATTTTGACGGTCGTTAAATACTAGCTTCTGCCAGCGGTTTCACCCGACTTTATTTACGCGGATAAAAAAGTCTGTAAGTATACTTCTTTGGTGAATGGGCTTTCTTGTTTGGTGGCTATTTTCAAACTACATACTCATGACGTCAAAAAACGTAATTAATAACATGTTGGTTGTCTTTAATTTATAAAATCTCTGTTAAATATTACCAAGAATATATCCTTTTATATAAAGATAAAAATATATTATATTTACATCTACATGTAATTAAATGTTGCATTAAGAATACTCTTCACAAACATCGGTAGGATTTACAGATTCCTAGAAACTCAGTTATAGTTACTTTAATGGAAATTGAAATCCCCTCAAAGGTGTTCAAAGATTTCTCTACGAAATGAATATTTCATTCAGCTTCTCTTTCATATTTAAATACACAGAAATAATCATAATATTGTCAATGAGATATACTTTATTTACTGCACAATATAAAGCTACAATTCTAGGAGAAATAAACTTATGAAAGACAAAACTAGACATAGAATTATTACTGCTCTTAATTCTCCAGTTAGTAAGAAAACTAACAAGTCCGCCATGGTCACTAATGACATTAAAAACCGCATAAATAAATTAATATTAATCACCAACAAAACCAAATTCAGGCCAATCAATCACACAAAATCACCGCCTCTCATTAGTACAAAACGCATTATTACCAAATGCTCTCCGCGCGGTCGGTAAATGTACGCTCTTTTGTTCTTTAATTCGGTGATTTGATACAATGATAGCTGTAAGTGAAGATTTTAAATAAAAGCTTCCTTAATGTGAAGATGGAAGGGATCTATGCTTCTTTGATGGTAAGCTACACTTTATTCAAAATTATATCGTTAACAATTTAGAAATATCTAATCTACCAAATGACGTAGACGCTGCTTTCAAAATTATAAACACTTCAATTCTGTGTATCTAACCATTACTAATTTATCCTCTAACAAATTCACAGAATGTAACATTTAAACTGATTGGGACTGCGGTTACTAAGGGTACACTATCATTACTCTTAAGCTTATCAGGCACTGTAAAATCGAAATGAACCGTGCTAGCATTCAACGAAAATCAACCAGGTACTCCACTCAATACCGTGCATGGAGTCAGAAATGAGCGGAGATGCCATAGTGCAGGTAGGCCAGGCCCATTTATCTAGGTCAAATACAACGGGCATGACCAAAACGAACAGTTACGAGTGAATTAACTTGAATTTCTGGTTCTTCAATTTTGGGTATTATATAAAATGGTTGGGTCCAAAGAAGTCGTATAGGGACGGAGACAGTAACGTTCCTCGTCCCCCGAACACCCGCATTTTGGCGCGGTATTTTCTTATGAAATTTTTCCGTTATGGCATCTCCGCTAGTCATTTTGTTCTCCGTGTACCCATGCCTTACAAAGCACAGTTGGTGGCAACAACAAAAGGAGCCATCACAGTTTCCCCTAAATCTATGTCGTGTACTCACCCCCTATAATTAGTAGTGAATATAAATGCATTTGAGTGCTAATGGACGTTTTATGCCACCCTCCACACGATCCAATGACCAGGCTTTCGTTAGTAATAAGTGTTTTAGCCGTTTCAATTGGGATATTGTAACTAGATTTAAAGTTTGCGGTTGGTTCATTATGATTATTTGCTAAATGGTTTTGGCTAGTTGCGGGAAGGGGAGTTTTGATGTTGGTCTTTTGACCCATAGCTTGCATTGGTTGGTTTTCGCCATTTTGTAGTTGTTTTAATCTAAGCTATTCTTTCTAAGCTTTTTATATGATTATTCTTTTGCCTTTACCCCAATTCGATTTGGATCCAATGCTTATTGCTCGCTGTTCTACATATACCATCAAAATATTCAAGGGCCAATTGCAAAGTTAAAAATAAATCAGATTACAAACCATTCACACGAGTTTTAAATACGTATTCTTCATACGTTTGACTTTGATTTAGTTCTCGACTTTGTCAAAGACGTTTTACGTATAATTCATTCCAAGGTTTAAGTTCGTTCACATGCTAACTTTGCTAATTACAGTTTCTGAAATAGAGCCTGAATTATGGTCGTATAAAATTTTATTGGTCCCTTATCTTAGTCATAGGTTAGTTAAAACATATTGTTATTTTAGTCTTCCGAAACAGGTATAGATTGAAATATTGATAGCATTTAGAATTCAAGTGGATTATCAGAGTTTAATGTTTATGTAAGAAGTTTGTTGGTTAGGGTGTGGTTGTGTTGGAATAATCGTTATTTTAGCCGAGTAGTTAGAAAATGTTTTTAGAAAAGAAAAGAAGACATGCCCAGGTTAGATATATAGGACTGTGTACATAACTATTGAAAGCATTCACCATAATATCAGGTTATATGTGTCTGAGGATGCTATTTAGGAAGACTGTTTTTTCATTAATAAACATTGCACTTACGGGAGTATTATAGGCTTCATATAAAGTAGTCTTTGATAGTTATAACAGACAAAAATATATTTTCGAGGGCAACACAACAAAACAAGTAGATACGTGAAAAATAACATCAAAAACAACCAGTCCACATAAACCTTAAACCAAAGAATTAGTACTAAACTTCATAGCTCAATTAATATTGTCTTGAAGATAACAAATGTGTGGGAGGTGACAAAATACGATCTGAACACCCACGGGCCTATTCAAATACGTTGTGTTTCCTAGGCTTTAAGCCTACACAGAATTATAAGCAAAACCTGTAATGTGATTTTCGCTTTCATGGTTGAATACTCAAGTCTTTTGAAAGAGGTTTCGTATTTAAATTGGAATTACTGTTCATGAGGGTTAAGAAGATTTTAGAAGACATAGTGATAATAAAACGTACGTAGGTGGAATACATGCGTACTTTTCTATGTCAAGGATGATGAAAATAAGATTGCTAAGTGTAGTGCGTCATAATAAACGATTTAGATGAAACTTGAAATGCATAGATCATGTTTATCTTCGATCTTAATTTGCAATAATATTTCAAATCGATCCAGGAGTTCTGCAAATTACCGCGTTCGAAGCATAAGCATACCCTTTAGCTATTTGTTATTATTATAAATCATAGATCACTTTCTTTTCTCTACGCTGGTCTAAGCTTCATTTTCTAAATTCACGCTAGTTTATGATAAACAAGCCCAGAGTCTCATCAACATCAAAACACAACCTTAACAAAGTCTTACAAACTAGTTCCTAGTTTCGAAGGTCTTCCACAAAAAGGTACATCACACGTATAATTACAACATCGCCATTGTTCGTTCGGATTCAATTAATGGACCCTGTTTGCTTAGGTTTATTAGTATAACAAGACCTTGACGGCTTTCAACAATACATTGGAACTTGTTTCATGTATTTTCTTAGCTGTACCCTGCTGTTTCACGTCTGGTTAGAGGAATCTACATTTATCATCATTTCTCTGTTCTTATACCAATTTATTATCTGGTGTTGGCGCATCATATCTTCTTCATTCATACCTTCATATCTATTTTCCAAGTAACACCATTGGCAGCTATACCTATTGTCTTTAAGAACAACCCATCCATCGATTCTTTGGTAGTCCTCGCTTTAAAATAAAACTCCTTAACCGCGCTGCACTTACTTCGGAATACTCAAACGTTGGTTAACTTTTACTTTCAAGTACTCAAAAGTATTTCTGTAGCAAAGACAGAATGCTGTCAGAGCAGTCTTTAAAATTGAGTCTCATATTCGGCCGTAAGACCCCCTCGGTCTTAACGCACACAATCAAACAAAACAATGACCAAACACCCAGAAACGCCATAATCTACACTGAGCACATGGAACAGATCTGTCACTTGCTTGATTAATGTATACCCCCCCCCCCCCTTCACCCCTCTCACCCTCGCTATCAGATCATAACCCCGACTCGCCCGTGTTTTGATGTCGGTTTTCAAATTTCCTTAATTATAAAGGCGAAATCGCTTTACCCCTCGATCTGGAACTGGTTATTAATGTTAGAAGCAGATGGTTGCCCGTATTTTATACCTTGAGATTAGGAATCTGGAATTGTGGGGTATGTGATACTTTGGTCTTTAATTATGGAGTTGGCTGCGTTTTATGCACATGTAAGGAAAGGGCGCTCATGTTTCGGCAAATGTAGATGGTGAAAATCGGGTTAGTAATTCCAAAAAATACTTGAGTACACTGCAAACGTTTAGTCGGCCGATAGTTATAGCTATCTTCGCTATAGTCCTTGAATGAATCATATTATTTCGAGTTTGATATTATTATATTCTAGAGGAACTTATGTATGTGGCAGTACATATGCTTCGAGTACATATACGTAGACGATTTCATAAAAAATACGATGAATATCGATCTCATACAAATTCTGTTTCATAGAATTGAACGCTTCAATTTACGAAGACTAACTAACTAAACTACCCTCATTATCGACAATTACTACAAATGTTCTAAAATTAAACACGTGTTGATACCATTTACCCCTTCAAAGGGTATTACACACATACACACACGTATTACCCTTTTGAACAGAAATAACGAGAATGTTAAACCCCCTATGATAGTTAACTATTTCTCCAATCAGTGTCAGTGTAGTCCAAATTGTATCTGATTTATGTGTCCGCGCATTACGCCGAATTAAGCCGAATCTGCCCGAAGCAATCCGAAGATTACCGAATACAGTGTTGAGAGGAGCTCCTATACTACCTTCTTTTTGCCATTCTCTATCGAGATGATATTAAAAATATTATAATAATTGGTTATAAGCAACTTACACTTTATTGAGATATGTTTCCGACTGAGCAATACCTTTGATGAATTATTTTTGTAGGTAAGAAGTAACTTGAAGTTAACATACCTGAAACAAAAAAAACACACAATTATTAGACAATATTCCATAAAAAAATCATAAATATGTTCCTAATATGAACCCTTAATTCCAAATTCAAGTTTTAAAAAACGAACTAGCATAACCTAGCCAAACAAAATGGCGTCGCGTCCGGCTGCACCGGATATTGGCGGGTAGCATCGAATATTCTATTTTATATCTATTTTAATTATCTGTTGCAAGTCGCGCTCCATTGAGCGGGTACCTGTGTTTCATACAATGTGCTATGTAACTCTATGTACTATATTTTTACTGTAGGTTTTTTTTTAATTAACTAAACGCGTAAAAAGTTATGTAAGTAAAGCTTTTAGGTAAAAGTGTCACTGTTAAGTCTATTAGTATTATTTATTACAGAAACTTAAACAGACGTTTGCGTTGATATTGCTTTGTCAAAAATGAAAAAATATAAAATGAGATGTAAAGAATTTTTTAAGCCCGTGTCAAAAGTTGGTTTAACTTTTTAATAATAAACCTGTTTTCTCCTTACGTTATGCAGTAGCTCTGTCTAAATCTATTGAAACTTGAACAAAAAATAATAACCGAATTTATTTGTAAAAACCAAAACTAAAAAAAATATACCAGGTATAGGTTGGAAATACCGAAATCCTACGAGTTCGGAACACGATATCTGCGGTATTGTGAAGATGTAAAAATGCAGGCGAGTTGCGCTGTGAATCATTTTAGTTTTACTGGTTTTTAATAGTTAGTCATTTATTTTTACTGCTAATTAGAACAAGAAAAAATACTCTAAAAACCATTGTAATGTTTTGCTTTCGAAGGTAGAAGATAATTTTACCTGTACTGTAATTTTCAATTTTACATCAATTACAGAACCATAAATATATGTAAATAATACTATTTAATTACTGTAAATAGCTGATTTATTAAGCAATTCTGATCACAAAATACAAGTATACCTACCTACTCTAAATTAGCCCAGCCAAACGATTTATTTAACAAACGAATCCAGTTGTCATCATCATTAACACAATTTGTCCAAGCAATAACAATTGCACACCACAATAACAGCACCCTACGAACTAGAATCACATTAAAACCAAAAGCTAGTTAACTCAATAACAAGCATGATTCACCATCAAATATCTTAGCATATGCGACGAAAATTGACAAAATCTAAACACATGCGACTATAATCCCCATTATATCCGCATCGAATCGCTCGCATTCGTACCTAAAACCCTCCAAAAAACAAAGCAAAATGAACCTTGTATCCTTGTAATAAGAACCAGGAAGGCTCGAATTGTTATCGTAATTAGTAGCAATATAAATTATATTAATGTAGCTAAACAGTTGGCGTAGTTAAAGGAAAATATCTGCGAACATTAAGAGCGTGTACGCTCGGCGCGCGATGTCAACTTTAGGTAATTCAACGCAAAAAACCGCGCAGACTAGCGTCGCGGCTGTGTGCGTGCCTATCATACTTCACGTATAGTCACACAAACCATTTTGATCCTTTCGAGTGAAATTGGTAGAACAAAAAATATATTATTTAGTAAATAGTTAATAGCGGGAAAATAGTGTAAGTCTATAGATGTCTAAAATATAAAAGCATGAAAATAAGTCGTTAATACTTACACTCTTTTCCAAAAAAATCGGGCACCTATGAAAACCTTGGTTTTGAGGACTTTCTGTATATTACATACAATTTTCAACAGTACTATATAGTCGACTGATGATTAATGATAATGTTAAGAGTTTCTGTATTTTAACCGATTTCAAAAAAAGAAAGGAGGAGGTTTCAATTAGATTGTTTTGTGATTGTTCTCAATTTGATTGTTCTCGATTTCTCAAAGACGCCTGGACCGATTTGAAAAATTGATTGTTTATATGAATGGTCCAGTCCATCCAGACCGAAAAATTGTGGTCAAATAACAACAATTGCCGGAAAGCCAAATATTGGTGAAGAGCTTGGATTTATTCATAGCAAGCCCTTTCATTTGATACCCATATCGTAGGAATGCATTAAAAACATTTTTTTCTCCATCTTGGATATACCGCCATATTGGATATAGAATCATACAGTGTCATTAAAACTGAACATTCAAACAAAATTTCAACTCAATCGATAAAAAAAATATGCTTCAAAATTGAGCTTTAAATAAAATAGTAATGTATCAAGATTTGTTGGTCGCGCTTGAAATGTACTCTATTCTCGGTATCCACGGCAGAGGTTATTCACCCTACGCGATGTGACGGAGCGACACGTCCTCTCTCTGTGAAGCCTTGCGGCGGTCTGGTTTGAGTTGACTCGCGTGCAGCGTTTTATAGTAGTTTTTAAATAATTTATAAAAAAATAAAAACGAGAGATTAAATTATAATATAAAGTTTATGTTTTAAAGAAAGAGTTATATTACTATAGTAAATAATTGTTATATTAAATTAAGTAAGATAGATAGGTAAAAAAAGCATTTGAAATTCACAATTTTTCACATTGTTAAAATATTTTTTTCTGAAAGATAGAGACCTAAATCAAAAAATGTTTTCAACTAACTATAGGCATGGGGATTTCGTCTATGAGTAAAAAAATAAATATGATTAGATTTGCCACTGTTTTCACATGAATTTAAGCTTCGAAATAGACGCTGAACGGGAATTTTATAAAACATCTGTTACGTTATAGGGGTTTTAAGTATTTAAACTACACAAATTGAAATTTATGTTCAATTAACTATATAGACAGTGAAATTACCTTGCGTTATTAAAAAATAACATAGTTATAGGATAAGTAGTTACTGAGAAACAGTGGTTTGAAAAGTACCATTTTAGGCCAAATGGCGCGCGGTTGACGTACACGCTCTTAACATGATATTTCGTATTTATGACACTACTTAGAAATTGTAATGTCTAACGTTATATGTCTATGGGATAAGATCTTTCGTAATATTCAAATGGGTACCTTTGTTTTGTATGTTAGTATATCTTTGGGTATTTTGCATAGAATATGTGTTGTGATAGAGAAGTTATTGATTGTACTGTCAGATGTTTTTATATTGAGTGCATTAGGCACCTGCCGGGGCTGCGGGATTGTTCGAAAGAGTTACCGCGGCCCTGGTACATAAAAGGCCTACGACGGAACACGACGGTTTTTAGTCAGTAAGAGTCTGACACTCCCTCACCGCTGCTAACCCACAGCGGGAGGGATCATTTGATGATTTTTGACGTCGTTAAAAAAAAGAAAAAAAGTGCGTTAGGCACTAATGTTTTGGTATTTTCATCATCTGCCTAGCCTCTTCACTTCATGTGTTTTTAGTCGCTTCGTGTATGTAATACACTAATGTGAAATTATCCACATAAATATATTTACGATAAACAACAATTTTAGCCTCAAAAATTAGATATAATATCTTTAAATTACACAAGACTGAAGCTGTTAAAATCCCGCAACATAAAATCGCAGAAACACTTAAACTTCTTAAACAACAAACTGAAAGATAAAACACGCATAAAATAAAGAGAGAAAATCTATGAAATTCTTTAGTAAAACATGTTCAAGTACAGTAAGCCACGTTAATTGCTGTACAGCCCGAAATTAAATATTTTTCAAAGAGAGGGGTTCCATAATCTCCCGATTACGAATATTATCACGAAACTGTTATATAGAGCGATTAGTATTAATAAATTGAACGATATTTGCTACTGAAATATAGAATTAATTTTACGTGTGGATAACATTTTAAGACTCTTGTTACTTGAGATAACTTTTAAGCTAAGTAAAGAATACATTCTAGTCTGTTTTGTTTATTAACACTTAAACTCACTGTATACGCATTGATTCAAACTTAATGAAAAATTTCAATATATTCTTTAAGTTATTATCTATTACTCAAAGTAAACAGCTACACTAATATCGATCTAACAAATAAAAATAAAAAAAAAACTAACAACACCTTTCACACTTTTCTTTAAAACTAAAAAAACTTTTAACTAGAAATTATAGCAACAACACCGTAATCCTATTATTAGTTTTCTATTTCTTAAAAACAAAGAAACGTTACGCGTCCATTAAAAAAGGCGTTACAAATATAAAATTCATTCGATAATAACACTTCTAAGGCTTTTCCTTCGAAATGTTCTCTTTAATAGAAATTTTAAACGTCAATTTTACAGTTGACACTTACGTACCTGACTGTACGGGTTTGGACACGGAGTAAGCAAAAGAACGGAGATACCAGAATGCAGGTAGGTCACGCTTTCTGCTAGGTCAAATCGTACGGTGGCCATCAAGATCAAAAATATCAGTTACGTGAGAACTAACGAAAGGTATAGGATCTTTGGGACATCTGTCAAAGATTTTTGGTGTTACAAAGAAGGCGTATAAGGGCGGAAACAGTAACGATCCTAATCCCACGCAGACCCGCGTTTTGGCGCGCTACTTTCTTCGGAGATTTTCCGTTATGGCACCTCCGCTAGTCATTTTGTTCTCCATGGGTCTGCCACTAACTACGTCACGCCCTATATTAGCTGTCTCGGCTGCATTTTCAGTGAATTTTTAATGCTACAACGACATTTATGACAGCACGTACAATTTCATATATTTTATGTATAGTATGGTAGCGATGTCCGGGGGTTCCATGGAAACAAATTAGTCTGATGTTCGTATATGACTTTATAAAAATGTAGCTTTTACCTGGAAGGCAAGCTTTTTGTCCTAAAATTATAAACCAAGTGTTCAGTGAAAATATAAAAATAAATCTTACCAACTTTCCGGTACATTGGAACTCCGAGGATTTATGAATAAAAAATGTTGTCACTTATGCTCAGTAAAATATGCGTTCTAAAATTTCAGTTATTTTTGTTGCCGACTATCCACGGAAAACAGGACGGAGAAATTTTAGATATTCCTACGTACATATCCTAAATTTTGTGCAGAGTAAAAATTTCGTTGTTCGCCACTCTTAAAATATGCATAATAAAATTCTCCACGTTAATTTATCCATCAAATTATGAAGCTTTTAGGATATTGTTGCTGAAAATTTTTCAGTGACGTGTGAAAATTATGAAAGAATATTTTTGCGGAACTATTTTTGTGTTAGATATTTGAGATAGGTTTTAAATTATTTTGCTCAGGAATAAATATAACTGTTTGAAGTGAAGCCCATTTTAGAGTGGTTTATTCAAAATAAGTAGTTTGATTATTTAGAAGAACCGACTTATGCGTTGTTTATAAGTCTAAGGACCAACCTATATTTACATAAGTAAGTTGTACCAATCGAAGCTAAATATACGATGTCTCTTCACAGTTCAAGGTATATTTTTCCCAGGAAATTAAATGTCAAACATTCTTCAGCAGACAGACAACTTTGTCGAACACGATTTTGCTGTTTAATTAGAATTCTGCACAATAATAAATCTTACTCAAGTTCCATACGATTATTATTATTTCAACCTTTAATTTAAAACTAGATTTAATTATTAGTTAAAATGTATATAAAAGTAAAAAAGGTTACTTATAAAAAGTTTAAATTAAGTGTTCGAATTTCAAAAGCAAACACACCTGGCAAGTTCATTAAAAAGAAAAAAAAACGTCTCAAAAGACATCGCGCCAACTAAATTAGGCACGGGCCACACTATAATTCCGAATGCAAATTATTCAAGAAAATGAGAACAATGACAGTAAAAGGGAGAGTAAAAGAAGCTTAAATATTGAGATGCGTTCTTAATGTTGTCTTTGAAGATAAAAGCAATGGGGGACTAAAAGATATTGGTTTGATCTGTCATTACAAAAGAATCAATAATTGTCATTGCTAAGACCCTCGTCCCAAAAGACCAGGCTTTCAAAAGTCTAAAAATTTTAATGGTTTTAGATATTTTTAGACTTAGTGTTCTAATATCTTCAAAAGTACATTATTTTAAAGTAAACTCAATCTATATTAATAACATAAAAAGAAACTTAAAACGAATAAAGGGCGTCTAAAAATTGGTCCTCATCGCTGTCACCCGGTAATGTACCCAAAAGGCTGGCTGCATTGCCACGTTGAATGGCAATGCTTAAACGTTGGGCGAAATAAAAGCCAGCCCTTCTAACCTTGGTGATCAGTTAATCCGTGCAAATATTTCAAACAAGAAAGCATTAATTATATTCTGAAAGATGACCTAAACTTTTGAAATTGCTAAGCCTCAAATTAATAGTAGTAATGAAATAACAGTTAAAGTCTCAGCTGTTGGAATATCTATGAAAAACTAATATTCGTTACCCACAATAAATTGCTTTTCTATTGCTATTCTATGCTTTCGTTTCTAGATCCTTCGTTCAAAATCAATTTTTCGTAATTGCGTTTTGATTATAGTATTGTAATTGATTTATTTTTTATTGAGTGATCGGTGATTATTTTATATTTATTTAGTTCAAACGTTTATTTCTTACAGATATTGTAAATGAACAAATAATTCAGTCTGCTTTAGCTAGTGCTGTGCTTTATCTCTGAACCGATTTAGATGGAATTGGTATTGAGATAGGATGAATCCTGTAAAGGCATATTTCATCTACATAGTTTTTGCAAGAAGTTGAAGGCAAAACATTGTGTGTCATTTTAAAAAAAATATTGCAATAAATGAACATGGTATATGATATACTTATGATATACAGGCTCAAATCTAATCTCCAAATACCCCATAAAACAATTAAAGGCGAAGATAAAAATGTAAATAGGCTTTACCGTAGATTGATAGCCGAATAGAGCCTTTTAAAACTGAAACCACACTGTCACAAACCAAAGTTCAATTCTGTATTACATTGTTCGTTTTTGTGTCTACCCTTAACGGATATGGTGGGAACGGGGGACGCATAAATGAATCCAATTTATTTCCCTTTTTTATGTTTTTTTATTTCACCAAATAAATTGAGCGGGAACTCGGAAATTGTGAATTTTCACAATGTTTTGTTATTTATGACGTTGAGTGTACTTAATGGGTTTGTGAAAGTTAATTTGTTATTAATATTTTTTGGTCTTTTTCACAGTTAAAGATTTTTTACCTCTACATACATTAGTGTGAAAATAATAGCCCACGTAATAAATCAAATCAGAATTCCAAAAGCAATATTTATTTTTGCACTATGAATCTGTTACTCGATGGACCATAACAAGGATTTTTTAGGGTTCCGCAAGCGTCAAACTATTTCCATTTTCCTATTTTATTTTGCTGTTAATGAAGTTTCTAAAGCATCTAAATTACATCATACTTCTTAAGTATTTACATAAGAGATGCAGAAAGTTCCTCACCTATTTATTTATTGTAATTAAAACATAAGTAAGTTTATAATGCATATTTGATAAGATTCTGCAAAATAGTTTTCATATAGGTCGTGTTAGATTCTCTTTTGCATAAAAGTAAACATTTTCTTAGAGATAGTTTTTCGAAGCCTTAAAGCTTCAAATTAAGAAAGAACTATGGCAAATTACCACAAAACTTATTTGATATTTCTTTTTACAAATTATGAATTTACCTGAAAAATTATGCTCATCCAATCCAGTTCAATCCAGTTACAAAAATTTTGTTTTCTGATACAAATCTTATACGGAACCTCAGTACCCCAAAATTCCCCATATCGGTACATGAATAATTCCGGTTAGAGCTGGATGTATCCAGTTTTTCCTTTTAATATTCGTTTCGAAGATAAATGTTGGGAGACAGTGTTTGATTGATCGCCTGTTCGATTACCGGGTTGGACAGAGGTCGGTTTGCTCGAAATAGGCTTTTTTTCTGTCTAGCTTCCTGTTTTGGATTTTACATCGATTAGGGAATTGGCTTTTTTCAGTTTTCTGGTTTCGTAACGAAGTCCCGCTGAAGTTACGGTACACACCATGCATATTATTATTTTTTATTTTACCTCTAGATGGTGATTGATTTTTGTAGGAGTATTTTTACACGTGGAACAAAGCCGAGAGAGTCGAATATATCTAGATTTTTTTGTAGTTAAGGTTATGTTATTATGACTATTGCCAAAAACCAAACTACAATAGCTATACTTATGAATACGGAAGAACTTAACTCTAGATATAAATATTTATTAATTCATGTAACATTTCTCATACATAAATGCAAAACACAACACATGACTTTATTAACTAAGTGGAAACTTATTATTCTTGTCTTCCCCAAATAATATTGTATCAACATAAAATTACGAATTCTAGTGCTTAATAATTGACAATATCTATTCCCAATATGAACTAACAATTCCAAGAACGTGATTGTATTTGGACTATATAGATGAAGGTAGAAGATTTGAAACATACTATCTATTTTGACAAAAAATCTAAAGTTTTTAAACCATTTCAAACATTGCATTAGCGTGCTTATCTCAGGAACTACTGCACCCTTTTGCAAATTATCTTTCAGTGTTAGATAGTCTATTTATAAAGGAAGTCCTTTTATCTTAGCAAAAGCTAGTTAACACAGTTGGCCCCTTCTCATACACGGATGAATTGACCTACAATCACCACGCTGTTCAAGGCGGATTGCCGTTGTCAGATTTAAAGTCCAGGTTTCGTCAAGAAGTCTTCCTTCTCTTTATTTGCTCACATAAGCCAGAGCTAACAATTAATCAGAAAGCTTACACCCATGCATATAACAATCGGCTTAATAATATTCCATGCAGAGTTGATAGAACTTCTGAGTCTAATCCTTTACAGCCGTACGCAGAAACTGCTCAAGCATCATACCTATCGGTGCTCACGTGTAGCGTACCAACTGGATGCGAGCTGCATACATAATGTTCAGTTTGCATGCGATTATATCCTGCATTACTCGGTCAATAATAAGACATGCAACCTACGAATTTATATGATTCTCCATTGTGTAGACTGTAGAACATTTTACATGACTGGATGTAGCATGCATAAAGAATGGAGAAATAAATGACGATCAGAGATCTCATGATCGAAAATCTCCTAAGAAAGTGGACTCGCCAAAATGAGGGTGTTCGGGGGACGAGGAACGTTACTGGCTTCTTATACGCCTTCTTTCTTAAACCAATCTCTCACAGATGTCTCAAAGAAGCCAAACGCCTCGTTAGTTTCTTAGTAACTGATAGTTTTGGTCATGCGTTATTTGACCTACCTACAAGGTACCTGACCTACTTGCCTTACGGCATCTCTGCTCATCTTTCCTTCATCCGTGCTATGGGGTTATTATGGTAATGCAGAACATAACATAGGTTTTGTTATTGCAATTCATTAGCAATTTCTTGCAATTTTATCGACATCTTCAAGGAATCGCATTATGCAGTTATATGAAAAGTAAAAGCTGCAACTATAATGTCGTCTAATTACACCAGAAACATTTTTCTTTTACACAAAAGATAGGAGATGGCATTTAAATGCATTCAATGTTGTATAAAGGCTATACAGAATAAGTCGCTTTAATGTAACAGGGAATAGCGACAGGAGATATAATGACTTTGTATACATGTTTTATATCACGAAAGCGGGCGACTCATACATGTGTGTGTAAATGTACCTGCACATCACTACATAGTATAAAACAAAGTCGCTTTTTCTGTCCCTATGTCCCTCTGTACGCTTAAATCTTCAAAACTACGCAACGGATTTTGATGCGGTTTTTTTCAATAGATAGAGTGATTAGAGAGGAAGGTTTATATGTATAATAACTTACATTAAATAGTGGGGAAATAGTGTTACCCCGTGCGAAGCCGGAGCGGGTCGCTAGTTACATATTATGACTCGCTTCATTGAGCGCCCCAAGTTTTTTATTATTTTCTAGTGAAAACATCAATTTACCTACCGATGACTCGCTCTAACTGAGTCGACCATGTTCCTTCTGAAGCCCTTTTTGTACCAGGTCTGTGGTAAGACTAACTCTTTGGAAGAACCCCGCAGCCCAGAGCTACCTACCTTACGCATACAAAGACAATATACATGATTGAAACACACAAGTTTAGTTCACCCGCTTTCGTGACATAAACCATCTTACACACCACCCAGAGATTCGCAGCTGCATGTAGCTCACGTCCATTACGACACAAGCTTTATTTTTCAGTAGCATAACTCGTAACATGTAACATACATAACAATATGAGTTAAGCATGCGTACCGACTATAATTTTAAGTCTGGGCAGCCCACACGTAACTTTGATAATAAATTCTACCCACATCTCCAGTTGCGTCCTATTTCGCAGAGTACCTACTTTACTTCTAGTTTTCTTAGTATAAACAACGTTTTGGATGTTATGAAAGATGTTCGTGAAAAGATTGATAGGCTAAAATTAGGTTTTTCTTTTGTTTTTTATAGTTTTACTTGTAAAGTTAGAAGTGGGTGTCATGGTATCATGGCATGTAAAAAAGAATGTGATAATAATAATATACTAAAATAGATTTATAACTAACTAGCTTTTGCCCGCGACTTCGTTCGCATGGAATAGTGACTTCCGGCATTTTTTTTTTGGTTTGACCAATAGATGGCGCTATATGTCCGGAATAAATTTTATTTTTTATTTTTATATATTTTTTTTTAAATAAAAACTATCCTATGTCCTTTTTCAAGTTCCAAACTATGTCTGTACCAAATTTCACACAAATCGGTTCAGTAGTTTAGGCGTGAAGAAAAGACAGACAGACAGACAGACAGACAGACAGAGTTACTTTCACATTTATAATATTAGTTATATTATAAGTTATAAATAGTTATAACTAATAATTCTTTCAAGGATTGACTTAGCGCGTGCGTAGGCGGTAATAATGTATGTAA
Source organism: Helicoverpa zea x Helicoverpa armigera (assembly GCA_033682625.1). NCBI lineage: Eukaryota > Metazoa > Arthropoda > Insecta > Lepidoptera > Noctuidae > Helicoverpa > Helicoverpa zea x Helicoverpa armigera. The sequence goes on from JAWIIS010000017.1 coordinate 4,232,764, forward strand.
TATGTACCTACTTTTTCTACCAAAGAGTGGAAAATTCCTCAATCATTACGTTAAGTAGTATGTGCTTTAGTTACATAAATGAAAAGGTTTTATTACAAAAATGTTATCCTTTGTATCCAAATCCGTAGAGGTGAAGGTCGGTAAAACTTTGTATTGTTTTGTTTGACCGATTAACGACGTGGTTGGTTTGTATCTGAGTAAAAAATCATATATTTAAACACTTGACTTGCTTCCCAAAACAGCTTCATCCACGTCCCTTTTGGGAACTATTTCACACACCCGGATAAGGTACCTCTATAACGCGAATCTATCGAACGCATTTTCTAATCGGAGCAGTCGTAGTGCAAGCAAACAAATTTTTCAGCTTAGTAGCTCAGCCAAGTATCTACCTATAGATTCGACTAAACTTTAGTCGAATGTATAGTAATGTCTGTCCTTTAATCACTAAAGGACAGACATTGCTATAAGTATGTACCTCTACAATGTACATACAATATTTGATCACGTTAATTGCTTTTGTTTACCCAGTCTTGAAACTAATCGATTGACCTGTTGCCCTTTATTCTTTTGTTTCAATCACCTCATATTTCAATGTCATTAACAGACACCTTGGATATGTTGAGTGAACTACATCAGATAATAATAGAATCTATGATGACATTATAATGTCACGATTATGAAGAAAATGGCTGTAAGGTAAATATCTTTGACAGTGATGATTATGGAGCAATTTGAGAAGAAAACGATAATGTATTAGAGGGTAAAGATGTTGAAGGTCACTCTACAGTACTCTTGAGATTTACAGGTTAAATAGTTATTAGTATGTTAAAGAAATTAATTAAATAAAGTCTGAAAACTTAAATGGTTGAACAAAAATACGAAAGCGTTAAAACTAAATACTGAAAATTGGTTTAAAAATTTACCACAGCCGGCAAAGGCAAACCGTAAATCACGCTTCAAATCCAAAATAAAAAAGGTAATAACAGAATTTCCCTAACTTTCCCATATTTTGAACAACTCCACAACTAAAACCATATATTTGGAGTGCAGACAATTCATTTTTCAAATAGCCGACCACACTGGTAGGGCGAGTTTCAGACTTAGAAACTTCTAAGAAAGTTGTTCATAAACTTTTGATATTCGTATCCGTTGGTCCCGAACCGAATCTAGTCTTGGTTAAATTCCATAATTCGACCGCATAAGCCGCCATAAGTTTAGTTGATTAAAATGTACAGACGGATAATTCCAAAGGTTAAGCATAACTAGTGGATAAGTATACAGAAACTTTCAATATAATAAATAAACTTGGCATTAGTAATTATGAAATTTCTATTGAAAATGCCACTGACATAGTTGAACCTAGGACTACAAATATTATTCTTAGTATAAATGTTTCAACACCAACTCTTGTTAAAGTTATTAGAAATAAATCAAAGCGTCTAAATGTAACGAGTAGTTGTGAAGTTGTAATCGCAATAAATCAAGCAATAAGGAATTATTACAAATATTGATACAGCATTAATCATATTGCAATTATATTGATAGTTGTCGGGGAAATACATGTTATTTAAATGTGTTGAAAGCGTTAATATTTTCATCAGTGTTAGACAAATAAATTGGTTGCAATCATTGCGTTTTCTTATTCTAAATCTTTGTTCACACGGTTCCTTACAACAAATAAGCTTGTTAAAGTTTTAACACATGCAAATGATATTGTCATTAATGTTATACGTTAGTTGGTGGCTTTTCTACACCAAGTGTATTCCTCTGGCGACTGTAATCCAATTCCAGGGGAATGTTTCTTACAACCGCAGTGGAAACGGAAGTCAGGGGGGGAGTACGGCTCGCGGTTTGTGGGTGTCTCGCAGGGAGGCATTCTGGGCCCAGTTATATATAATTTGGTTTAATTTAAAGCGTAATGTGTGTTTAAAAGATGTTTGCAAGTGGGTCGGTATGGATAACAGGTGCAAGTGATTTTTTGTGCTGTTGGTTTTTTTGTCATTGTCGTTTTTTATTTGGAAAAACTAACAATATTTTTATGGAACTCTTGTTGTACATTCTACTGTTAACAGTTCCAAGTAGTATAAGAAAAGGAATCTTAACTATAGCTAAGTTCAATTTTAAAATATGTACTGGTAAATTAAATGTGTTGGCTTAAATTCAATTCAATTGAAGGCAATGATATCAAAGTGAATTCAGTGTGCTTTGGCGAAATATTATTTACTCTTCAATTTGCTTTCATTAATATTGCAGCCGGGGATATTTAATTAAACATCAAGTTGTCAGTTGAGAAGTATTGGGCTCGTTGATTACTATTGCGTCGTGTTTTGCTGTTCTGTACCTACTTTAACATATTTTAAAGGTTATGTTCTATTGTTACTTACTTACATATACATACATACTAATGTAATGAAGAAGAAACATTTTTTTGTTTGGAGGTACGAACCAATTTGTACCTCAAAGCTACAGGACTAACTACAGGACCGATCTAAAAAATTGTTTCACTATTGGATAGCCAGACTATCCCCGAGTAACATAGGCTATATTTTATCCGGATACGAATAGTAGTTCCTATGGGATGCGGATGAAACCGCGGAAAAGTAGTAACATAGGAATCTAATGTTAATGTATATATATATATGTTAATAAATTGCAATGCCTTAACGGGCAACTAAGTCCTAAGTACGTACGTACCTAGTTATAAGATCCTTTTATTCCACTTAGTTCGCAATAAAGATTTTGAATTTGAATTTGAATTTGAAAAATCTCTAGTTAATTATGATTAACAATTACATAATGGACATTGTTCAATTTTGGCCTAAGAACCGAGACAGAGACATTTTTAGTATGATCTGTGCCTTCTTGGTAATAGACCGCGGGTTCGATTCCCGCCTTATGGCATGTAGATAGCTAGGTAACTGTCTAATATAAAAGTAGTAACAATCATTTAAATAAATAATTCTCTTTCGTAATAATATCGATATTTTATAAATTGTGGTGAATGGAACTCTTCCATTTTGGATACTTATGCGTTTTATCCAAAGTGGATTGACTATATATTAAGAAACGTAACGTTGAAAGCAAAAGCGTTTAGGTAGTTGTTTTTCATAAAAATTCTAAGCATTTATGAAAACGAGCCACACGCCCCGTCTTCGCACAGTGGCAATGTAAAACCTTGGTGTAAACCTTCCTCTTGACCTACTCTATCTATTAAAAAAAATTGCACCCAAATCCATTTCGTAGTTTTAAAGATCTAAGCATTCATAGAAACAGACAGAAAATGCAACTTTATAAAATGATAATTGTCAAAGAATTATCTTAAACTTGACTAGGTACTATCTCTTTTCCTAGTATCTAGTAGAGTAGTCTTTTCCTAGATCTAGAAGAGAACATATAGAGCTGTACATAGTATTGTAGATATTTTGTAGAGGTATATAGTAGTTTGATAATACTACTCTGATATTTCACGCAAGCTTGGTTATTTTTTATTTATAACCTCAAAATATTAACTTTTTTCGTAATTATTTTAGTTTCCTGAAGTGTCCGTTCGTGAAAACTTATTTCATATGATTCCATATAATTTTAAGAGTTTATAGAAGTTACTTTCCATTCGAACGGTTCTTAGGCAGAACATGTATGGAGCCGGAACAATGTCCTTTGTTTAATCACTCTTTTGTAAAATTGGTTTTGTCTTTTTTGAATTTTGCTGTAAATTAGTATTAAATGTCTGTTCCATGGATACCTGAAAATGAACTCATAAAGTCTAGAACACCTACAAATCTCACTTGCAATTTAAACCAAATCTGTCATCTAACCGTGCCTCTGCCAACAATTTGTGTACACAAACCTGTGTACATAAGCGGCCCCTTTGAAGATTACACAGCTAATTAGTGCAACCTGATGTATTAATTCACGTGTGGACGACTCCTCCAGCCTGCAAGTGAGTTCAAGTGTATAACTCTTGTTGATTTTGAGTACTTACTTAACGTTATAAATGAGAAAATGAGTCTGTTTGTTATACTTCAACTGTAGCCTGCAAAAGCCGATTATTTGCTGCTTGCCGAGGAAATTTGGTGGCGGTTGAAGTACGTGGAGCTTCCAGGCCTTACAACCGAGTCCACCAAAAAGGAGGAGGTTCTCAATTCACATGTTTCTTTATTTTACCTGGACGCGAGAGGTACATAGTTCTTTCAACACATGTGTGAAAGGACAGGATAGAGTTAGTATGCATTTCTTAGTCTTAGGTTTCGGAAAGTTTTATTTGTTAACGCTATTGTTAAACCTAAGTTTGGACTGTTTGTCTTGGAATAACAATCGCAGAAGAGAATTAACCTTTCAAGTGGTGAAGCAGACATGATGGAGGTACCATTGTTTGTAAGTCCCAGTGGCATTTAGGTGCATAGAGAGTTAAGTCTGAATAATGTTTAAAAGTCACTGTTTTTGAGTACTGGAGTGGAGAAGCTGTTATTGAAGTTAACATTAGGAATAAAGTAATTAATAGAGTTGTGATAAAAGATGCAGTTGAGTATGTACTAGAAAATACTGTCGATGATTTAATCATTATGATTCCCAATTTACATTTTACAGAAACCAACTTATATACTCCTAACCTAAAAAATAGAAAAAATGCTCTTAACAACTATGCCTTATAAACTTTTCAGGTTGAGACATTAAAAGTGTGTGTGGTTATAAAATACTAGAACCACGGACAAGACAAACTGAAACTAAGTGTACTGGTTATGTTTGCGCACTGAGAAATTTTGTACATGCTCAAGTACAGTTGGGTCCTTGTATACTTGTTCATGACCACATCATACAAGAAATTGAAAATTGAACAGATTCATTTGTCAGACAATATGTCATTATCTCATATTATGCCACAAGTGTCATTACAAAAACAATGTATAAAAATTATGTCACCAATTCCCTGTAAATGAACAACATAATTAATACCTGTACGTATCCTGCGATTAAATCGCGTTTATGATTAACAATCTAAACCGTTCGAACTAATGGTTTCCTTTCATTCTGCGATCGCCATGACACAAATTGAAAACATCTGAACGAACACAAATAATCTGACACGACACAAATTAAATACTACAAAGTTCCATACAATTTAAACATTGGAATCAATAAAAGGCTACTGATCACGCAACCCGACCAGTAGTTTTAAACACATAAATATATAATTTAAAAGCGACTGTATGAAGTTTAAAAGGAACTAAGACAGATAAATAAGTTACGGACCAAAGTTGCGGGTAGGTACATAATTTCACTTGTTTATTATCCCGACTGTACCCGCAAAGTCTTTTGAAGTAGTCGACGGATGTTTACTGTCCATTCAGTAGGAGATCCTGTTTTCATACAGCACAACTTTGTATATTTCAGTTTATTTCAAAATATTTCAGAGTTTATACCTCTGGAAGTTGCGATGTTTGTGAACGTTGGGACCGACCGGTAAATATGAGATTTGGATTTAGAATTTTGTGGTGTTTGTGGTCTAATATTGTGACATCATAAAAAGTAACCGATTCTCAGATTTTTACCTTGCTATGTCCTACAGAACTGTTAACAATTTCAGACATAACAAAGCTTTCGACACAAACAGTCACAATAATCAAATTGAAACTGCTCAAGAAATTCCGAACTCAACCAAATATTTACCTACAGACAGACATCTGATAAAACTAGATACAAAAGGACGATGTTATCTAGAATTAGTTTCCATTAAACTTGTAGAGAAACTCTATAGGACCCTCTGCGGCCGTCTCAAGGAACAAACAAGTTTCTAAATCAGCGAAACCATGCGAGGAACTTCGGCGGATTAATCTGGTTTCGACCAGTCCGTCCCGGTTGTGATCCAGTTTGGTCCGCCCTGAACTGGTTCGAGTCGGTTATATCTGATTTGAAATAGCCAAACATTTAGGGGCTTGCGTGTATCGGGAAACAGTAAATTCTGATAAACGGTTTCATTTAACAGATGCTAATAGTTGTTTATATCGGTTCCCTCATTAAAAGGTATTAAGATGGCTCGGAAACCATTTTGGGAGTTTAGTTTATGTGGTAAACTGTAACACATATTTAGACTGTGATCCTAGTGAACCTATTTGCGAATGTAGAACGTATTTTAATACAATAATCATTTCAGAGTAAAACGAGAAACTCAAGGCTACATTTAATGGTGTAACATCCTTACAGGATAAGGTTTCCAAGCAATTTTTACTAAACAGTCTTATTATGGTGCAGTAAACTGATCTAAGCAAGTTAAGGAGCTGTTAATATTAGTGTAATTCCCGTCCAGTCCGTTCAATGGCTGCGATCCCTTATACTTAAAGCTATTAACTTGAACCACAATCTCAGCAACTTTATGTTCTAATGGAAGCGCCGATCTAATTGGTTGTACCTTATAATTTCCAACGAGCCGATGGCACGCAGTGTGTAGGTTTCATATGTGGTGGAATTCTTCTTTGAATATATGGAGTTTGTTACCGAGTTCACTATTAGATACATTGTACATATTTGAGAATAAACATGTTTGTGTTTGAGTGGTCCTAGAGGTACAGTTGATAGTTTAAGGAATATTAGTGAAAGAAATGGTACATACGTTAGTTTAAGTTATGTAAAACTAATAAGTAGGGATGACAATTTTGGTCCCGATCTTTACAGTATAAAATTCCCTACATTATTTAAAAATACTATCGGGACGAAGTAATAAGACTAATAAAACCGAATCCTGAAAAGGTATAATCGGCAATAAAGGGTTTAAGAGCGACATAATATAAAATTAAATATATATCCTATCGTGGCAATTTCTGTCTCGTAATATAGACTTAGATACTCGTTTTGCCTAACGGCAGCCTAATAACCCTTACTTTTACGAGTCTTTGGAGAAATATAAGCTATACCGAGATAATTTATGTAGAAATCTGAAGTAATTTCTTTATCAGATTTTAAAGTAGTCAATTCAAATTTACTGTGCGATTCCTGACTCGCTCCTTTTGGGTTTGTTGAATAAATTAAGCTTAAACTACTTGAAATAAAGAAAAGTAACAAAGTGCATAAATGGAGGTTACAACTTAATAGTCTTCTTAATACTCACAATGAAATAAATGATAAACCAGCAAGAAGTGCCAATCAAAATGAAAATACAAAATCCATTACCGATGATACTATAAACATCATTAAAGTTATCATTTAAGTGCGTACATTAATTACAGATCCCCATCAATTCCAGTAACGACATAATGTTGAAGTTGTGACAGAAATCCAGATGATCGATTATTATTTGATAGATTATTAACCTACTTACACACCAAATAATATATTACACATTAATGGAATCATGGCAAAATTGATTGGAGTTGTGAATGGTCATTTACGGACAAGTAAAAAGCAATTGCAAACAGTCTTGCTTTTAACCCCTTCAAATATAGCTGAATGGATACAAAGACGGGTCGTCAATTTAATCTGAGTTTTCGACGGTATCTAAGCCCGTAACGCAAACTGTGGTTGCAAATCCCCCTAGTGCTGATGCGGGTCCCAACAAAACGTCATTGAAGCCCCTTGCCCTATTGTTAACTGACCCTAGACATATCCTTGCGGTGATTATAGAGATAGGGTTACTAGATGGGATTGACGTTTATATTTCGATGTTATTGTTGCAGTTATTCTTTAGAAAAATCGGATCAGGTGCAATGCATATACTTCTCTTAATAGAAATGTAAATCTTTACATATTATAAAAGTAACTAATAATAAGGTTTAGATACCTACATAAGCTTATGTGCAAAGCTGGTATGATATAAAAAAGATGATAACGTAACAGAGCAAAATACAGAATATTTTACACCAACAACACAGGAAGAATAACGCAAAGCTTAAAACAACAGAAGTCCTTAATACAATCAAATACTTGGAACTCACAAAGCAAGTTAATTCGTCGAGTGATAGAATGCGGGTGTACCCCAGGGGACCGGAGCCGAGTGCGTTGATCTGTCTACGAGCTGACGTCTGATATTCTTGGAAACAAGTTTATAGCCTGGGAATCGGGTTATTAGTATTGTCTTCAAGACTTGCAAGTTTACAATTTTCTGCTCCGTTTCATTCTTGTTATGAGTTCTAAGATTATGTGTATTTAAATGAATTATGAGTATAAGTTTAGTGGCCATTTCTCAAAAAACTAATTCGGATATTCATGTTACTGCTGTGTTAGCTTTTGGATCTATACATGATTTATAGAAGCCGCAAACTCATCCAATTTCCAGGCGGTACAATGTAACACCATTTGTACAGCCCAGACAAAAAAGCAACTAACTATGATGGTCGGAACAGACAACGTCGGAACTAGGTCACCAGTTCAAAACAAGAGTCGTGGCGAATTTTACATACAACAAAATTTTTCACATGCCATCGAGCTGGCAACATTTTTATTAAACCACTGGCTTTTGTCTGCGACTCCTCTCTAAAACTCGCATTTTTTATCGTTCTGCTGCGAAAATCTAATAATCTGAGCTCTAGTGCACTCGGCACTATAAAATTGGATTCTAGGTTAATCGTATGCATATCATATGGGGTCGTAAAAGTTCAATGCTGAAGCGGACCTTTTACACAAATAACAATAAAGAATTATTGCCATAAACTGCTGCTGACAATAGTACTTTCATTAATTTTATGGGCGATACTAATTCCTGCGCCAATTTTCTCGAAATAATACTTAAGTAGCTCCGAGATAAACCACAGACGGCCATAGGAATATATTCACAGGCACATAAAAGGCAAACATGATAAAGATAAGGAAGCACTTGTTTATGAGAATGTTAATAAAAGCCTGCCTACAATATTGCAACATTTAAATAAAACATAGGGAAACCTTTGTAAAATGCAACAGGAACTCATATATAGGGAAATTGAGCAGTAGAAACTAAAATATAGTTCTTAGTAAAGCTTCAGCCGATACACAAGGCAGTAAAAATAAAATAGAGGCTCTGTTTCTACATACAGTCGTATCGAGTTTTGAATTGGTAAATTCTGCCGACATTGAGAGGGTTCCGAGAGAAAATATTTCAGAGAAGAGATCATTTCGAGTCTTTTATGCCGTACCCAACAAATTCCTAGATAGCTGTCTAGTTTTAGATTGTTTTGTTTACTAGGAATTGTTTTGAATTGATATTGACATATTTACGCATCAACGAACTAAGTACATATTTGAATACACACATGAAAATTCACAAAGCTGTTGTATTTTGACATCTACACGCGAATTACAAAAATGCGTCACAGAAATACAAATCCGAAAAACATTAGACACTAACATAGATCTTGACATGTTAAGAAGACAGGGCGAGTCGCGCCAAGGCATCTCTTTCGGAACGAAGCGGTATTCCCCCGGCAGAGCCCGTGAATCGTACAGACGTGCCGCTATTTCCACAAAATCAATAGGTAAGACATTTGAACCCTACCACTTAAAATAAATCTCGGATGATGGATAAGGCGGTCGAAATTTTCGAATGGAAAGCAAATTCGATTTGGATATCAAATCTTTTGTAATCTATTACACGGATTGGGAGAGGTTCGGGCTCATTTAGTATTTTGGTAACGTCGTTGTCAATGTGGACGGAATAAATGAGGATCATTCGATATTTTAGTATCATTAGAATGTTAAAAAGAATCAATTTTGTTAGCAAATTGAAGCAATCAATTAACAATATTTTCTTTGCTATATTATCTTTAGATTTTCCCTTAAATGATATCACAATAAGACTATAGAAGCGAACAGTGTGAAATTTCAAAAGCAAGCTAAAATTTCAAAAATAATACAAGAAACGCCAACTCCATGGTTATTATTTTAGTAAATCAAAGTGCACTTCACATTGCTACTGTGTGAATTGCAAGTAAATTCAATACGGGCAAATATAGACTTGAATTTCTCGAGTTAGGAGTTAGCGTCGGTAATATAATGACATTATACGATTTGGATATGTGAAATTCAATTGGCTATTGTCGCCTTTTGGCGTTGCCGGTGAGCTCTGCTATTTTTAGATCAAATTTTTCTTTGGATTCGGCATACAATGTAGATCGTGGAATACTTTATTTTCCGCTTTTGGAATGTCTGAAATAATCTCTGGTGTTCTTATTTGTTTTAGAATGTAACTGGTATAGTATCTTGCAAAGATGACTATTGCAGATTTTTCTGATATCAGTATGAATTTTTACATTTCGTTATCTGAAGTTATTGTTGTTTTATCAAATTGTTGGTTTTATTTATAGTAGGTATCTTTGTGTCACTATCCTACACTTTAACACATCTATTTTAAATTTTCATTATTCAAAACCTTAGCACTTTATTCATGCAGTAACTAAAACTCTAATATAAGCATCACCTTTGCCTTCCGGGTAAGCAAGAAATAACTTAGGACCAGCATGCTAATCACCAATCCTCTAACTACCAGTTACACGTAGACTTACGAGTAGTTCATGATATGTCAAGTGGCGCCTGTTATGCTAAGTTACAATTTATAGACCTCGCGTGGGTTTTTAAGGTGCGTCTACACGGTGCAAGTAGCTTGCGCATATTGAGGAACATGCATTATAAAAACGCGCGGATCTAGCGACTCGCGCATGTACCAAAGCAAGATACCCACCCGCTTGCTCTGTTGCGTGCGCGCGTTAACTTGCTCCAGCTACATGCACTGTGTAGACGCACCCTAAGGCTCTACCCACGTGTGAACCAAGATTTAATTTGAGGACATATATGTTAGCAAAGAAAACTGATTTGTATTCATGGTTTTGCTAATGGATTTTCCTTGGCTACCGTTGGTTTGTAGATGAGTGTAGATTTATTATGTTGCTTGATATTTGGTCTGTTTTATGTATGATGTTGCAAAGGAATACAGGTACCTACAGTAGTACTTACATACCTAGGAATATTGACCATTACAGTAGGTAAGAATCATGAAAAAAGCAGCGAAAATCCCCCAAAGATTGACCAAAAATCTCGTACTACAAACTTGAAATGAAAAACCCGGTAACCAAAAAACCATCCTCAAAAAAAGCCAGCCACAAACCAATACAAACGGAATTATTCAAAATCATATCAGTTTTATTAACAACAATGTTCGTACTGTGTTAACCAAAAATTTTAATATTAATAGCGGCCATCAATACCGGAGTTTGTAACGTCTGTATCGAGAACTATTTCAGGTTGTTAATGGTGTTTCGAAATGAATCCGTTTTATAGTCAAATGGTGAATTAAAATGATAAATGTTATTGTGATATGGATTTTCGGGATTGTAAATTAAAGATTTCGGGGTGTGTATTAATACAGGGGTATTTTAGGTATGATAAGATTAAAAAGATGATGCTGACTTGAAGCGCTCGGTTAAATTATTACATTTTCTCAAAGAGTGCGATATAAGAAAAACTAACAAGATAAGTTTTTATTCGTAATACGATTTTTCCTGAAGGCTTTCAGTCAAAAACTAAAGTGATTACTAATTCACTTGAACAGAAATATCTCTATAATTTAGCAAACGTAAAATACAACCTACGTACAAATAGACGTGACCCAAATACGACATTTGGACAAAATATATTACATTTACAAATCAAAATAGGTTTATTCAAGCCTAATTAGCAATTCAGAACTATATATTTTCTAGCGGCCGTTCCAATATTCGATCTATCTATGATTTTACTTACCAGAGATAGAAATTTGTCATTTTTGGTACTTACGAGGAGAATGTTAAGAGGTATGTGTGGTGTTACGCGAATGGAGTGAGGAATGAGTACATAAGAGGAAGTTTGAAAGTGGCGCTGGTAACAGAAAAACTGCGTGGGAACCGACTGTCGTGGTATGGGCATGTGATGCAGAGGAATGAAAGTCATGTTGTGAGGAAGGTGATGATCATGAACGAGGACGGGTATAGTGGAAGAGGAAGACCAAAGAAACGATGGATAGATTCTGTGAAAGTAGATGGTAAGAAAGAATGTTACTTGAGAGATGATGACAGATAGAAGAGTATGGAAGGAGGAAACATGTTGCGCCGACCCCAAATAGGATTGGGATAAAGGCAGGAAGATGATGATGATGGTACGGGGCTAATGTCAAAACTTTATCTCTAGTAAGTAAACAAATAGAATATTGAGAAAACCGTATGCTTATAATTATCTTTAATAGTAGTACACAGAGAGGTTTCTCGTTAGTAAAACAAAAGCAGATGGTGGAAACAAGAGGGAATAAATAGCCGAATCAACATATTTAGTGGTTCCACGAAGAATTATGGTCCACTAGAAACGGCATTCCGAGTAAGATACGTCGCCATATTATGCAGGGCGCCTTATCTGAGCAAGATTTTTCCTTATGGAAAAAGGTTACGTACTACAAGTACCTAACTACAAGTAAAGGAAAAAGTATTCCTGATTCTTTCTTAGGTTTTTATGTTGATGATTTTGTGGCTGGAATACTTATTTTATTAATGATGCTATATTGTTTGTTGTGTGACCAACGTGTTTGACAGATATTGACACTAATTTGACTCAGGAAATAAAGTGACCTTTTATTGATAAAAATTATATTCTATCTTTGGAACTAGACTACCTGACCTATTCATGAAATATCGAAAATATAGTCAATGAATTTTTTAGTTTTGTTACAATTGCGCTCATAATGGCCGTCTTTCTCTGTCCAAAGCTCATCTAGTGACTCAACCCTCCGCGTAGGGCCTGTTTGCGTGTTTTCATGCCAAATTAACCAGACAGCTAGCCGGTGCAAGGGTTAAGTCGGCTACTAAATAGCTAATGTATTTAGTTAGAATCCCGGGGTAAAAGGTTTGAATTCATAATTTCCGGACACATACAAACGCTTACATTTAGGTATGTAATGCTAATTTAAAAGGGTCGAGTTTTAGGATATTTTGTAAAGTTCGTTCTAATTTAGGATGCGATCAAATGTGTAGTAGGGCTTTCAATACCGGTATTACGGGATCCCGTAATACCGTGATCACGGATATATTTTGGTCTTTTTTCAATACCGGTATTGACGAGCCAATACCGTGATTACGGTATTACAATCTTTCTATAATTTTAATTATTGTGGTTTGTTGTAATAAGTAGCAGGAAGTTGTATTAAATAAGATAAATAACTACGTACTCGTAAGATGTCATCATCATCCTCCGAGCCTTTTTCCGCCAATCTACTTGGCAACACTGCAGGGACTCCAGACAGAACAGACCATATATCAATCGAGTCAAAGGCCTTCTCATAGTCCACAAATGCTAGACACAGGGGCTGATTATACTCTTCGGTCTTCTGTATAATCTGCCGCACTGTGTGGATGTGGTATATGGTGCCGTATCCGCTCCGAAACCCAGCCTGCTCCGGTGGTTGGAATTCGTCGAGTATTCGCGCAAGTCGGTTCGTGATCACTCTTGAGAACAGCTTATATACGTGGCTCAGGAGGGAAATGAGTCGATAGTTCTTCAGCAGGGTTTTGTCTCCCTTTTTGAAGAACAGGACGACAACACTCCTACTCCACGCCTCTGGAGTTCTCCCTTCAAACAGGACGGCGTTAAAAAGCTTCTGGAGCTCCCCCAGTAGCTCTAGAATCCTCATTTCCGGGATCAGGTCGAGATGCATGCGATGCGTATAACCGGCCATAGAAGTTTTCCACTTCCGAAAGGACTGCCGGCACCGAAGAAATGACTTCTCCACTTGTTGTGGTCAGCTTCGTCAAGTGGCTTCTTCCAAGAGATTGTACGAACACCTTTGACCCCCGATTCAGCTCAATTGCTCTTTCAATGTCAAGAGTATTGGAGCACCGTAGGTCGTGTCGTACGTGCTTGTTGATCTCTTGGTTTAGAGCCCGCTTAGCTGACGAAGTGACAGGCGGGTTTTCACGCCGTTTCTTCATAAGCCCCAATGTCTCTTCCGAAAGTTTTGATTTCTTGCCCTTACGCTGCTTGTTACAGAATATCGACCCTTCCTCCCTGAGGATCTGAACTACATATTCGTGGTTCTGGTGTCGTTTCCAACGTCTGTTGTGGTTTCCACGGCGGCAAATTTGACTGGAAAGTTTCAGATCCTGAAATGGTTTGGAGCAGTGTTGGTCGGAGCCTAGCCTTCATCAGACGAAAACGTTCGGCCTTGAAGTTGATATTCAGGGAGCCTCGGACAAGTCGGTGATCGCTACTGGTATTAAACCTATTGATCACGGAGACGTTTCTATGTGCTTCTTGTTCGTCATGATGTAGCCAATCTCATTTTTAGTCATAGTGTCGGGGCAATGATTGGACGCTTTTTAAACTAAAGGATTGTGTTTTAAAAGTTTTATTCGATCTAAAATTAAACCCCGATTTCAAATTAGACGAATTCGATTTGACAATATTAAAAAATATTTACAACAGCCTTTCTGTAGTCAAAGTAACTGTATTAAAAATTTGAAAACGGGATGCCAATTTACTAAAAGCGGATATTGCGCTAAAATTTATGTTGACGAAGTTAGATGGTCAAGCTTGCAAGCAATGACTTAAGTCAAAATCTTGCAAAAGCACTTCGAAGACGCATAAAGGAGCTATCTGGAATATTGCAATATTAGCATGACCGACAATACCGTGATCACGTGATCACGGTATTGAAATTTTTAATACCGGTATTGATACCGGAATTGAAAAAATCCGGTATTTGAAAGCCCTAGTGTAGTTTGTGTAATGGTTATTTCGATATCGACGTTCACCTGTGTTTGTTTTAATGGATAGAAATGTTGTTTTAAAAGCAAACATTTCATTAGGTACATTAAAGTTTTAATGTAGTATTTAATGATATTGAAAAATATTATCAAAAATAAAAGTTTGACGTTAATCCTAAATGTAACAAAAAACGTATATGCAGTAAAAACACAAACTTATACCAAAAACAAGCAAAAATATATTACAATAACCATTTTGAAAATAAAAGCCTTTTTACTAGTACTAAGTACAATTTACAAGCTTACAGCCATTTATTTTTTTGTTTGGTGATTACGTAAAACAAATTATTCTGAGAAAAACTAGAAATGAAAATTACATTTCGCATAAATTAGGTTTTACTATCGTCTATACATCGATTTAGTTTTTCAGCTGTTTCTTACAAAATCGTTATTAGGCCTAGTTTTAAGTTAAAGAATATTAGCGGGCTTTTTTAGAATTTAAGATTATTTTGACAGAATGTTACTTTTAAAATGGCGAGAGACATACAGTAAATAAAGAAGAAGAAATGATCCACATATTGGGAAAAGACAAGGTAGATGATGGTAATGAATTAGATGGGGAAAAATACAAATAGAAAACCAAGTTAGGTCTTATGGCAACTTTGGAGATGCATGAAGTAATTTCTTGTTGTCCTCCTTTCATTATGTTTTTTGAAGACGAAAGCCTCTGAAAGTTGATTTATATCGGGCCAGATATAGATGCGGGTCCAAACCCAACATAGTTGGAAAAAAGGCTCGGAGGATGATAAGACGAGGGTCTTCCACATCACCGCACTTCAAAATCGCTACCGCCTATAAATTAAACCAAACCCAATTATACTTTACTAAGTTCTAATATTAATGTGCCTTTGGCGTGTTACCTGCTCGCTTAAACAGAGATTAAGCACAAGTTACACACTTATACATAAACAGTATATATATAAAACTTAAAGAAACCAGTGATTTATGGTAACTTAGATTGCCTACAACAGGCGATTGCGACTTACGACTCAGATTAGAATTATTGTAGGTTTTCGGCTAATGTCCGAAATGACCGGGTAATGTTGATAGTAGCGGTCAAAGTGAGTTATTTTTTTTGTTTTATCGCCTTGCGTTGTGGTGATGTTTATGCTAATATTTCACTGTATTTTGGGCTTTTAATACTTTTTTGGTTACATAAGAAATAACTATTCGTTATATACACATAGGGGGAATTTTGATACTGATTTTGTACCTAGAGGTACATAAGAAATAGCTGTCCCTCGCTATATAAATCGGTATAAATGGTGTGTTTATCTTCGTTTTACCTCTAAATTCAAATCATGTCTCGTGTAACCAATGACATACATAGAAAACCATCTAAACATTAATATCAAAAGCATACACATCTACAAAATATTGATTGTCAGCCAATTCACTGAACACAAACAAGCAGGTTCAAATCCCAATTGGTACAATACTATGTCACCGTCTACCCGACAAGGGGAAGTTGTAATTAAAATTAATTATCTTCGACAACCACGAGGTTGCTTTCGATGAAAATCAAAGGTGTGATTTGAGTACACAAAGAGCTTTTCTATTTAGAAAAGGAGGAAGTTTGAAAGGATTTCTGGAGTCTTTTGAAAATGCTTTTGAAAATAGATGACGGTGAATTTGGTTGGTCGGGAGGTCGGAAACAAAAATGTTTTTTTTTTTCCGATTATTGGGATTTTTTTCTTTGTGATTTGGTTTGGTGTACTTATTGTGGCTATGAGATATTTTGTTTGCCTTCGTTTTAGTTTTTAAGTTGAGATTTTTTTTAGCTTTTTAGAACTTAAGTTTGTTTAATTAGTATTAAATTATAGTTGGCTTTTAAATTAGTAAATAATTAAGTGTAGTTTTTTAGATATTTTTTTACGAAATACGATTTGTTAATGTTGGAGTTTAGATATTATTTATTACTAAAATATCAATTCAACTATAGCTCAAAGCCCTCTTATAAATCTCTAAGTTATCCTTTAAAATATTTCGAATAAAAATCTTAACGTCTACTATAATTGAATAATCAAGTGCAGTGGACGAAAAAAAATAAAAAATACAATTGCAGAAAAACGCTGAATGAAGAAATTGTCTGAAATACAGTAAAAACCAGAATAAAGTACACGGGAATTTAAATATAGCCATTAATCTAGCTCGTATACGAGTGTCACAGCGAGAGGTACGGTTAGCAAAAACATTAAGGAAGAACTTCATTAAAATTGTAAAAAAAAGAAAAAAACATTTTTTTTTTACTTTTTTTTTGTTTTTTTCTTAGATTTCAGTAACAGAACAAAGAATACTAAAGTAAATAGCGTTTATTTTTGCAGTATATTTTTCTTTTTCAGGTAAACATCAATGTCAAATATCTAATCAAGAAACAAAGAAACGTTAACAATCAGAACATCACGTATGAAGTATATTTTCATTACACAAATACAAGAAAAATATTTCTTATTTTCAAGCACTCGTTGAGACATTTAAGAGGACTATAAGAAGGCACTCAGTCATAACAAAATGTTTGTGAAGGAGAAATTTGCCGAAAAAAATACAATACCCACATCAAAAATAAATTCCCAAATATTTCTCATTAGTTATCATACTTTAAATAATATGGAACGTTATTTTTTTTGGTTGGTTTATAAGCTTTTAAGGTCTTATTTACGCATTGTTCTATCTCTTCTGCAGTTATTAAGATACTTTGTCCTTTATGTCAATTTTCATATTTTATACCACACACTTTCTTTAGAAAACATATTGAAGCTTAAAACAACTTTTGTGCTCATTCATTATGCTTTGAAAAGACTTTTCGTGCGTTAATTTTCGTGCACAAAGGTCTTAGTTTAACAAAATGTAATAAGTATCGCGATTATTAAATTAACTAGCAACAACACAGGACTATTATTATCTAGAAGAAAGACTATTCAACCAAAATTAAACAGGACCTGTTCAAGCGCGATACGACACAAAATTTTCGCACACAAAAACTCTCAATTTTCATTAAAACAATGATTTCCTTTCACGTTGACTGTACCGGGTTTTCCAAATTAAACTGCCTTATTAATAGATAGCAGATACGTCGCTTTTGTCTCCCCTTATTCGACTCACGGATTTAATAGAAAATTTAAACAAGGCCCTCGGTACTTGCAGGCCTGATTAAAACGACTAGGCTTCACTCGTGGCCAAATTAAAATCTTAGAATGCGTGGTTTGGTACTTGAGACATACGGGTGGGAAGTTGAGCGAGCTTGTCAATGAACTTTGTCAGTTCATCCCGAGCCTTTTCCCAATTATGTTGCCTAGTATCGGATGCAGCTGAGTATCAGTGTTTTAGTTGGGAAAACTGTATTGTTGTTGGGCTTTTCCCTCTGTCATTCGGTATTACTGTGATGGAATTTTTTATCAAGTAAAAAAGTCTCTTCGTGTTCTTAGTTGTCAGAAAGACCTATTTATCCGGTTTCCAAGATGTGATCTATTATTTTTAATTGGGAATTTACAGTATGAAGCATTGAAAAAATATACTTCAACTACCTATACTAATAAGATTTTTTTTCATAGCATCAGTTTCTATGAAAGCAGGTAATTAGGAGTAACTCAGTTTCCAAAGGTTCAAATTCAATTAGTTTAAGTAATTCTAACAGAAAGACAGATTCACAAAGAATATCAATTCGAAATTATTTATCGAAAAATGGCCATTAGATTGGAATATTGGTCGAGTATAATAAAAACATCATTAAGCATTGAATACAAATTCAATAAAATGTTCTTTTCTCTATCAAGTAAATTGTGTAAACGTAATTTAATACCAATTTGTATTCTATATTCATAGTAAAGTACACTATGAATAAATACCCAATTCATGTACTTCAGAACTATTTTGCATAATATTGAATGACAAAATTTGAAATTGGAACTTCGAAAATTTGAATACGATACGCCATTCGACTTATAGTTTTGACATTCAAATTTTGAATATTTTACATGCGAACTTTTTTGTGTCATATCATTATGTATGTCGATCTTAAGAGCAGTATGTATCATATGTTAACTTTATTTGATTAAAAGATACCTCGTCTCGACGTTAAACTGAGAATCCTGCAGAATCATCGTCTTCCCAGTACTGTTGGCAGTAGATTTATGACGTAAAACATTAATATACATTATGTGCTACAGTTTAATGAGCTTAATTATATTTATGATCGACTCACCCTCCGCTTAAAGATCGCGAGATTATAAATTTTGCTTACCTGGAAAGAAAATTAAACACAATTAAATATACTTATTAAAAAATATTACAAAAAATGCCACAAATAAGAGATAACCGTACCTAATACTAATATGTAATAATATTTGATTGACTGTGTAACTGGGTTGAGGAGGTCAGATAGGGCAGTCGCTCCTTGTAAAGCTCTGGTACTCAGCTGCAAGCGGTAAGACTGGAAGCCGACCCCAACATAGTTGGCTTAGCCTAGGCAGATGAAGAATAAGAAATGAATGACGTCAAAAAATCCTCAGTTGTAAGACGAATTCCTTAGAAAATGTCCTCCTTTCAAAAAGTTCTCCACGATACATTAAATGCAGACAAAGCCAAAAGTAAATCATAGTTATATAATCTTAAGTACACACATTTCCAGGTCGTTACATTTAAGTCGTGTTTCTTTGTATTTCAGCATTTTTTCAGCGAATCCCCAACGTGCCGTAAGCAGTAATATATAAAATATATTGTGTGATATATTTTCTTGTCTTGATATATAGTTGTTAAGGGTAGGGTGAAAACTGTATATTAAAAGTGTCGTTTTTCACTTTTGATTTTGTTTTTGTAGGTTTTTGTTCGACTAGTGAAATTCCTGAAGTTTTTCTTGTGGAACCTTTTATAGTAGTTAAAGTATTTGGAGATTTGCAAACTGTTCAATGTTGGTGTTGCTATTTAACGGACCAAAAAAAGGATTTTCTCTATTCGGATGTTTATATTGTTAAGTGTTAAGTAGCCCTTAATTTGGAAATGTATCTTTAAAGATACAACAACTTAAAAAAAATCTGTAACATTAAATAATTGTGTTTTTTTGAATCGATCGATTTAATTATAAAGTTTGACTCATGACATCACTAGGAAAAGTAAGTCTATTGCATTTTCAACAACTGGACATCCCGATTTACGTCAACCTGAAAAAATGACGGTCGCGAAGAACAACAAAGCTGTAAGTTTTATTGATTTTTATTATTTTTTATATGTGATGATGTCAGGTTCTTACTATTTTATGTGTGTAACGTAATATACTAACGATTTAGCTGAAATAATGGCATAGAAATGTATTTATCGAGCCATGACAAAGTGTCAAACCTCAATGTATCTTTAAAGATACTTTGCTCAAATGTCGACTATACAACATTGTATCTTTAAAGACACATTGCCAAAAGTTAACCTATTATCGCACGTTAAAATTCTCGTAATTTTTATATAAAAAAATATTAACTACACGCATGTGAGACCCTACAGCATGTAAGGTTCCGTAGGATAAAATTAATTTTTATTTAGATTTTTTTTTGCATAATTTTTGACATAATTTCATGTAAACAGTTCAGTGTTCAGTTTGCTTGGGTTTGGTTTGGTTGCATGTGCAATTTTTTTGTTCGTAGGTATTAAAACGAGCAAGATCAAAGCGCATTCTAGCGTTGATTCCTGCAGGAAATGCACGATCGGACGACAGTGACACAACAGACAATGAGGAAGATAACACAGCCAGTGACACAACATTGCCAGTTTATGGAATACAACATGATTCTTATAGTAGTTCCTCAACACCTTCACTGGATTCGGATAAAATATAATGTGAGATTATGTCTAACTAAACAACGGAACTGTTTTTACGATTTTCATGTAAAAAAATAAATTTTCTTACCAATTAACTATTTTATTTTATAACCCCGATTTGGTAATGTATCCTTTTGGATACATTATCGAAAAACTATACCTTCCTCCGTATTTGGCAATGTGTAAAATAAGATACATATTATTTCAGCGCAATTACTGAAAAAAAAATTTTTTGAATATTTTTCTCTATTTCCTTATACCTCAAATAATTAGACTACAGTATTTTTTTTATAAAATTTGATAAAGATTATGCTTGCCAAATTAAGGGTTAAGTATTAAGTGTTAAGTATTAAGTACATTCTACATATCTTTGCGTTGCAACTAGTTGCAAGTAACAATACAAACTTGTTAAGGTGGTTTTTTACGACACTTATTTACCTTTACATTCTCACTAAGTATAATGAACATTACAAAATTGCGCAACATTTTCTTTGTAGAAATTTTATTTTTTAAATTTAAGAAAATTCATCAAATTTAAATTACAATAAGCCCATTAACTTCAAAAGTAAATAGCAACTCCAAAATAACTACCTACTTAATTAAAAAGTGCAACATACTCTAGTTGTCTATACGACGTCAAAATGTCGGCCATCATTATTCCAATTAAAATGGCGCCTAGACTCCTCGAGTGTCTATGGCGTCTGCCTACAAATTGTTTATTATCTCCCTTTACATAACTGTCAAGTAATGAGATATTCCTATGGTTTTTTATGACATTCCTCATAAGTTGGCAATAATTAAATTCTTTTACGTTTTTCTGTATAGGTTGGGGGAAATGTCGGAGAAAAACTTTTGGTCTGTCAATTCAAAGATTAAAAGCGATAAAATAGGTTTTTTAACATCGTTATTTCATAAAGTTCTCAAAATAGCAAAACTACCTAAACCATTCTTCACTATCTGGATTAACAACGAACTTAGACAGACAATATTTTTAACGACACACCTAAAGAAAGGAGGTTCTCAATTCGACGGCTTATATATTTTTAACACCGATATTTATTTTAAAGCCTCCACAGTCGCTATTTGGCTTTCAGTCGATCCACCAACACATTTACCTATTGAATACAACCAATAGGTATCGTGGGAAGAAAGCAAGCTGACGTTCCTACTTATAATATCAAATCTATTTGGTATCGATGTTTTATTTTGTATATTTTTTCGAGCAAAATAATGGGCCTTGTAAATTATTAAAAGCCTGGTTTATATTGGGAAAATAAAAAATTAACACCTTAATGAAGCGTTTCCTAAGAAGATGCTATAATGAATCCTGGGTGTAAACCCTGGAAGAAATATTATCGGGTAGCCAAAAAGCATTGTAAGTTCTAAATTATAAATCTGAAGAGCTTATTTGTTCTGTCAGTGACCTGTCTCACTAAACGTAAAAACCCTGTCTCCTAAAAGTTCTTTAACTAGTAAATACAGGCTTCAGGTGATCTTAAGTCATGTATGTATTAGTACATTGTTATAATCACCGGTTTATTGTTGTGGAAAAACATTGTACCCCGTTTCTTGGATGAAAATCCTCTATTCGCTATTCTCAGAACTGTATGGACAGATTTGAAAAACAGTTTCATTTATAGATAGCGCACTTATTATGCGCTGAGCAGTTGATTCCCACTGCTGGTCAATAGCCTCCACGTTTTGTCTCCCCAATAATACTTCAAGTGTTCCTACCATTCTCGACGATAGGAAATCCAAGTCTCCGTGCCAATACATTAGCAAGAAATAATAAATGCACTTAGAAGTACAAACCATATTAATTTATAACAACATTACATAAAAACAAGCATACTTAAGCAGTCCCTAGCATAATGAAACATCAAACATATTGGCTCATAAACGCAGCAGAAACAAAACGTAATAAAACACGATATTTACATGAGCACATAGACGTTTTAATAGTAAGGTACCGTAGCCCGTGTTAGTGGTTGTTCTATGAATGCTTTATAAGGGTACAGTAAAAGGCACAAGCGACAGCGGATAGTAAAATGTTTAGACAAATAATATAGATTTTAAAACAATATAGAGAGGTCGCTCGTATAAGTTTGAATGTAGCTGACCATTTATGGCATAAACTTCTATACAATTATGTGAAGGTATAGCAAAATTCATTCATTTGTGATTCTAATCCCGAAACACTCAAACGTTATTAACGTTACCTTCTGTAGCAGAAGTAAGTTATGATGTTTAGGCAGTCAATAAAATTGAAGGGAGTTTCGGTATTTGGCTGTTACAAACTACAAAATAGTTTGACGATGGTTATTGTGACGTTTTTGGCTATATAACGTAAACGTCTAATCAAACTTAGAACAGTATAGGTGGCGCTGAAGTCGCTAGCCTGCTACTTTAAAAGTAACGCTCATAACTTGGACCAAAAAAAAAGAAAATGGCCGTAGACTTTTAGTTAAATATTAAACATCAGACCTAGAATAACGGGTGTTCCTGACAGTGATTGCTTTACGAATAAAAAACAATTGTTAATGTCTTGTACAGTACTTTTTCTGCCTAACAGGCTGGATTAAATGACGTTTAGTTACCCTTCTTGGTTCTACAGTAAGATTATTTGTAATAGTGCTTTCAAACCGGCGGTTTTCCCGCCCGATTTTTTCACGTACGACACATTATTCCGAGCGACAAAAGAACTTACGCGCGGTTCACGTGTCATCGTTTGATCATGCGAGTTTGAAATGACCTCGTATACCTATCATACGTATTTCTATAAATGTAGGTACCTTTTCAGATCTTCGAGAGATTAAGCTATATTATAAAATGAAAATAACAAGTGCGACTCATAAAGCTTCTCAAGTCATAATTGAAAAAAATCGTCGATCACCAATAAATTGGGCATTAAATTATCCTTAATTTCAAAATGGATCACTCCAATAAAATTGGCAATAAAACAAACTGAACCCACAATCAAGAAGAATAAAAATCAAAATCGAATATTAATAAAATAATAATTATAGCGCGGTAAAATAATTCGCGCCTCCAAGACGCCATTAATAAAAATTTTACTGTCCGCACCGTTACCCCGGTAGCCATTTTGTTGACGTATTTAATTCAAGATGGCGGCCATTAAAATCCGGTGGTTACGCGGCGATGCCTTAATGATAGACGATTAAAATTGCTCCTGGATATTGGAATCCTATTTTTAGAAGATCAATTTTATATTGAGTACAATCAATTTATTTTATTCCGTTGATTGGGTTTTGAATTTTTTGTTTGTTACCGTTATACTTTATGTATTATTCCGATGTATGAAACATCGAAATCCGTCAGTAGTAATGCATGGAAAAGTACCTAACAACCATTCACACATAAAAACTTTTACGATATTATAAAATACACTATTACATTGTATTTTTCTTCAGAGATATAAGAGACGAGCTCCTTCATTATTTTATTCTTTAATTAATATAGAAACTGGATAACACAAGGCAACAAATAAAACTAATTTCTAAATAGAACACAATATTATCAACGACTACACACAGAGGACCTTACAAAATTAATTATCTTTCTTTGATATCCCATTATTTCTCATTCGCTAATTGAACTTAATAAACAAGCCTAATGTAACTTAATTGATACTTTACTTTTAATAAATAACATTTGATTGAATTATAAAATATGCAATTATGAATATCGTAAAACTCTATTGCCGTTCGAAAGTCACTTAAAGAGAATAATTGAATTAATAACGGTTATTCAATTTAATTGTAAGCAATATGTTTCTTATGTGTAATATCAATTAATTTTAAAGTCGTTTCCATTATCACTTTACATTATATTTATTTATAGCTTTTTATGACTTTAATATGCTTTTAATGCAATCATTTTTTAACTTTTGAAAGCTAGAAAACTTACTCCTAAATTCATTATAAAAGACATTTCATAATCATCAGCCTTTTTATCGTCCCACTGCTGGGCACAGGCCTCCTCTTACACAGAGAAGAATTGAGCGTTAATCACCACGCTTGCTCAATGCGGGTTGGAGATTTCAGACTTTACATTCCAAGTTTCCTCAAGATGCTTTCCTTCACCTTTAATCAGTCATTGGTGTCCCAAGATATACTTTAAAAAGTACAAACTTAGAAAAGTTCCAATGGTAGTTGTCTGGCCATTTTTATACATAGGTACCTAATACTTGAGAGGTCGGTTCTTTGCTACTTAAGCTACCAACAAAAATATATAACTTAATTAAATACAGGTCAACCTACGACCAACGATGAATTATCTAACATATAAACCATAATGTAAACAATTAAAATACATTTACGAAACCACAGTTATAATAAATATCGGCCATTAATATCATAAGCGACATTAAAGTACCGATATATCACAAAATTAAGTCATCAGTTGGAATTAGAGATTTTGAATCCAAAATGGCGTCGTAATAGATATTATAAAGATCGTGACACATGTGCGGGTGTAGATTGATCGCGTTTTATGAAATTATGTTTTGTTTTCTACGATCGTAGAATTTTTGGATAAGGCAATGTGGTAAAACGATTTCTACATATACTAAGCTAAAGCTGAAGAGAAATATTCTTTCAATGTTAGATTGTCCATTTATTGAGGATCGTTTTAAAGAAGCCCTGATTTTTAAGGGCCAGAAGGTTTTGTGTGCCAAAATAATTAAGATTGAATTGACAATACAGGTTTTTAACGTATGTGAGAATAATTACAAAAGGCTTCTTTCGGCAAGTAGACTCTAGAAACTCAGATAAAATATAAAAGTCTAGACAAAATAATGGACTTGTTTTCTCTGGTCCCATAAAACACATAAAAATAATTAAAAAGGTTGATATAAAACAAACCAGAAAATAATTTCCTCCTACAATACCGCATCCACTACCTTTCTACACACAAATCGTTGTCACCAATAAATTAAACACTACACTAATGAGTTAGATTATGATGTTCCAAGACCGTAGTAAAATGAGACGCCTTATTCTCTTCATATTAAATAATGTGTGTGGTCTACCATTGATTAATTTTATATTAAAGCCCAAACGTGGGGTATTCGCTTTGTCATCATTTTTTTTTTGTTTCACGCCTTTTTGGAATGTCGTTGGTATATGTTTTTTTTTTTGTGGTTTATTCGATTTTGTCTTTTGAATAGTTTTTAATTTATGATGCTCGTTTATTTATTAAGTGAAATGATGATATGTGCATATTGAGATTAAGTAGCAAATAATATACCTCTCGTGTCTAGAAATGGTTTTTGACGTCTACCATCTCCAAGCTACATAACTATATTAAGCTGAAGAGTATGTTTGTTTTAGGTAGCTTATTTATCTACCATCTCCAACCTACATAATTATAGTTAGCTGAAGAATATGTTTGCTTTTGGTAGCCCAATTGTCAAGGAAGGGTTACATACTACTTTTTATCTCGGTGCGCGGAATAGTTCCTCAGAGAACGTGGGAAAAACAGAGACGGAAGCTAGAACAGACAAACATACAGTTGGTTCCCAGCTACACCTTCTCTTCTTCCAATACCCAAGATTTTAAGTTCTACAATAATACGATAAAAAAATCTTTTCCACAAATCCTAACACCAACTTAATTTAGTAACTCTCTATACGTCATTTAACCACCTAATTAAGATCCTAATATAACTTCTTCTACAGTTCAATGGTACTGGATTATCGAGAAAAATCTTCATAATTAATACCCGTTACCTGTCAAATGTCTAACTGAAGTTTAAGATGAGATATTAGGCTTAAGAGCTGAAACGTGTATGCTATTTCAGACGAGACCTACAGTCTAACGGTAGTTCGTCGAGAAGTACGTGTAATGTTTTATTGAAGAAGTTATTTTTGGTTGTAGGTGGTCATATAATCTGTAATATGGTTGACTTTTTTGGTAAAGAAGAAGAAAGAGTTAGTTATTTACATTGTCTACATAGTTTGCTGTGGTATATAAACTTCTTGTCCATCCTTTATGAAATAAGGCACTTCGATTTTGTTCTCGATTGACATTAAATGTTTGGTCCTTTCAAAACATAACAAGCGAGTTAATTGTTCTCAAAAAACACTTTAAACAACCAACAAACAGAGTGTCATCGAAAATCAGTTCAACAGAACCAAATTAACACTTCTCCGATCTTTCATTTAAATAACAAAGGATCAATAGCTTACTCAAACAAAACAAATCAATTCAAGTTCGAAAATTCGAAACTCGCAAAAATTTCGCAGACGCAGACTAAATCCATACGAAATAATGGCGTAGGAGTTAAAACTAACTATTTAACAATAACCAACACGATACGGTGAACAATAACAAGCCGGTTACTGGAAACGCCTAAACATTGTAAAAGTTTGGCAGGTTTCGACCGATCCATTACGATCGTACCAACGTGTTCTGGCGCAGCACAGAGTAGTTGACAGACAGAGGTTTCATGTATTATTCAATTGATTTTGTGTTGCTATTTGTAGAGTTGAAGGTGATTAAAATAATGTTTTTGTCTCCAGTACAATATTTTTTAAGTATTTATGGATATTAGAATAATTCACTGGGTATATAAAGACTGGAACATATCTGGATCTAAACATGTGAAATACTGTTATTTTTTGACATTAGTTAAAATTTGGTCTAATTTTTTTGAAAATCCGACGTCTATAAATTACTCTTGCGTTAATTAAGACACATTTTCTAACCACGCGAAAATTTCACCACCTTCCCTGCCACCTCTGAAATACATTAGTCTGTGCACTCCCAAATAAAATGTGTGTATCCCAATAATGTTGATAATACGGCACCGTGTGAACTAACACACAGCGTGAACTCGACACAAAACGAATTAAACCTTTGATACCACTAATGTACTCCATTTATGTTTAATTATAATCTGAGCGTGATTAATCAGGAGGATTTTAATTAGAACCGTTTTTACCGGCGTGAAAAATGATAGGTTTGGGGAGTATTGAATGGAGCGTGAGTTTCATTGTTTTAGGGGATAAAATGTAGGTACTTTGTTTTTATAACACGTTTATCAATTTTACATGGAGACCAGACAGCGCAAAGTATGGTAAGAGAATCACTCAAACTTTAGTGAAAGAATTGACAATAACTTTGCAGTTATGACAAACACTATATATGACTTTTCGACGCTTCCTTTTTACTTAACTTATGTACTTTGATAAATGATCTACCCAAATCTGCATTTGAAAAACCCTTACGCGAAAGGACTTAGCATACATTTAGTACCCCTACCTAAGCCATAATATATAAGTATTATAGTAAGTAACACTAGCATTACCAAAAGTACCAATTCGACTATTTAAATGATCATAAAACTTTTGACCAATATTCTCATAACCCTCCCGGTGCCGAGGCTTAAAAATTTAGTTGGAATACCAACCCTCCCCTGAGGGTGATTCCCGTATCGTCCAAGATCGGTTTGGTACAAAAGTACCCGCGAGTGGGGTAACCATAGATCGTATGGGGTAACTCCTGCTTTACGATTATGGCACAAGTTTTGTGTTTAATTTATTGCGGTTAGTATTTTTTTTAATTGGGCACGTGGCGAGATATCGTTATGCTCTTTTTTTGAGGTTTAGAGGTGTTGAATGTGAAATTCAATTAGATGATAGTCGAGGGTACAATATTATGAATCATTTTATAAAGTTATAGGCTATATTACTTATACCTATATGGACAGTGACATATTAGAGATCATATTCATATGTGAGAACTGACTTACTCCTAGGTAACCACTGTTTGCAACTAAACCGTTCAACTCGTATCAAATTATCCTTAGCAAAATGTTCAATAGCCAAGCAAAAAGAACCCCAAAAACGCCAAAACCAACACTCAAACATATTACCAATTACGAAGAAAAACAAACAAATGGAAAAAGCCAGACCTCCCGTCCACGTGAACGGTGTGAAGTGGACAACAAACGTCGTTGAAAAAGGCAGCGATCGCTCCCGACGGGGTCGTTGCAAGAAACAGCGTATCGGGGGGAAATGAGAATTGTGCGAAACGGGAACATACCTATATGTATAGAACTGACCACAGACACGCTAGTGTGTAGAGAGAAGAAAAGTAAAAAAAGGACCTAAAAAAATAATGAAATTTTAGAGTGTGTAATGTTTTTTTAAATTCGGACAAATGTGTTCTTTTTAGAGTCCTTTCTTGGCCGTTTTTAAAGGAGTCCATAGTTATCATGTCTTTTCCTTAACTCGATTATGATAGCAAGACTTACCCTCATAATTGTACGAATAGTTTAAGACTACCAAGTTAATAGATTTTAATGCTAAAGACGATAATATCAGCCGAAACTGCTGTTTTGTTAATGAAGCAATTAAGCTTGAAGGTAATCCAGATATAATAGATCCTATTGCAGCAATTAGTGAAAGATCACCCAATATTCGACATATAGGCAATGATTTTTTATAGTATAGATTTGTTACAAGCACGCGCGTTGTGAAGACTCAAATACCACCCAATTAGGACGTTTAGTAGTTAGTAATGAACTAGTAAACATTTGAAGCGCAATGACTATCTCTTTCATTTGCGTGCTTTTACGCATCTTTTGTTTTACTCATCAGTAAAAGTTGTCAATGTGTGCAATTTTCGATGGCGCGGAACAGATTGAAAACTGCAATTACATGAAGGTAACATATCTGTACTATAAAAAATCATTGCATATAAGAGATAATTCAATAACCGACAAAATCACAGATCCTCCGAGCCTATTCCCAACTATGTTGGGGTCGGCTTCCAGTCTAACCGGCTGTAGCTGAGTACCAGTGCTTTACGAGGAGCGACTGCCCTATCTGACCTCCTCAACAATAATCGACAAAATGTGAACGCATAATTTCCCAATCAGAGAAAACAAACCTCGCGGTCATGAAACCGCCAAAAAACATTTAATTCGTTCATAAAAATCGGAAAATTCATTAAAAAGCCTTCTGAATACCGATGACCGTTAATATATAAGAACCAGTGAGCCGAAAATTCGTTCATATCCAATGTACCGAAAAGATCTCACAATGAAAACTCACTTTAGCTCCTATTACTAATGCTACTCAAACTCCTAATTTGCGTTTTTAGGGTTCCGTACCCAAAGGGTAAAACGGGACCCTATTGTTTTCGCTCCTCTGTCCGTCTGTCCGTCCGTCTGTCACCAGGCTGTATCTCATGTACCGTGATAGTTACAGAGTTGAAATTTTTACAGATGTTGTATTATTATTGCCGCTTTAATAACAAATACTGAAAACTAGAATAAAATTAATATTTTGGGAGGATATACACTCCCATACAACGGCTCCCATACAACAAACGTGATTTTTTTACTCATTTTAAATAATGGTACGGTACCCTTCGTGTGCGATTCCGACTCGCACTTGGCCGGTTTTTTTTCATAATTGAATGTTATCACAATGAATGCCAGAGGAATTTTCTTCACAAAAATTATGTCCTAGTTTAAGAAATTTTTCTTCCACAATTACTTGTTGAGTTTAAACGAGAATGACTCCTAAAGCTTAGCTATTAAGCTTCAAAGTTGATTGTGGAGTATCGTAATGTGATTGTATCAAGAAAGTATTTTTTTACTGTCCTTAATAATTATGCTTTTTTGTAATGTTTGTTTTTATTTGTAGGTACGGATTCTTTGGATAGATTGTTAGCTACTTTATATTCTTGTTTGTTCTTGTTTATTAAATCTTTGTTCATATTGTAACGTGATGAGGGATTTTTTGAGTAAATTTCGCCATTTTTCTTCACTGGTTTTACAATCAATTTGCCATTCATGAAAATCTTCATTTAGTTTTTTTTTACTACGAAAACATAATTTACTTTTTTATAAATTGTCGTTCTCGTTTCAATCAATATTTGCAAATGTAAAAGTATTTACACTGCAAAGTTGTCAAGATGCTTTCACTACAATTTTCAAGAACAAACAATTTTTATTACAAATTCTTAGTTAAACAATGAAAGTGTTAAAGTAACTTGGAATACTAAAAATTCAAACAAGCTATCTTAAATCTATAGAATGTTGGAAAGTCTAGGCTTGGAAATAAACCTAAAAATGTTAGCCATATCATATATGAAGTCATCAAAACCTGACCAGCGCAACCGAATCGAAAACAATAGACCGTTTTTTCAAACAACAAAAAAAAAGCGAAATTTCAAAACAGGTGTAATATTTCACAATGTCCCTCCTATTATTGTGGCAATTGTCATGCAAATAGTAGAAACAAAAAACGTAAAAAAAACATGGAAATAGAATGGGGTCACTATGCAATAGTTGACTCCGTCGACCATCTGTCAGAGACGAATGAATTTTGAAAACGGACGTTGCGATAGTCTGTACGGCCATTATTCGTATTACTATGTGAATAGAAAAATACAAAAGAAAATTTGAAATCCCCATAAATGATGATGATGAAACTACAATTTGTATGTCTGTTATGTTTAAGCGGTTGACAATCTGAACTAATTTATATGTTTTGTATGCAGATACGATAGATGCACGTTTTTCCAAAATACGATAGAACTAAAAAAAGTCGTAGTGGCCTAGTGGGTAAAGAACCAACCTCTGGAGTACGAGTGCGTGGGTTCTATTCCAGGTCAGGCAAGTACCAATGTAACTTTTCTAAGTTTGTATGTACTTTCTAAGTATATCTTGGACACCAATGGCTGATAAAATCGTGAGGGAAAACATCTTGAGGAAACCTGGACTATTAAGTCTGAAATCAACAACCCGCATTGAGCAAGCGTGGTGATTAATGCTCAATCCTTCTCTGTGTGAGAGGAGGCCACAGCCCAGCAGTGGGACGATAAAAAGGCTGTAACAGTACACTAAAATCGTACAGTACAGTACAGTAACGGAAGAACTCGTCATGATAAGATGGTCACATTCGACCTTGCCGAGAGTTGCTTAACCCTAGGGTGCAGCTGTCACTAAGCTAGTTTTTCATAACCCTAATCGCGTAATAAAAGTTACTAGTTCTAACCTAAAAAACTACATTGTTTTTACGATATAACTGTACTATAAAGTTCATAGTTTTCTTTTGTCAGCACATAAAGCAAGGCGTTCCTCTCAGTTGATTTTTACGACTCTCACGGAAAGATGAACATTACGATATTTATATATTATTTTCACTATTTTTTTATCCTCAATATACGAAAAAATCTGTAAGTAATGCTTTCTGAATGTTCCTGTTATATAACTATGTGTTTGCACCATTTAATTTTACGACTGAATTTTTTTCGGCAAAAATCGTTTTCCTATTTCTTGTTCAACTTACTTTCAAAACTAATGAAGTGAAAAATACTGCTAAATGGACAAGCTCGTTTCCGCTAAATATTGTAAGACTAAACAAAGCTTAGTCACAATAAAAAGACTTCATCTCAAATCAACTTGAAATACAAACTCAAAGAAATTAAAATCAGCAGAATTAATTCGCAGCTAGACATGAAAATCACATTATACAGTCTGGGTTTACACCTCGGAAAACGGTTCAGTAATTTCGGAGGTAGAGTCGTGTAGACGGGCAGACCTGCGATAATTCAGTGATAAACGGACAGAAGGGCTCTTTCATTAGCGTTGATTGTACGGACGAATGAGGATTTTCTTTTGCTTCTATTTTTATTAGACTGCTAAAAAGTGTCGCTTCCTACTATGTATGTATGAATCATAAAGCAGAAGTTATGATTGAGGTTTATAAACTGCACAGAAGAATTCAGACTTTGTAACAATATTGTATTTGTACACATATTGTTAAATCTAACTTAATAAGAGATGATATTCTCATATAAGATCTGTCTTAGTTTGATTGACAAACATCTTAGATTATTACAAGTTACATCTTTATTTGAAAGGTTTTTAATATCAAAATCTTTATTATTTCGAAACTGATTTTGCTCACAATTTTGGCGTAACCAAAACATGTTTACATCCAGTGCTCTCGAGATTGGTTTCCGAAACTCATCTTTGAGACCAATATTTGCTATGTCAGCCTGGATCCTCAGTCTTACTCGCAAATATTATGCCAACACATGAAACCCGGCTGTCTTTATTAACGTTTTCCATTTACTTCCAAGAATAGAAATAGAATTACTTAAAATCGCATTTTGATATTTGCAACTCGAACCACTCGAAAGAGCGTACTCTTTAAAGATGCGTGAAGAAAGGAATATTTAAATCCACATTTTCTGCATAATTAAATGAAACTCGAAAATCGATAGGAAAGGAAAAATGTAAGAGAAAACATCCCATTACAGAGAGAACTCATTGTATCGACGCATAATCTCGTTAAAGGCACATTTGGAAAATGAGAACTTAGCTCATAAAACAGACATTGTTTTTTTTCTAAACGGATACCGGGTAAACAAGAAAAATGGTTTCCTAAATGAAGACGAAAGGGATTCAACGCGAATTGTATAAAAGCAAGCCTGTGAAAAGTGACAAAAATGATATTTGACAACGCCAGTCGCCACCCAGATTTGCTCCGCGTTTTTTTCCTAATAAAAGCAGGCTTTGTGTTGGCTTAGAGCGAAGTTCATAATTCTGATCTTCTTACCAATATAGTAGCCGAAAGCGTTAGGTATTTGGACCTTCGTTAGGTCAAGTTATTGAAAGCTTTTTTGTGTGAAAAAGAAAGATTTTCGAAGTACAAAAGAAAGTTATTTTTCTCGAGAATTCTTTCAACTTGTTACACTAAGTGCAAAGAGCAAAAATAACTATAGAAACTTGAGAAAGATAACAAGATTATTATGTAGCGAATCTCTGAGGAATTTATTTTCAAAACATTTATACGTTTAATTATTGCAAGACTTGTTGGTAGTCTCATTGGTGCCATGCTAAAACTACTTCATTACACGAAGTAACAAAGTTAGTAAATTTTATGTGCCCTAGATATGAACTGGCAAAGTTGACCCACTGAAGTTACATAACTACTTAAACGCAGTGAAAACATCGTGGGAACCGCATTTCCATATCAATCCTGCGACGTTTGGCGACACGACCGCCCGCGACTACTCCCAAAGCTAAATGACTGTAAGAATCCATCCCAGTTTCAATTTATCACCGAGAGATGGCGTTGAATGTATGAATGAATTGAAAGTTAGATTACACAATTTAAATTCCCCCTTCATGCAAAATAGGGATGGAAAGATGAGGTCTGGGGGGTGTAGAATACATTATACTAGAGAAAGCTGGAGGGGAGGTTGAAATATTTACCTCGCGGGAGTTTGGAAGTGTGTGCGTCGAAGCGAAGCGAAATCTTAATGGATTATGGTATGATTGGACCACTCGGCTTACCTGCAGATATTTTGCAAGTCTTTTTTCCACAATCCGCCTGTAGATTGGTTTCTATAGAGTATTAAAGGTGTTCCGACGCAATGGGACCTTTTTTATTCGTCCCTTTGAATCGTGGCGAGCAATTAGGGAAAATAACAATTTAATTTTTTTTAGGCGATGTCTGCAGCTAATCCAATTTGCTTCGTATTTTTTTTGTATCCGATCGGCTTTGCAAACGAATCGATTAGTGGAATGAACGTTCCGAATTTTGAAAGGGTTGTTAATATTTTTGTATTTGGATACAATTTTAATAATGTATTTATCATTGCGACGCCTTCTGAATTCCATATTTTTACGCGTTGTCGAATATGACCCTATTCTCTTCTCAGTTAGTCATTTAGATAGCGTAAAATATCATCGAAGGTCTTTAACTTAGCTAACTAAGACAATAAACTTGTACAAGTTGGCAAATGTTTTCTATATACTTAGTCTACTAAGAGTAGTTTCTAACTATCGACATGTTGTTATATTAGGAACTACATTGTTATTGTTTCTTAGAGTTAGCTGGGTAAGCTGAGGAACGGTTTCATGCCTTTCATTTCAATGATCTTTCAAATATTTGTCATTTGAACATCTTTGGCAGTCGTTACGAGTAGTCAGAAGCCAGTAAGTCGGACAACCAGTCTACCTACGGTGTTGGGATGCCCGGGTTACTAGGTTAAGGAGGTCAGATGGGCAGTCGCTCCTTGTAAAACTTTGGTACTCAGCTGCATCCATTAAGACTGGAAGCCGACCCCATCGTAGTTGGTAAGAGGCTAGGCAGATGATAAATACATATTCAAAATATTGTACTCCGTCAAGATCCATAATTGTTGCTACTTTATATATGTATACTACCATATAATAGGTAAACATTATGGGGGTCAGGAATTTTAATATTTTCTTACTCTTAAGGCCCAAGCAATAATACCTGTTCAAATGTTAAGAAACCAAAAACCCCGCTTAGCCGTTTTCCGAGAATTCAGTAAAATTAGTATTGTCTAAACCTGTTAATTACGACTTAGTCATAAGAGGTAAATCTTTTGTTTCCTTAGTGAGTGAAGTAGGGGTTTTTTCTATGTGCTGAATTACTCATTTCTTTTCTTTGGTTTTAATTTTATTTGCACTTGTATATGACTAAGGATCTTAGTCAATGTTTGTAGTTCATGTTAATTGTCAGATTTTGCGGTTTAAGAGGTTAAGTTGCGGTATTTTTTATTGCTTTGTTTATTCTGACTTTCAATGAAAACAGTACCTGGGTTTCTGGGTTCTGTTGATGCACAAGTGTGAGGTAAAGTAAACCTTATTACTATGTGTTTAGGTACTATTATTTATCCTACTTTCCTAGAATATTAAGTTGATGTATATCGGTTCCATAGATTCTGTTATATAGCGTAATTTTACCAGCTGTAACTCCCATAGGATTAGAATTACATTACACAAATGACTCGCAAAAAAAACTGATTTTTGCACCCAAAAATACTTCGTTTTCCTTGTGCGAACAAAACATCTTTTTACGTTAATTCAACTGAAAAAATCGAAGTGCGTATTTATAGTAGTTTGCCTTTATTGTGAATTGATCGATTTTGATACAGTAATTTGATTCGCTGTAGGTGGTAGGCACGCTTCAGATAAGTTTTTTAATGTATATGATTTTAGACTACGGCATGTGTCATTGACGCTAATGCTTCCATTATGAAATATTATTTGATTGGCTCCTTTTTGGTGTTCTATTTTTTTGATTTATTCATTTATTTATAAGTTTGGGAAGTTTTGCTATTTTTTACCATTTTAATTGTTGTCATGAGTTCATATATTATGCTCGAAAAAAGATAGTATTAAACTGTTCTATTTTTTAGGTCTTACTTTGTAATATCCAATGTGTGTGTCTGGGATATTGTGTAAATTCATGGTGGAGAAACTTCTGAAGTTAGATATTATTCTTCACGACTGTATACTATTGAATATAATGGCGCTAGATATGCGTAAATGGAAGGAGCTGCACCGAAAAGAGTTAGGCTCTTAAAATGATGTTGAAAAAGTAAAGAATACAAAATAGAACTCACCTGAACTCCTGGCGTGTACATTATCAACAACCACAAACACTATTAACAAAATGATAGTTTTAATCCTACTAAAGCACCAACCACGTAAACTTTCACTCACTACACTAATTCTTTTCCTATTATTGTCATAACTATTACTGCTAATCCTCCCTTTTAACCCTCTTCTTTTATATCCTCTGTCTTCTAGAAGATATTTGAGGTCTTGTAGACTCTTCTTTTTTGTAGTGATCGGGTTTCCAGAGGGTTCTGGTATCGGGTCCAGGTTTGGATGATCAAACATGGTTGGTGTGGTTGGTTGTTTTTACAGTAATTGTTGTTGATTGTGGTCAAATTCCGGGTTCATCTTGGGTTTGCATCTGTAACAAAGAAAAGAAGGGATATAAGTAAAGTTGATAAGAGCTTGGGTATCATAGTCAGCTTTATAACACAGACGTTCAATTAGAATTCTCCAAGTTGCTCTTCCTAGAGTATCAATCAAGTCAATTTGCTACATTTGTTGGGTTAAAAAGATATCGTAAAGTTTTAGCTAGATAAGTTTTTTTCTTCTTATCGAGTGAGCTAGGTTTTAATCACCAAAATAGCCTAAGTCGGAGGCATGAGGTGGGTTTGATCCAAAGAGTTATGAACATGAACGGTTTCATAAGGAAAATAGGCAGGTTTTGTTAGCGGTAATTCGATGATATCACCTACCAAAAAGATATTACCTTCTACAGCAAGATTACATAAAATAATGATTATTTATCTCGAGAAAGAAAAATCATAAAATCTAAAAAGCATCATAAAATCAGCTTACACATTGCTGCGTGTGGATAGTAAAAAACATTAATTGCAAAACCACGCGTCGAAAGTTACATCCATGTGTTAATTTAATACTTTATGTGCGCTCATCAAGTACATTATTATCTTGTACTAGCTTTGCATGAGATTCTTTCAGGATTAACGATTTACCTTAACATTCCTTTAACTAAGTTATTATTGGTGAGAATCCAATTAATTTCTTTGAGTAGTTTTTTCATTTGATCAACAGGTACTTACAGATACGGCACGGATATTGGGCTCTCGGCGGAGGAGTGGGGATCGCTTTGCGCACCCGTACGCATAAGGCAATAAGGCAGTAGATCGCTTCTGCGCTGGTGAAGGTCATGGCTCGATATCCGTGCCGATAACTGTATGTTTGTTACACTCTTTACTAATACCTGCTTTTAAATGCGAAAGTAACTCTGTCTTTTGCACTTTCACGCCAAAATAGTGAAGTAATTGTAGTATATAATAGTCTAGTTTAGAGCCCGTTTGCGAGAAGTGCTTCTCTTAGGGCGTAGGCGAAACCACGAGGGATTTCTAGTCTTCTTAACAGTAACATATATGTAGTGGCCATGAAATCTAACGGCTGAATAAAGAAAGGCTTACTAGGGTTTGAAGAATCGTCGCTTCTAAATGAAATTTCGCTAGATGACTCATCAAAAGGGAAACCACGGTGACTCATGTTTACCTACTCATCAATAATAAAGAAGATAATGAGAAAATTTTAACAAAAGACACAAGGTTAAGCTTAAGTCAACTAGCATAAAACCTATGATGGATAGCATAAAAATATAAAGCACTTTAGTACGAATTTAAAAGCTTTCGCACAATACCCACATACCTATAATAAAATCTTTATTATATTAAGAAAATGCAGCACTATTTTTATGTTCAATTTAACACAACTATTATAGCAGAAACTTCATAAAATATGGCCTGCAAGACTATTAGACGAAGGCGCGATGATTGGTGATCCATTATTTTTTATAGGCCGCCATTTTCCAAAGCAACATGGAAACACCCACACGTAAACAGTTCACAAACACCTAAACAAAAACACTAACAACTTAATAGGGTAAACGCACCAACAATCGGCCGCCAATAAATTTCTTACACAAAATAAAAACAGGACAGAATTATTGGGACGAAAATAAGCACGAAACGGGAATGTTGCTGACAATCTAATAAGCAATTCATCAAGGGATGTGACAGTATGTGTTATCGCACGACGTAAGCCTGGTGAGGGGGGTGGGGGGGGGGGGTTGGTGGAGCCAGCGGGGGGCGTATGCAGTGCAGCCACCTGCGGCCCAATGACGAAGATAAAGTCTGAGCAAGATGAACTTGTTTCTTAAAGCCGGATTAGCAACTGGACAAGTCTAGTCTTCCTAATGAGTGGGTTTTCTCTTTGTCAAGTTTTTCGATAACGAAGGGATTATTTTTTTTTTTCACGTCTCAGTTGAACTCTTGAACACGTTTCAGGAGGTACTAAATTGGATAAGATTCTGTTATTGCTTAGTTACAACGTGCTTACTTAGTGGAAAATTTGCGTCTGAGAAGTTTCTAAGTGAAGACTTGAGATTTATTGCCCTTTCCTATGTTCACGAAAGAGAGTGTCGAAGTGTTTGTACTTATATGGTATTCAATGATTTAGTACCATGTTTTCTAAAGCTGTGAATGTGCCTTTTAAGTTCAACATGTCCTCTAATACGGAAATTGAATACCGCCGCCTGTAAACGTTTCTAACATTAAAGTTCAGTAACATATCTTCAAAACCATAAAACTCTGACGTTTCAGATTCAAATGCATATATATTACATACATTCATAACGTTTCTGCGTGATTATTGTCTGTAGCATTTAAAAATATATCGATTATTACAACTTAACTAACACCAACTAAGCTGGTTTCATTCTAAAGTTAGACCATAACAGAACCGACCACAAAACAAACAGCTCCCCTTCCATACTTAAATAACTATCGTCCATATATCTCTCGGCCAGTAAAACGTGAAATTCCGAACTGTTTACACACAAAACAATGCACAGCCGAACTGCAAGCCGGCTCAGGTGTGCCAATCCTGGTTCAAAGCTACCTCATTAATCTTCCTTGCCCTTGCCTAGCCAGTCCTGCGGTAACGGATAATGGAATACTACGGCACGGAAGGTATTCGAAAATTTTGGAAGCCATGATTGGAATTGGCGAAAAATATCCATTAGAAATTGTAGACGATAAAACAAGTATCCAAGATGAAGCAAATACTAGTAGTAAAACTCCTGGAAAAGATCATTAATCTAGTCCAGATAATGAAGCAGAAATACTAGATCTGTCGGTCGTATATTTAGAATCTGAGTCTTAATATCCTGCATAAGTTATGGTAAGTGAAACTATGATGCCCCTAAGCGAAGTTATTATCATTGCTTTCAATGTTACAGAATTGAAAGCCAACAAATTATCGCTGGGCTATTTAAGATATTGCCAACTCAAATCCGCCGCTGGCTTTGCCGTTCAGTCAGTAAATAAAACGAGCGTGATAATAATGACAACTGATCTTCATCTGCTTACAAAAATGTACCTATCACTTAAGCTTATTAAACTGGCTTATAAGGACGAATGAACAAATATTTGCCAAAAAGTATTTCCAAACATGAAATAAAAAAGTATATTAAAAAGGATAATAACTACAAAAGAGTTGGAATAAGGGTTAATGTCATCATTACACACCATTACAGAAAAATAAAGGGAATAGCCGATCACGGGATCAATGAGGCAGAGACGAGAATAATTCTCACGTCTCAACGATATTTCTATGCTTAACGACGGGAGGAAATTCGTTCGGACTTGTCCGACAGGAGAGGTCCGTAGATCGTAACTGAAAATTGTTTTAGCCCCCCGGGACAAGCTAAAAGTTCAGGTGGACCCACCCTGAGATCTTTCACAGGTGCTATCATGAGTTATTGTCCAATTGTACACGTTTTATTAGAAAAGAGAATTTTATTGGTTTCGGTACGAGTTTTCTTCGATGCTCTTGGGAAGTTACTACGAGTTTATCAATTGCCGTTGTTTATTTTTTCCGTGCAAAAATAAAACTATCAGGATGATTTTTTTAATGTGCCATATTTTAGGTGTGCATTTTGTGGCATTTTAATTAAAGATATAATGAACATGTTACACAACTTTTTCATTCCAGCCAATAAAGTTGGTGAAAAATATATTTTCATAATTCTGTACTCCACCATCTGGGTTTGTTAGCTCGTTTGAATTTAAAATCATCACATTTTTCTCAACTTTAATTAAATTAAAATACAATGCAAAAATTTTAAATCCAGCTCAACGAGGTTGTTGCGGATCGAATTAAATTTGAATAAGTGGCTTCAGACAGGTCTGAAACGCTGAGAAGAAATATAAACAGTCATTTATCGTAACAATCCTGAGGTCCATTCCTCTTTAGCCCTCTGGAGGGAGGTCGAGCTCAGGTGCGGGGGTGAATGCTGCCCCCTCTTGACTGATTGTTTGTTTTGCCATTCCCGGTTTCACAGTTTGTTTTGTAAAGGAATTTGCAGTTGCAGCGGAGTCGGGACTAAAAACTCAACGGGTCATCAATTTTGGTGTAAGTGTTGCTAAGATGTCTCTGTTAAGGATTGTGGAAATTGTTTAGTGGTTGTTAGAAACACTGTTGGACGGTTTTGGTGTTGTTTTGCTTGTTATCGTTGTTAAGTGGCTTAATGCGAGCTGCAACAATGCAAGGCATTTGTAAGTCCGGCACACAACCTTGTTGGAACCTGAGGCGGAAACTAAATATAGAGGCAAGACTTTACACAACTTTTTGCGTCAAAGATTAATTTTAACGATTAACCAGCTCAAGAACTAAAACACAATAAATAACAAAAAACGAATTCAGCAATAGGAAATGTTCTTCACAAAAAAACGTATATTGAAGACAGCATAAAGAATATGGCTGCTCATTTTTCACGCATGCAATTAAACGTATTTAATAACAGTCTAGATGGTCAGTTATTCTTTAAAAGGAACGTTGGTTATGTCCCATCTAAATTTAGAAATGGCCTGAGTGGTATGGTCAGTGCATTCCTAGGTGTAGCGGCCGAAGCTTCTAGAGACAAGCGAGATAATTATATGATAAATCCCAGTCATTCTAAAGGCTCTGGTCATGAAAATAATGAGAAATTTAAAGTAAGAGAGACAATATACACTCAGCGGCACGGAATCTGGCCCAAGCACATTTGGGTCTTATAACCATTATTTAAATGAAACATCGGTATTTTTATTTTAAAATTGTTTAATTTATTCATTTTCCAAAAGAAAATGACTAACAAATAACAGAATTGTGAGGATTTTCATTAAGTTTCATTGAGTTACAAACAGAGCCCTTTACCGCAATAATCACCATAAACTTTTAAATTCAACATTTTTAACAAAACAGAAAGTTGTCGAATTTTAATAATGGGTGTTTCTTCCTCTTGATCTGATGACTGCCTGCATACGATCTGGCATGCACTGGATGATGTTTTTTATCTCCACCTGAGAGATCTCCTCACAGGCAGCTACCAGCGCGGCTTTCAGTTCACTGAGAGTTCGTGGTGGGTTACGACTTGCTCGGACCTGTTTTTTAAGCATGTTCCAGACATATCCTACAGGATTCATGGCTGGGTTTCTTGCAGGCCAGTCCAATTTTTAAATACCGCCCTCGAACAAGTAATCGATTACGCAAAGAGCTGTGTGAGGTCGAGCATTGTCCTGCATTAAACGAAATTCTTCACTTCCTATGAATCCCTGACAGGGTAAAACATGATTTTGAAGGATCTCTTCAATATACCGCACTGTTGTCAGACGACTTTCGACAACCAATAATTCAGTACGGGCTTCTGAACTTATGCCTCGCCAAACCAAGATGGACCAACCATGAAAACCGACTGTTTGCTTAGTAGTGGTGGGAAGAAACCATTCTCCGCGCTTTCTTCATTCACATTCACGGCCGTCTGGAGCTCTTAAGATGACTCTGCATTCATCAGTCCATAAAATTTTACTCCATTGGTCATACGTCCAATTTGCATGTTCTCTTGCAAACCTAAGTCTGGCTATGCGATGGTGCGGGAGAAGTTCCGGGCCTCGAGTTGGTCTTCGATCACGCAGCTCCCGTTCCTCCATCCTTCTTCTTATTGTGTGCTTACGGACGTTGACTTCTCTTGCTGTTTGCAAAGGCTGGCGTATCTCTAACGCAGTGAGAAACCGATTTTTCATTATTGCACGTACGATAAATCGGTCGTCGTGCGCCGACGAACACCTTACACCGCCAGTTTCTGGTCTTCTTGTGTAAAGGCCAGTCTAGTCATACATTTTCTATGCATATTTTTTACATGTACGCGGTGCACTTAAAGTTTCAACAATCTTCCACTGCGTACGCCCTTGACGTCTTAACAACACTACTTGAGCAACTTGAGCTGCAGTAAGGGTAATTTTCAGATCAAATTGTGAATAAAAGGGAAACAAAAAACGATCATAATCATTTTTTTTTTTGGAACGTGCTTAGTACTTCGGCAATTTCTATCTGAATTTAAACTTAACTTTCTGCTTTGTGTTCCAACAACGTAATCTGTTTCTAGTGTTATAAAAGTTAAACAGACACACATTTTTCTGTATTTTAATTAACAATTATGAAATTACTGACAATATGTCATATGAAATTAGAATTTACAACGGCTATCTGGGCTGATATCTACTTGTGTTTGTTTGGGCCAAATTCCGTGCCGCTGAGTGTAGTAATGTTTGTAACAATCTAAAACAGATACTGCAATAAAGGGAAAGCTTGACAACATTAATAAAAGAATAATAGTAAAACTAAAAAAACAATATCATAAATCTAAAATCCAACCACAGCAATTTTTATTCACTACCGTGCAGTATTCACACCATCAAACCTTTTAGGTCAAGTATTTCTATATCGACAATCTATTTTGAAAGATCGCATCAGCGAAGTCTTTAAACCACACCCGATCTAACCAGCGTTCCAATGCAGGCGGGGTTAAAATTTCATAGCCTTAAACAGGTCGGGCCTACTCCTATCCTGTTTAAGCTTAGTAGACACAAGTGCTTAAAAGAAATTTACTATTTAAAGGGGAAGTCATTATTGCATAAGTAGTGTTAAAGAAATGGTTTCGTGTATATCTATATACTGTCGATAATATTTTATCGACAGTTTTTTCTTTATCGATTTGATGATGAAATATATTTTTTGTACCTTGTTCTTCGTCATTCATATTAATTATCGTCAAAATTTG
Source organism: Helicoverpa zea x Helicoverpa armigera (assembly GCA_033682625.1). Taxonomy (NCBI): domain Eukaryota; kingdom Metazoa; phylum Arthropoda; class Insecta; order Lepidoptera; family Noctuidae; genus Helicoverpa; species Helicoverpa zea x Helicoverpa armigera. Next base: position 4,275,832 of record JAWIIS010000017.1, read on the forward strand.
CTTAAGTTCTGCACAGTTTCCATTAGAAGAAACTTTCAAATCTGTATCCGCGAATTCAATAAATGTCCTATTACAAACCCTTCTCCTATATTTTGTATTAAACAGACAGCAACAAAATCAAATAGCAATGGAACAATTTCGTTAGAAATATTGGCATATTCAAGTTGGCAATATTAAGCGTTCGGTGGCATACTCCCGATTTCCCTAAGTGCGATAAGGATCTAGAATCTAGACCATTTCCCGTCCATTTCTGTACATCGGAGCTACGAAGGAAATAGACTACCGTGGTTTGAGTATTATATTCAGTTTCATGATTTAATGCTAAGATAACATCAAGCTTATTTCCTAAGTTAGAAGTATCAAACTGCTGACGAAAATGAGGAACGACCAGGATCAATGCAGATCTCAGACTCAGACCAAGACCAATGAGGTATGTCCGTAAATTATTGTTACTGTCTTTAGTAGGTATTATAATAGGCATATTAATAATGGACCTGCACGATTATAGTAAGCATGGCTCATTAACGTAATTGGAACTATTAAATGTGATACATTATGATGCTGTTGGAATATTAAGGCTACGGCGTATGTTACAAAAAAAAATTGGGAATAATTTGATTATCAAAGATATCACCAGAACTATCAGAGGCGTCTATAATGAAATATTCAAAAGCCTAAAACGTACTGAATGATATTCATCGAACTATTCAGTAAGGTGAGACCCCCAGTTGTCGGCCTCGTAACTTCACGTCGACTACAATTTGGCGAATGCATTCACCACTAAATCGCCGTTCAACTATTGAAGGCGCTGTGAAAATTTCATACGCTAAGTGCCTGTTCGCGTGGTGTCTCGTTAAGGAAACTCTGCCACACGTTGGCCTTAAATCCCTTTTAGCATAAAAGGTCATAAGTTTAAGAGTGGCTTATAAACTTTCGAAGTTATTGATTGTCAGTCTTAGGATTAAGTTGAGCTTAAGATCTAGTTGTAATCCAAAATTGTTTTCTTTGGCATCAACATTTTAAGTTGCGACGCCATCAACAGGTTTGGAGCAGTAGAGGCAAGTAAAATTTTCTAGCTTATATTTTTTTAACAAATTGAAAGTATTCCTAATTTTAAAGGAGACTTATTAATGTTATGAGTCTCCTTCAAAATTTCTAATCTCGTCTTATGTTGAAGCTTATCTTCAGAAGCCAGTGCGGTATCTTTAATTAGCACAGACAGACGTAGTTTATTCATCTCAGCTGAATGCATTTCTAGTGTTCGTATATCGACTAAAGCCTTCAGAGAATATGCAGTAATTTCAGAACTACCATTTATAAAGCTCTCAAGTGGTTTCTGGCAGCATCTAAATCTGTTTATCTAGATAGAGAATTATGATATATGCAGTAAAATGCTTCCACAAAGTCCGAATAAATCAAAACATTATAATTCGTAAATGTGCCATTAAATCCGAATATCAAATGAAATCGGTACTATAAATTATTTTTTCTCATTGAAATGAATTTTACCGGGACGTTATCGAGATTAAAACGGAATGAATCGGACCGGGTAGATTAATGACAGTCCTAGAGTGTAAGGTTCTCCGCTTACAGTTACCGTGGATGATTAGCATACATCAGCCGCTTTAAATATGGCCTCAACCTGCTTTACGAATACAGACCTTAATTTCTTCACATTAAGTGCAGATTCCACTGCATTTAAACTTCTTTTATTACCTTTTCAACAGCTTCAGTTCATTATAAAGTGGACTCACATGACATAGCTTTAAAGTTGACATTTGTGTTACTTGCATTATACTTTCCAATTTTTATACTGCATCTAGTACTTGCATATGCTTGATTTATAACCGTCTTTGAAATATTATCGTTAGTGTATTCATCAATCTAATTTTAGAGCGACTTTAAGTAGTTTTTATCTATATTGTGTTTGACCCTTGTTTTATTGTATCATTAAAATTTGTTTTAGATCCAGATAGTATTATTTATTACCCCAATAGTTAGACTTGAAATCCATTCATTCTTTAGTAAGTAAAGATTAAATAAGAACTATGATATTAATTTCGGAGACCACAGTTGACCGAACTCTAAGCTAATGAATACAGAAAAGAGCATAATTAAACTTTTCCTTACAAATTTTCGCAAACAAAACACTACTCACTCTCATAATGCCCACATTAAAACAAACCTTTTTAACCTTAACAAATTCAACATTAACTACGAGCAAACGAAGCGAAAATAAAAGCTAGACTCATTAACGGTCGCAAAACTAATAGGTTTTGATGGGAAAGCGAGCAAAAACGCCAACAATCCCTGAGCTATAGTTGGGTATGATTTATAACAACGCCCTCTGTTGGTAGCAAGTGAATTGTAAAATGGAACACCTGACTAGACTTGTGTGATGACAATTGATGATTTTCTTTTGTTTTGGTTACTGAATGAACTGTGTTTGGTTTAGTCATTAGGTTTTGGCGAAGGGTGAATCATAATGTGTTGTTACATGTATGTAAAAGTGGTGTTATTTTTACGCTAATGAAACGTTGTAGGTTTTGTCTAGCTGGAGATTTCTTTTGAAGAAGTCATCTAAGCATGTTGTCACAAGAAACTATAGCAGAGGATTTAAGGCATTAATTTGAGTTTATGTTATTAATTTGATGATTTTAAAGTTATGCTTTTATTACTTAAACGCAAGTAGGTACGCGTTTGCCCGAATGCTTGCTTAGATGAGGCAACAAACCATAACAGAAAACAGAACAAATATCACGCGAAACTAAAACTAAAAAATAACATCACAACGGCAAGCCGTAAACCACGAAAAATTTCATGGCACTGTGATAAAAACTAAAATTCATATTTCTGCATCACACTAAACCGCAGTTGTACTAAAACTTTATGCTACACGAACATAGAAATAAACATAAACAATAAATTGTTCGTATAGTAAAAACTGGTTCGGTGTGACGTGGAGAAATGCGGTGCTCGGGTGAAACACACCTGGGGCTGGACGGACAACAATTGTGCCGTTTACCTTAGCGCTGTTGGTCATTTGAGGAACGTTGACGGAAATGGGATTTGTGAAAATATAATCGACGTATTTAGTGTGGACGACAATTGGGTCTTTTACCTTAGTATTTTTGTAATTTTTGGATGTTTAGTTGTTGTTTTTTTTTCGTTGCAATTTAAGTGAAAATATTGTGCTTTTAAAATATAGGACACATTAAATATAGTAACCCAAAAGTTTTAAATGAACATACAAATATGTATCAACAAATCAAACGAATTAGGTGGTATTTTATTATTATGTGGAAAAAACTTTATGAAAATCTCAAGCTAAATGAATCCCATTTACAAGAAAACAAAAATGACTTCGCAGAAACTATCCGAAAACTTAATAACATTCCCGGAAAAGGGACCAAAAATCTTCTTAAATCATAAAACGTCTACGTGGGCAAAGCCGAAACCATACACAATATCTATGACTTAAGAAAAAATATATATAATATAGGAACTTCTTTCTAGAGAAATATTTGATTCATTTAAATATGTATAAAGTTGCCACATCAAACGGATATCATTTTCTTCGGTGAAAGCATTACGCGGGTACAGTCGATATTTTGCAGGACTATAGGACCGCGGGACGGTTGAAAAACATTTGATTTTGGAAAAAGGGTATTTTTGATGCTGTTGTGGTATGTTTTTTTGGTAGAAGGACGAACTTTGAAAATCTTGTAATGGAGGATTTTGATAATCAGGGCTGAAATATTAAACTGTCAGGCATTATTACAAAAAAGGCAAATAGACGTTTCGAATACAACATTTTCTTAAACACATGTCAAACATCTGTTTAACTTTTTTCTATTGACACCATCAGGGTTCAATTTATTAAATACTGTGTTTATTTTTGATGTGTTTAAAGCTACGATTTATCCGTTTTTATTGACAAATTCTTGATTGGAGAAAATGTATCAAATTGTAATATTATTGGAGACATTAAAAAGTACATATAACGTTAACGTACAATCGTCAACTGAAAAGACCAACCCATCTTCAAAACATGATCAGTAACCAAATACTTACTTATAAGTAAATCCCCAAGTTTTACAATCAACCAATATTGATGGGACAAACGACAAACTTCTATCGTAAGCTTTATAGGCAAATAAGCTTATGTTCTCATCAAAGAGATTGTGTCGAACAGAACGGCGAATTTTCTAACAATTCACTTCTATTGGGTGAAGGATAAAAGAAATAATTTAGGTACGTAGGTAGGTACATTATTTTTTTTGTTACGAACAGAAAATGGTGACGTACATTTTCTTCAGTTTATTGGTTTTGAAGGAAATTGTTCGGAGAAAAGCTAAGGGTATGTGAGGATCTTGTGAAATGATGATGTAGGCGTTTTGAAGGTAACAAGCTTTGTATCTAATATTATATTGGTGGTATGTTTGATCTTTAACAGTTACGAAATCATGTTATTGTAGTTAAAGACGTTATATATTTCAACACAATTATGAAAGTTATTTTTGTATCAAAAGCGCTTAGAATACACCGTAAGGCCGTTTCTAATATACTCTGTCGATTTGGTTACTAAAGATAGCAAGCAACATTGCTTCTATGGAGCTAATGTAAAAATCCTATCTCCAGTTATCAATTCAAAAGATAGATAAAAAATAGGAAACCGCCGTTAGATTAAACATGAAAAAAAGCGTAGAAACGATTCAGCAAAGGTGAAAACAAACAGTTCCACGAACATACAAGTAAACTGAAGTTATGTATGCTTTTATATTGAAAAACCGGCCAACTCCGAGTTGGAATCGCGCACGAAGGGTTCCGTACCATTGTTTAGAAAATGAACAAAAAAATCACGTTTGTTGTATGGGGCCCCCCAAAATACTTATTTATTTTATTCTAGTTTTCAGTATTTGTAGGTATAGCGACAACAAAAATACATTATTTGTGAAAATTTCAGTTCTCTTACTATCACGGTTCATGAGATCCTGGTGACAGACGGACGGACGGACGGACGGACAGACGGACGGACGGACGGACAGACAGAGGAGACAGAAAACAAAAGGGTCCCGTTTTACCCTCTGGGTACGGAACCCTAAAACATGTCTGTTTGCGCTTTCGGAGACACACATGAAGCATTGAATAGGTACATATGTATGTATATTAAGTTTGTTTTTTTCTAGACAATGTTTGTCTGTTTGTCTGTTGGTATATTTGTTGAACAGTGTTAATAAAATCGTTGCATGTAAGAGCGATATGGTTAAATGAATTACACACGACTTTTTCGAATTTACATAGAATTTTACAAGATTCGTATTTCTTCGGTAATTGTAGATGTAAATAAATATCATATTTTTAAGATTCTGAGAAACTTTTTATAATTAAACAGAATAGTGTCAAAACATTACGTAAGCAATTTATTCGACTCCTAAGCATTATATTTAATGAAGACCAATGGCCGAATTAAAAACGCCCTCGAAAAGGACAAATGTTCAAATAAGACTTAGTATAATAAAGCCTGAGACCTAATTTACACTCGTAACACGTTTTTATATTTGTCAAAAAATAAGAGTGAGAGCATCCTGCAAACTTTTAGTCGGCCGATAGTTTGTTTGGGCTCATAAATCAGTATGAAGATAAATGGTCCTACGCAGGTTCTTCATCCTCCGAGCCTTTTTCCCGACTATGTTGGGGTTGGCTTCCAGTCTAACCGGATGTAGCTGAGTACCAGTGCTTTACAAGGAGCGACTGCCTATCTGACCTCCTCAACCCAGTTACCCGGGCAACTCAATACCCCGTGTCGCCGAATGGTCCTACGTAAGATCAGGTATTTATATGTTTAAGATACATTGAAGACATTGATTGGAATCAGGAAAGGTATTCTTTATAAAACAATTGCCAATCATCGGGCCGACTGTTTCGTCTGCAGTGTGCGGCTACTGTAAGTCTAGCAAAGATGTAAATTTTTGAGTTACAGCTTTATCTTAAAGGGCCTAATTCAAAAAGCTGCATCTGAGAATAAGTGCCAGACATATTAATTCAGAATTTTAAACCTAAATCTTTATTATAAGGATTAAACTGAGTGTTTTTTAAGATAACTCTGATGCTGATCAAGAAGCTTAAGTTAAGAATAATATTTATTAGGATTTTGATGAATCAGGTTAAAAGGCCATTTTAATACATAAAAAATCTTTCTTAAGTCACCCTTATATATAAGCCACCTTAATAAGTTGTGTTGTCAATCTTATCAAGTGTGAAAACAATTCTTACTCAAAGCTAACAATATGAGAAACAGAGTAAAAGTTAAAAGTATTGTTTACTTAAAAAAACTTCCTCGAATACACAACAAACCAAACACAACTGAACTTCTCTTTTTAAACCTTTTGTTAACCATTTCAATACGACTCACAAATCACTTACCAAAAATTCAACCAGCATTCTTATTTAGGAGCTACAATTGAAATTCTCTCGCTAAACTTTTGCAGTACCTATATTCTTTGAAAACTGAACACATAGATATAACTATAGGTAGTCTAGGTACGTTCTTTTCCAGTATTTCTTGAAAAATGAACACACTCGCGTTATCTGAGTGTAATGTATGCGCATCCCAGTTGCACTAGGAATTTATTTCAGTTTGCTTTTATTTATTGAGAATCGTTTGCAGGTAAGGCTCCTAATAGTAGAATTTCCGACCAAGTAATTTACGTTCCGTATTCATTACGATCTTTGTACGATTTTGTTGGGTGCGCAAATTATGCCGCTTTGTTTCAATCGGTTTGCAGTTTGTTTTCAATTTGGGACCGACCAATTTAAGATAGGCGTTTTGGTCGTTGACTCCAAGTCAACTTAGGTTCATATTACGAAACAACTTTATATGTAGGTACCTATATTTATCAGGAGATTGCTTGTACATTCGTGCACAAATACTGTTTAAAACTTAACACGAGTACAAACGCCCCAGTTCTCAGAATACAATATCAACAGACATATGTAACTCACAAGAATTATTAAAATAAACTCGCAGCTAAATTAACACGATTTAGAGCGGTATAAAGCTAATACAACATTAACAAACTCAATAAGTAATAGGCACTCTCACACGTCACGATCAAGCACTTGTGTTCACGACTGTCTCAAGTCAAATAAGGAACAAAGTACCTCGCAGCGCCGTGTAAATTAGAAAGGTAAGTACCAACAAAACCGATTTAGTTTTCAAGCAAAACTCACCTTTAAGAGCCAACGTAGGGTAATAAATTCTGCGTTAACGTCTCACGTTCAACGTAAGCAACGGTTGCTTTATAGAAGAAAAAAAAGGTAAAATAAACGATTTGTAACACCCTCGACAGTGTTCGAAAATTTTTACGCGAATATAAAAGTTCATTCGGTACTTCGTATAACGTTTTGTGTTCAGAATATGGCGTTTAAAAAGCATGAATTCGCTCTTTGAGTAGCACTTTAGTAGTTGTGATCAGTCGATGAATTAGTGATGTGCTCTTTAGTCGTTAGTCGATTATCGAATTATCGAATCGACAAAGGAATGATCGATCATGAATCATTGTTGTAGCCTCACACTCTTCAGCTAACAAAGATTGTTTCGCAACAAAACTTTCATTTATTTTCTATTATAATCGGTAACAAGTCTCGCTATACCTCACCTACTTAAAAATTTGCAAAATTCATTAATTCTTTGAAATGTTTCATAAAGCGATCCCCTGATGGCAAACTTTTACTTACACAAGTCGTTTAATAACGTAACGTGCAGTTTTTATCGCTACAAAGTTTACTTACAAAATAAACTTTGCAATTATTATTATAAAAATCTTTCTTCGAAGTCTGTTAGGCAATTTTTGAGTTTGACTTTGGTTTAGGAATGGCATGGTTTGATCGATCTCGGTAAAGTTACTAATTCTATTTAGAAACATTCTTATACATAACTGTTTAATATTGCTACATTTCGTAGATTTTGGGAGACGATAGTCGCATCATGTCAGATACTATTAAATCGCACTATATTAGCAGAGCAATTACTTTGATTTTATTGAAAGCAAGTACATTTTAAGAGCAGGAAATTATTCTTTGAATTTGCATCTTATTTCAATGAAACAGCGTTTCGATTTTTATCGATATTGCCGATTATAAATCAACATACCTATCACATCACTAAAGTTACACAAAATGTGTGTTAAAGTCGAAACAATGAAAAGTTATGAAGAGTGTGCAGGTGACATTAATCCTTATTCGCCATTTTGTTAAGACTGAAAGGGTTACACACCCCTTGTCAAATATACATACATTGTATGCTTATATTTATGAACTCATAAAGATCCCTTTTTAATAGGGCTAGGTGTGTTTTAAATAGGTGAACATATTTAGATTGGTGGTAGATTAAATCTTGTTATATTTTACGGTTTATGTCACTGCCTAACATTATCAAATTATTTCATCAAAATTCTTTCTCTATGCCAAACTTTAGCCACTTTCCAGCGTAAAACAAAAACATAACGAAAAATGGCGTCAAACAAAGCTGACAAGAAACATTGAAATACAAAAATAACATTCGCGTTTCATCCCTGTAACTTCATAGAATACCGTAATGACAGCCCTAACATGACAATTCCATTCGCCCAGGGTTGTCACTCATTAGCATATGTACATAAAGAGTCGCTCATTGGCTGTCCCCGCCATGTTTGAATTGCAGAAATTCCAGCCGCCATTTTATTAATTAAAAACTCCCGCGCTTTTTCACTTTTGCCACAATTATTGTTCGTGGAGTTATCTTAATGTGTGCGCCGTAGATTTTACTGGTTGACAACTTTTTTGTATAAAATGTATTTTTTTTGGTATTTTTTAGGTGTCGCTCAATTTCTCGTTCTCGTTCTTTATATTGGACGTTCAGTGAGAATAATTAAATGTTTTTTTAGCACTTTCTTAGTTGTGTCTCTTCACTAGATTGTGCTTTCACAAAAAAAGTGATATTTAAGATCTTTGTAGAAGTATAAATACCTAGCTTGTGGCAGAAAAGCATTGGTTGACAAACTATGGTAACCTCCATTCTAAGCACGCTTACTTTTGACAACAAAACTGACGAAACATACCTATTAATAAATTGCCTATTATTATAATCTTCTCTAAAGTTTAAAGTTTTTTTATAGCTTAGTCATGTCGCCATCTTGTGGGAACATAATACTCGTGGGTGGTCTATATCGCATTATGTTGGTTATTACACTATTAAGTAAACTTCTAATGGCAAACGTTTAAAACTACGAAATTAGTTTCTTTGTCAAAGTAATGTTAAAAGATTTATAGGCTGTATTAACTGTACTATATCTGGCACAAAACAGTTTTAATGTCAGAAATAGAATTTATTTTTAACATTCAAAATTTGAAAGACTCATGTTCGATTTTTGAACGTAATTCGAAAATTCATTCCATTTTAAATACAACCAGTGTTTATCAGATGCTAATATTTTTGAAATGAGAACACTAAATAATAGAGATGTGACGAAAAATAACGTATTCCACGGCCGTTTTGCGTCCGCGAGACGGCACAGCCAGCGTAGTGAACGCGCGAAAGCTTTTCCTTTCAAGTAAATAAAAATAGTCGAATATATTGAAGTCCCGCGGGATGGCCAATAACTTCAGTTGGATTTGGCTCTGTGTACGTATGGAAATTCGGCGCACCGGGTGCGTTTAGACGTATCCCGGGACGGACATCGATAGTCGATGCCAACCCTAGCTATCAATCGAGAATGAATCGATGTAAGTATAGCTGTTTTAATTACAACTGCAATGGCACTGTGAGTTACAGTTTCTCTTCTATAAAAATTGTGGCTTTAAAATTCAGTAAATTATCGGTTATTTTATGTGGCTGTTCCCTACTACGAAGGCTTCTTATCGAGATGCAAAATAAAACCAAATTAGGTACCACTTATTCCCGAAATGATTAAGCTATAAAAAAGATAACTTTAATAAACCCAAAAAATACCAAAAAAAACACACTTCAAAGCCAACATTAAACAGTAAAACATAATCGCAATATCGATAATGATCAGTCAATAACGTCTTACAATTTTCTCTATCGATAAAAATGCTAATGTCTCATCCCTTCGCAGGGGGTTTTAGGGAGGTCCTGGGAGGTCTCGAGTGATTGCATTGGATGCCTCCAAGTCGGGTACGTAAGTAGATTCGGATACTGCTGCTTGAACAATGGAGCTTTCTTGACTTTATTCACAATTTTGAGGCAAGAACTTGAGATTCGTGAAGTTTAAAAATTCGAAGATCCTCCAGCAAAAAATGTTAGAATAAAATTTCTTGAGAGCAATTTTTTTGGGAATTTTTGCGAGGCTAAGCGTTAAATTTAAGGAAGGAATTAAGGAAAATACCAAACTTGTCGCTTGTTATTTGTAGGTAACAATGAACCTTCATGTTTAATAAAAATACTCCATAATAAACAAATCGTTAAGATACCTTTGTTTCGTCACCAAAATCATGTTATCAAAACAATAAAATCACATTTCCAATTCACATTAAGTACCTAACATCTTATCAAAAAAAAATGCGTTACACATAACCAGTTTACTTCAATCGATCACATTAATATAAGGTCCCAACCTCCAAAGCGAGACCCTGCGTTGATCAAGGATTAGACGAAGGATTTAGGGCTAAACCTTCACAAACTTATGATAATGTGGACCCTTGGAAGCTCCTCGCAGCTTACGCAGGCACCAGGATTTGCAGTACCCAGGTAAAGTTGTAACTTTAAGTTTCAAGTGTTTTTAGTAACTTGATTAAGTTGTTAATGTTTGGCAAATGTTTTGGGGTTTGAGTATCTAATATTTGGTGAATATCTAATCATGTGCGTATGATATTTTTGGCATTTTGCTTTTCCATTACCAAGCAATTGACTGTTTTACTTAATAAAATGAAGTTAACATCTTTGCTAGAATTGTTTTCTTTTTGGCTTAAAATAGGTTCAAATGGAAAAAAAGGCTAAAAGTCTCAGGCTTGTCTTAACCCGAGAATAATATCCAAGACTGTGTGCTTTCCACCTTTGTACGAACAGAACTGAACTCAATACTGCACCATAAACAATATACAATCAAAATGGTTGACAGGTAGTCAAGTAAAAGCCTATACGCCCCATAGCAACGGTCCCCCTCACCAAAAGTTTTACAACTTGCCAAGCAGGTACCGAGTTTTTCACCCCCAGCCTACATCCCTTTAGAAATAACCGAAAATATATACCCTTAGTCATGCTTGGACAAAAGCTCTATAAAGCCATGTTTTAGCAACATTCCTGGGCTCAATATAAAAGCCTTTTCAATAGCCTATTTTCCTAGACAACCTTCTTCGATCACATCCGAAATTCTTACATATAACAACATTATACCGTAATATTTTCCCATAGATGAAAATCTGAAGCCTAAAATTGATTAAATTAGTGGAGCAAGCGAAAACATGAAATTGATACAGTCACCGACATCAGAATATGCATACCGACCTAATATATGCAAAATAGTAAAAGTACGATAAGTAGTGTATATCACGCGAACCCGACATTTTGTTAGCATTTATATAAGGTAGGCAACACTGGCTTTTAAACCGAAACATCCCATGTGCAAGGCCCTGATATCTTAAAGAAGAACTTATGGGTTACAACATAAGGTTGAGTTTAGAGTGAACATATGAGTGACATAATATTTTTTGGAGTTTAAAGATCCCTTAGCTAACAGTAACGAACGATGGGTCAAGGGTGAAGTCAGACAAAAGAATCAAAGAAGAAAATTAGGACTGTATAACAAATGGTTCACAATAACTGCTAACAATTGTTCAGTTAGTATGTTATTACTGTTTTGGTTCAGATTTATATTTTGTTTGAGGATTTTTATTGGTGGTAGAAAATTTTGGGTTTATGCATAGGTTTGGTAAGCCATAAAATTGATGGATTGTTTTAACAGTATAAAGTAGGCAGGGTCTTAGTACCGACGACTCGCAAGTACCTCTATAATTTGATGACCTCTAAAGTTCTGTGTAAGAAATATTTTTTTTCCTTCTAAAGGCAGTCTACAAAGTCTTAAAAATATTTTAAAATAAAACAATCTTAGTAAATATTTGATCGCATTTCAGAAAGGATCGTAAAACATAACTTTGAAAGATAAACTGCATAAATAAAAGCTAATATTTATGTTTAATCATCAAGAAACCGCCAAACACGAAGAGACCCGCGATATAAGCAATTAACGCCCAAAACTTAGTTTAAGTGAAAAGTTAAATTTTAAACTGCCAGTTAATTATCTAGGGGTTGTTATTTGAAAAAGTTAACGCCAAGGTGAACTTGAGTTAATACCTAATTGTTTTAAAATTTTGATTGATCCGCGTCTGAACTTTTGATCATTCTCATTATTTGGGCCAAAGTTGAATTTTAAGCAATTATGATTGATTGAAAGCGATTATTCTTAGGAAGAACTTACTTGATTTGTATTTGACAAATTCCGCAAAATTTTCGAAGTGCAAAGTTTCTTATGAGTGTGCCTATGTGGGAGCTTTCCATGAACATACAATAAATTAATTTAGTATTTCCATTGTACTAAGGAATCCACTTACAGTACATTTATTATACGAAGAGCTACATTCACTCCTCTATGTATTCAGCATTATTGCAAAATAGAACGTTGCGGAAAAAAAGAATTTTCGCAAAACTGTCTGAAAAAGCAAGCCAGCAAGACGAAACTTCTAGAGTCAGTCGAGAGTCCCTCTCCCAACAAATATTAGCCCAGCTTAAAAAGCCAATTCTAAATGTCCCCATACAAATTCCCACGGTTATGCTAATAAACTTTATACTAATATCAAGCCACTTGTCTACACAAATGTACTAATGTTTGCACACTGGTCAAATAGTTTTCTATTTGCTTCCAAAAACGCTTATGCGGCTGCCTAGCGGACCGAATTTGACAAGTGCTTTATCATCAGTCTATGGATAAGATAGTAAGGGTGAGAGCTAAAGCGATTTTTGTAGAGATTTAATGGTGGCAATTAATGAAAAAATATCGTTAATTCCGAGGTATATTTTAGACTTTTTGTTAGATATATCTGGTTAAGTTGTTTAAACTTTGAATACTACGTCACAGTTTAATATACCCATCTTTAATCTAAATACATAAAGCCTATTTTGTTCATCATCATCTTCCTGTCCTCGTACCAATTTTTTTCAATTATTTTAGATGGGAATAGCGTGTTTGCTTCTACCATCATTCTTTGTCTGACGTCATCTCATGAACTCCAAATATTACGAAATCAAACTCAAAGAAAATACCTCGTCCCAGGATTAGAACCTGGCACGCTAAAAGTCCTCCTCAACCAAGTTACCCGGCACTTACAACTAATCATCCTAAACGATGATTTATCCTTCACCAATCTCCGCTCATATCTTCCCAAATCTAATATAAATTCAAGTAAACTACTTTCGACCCTCTAATCTCCTCAGACTTGAGCCAAAACTGTAAGTTACCAAATTTGCATATAATATAAGATTTACTTAGCCCTACGATGATGGTAACTTAAAGTTATATCACAGATATAACAGACTATTTGACTGAAACAACTTAGTTGCAGCGTGTGGGTTATTCAAGTTTGGGTTATAGTTATTATAAGTATGGTATAATGGTTTAATTATACGCAGATGGCGTTTTTATGTTTTAACCTTCAATGATCTTGAAGATCAACCATGATTTGTTTCTATTTCCAAAATACTCGAGGTACAAAATATTAATTTTGCTCCACAACACGTTAGTCATGATTATGAGACCATTCCATATTTTTGGTCCCAATAAAAGTTCACACACAAACCTTCAGTTGCCAGTCTATTTATGTAGGTTTATGGCCTGACTGATAATGTGATATGGATGGACTATCCATCCATATCACATTATCAATACCCCCAATTAAATAATTATACTTGCTACTTGCGAATAATTCTACTCAATCCAAGACCCAGATCTTCATTTCAGGAAAAGAGCCACATCGATCTAAAAATAGGTAAAACCCGAAGAAACCTTATCTCACCCTGACATATAAGACCCATATAATACATTTTATCTACATAAATATACAGGCATTTGAAACCTAAAGCTCTTTAGGGAACAATATCGTAACTCTGAGACCTACAACGAAAGCCTTTTCGTTCTAAAATCTAGGTAACCCAGAAGACCTAGGATTTAGTACTATTAGAGCTGGCGTACACTATAAACTTTTAGTTGGCCGACTGTCGGTTCGTTCGTTCATTAAAAAATCGTGAATTCAATCAAAGTTTTTAGTCGGTCTAATACCGAACGAATACCAGATCATTGTTACGTGTTTCCTTCCATTCATCTTCATTGAATACTGATTTTTGAGCCAAAATCAACTATGGGCCGACTGTCATTGAACATCCTTGGCAGTCGTTACGGGTAGTCAGAAGCCAGTAAGTCTGACACCAGTTTAACCAGGGGATATTGGGTTGCCTGGGTAACTGGGTTGAGGGGATCAGATAAGGCAGTCGCTCCTTGTAAAGCTCTGGTACTAGCTACATCTGGTTAGACTGGAAGCCGACCCCAACGTAGTTGGGAAAAGGGTTCGGAGGATTGAACTATCGGCCGACTAAAAGTTCTTTGTGTGTGCGCTTTTAGTACCATAAATATATTTAGATAAGATAATCGTAGTACAATGGGTATTTATCTAGACTTTCATGGGAGTGTTATCTTCACCACGCTTTTGCCTAAAGAGGTGTTGAATTTCTGGTGTAGGTTCAGTTCCGTTTGTAGTGTATGCTAATTTTCAGAGTGGTGTTAGGTAGGCAGATGTTATTTTGTACCTTTGTCCCTGAAAAATCACTTCTCATAGTTCGGTAAAAATAGCTTATGTAATTTCTCAAACTCGAGAGTATCTGTGTACCTACCAAACATTGAAATCGGTATAGAAAATTTGGCGTGAAAGCGCGACAGATAGACAGAGTTACTATAACATTTATAATATGAGTAAGGAGTTCCAAAACTAACGAATATTTTCTCACATTAAATAGGACACATAATTTCAACACAGTGGTTACTTAAAATACATATTAAAAACACCAAAAATCATGTTAAAACGACAGAAAAGTAGACACAAAATTCAAGCAACTAAAAAGTACAGTCAGCCGCATCAGTCAGTAACAACCTGAAAGTTACTCTTCTATCTACACAGAGTAACAGGCCAGTAACCGTGGTTCACAAAACACTCAAGGTGTGAATGTGATTTACATAAATTTTACATTTAAATTATCTGCAGAAATTCTCTCCGCCGCCGCAAAATAGTTGAACCAAAAGTACCTACGTGTTGCTTGAAGTTGTATTAAGATTGTGGTAATCTGTCTTTAGATGCTTTATTCTGTACGTTTTGTATTATGAAAATGAATATTTAGCTTATTTTATGTAACCATTTTGAAAATATGTGTATAAAAGTTACAAAATAAAATTTCTATCTCACCAACAAAATGCAAAAAGCCGGCTGTCGATCAGTCAAACAGTCAGCTGTATACCTGCAACAGAAAAAAAAGAGAAAATGTAAATAAAAATAAACACACGCTTACACAAACACCAATCGACCATAAAGGCAAATATTGGCCGCCAACCAACCAAACATTTGAACACACATTTATAATTAAAACTGTTTTTTGCAAAATAAACACCATTACTCGTCACTTCAAAGGGCTTTATTTGCGAATCTACTGTTGACATTATAATATTAGTATAGTTTTATCTGTTATTACTAATGCTGTGCTAAATTATACATATGTTAAACTTAGCAAATAGTAAACCTGACAAAAAATACGGGACACTAATTTTATTGCACGGTTTAAATTATGGAAATTATTACCATTATTTTTCATTCATAAACCTTATTTCGTTTTAAAGTATCACATCGTTATAACTTCCTATTTGATCTGACTGTACAAGATTATTTTAAATAAAAAAGAGACCTTATACAAATGCTGACGCGTGACAGAATCCTACTGTAATAACCCTCGAATACATTATCATTATATTCACGGGGTCTTTAATCCAAAAAGAAATCCACCAGAATCCCAAATCGCGGGTCTTTTGAACGACTTCAAAGTTAAATAACCCCTACGTAAGGTTGACAAGAATAACGAACAAGCACATCCTATTTTGAACCCTAAACTTCAAAAATTAAGGTTCCCTTTTGCGTGTCCTAAACACAATTGAAGAAACAAATGTTCACCCGTGCAATTTAGACTGTATTTCCGGTAACATGGGTTACATTTTAAGTTAACAAATATTTAAATTTATTCATTGTTGCGTGCGAATAAAAATCGACTCTAGCACTTTATTTTAAAGTTGCAATCGTATTGCTGTTCACTGTACAAGTTAGGGGTTGGTTGTGAGCCGCGATTTCTCACTGAATTGGTGACTGACGTTTGTATATTTACTAGTTTCGCGACAGATGGGGAAGCCAACTATTTATTCCCGATTACGATTACGGGGGAACTTCTGACGGATCAGAATTATTCTGTTGCTTTCTGTAACCGATTATCAGACAATAGTATCGTGTCTGTTGCCACGGGGTGGCTATATTGCCGTTTTATTTGCAGCGTATTGACGGACAGAAAAGCAATTTATTTTTATTGTTCCGTCCCTGGTATAAAATTCAATCTATTTATGATGAACGTAAACACGAAGTTTTGACGTTTCTATTGGTAAATTGAGTTGTAATTTTTTTGGGTCATATTTTCTTGATGGTACGGACGAAAAATTTATTTTTAAACGTCTCGAAATGTTTGATGGCTAAGGAAATTAGATGTTTTTATCAGATTTCAAGAAATAAGTTTTAGGTTTTCAAAATTTTTTAGATAACCTGAAATGTCAGATCTGAAATAAATAAGTTTTCATTTCATGTCCCTGAAAGGCAAAATTGATCTAAATGATGAGTTATTTTCGATTTCAAAAATGAAGATACTCATTTAGAAGTTAGTTAGGTACCCTGGGGGCGTAGGTATATAGCCCTTTTTATGCGAATGGTGGAAGAATTACCCTTGGATACGGGTGAGACCGCGAACTGAAGCTAGTTAAACATACATTTATTGGAATTTCGAACAGTAATATAATAATACTAAATCTAAAGGCTACTTCATTGTCTATACAAAGGCTATCTAAGTATATGGACGACATATTGATATAATGAAAAGCCTCGCTGCCTCTATGAATTATGTGACAACTAATTAAGCGTAATTACGCATATTATTGTATTAATAATAATGGCATTTGTCATTCTGATAATTAATTAACCTTAAATGAAACATCATCTACCAAGCCTTTTCTCAACTACGTTGGAGTCCAATCATACTGGATTCAGTTGAGTACTGTTTACATGGAACGACTGTCTATCTGACCTCCTCAATCCAGTTACCCGGGCGATTCTCTATACATTGTGGAATGCAAATAAATAATATGAATAATAATTCGATATCCCGGTATCAAACCCACACACTCATACTTGAGAGGCGCTTTAACCACTGGACCACTACGAATAATGAACAAGAGAATACCAACTACAAAAACAAAAGAAAACGTCTAAAAAAGAACAAGAAAAACAGCAAACATTTTTAATTAATACCGCTTCAATAAACAACCTCTTTAGGAAAAAAAACAATCAATATGTTTCTATCTCCTACTATCTCATTCAAATTCTAACAAATGTAAGAGAATTCCCCCTTTTTGTATACTTACACAGAGTTAATGCAAATACTTGGCTAGTAAGAAATGTTCTAAAAGAATCAGGAGAGATTGCTTCTGGGCAAATCAATTGAAAGCTACTGGATACTCCTGTGGTGCAAGCGAATTTAGTCCTTATTACAATGGAGTAGATCTGGTATTTGTGTTTTGTTTTTGGCGTGGGGCCTTGAAGAACGCGGGAAAATAGGTGTTGGTGTTAGATTTCCTTTTTTTGTAAATAGTTACTAATAGTATAAATATGAAAAAATTACATATGTCTGTCAAAAAATATTAGGTCGCCGGAAGACGCTGGATGCAGGTCGCCTCCAACAGGTATCTGTGGAGATCTAAGGGGGAGGCCTATGTTCAGCAGTGGACGTCCTATGGCTGAGATGATGATGATGTCTGTCACGCTAAAACTATCTTTTGAAATGAAATACCTAGTACATAGGCCACTTTTAGCCGAATGCAGGGAGTACCTACTTCCCACATGATGAATGTGAAACCACGCGACACGGTAAATACTGAATTACAACATAAAACAATACTATTAAGAATTTAAGAAAATTTTATTGTTCTTAATTTTATTTCAAAGAGAGTTATTTTTTGACAGACTATTACTAACATGACAAATATTTTGAAAAGCATACTTGGGGCTAATATAATACCAAATCGCTCCTACCAAATCCGCTATTTTAAGACCCCTACCACAATTCCGTAGGTCTACTATCAGTTCCAAACGAGTGACCTCCGATGTCATTACCTCAGGACCAGGCATTCATTAATTTGACATACCGTTTGACAGCCCAAGATACCTTTGTGTCATGGCGGCTAATGTTTCTGTTTCTGCACCATTAGAACTTTTCGATAAAATAATATAATAAGACAATGGAATTGGTACTGATTTTGTATTTGTTGTGAGAAAAAATAATAATTAAATTGTGGTAAAAATGTTTTTTTGAGGTAGGAGGAAAATTTCTAATGAATATTACTGAGAGTAGTGAGGAAAATTTTCAAAAATAAAAACTTAAAGTAAGAACATGTTTAATGTACAATACATATACATATATTATTTGAGGGTTAAAGTAGTTCCCAGTATAAATATTGCCATTAAAACACGAATAATATATAAAAATAACGAGTGCAAAATGCTTTTAAAAATGTCCAAAGGAAATATTTTAAAAGATTTTTACTTTTAATAAAGATTAAAACTTTTATTATATTTTATTCACGAAACCGAAAAAGAATTATACACCTTTGCCCGGATTTATTGAGGTAAAAATAAAGCTCTTAACAAAAACGATTCGATGAGTTTTACTTAAATAAGTATCCTTTAAAATAAACTATATAAGGTACAAAAAATCTTTTCACGGGACGAAAATTATTTTGCACCGAAAATTTAATAAAAAAATATTTCGCACGCGTCCGAATACCTGAGCAAGTCCGGATTAATAATTAAATAATTTCGCATAAACCTGTAAAATGTAATTAAAACTACGACTGAATGGAAACAAAGGAAAAACGATTTGTCTTGGCTATCGTTATTTATTTCAGCACATTAATCTATTTCCAAGTATGAACAAATGTAATCAAGCGATTGTCTACTCATACGATTTCCTGAGGATTTCCATAACCTATCTATCCATTCTTTTGCTATCTGAGATTGAAACTCGACCGCCCTACTCATATTATACATGCGAAAGTATGCGCTTTAACGTCTGAACCACTGAACTGATTTTAATGAAATTTGGTACAGAGATAGAGTTGACCTTGAGAAAGAACGGATGGTTTTTATCCCGGACTTTTGAAGAGTTCCCTCGGAAACGCCATATAACCGAACTCTACGCGGGCAGTAGCTAGTAATTTATATGGAGCTGTTGACGAAATTCAATCTAATCACAAATCACGGATAGGTTATAGAAATCCATCGTTAGAAGTTGGTCGCATATAAATGAAGGGTTTAGTAATTAATCATAATAACTTGGTGGGTTTCAATGGATGGTTTAAACCTTTGACTTTCGAGTTGATAGAAGCCGACCACAGTGGTTTATAGATTTTGAGAATTTATAGTTCGTTGTAAAATTACTTTGGTTTCACGTGAGCTTAACGCAAATCAATTTGATTGAGTGAATGTCTTTATAAAATTATTTTAAAATGATTTTTTTGAAGTGAAGTTGAAAGAAAAGATTAAGAGAGCAATACAATCTATAGAAATAATTATGTAGGTACATTTTAGATAGAAAAATAAATAAAAAAAACATTTGGGACGTTCCTTAAAATGTACAATTACTTTAGTAAACAAGAAGGATTGTGATTGAGGAGAAGGAGTGTGTAGTAAAACAAGAAGGATTTATTAGTTAGGATTACTGTGTAGTTCCTACTTATAGTATATGCTAAACCAATTAAAACTCAGTACTACCACTACCAAGAGAATACAGGAACATATCAATTAATGTACTCTCAGTAGGATTGTTTGCAGTACCTATAGTAAGTAAGAACGGGGAGGATCTGAATGAAACTGTGAATTTGAAGTTATAAAGCTTATAATTAGAATAACATACAGACTACTTTTCAACCATATGCGAGAAGTAGTTCCAAGTGAGACCACGGGCAGAAACCCAGTGCTTTATAATTCGGGAATCGAACACGAAATTACTTTATCCACACAATTGAATCAAAGGAACTTTATTTCCTATTGAAACGTCCTTTAAACAAAACATTCAAATGATGTACCAAACCATTAAACGATTACTGCATTTAATCAATTTACACTATATTTAAAATCTTTGAAAATACCCGTTTCAAATCCATTCATTTGTGAAAGATAAAGGCAATCTTATGACAACCCCCGCCCCCTCCCGTCGACCAATCAGACAAAATATACAGCTACGGAATACTAATTATTGCAAAACACTTTTGCAGTCCATATAACCCTTATTGCGATAGGCATAAGGTGCATTTTCGTGTGTCAGTCTAAAGGGACATAGATTAGATAATATTAGCAGAGAAGTCACTTGTGACAGTGGGTTCGGGATGTTTACAGTTCAGTCCCTTTAAGATTCCGCTCGAATATTTATGTTTAACACGCTTGCAGATAGTGGTAATTAATTTGATTTGTTATAATCATATTAAATTGGGGTTTTATCTAATTAATTGTGTTGTGGGAATTTATATTGGATTATGCATTGCATATAATTTATGCTTAAATTAAAGATTGTTAAACATAAATATTTATAAAAGCGTTTGTCTTTTAAGTTGGTTTAAAATGGCAATGACTGTATTATTTTCATAATATTTACCATTTGAAAAGGTTGTCAAATTCTTGAAATTGAGAGAGTTTTAGCTCAAAACATGATGAATTTTAAGTCATTTAGATCTAGAAATGAAAGAGGCATGTCTTGCATGAAATAAGAAAATTTTGACCGATTTACGTGGTAAGTTTCAATTTGGAAACTATGGACATTCGACATTCAAAGGTTCAAATCATTTTAATTCATTTGTTTTTGAATCCAATCACTGCAGCCTACATCCTTCTGACAAATGGTTACGTAACTTTTTACCTCTTTTATTTTCCCACAGGTCGGAAACATCCAAACATTTTTATCACCCAAAAATAACTCCTATCTTTCCTAAAAAATTTAACCACACGATTAAAATCCCTCAAAACTCATATATCACGTATCCATTTCCTTAAAGTACCGCGTTTTTGAATTTCGCATAATAAGGGGTACGTTGTACAAAGGGTAGGTTTATCCGTAGATCCTACGGCCTTTCCGAAAGCCATGTTTCACCAGTTAAACTACGCACGTGAATTCACTTGAATCCGTTTCCGGTACGTAACCGTTATAAATTGCTCATTCGAATAGCAAAATTTGACAAGTAAGATGGCGCCGAAATTATACGAGCTGTGATTGGGTGTTTGGTTGTTTGTGTGGGTTCGATTCGATGTTTGAATTTTGAAGTGAGCAGAGATGGATTTGGATTAATAGAAATACTTCTATTTCTCTAATTAATCATCATCTGTGGTCATGTTTTTGTAATGTACCTATATATGATTATATATATAATTTTAAAGAAAACATATCGTATCAGTACTTGATTCCTATGTAACATTGGTATGTAATATTTAATTTAATATAAAGAAAAATGTTTGGAGTATATGAAAAATCATAACAGATTTACAAAACACATAATAAAATATAATATAATACTTGTCCCTTTTTTACCCGACCGTCCCAGAAGGAGGGTTACAATTTTCGAAATTGCATTTTAAGGCACCGCTGACCCAAAAAAATATACGTCACACCAAAAGCGAGGCGATGTAATAGTTTTATGTATGAGGGTAGCTTACATTTTTATCGCCAAGATGGCGCCCATCTCAGTCTCGAGATCCGCGGATTATATTTGATATCTACCCTCCGGGGTAGCTGTCAAGCGTTTTGTTTTTATGTTCAGTGAACAAACATACCTGCTGATTTGTGATGCGTGTGGAACCGTTTTTGGATTTCTTTCAGTTTTCAGGTTATTTTGTTGTGTTTGTAAAATATGGTTGATGATTCTTTGATAGGTAAAGTGTTAGGTACCCTTATGGATTATCCAAGATAAAGTTCAGACATTTACAAAATGGTAATTAAAAATTATAATTTTAATTTTGTTAATAATTTAATAATTGTTAATAATTTTAATTTTATTGATCTCTATAGTTATCCTATTATTTGTTACCTTTTCCATTGTATTATTTCCATTGTATTATTTGTGTTTCAGAATATTTTATTATTTTAATGTTTATTTTTTTTTAATGTCTAATTTACTATTTAATTTTTAATTTTAAATGTCTAATTTAATTTGTATGTTCATGTGTTTTTTTTTTTAATTTAATATTGTTTAAGTTTCTTTAATTTTAACTGAAGATGATGTATGCATGATGTGTTCTCCTGTAATTGAAGGAGCACAAATCTACAAGAAAACTGTTTTATAATTACGCATGTAAGGTGTATCCTTTGTTGGAGTTCCTTTTGAATAAAATAAAAATAAAATAAAATAAGAATTAAATGCGCAATACATAAAAGTATTGACTTACAGTTCTTTAATACTCGTAAAATGAATTTACAAACATTTTTTAGAAGAATTTTATTATTTACATAAGTACGCATACATAACTTATTAGCTTTTGAAATGTAAGGAAATTTTGACATGTACTAAGTTGAGATGTATTTTTACCAATAGATATTTCAAAAGGAACACTCAACCATTCACAACTGCGTCAACGACTTACTGAATCTTAAAAGATCAAAAAAACAAACGAAAATCTAGAAATTC
Source organism: Helicoverpa zea x Helicoverpa armigera (assembly GCA_033682625.1). Taxonomy (NCBI): domain Eukaryota; kingdom Metazoa; phylum Arthropoda; class Insecta; order Lepidoptera; family Noctuidae; genus Helicoverpa; species Helicoverpa zea x Helicoverpa armigera. Next base: position 4,298,901 of record JAWIIS010000017.1, read on the forward strand.
GCGCTGCAACCCAAACACTATCTCCTAACACTATGCTAATGTGTGGATCAATCTTTCTAGATTGTTCTAGACATTCACGTAGATTCAGACTTGCAACAAATAGAGGGAGAAACGACGGATTTATTCAGCTAAAGTGAGGTATTATTCTGAAGATTTACTAGCTTATGATAAGCACGTTTTACTGTGATAAGATTGCTGAATTGATGGGGTTTGCTATGTTAGTGGTAATTTTTAGAGGATTTTTCTCCTTGAAGAATTTTATTGAGAGATTTTTCTCGAAGAATTGAGATTCGAAAAATATTCTTAGTGGAGTCCACTCGTGATCAAACGCCTGGCCTGTATTTCGGTCTACTAGGATCCAACCAGCGTGGCAATGCAGCCAGCCTAAGTATTGGGAACGATCCCCGCTAACAGTGATGCGGATAAGTTTTTTGATACATACTTTTAATATTTCCTTTTTTATTTGTAACTAAGTAGTGTTAATATGTAATGTACGTAAATATATAGTGTAATGAATAAATAAACTACTATATTAGATTTGTTAATATGGAACCACTTCATTACATAATTTACATCTGTTAATTTAAAGCTTTTATAGTCACATAACATCGTTTTTTGACAGAGTGTGATAAAAAATATATTCAAAAAGCTCCCACCAAATTCAAGTGCTTTATAAATTATATAAATCCGTTTAAAACACTTAATAAAACGAGCCACGTGTGCCTTAGCCACCCCACGCGGGGGCTCCAAGTGGCTAAGGGTTAAAATCACATGCATACAAACGCGACATGAACACTCAAAACTAGGAAAACTTTTGGTCCCTAAGGGCCGGGGCACACCCTCGACTTAACATTCTGCATACAAATGACAGATGCGCCGTTTTGTGAATTGTCTGCGCATATCCTTATGTCTGTGTAAAGCGTTGCTCATTGAATAAGCAAGTTGGTGTGATAATTATTTTTACTACGACCCAAAAACTTTATTTCTATAAATAAATGTCGATGGTTTATTTACGAAAGTTAATCTACGGTAAGTAGTAAGCTTAAGAATTCAACTGTAGTAAGTGATTATTTCCGTGTATACTAAACATACCTTCTATAAAAACATAATGACATTTAAAAATAAAAAAAGTTATTAAGATTATGGTAAAACTCGCCAATTAATAAATTTACACTAAATTATCTGAAATCACAATCACTAATAAACTTCTAGTAAACCTAGTTCTATTTACACGAAACTTTATAAACACACTATTGTCCACACAATGATAACCATTAATCAAGGAACCAAAGGTCCAAGGTTCATTCCCGACCCTTACAAATGAATACTAAAGAATCGACACAATAAATTTCAAATATTAGTTACACCTCAAGCCTATGAGAGTTTTGGTTAAAATGATAATCAAAATTTGCTAAACTATTCAAGGAAAATTACACCTTAGTACGTTGTTTTAAGGTGAAATTTTGACTGGTGGTTTTAACAATGGTAGGTCGTTGAACCTCCTCCCTTGTATAAGGGTGTGAATCTATTGTTTTGGGGCTTACTATCGGGTGTTAAAATTATATTGTGTCGAGATAGTCATATTGATTAGTCTGGTAATTATTATAACTGGAATGCATTTCTGGTGAGAGAATATCTTAGTTTCAATTGGAGATTTATCTTAGGCGGGTAAACTATGCTTGTGTGTGTGAATGTATATTATGTATAATGTCTTTGTGTGACTCGGTGAATCGGCCAATACTGAGCGCTTCTGAGCTTACGCATACAAAGACAATGTGCGTTTATACTAAGACACACAAGTAAGGCTCAACCGCTTTCTGAAGAAACATCGAATATTATGATGAATATATGACTTCCACTTAGGGATTATCAATAAACAGTCACACAGTATATTTATCTCTTCAGAAACATCTTTTAGGTACACAAAACACATGTGATTCTGCTTTTCAAGACAAACTTTTTCGTAAATTCTTTGCAAGAAGGACACACAGCCCACAAATCAGCTATAAGGGAGATTTGTGAATAAGCCCATGATTAGTAATAACATGCAAATTGTTACTTTTTCTTATGAACGCTATTTTATTTTTAGGGTATTGATATTTTATTGAGTATGCGTATTCTATAACCACTCTTCTCTGTATCTACTAATATTTGCATAACATATTAGAACAGTTCGGAGAAATGTTCTATGAAACCGACTTCGAAAAAAAGCTTCCAATTTAACTGTTTTAATAACCTAATACATAAAAATGATTTCTGAAGCATTTCTGTACGTCACATGATATGAATTAGCAAAGGGGTTATTGAACCTTTAATATAGTACATATCACTTGGAAATGATATTTTTAGCATTATATCAATACAAGAATTTATTTTATAAGAACGGAATACGTGGGTGTGTAATTTCTAAGATTACTTACTTCCTTAGCAAATATTTTAAGCTCTCAAAGAGACAAAATAGGAATAGAACATCAATCCATTTCGTTATAACGTTTCCTTTATTACAAGAAATATTCTTAAAAAGTAATATCCTGAATGAGAGAATTACTGCACTCAGTTCAAAAGTCGCCATCGTGTTATTCTGAATTACTGCCACGTTTCATTAAATCCAATTCAGCCGTTTACACGTGCTGAAGGAACAAATATACACACACTCTTTCACTTTTATAAAATGCCTGATTTCATAGTAATTAGTAAATGTGTCTATATTAATTTAACTTATTTTGATGAAATTTTACGTGGGGACAAATACACCAGCTATCAGGGGAACATAAAAGATTATTTTTATGGCAATGCAAAATATATTTCTCCTAGCACACAGGTCAAACCGCGAGAAATCAACTAAGTAGTCCAAAACAATTGAAATGAACACACTGCAATGCACAAACATCCTCTATAATCCATAATATTGATATATCCATTGCACACTAAGCAATAATACCGTACGGTAGCCGGTTCGATGCCCGGGGGTGCAATTACGTGTATCAGAGGCAAATTTCCTCTCACACTGACCTGACTGAGGTCAATGATAATATCGCTTATGGATACAGAATAGTTTCACTATGTTATGTATTACTGTTTTGAATATTAAATTAAGTTTGTCTGGGCCCTTGCTTGCTTGGATAAAGTTGTTGTTCTTGATTGAACTTTATGCTTCTTGTGTTAAGATTGGTATTCGTTTTTAACTGATAGGTATCTGTGGAGATCTAAGGGGGAGGCTTATGTTCAGCAGTGGACGTCCTATGGCTGAGATGATGATGATGTAGAGGCATATGTCTGTATGTATCTGTATAGCTGACTTGTTTGATATAATTTGTTTAATCGCGCTAATCTCAGGAACTATTGGACCGATGGAAAAAAGTTTTACATTGATTTTAAAATTAGTCTAAAATATTTTTTTTTTTGACATTGCTTCTCTATACGAAAAAAACTTGACGTATTCTTGTCCAGAGTTAAACGACTTTTCAGCAGTTGGTTAAGCAGTATTTTGCCACTTAAACCTTCAAACCCAAAGTGTACTTACTACGATCTTAAATTATTCCGTTATCTCTTACAACTGATAGTAAATGTTTGAAATGTTCACATGTCGCGGGAATCAAATGAAATAAGCTATTTTAGTGCCTTCCTAGCATGGGAACTTTGCCTTTTATGTTGTTTTTGGGTTTATTCGTAACCTTTGTAAAGGCTTTAGTGAAGCCGACGGGTGTTCCTTTTACCGTTAGTTTTTAGTAAGTTAACTGTTTTTTAACGTTGGTAGTTTGAAACTGATTGATTTTGGATACATCATAAGTTTTTGTTCGATAACAGTGCTGGCCAAACTTGTTAACTTTAACTCACCTGGCAAAACACAATAAAAATTAATGCTAGGTTTATATTATAAGGGCTTGATTTGTTTCTCATTAAACAGTATCCACTTTATCATAAAACGTGGTTTTAAAAAGTACCAGCTTTTGTACCACCATCCCGAACAAAACCGTTAGTGGAGTAAAGCTATTAAAAGCGGCTACTTCTTAAAACCACGTTTTAAAGATAATAAGGTGGTAAAAGTTCTAAAACGTAGCATAGACAACTCAAAAAACTCCCATTATTCTACCAATCGCAATCGGCTAAAACAAGGTATTTCATCACAAAACAAGCCTGAAAACAGCATGATTGCTACCTAATTGAGACCACACGACGTTTAGAAATGTTCCCGAGCTATTCAGGCACAAATTACGAACAGAAAGCATGTAAACATTCCATTGGCCATTGCATATCGGGCTGAGGAATTCTGTGACAGCCCTGTTACATGTATCGGATGCCTGGATGGCTGTGTGTGTGTGTTTGCGTCTGTGTATGTGTGTGTTTTGGAATTTTGTGTTAGCTCCGCTTGTTCATGAAGTTTTTTGAATTTGCAATGTGAATTATTTGATGTTGCGTTGGTGGTGACAATTTGTGTTATTATCTAGAAATCACCTATAAATCTTAATGTAGTAAGAACTAGCTATTTCCTACAATGCCACCCGCATAATCGAAGGAACTATTTCCCGGAACGTGACAAAAAGAAGCGTAAAAAATGTCATTTGTAATTTACTAAAAAATATATTGTAAAAGATCTAATACCTAAACTACTATTTTTATGTTAGCTATATGTATTCAGAACCCGAAAAGTATGATAGTCGATAGAAATTCCTGCCAATACTTATTGCATTACCAATGCTACTTCATTGAGGTGGTCAGATAGGTATTCACTCCATGTAAAGCACTGGTATTCAGCTGCAAGCAGTTAGACTGGAATCTGACTTATACAGATACGAAAAGGCTAGCCAGATGATGCATATCATATCACAAAATCTTTCTTTCATGTATCTTTTTCCCAGAAATCTTGTTTTGCTTTTTTACAATACACACGTATCGAACACAATTCAATAACGTGGCAACCCTACCGACATGTCGGTGCGCTTTGATGTTTCGCCGAGCGCTGAATTTGACGCCAATTGATCGGGCTAGGGTTGCCACCCTACGCGTTATTTATTCAAATACGTTTATTTGCTCGTATTCGATTGATTGGGCAACTACTGAGTTGCATTGCAGCGAATTTTTATTCGAATTCGTCTAGTCTCTAAAGTTAGGTTAACTTTGGGATAATAAATGGTATGTCAACTGACCAAGATATTTTTAGGGTTATTTCAAATTGGACGTTTCGAGTCAATACTCGCAAGGTTGCTGCAACGATACCAAATGTTTTATTTGAAAGAACCCAACACGCTGTTTTGCAGTTTAACAGTGGTTTCTAGATTCAGATATGTTATATAAAGGTAAATAGTACCTACGCCTGAAAAATAAATTGTTTAGACATCTGTCATACTAGTAGAGTAAGTAGTTAATTTTTCTAAAACGATAAAGCGTTATTTCCCATGAAAAATTAAATGTACCGTAACTTTCTAGCACGAAAGAAATATGACACTTCAATGCAAAGACATAAAAATCAAAATTGTTCTTCCACTTATTACAAACTAAGAAGATAATCAGAGCTGTTCTTTTTTCATACGTTTTGTTTAAAAACAACCGTTTGAAACAGACGCATGTCCTAGCAATTAAAGTCCTTTTTTTCTTATATACGTCAAATAAATTGGCCGAGACTCGTAACGGCACAAACTTACATACACCATTGATTTTACAACTCAAGGGAATTCCGACCCTATTTTGTAGCGCATAGAGTTCTAATTTCCTTGATGGTTACGCTCTAAAAGATTGACATATGGCCACGTTTTTGTTTTTTTTTTTGCGGTTATTTTCCTGACAATCTATATTTTGCCAGAAGTAATGAGGGGGAATGAAATATTTAAAGCTGTTTATAATAAACTTTTTGGTCGGCGAAAGTACGTCAAGGCTAATTTATTTGATGCATATTAAGATATGCTTTACTTGAATCTTTTGTCTTATTCTAAACTTTAATATTTTATTTATGGACACCGTAATATATTGCGAAACACTAGATTGACGAAAAAACGGATCACTTTAAAAAATAATATTTCCAGTTACCTATCACTACCACTATAAAAAATGCTTTCTTAATTATTAAATTAACTACTACCGTAAAAAATGCGGGCATTACACATCACGCCAAAAAAACTGAGTCATCCAAATTAAGATTAATCCTAACATGAGGGCGTGAAACAGATTCTTCACGACTATATCAAAATTCGGTACAAGTAGAACTAATTTGAGAGCTCTTCATTAAAAGCTGAGGATGTTGAAGACAGATGTCATCCAGTCTAGTACAATGATCTTCAAGTCGCTTGAATTTGATTCGCTATTCATATTTTAGATGGTTTTACACTTCGTTGCAGTGAATTTGGGTACCTAAAAATAAGAGTTGTAATTTGAAGACCATTAGGACCAGTAGGGGAATTTTGCATATACTATATTTGTCTTTTGTAACAAGTCTGGCATTTCATAGCTTCTGGATAAATAAGCAAAAGTTTGAATATTACGCCCTAATAAGTGACTAAAAAGTTCCTTTTTGCAAAATTCTAACTTTTATGTTATCAATTACTTAGCTAAGACTTAGCAAGATACTTTTTCCTATTCTTTTATAAGACAACTAACATTATAATCTACCTACACATCAAATAACACATACATATGTAGATAGAAAGACATATCTTCAATCACAGCCAACTTACATTAACAGTCCATTGTAGAAAAGTATGAAACGACCTCCGTGCCTCAATAGCACCATGATTGAGAAATATAGCCATAGGCGAGACGAATCAATGGTAATTGTTACAAATGGCACCATGGCTTTTTAGGGCACGACTCCCCATGATAATAGGAACCATCATCTATTTATATTTTCAAGGAATTGTGGTATATAGGTATGTGATGGCGAATATTTTTTGTCCCGATATAATTTTATAAGTAGGTCACCGTCACGTATTTTGCGTTTATTTCTGTCATGAAAAAAGTAATAAAAATAAATATGAATTTATTTATTGTCAAAAGCCTTTTAAATGGAGTTCAATACACATAGGTACACTTTAAAAAGAAACAAAAAAAAAATGCTTTTAAAACTTAAAAAGCGGCAACAAAAAATATTGTCAGATATTTTCGGAAAAAAAGCACTTACAATGATGACTATATTTTTGATGGCAACACGAAATTAATATAATAAACTTGAGTATTGTAGATGTCAGTCTATTTTGGGACGTCCAATGGACTCGTGCTATTTCCGATAACATTTCACGGAACCCGGGGCATTTCAGTCAATTGCGTGTTTTAAATTTGTTTTTCGTCTGACGTACTTTTCATGGGAATGTGACAATCCATTTTCAATGGGAAATTGATTTTCTGATACTTTATTAAAAGATGTTTACTTTTTTTTACTAGAACAGCAAGAACGCCCTTATAACTTTACAAACTGGGATAAAACCCTTTATAACCTTCTTCTGAAAATGGACTATACATGTAACACGGAAATAATTTTTCAAATCAGTCCAGTAGGTGCTGAGATTAGCGCGTTCAAGCAAACTCTTAAGTTTTATAATATTAATTAACTTAAAAACAAACGACTTACGATTTCTTGTCCAAAACGATATTGAAAGGAGTAGGTATTGTTGACAGTTACCTGAAAGACAAAAAACAATGATTAAACATTTGACAAAAAACTTTGTTACTGATAAAATAACAATGAATTAATCCTCTCAAGAGCATGCACAATTACGAAGAGAAAACATATGGCATTTTTAACACTTTATCTGAAGCACGGTGACAAAACTTGAGTCACACAGCTTTCAAATCAGGATACCACATAAGCTACTTCTTATCCATGTGTGTTAAGTAGTGTGTAGGTACTTAAATAAGTCAGTTATTCATACAATTGAAACTGCAAGGAAATGCATGCCACACGTTGCAACGTGCACACAATTATGTTATTAAAACATTATGTGTTGCAATTTTTCCAATCGGCCATCTGAGAGCTAATGCATTGTAATCATGCCACGATTATGTTATTACGCAACTAATTAACTACTAACTTTGCCTCTGGGTTTTACCCGCTTTGCTCACGATATTTAAACGACACTTTTTAGGGTTCCGTAGCCAAAATGGCAAAAACGGAACCCTTATAGTTTCGTCATGTCCGTCTGTCCGTCTGTCCGTCTGTCACAGCCGATTTACTCGGAAACTATAAGTACTACAGTGATGAAATTTGATGGGAATATGTGTTGTATGAACCGCTACAAAAATATGACACTAAATAGTAAAAAAAAGAATTGGGGGTGGGGCCCCCCATACATGTAACTGAGGGATGAAATTTTTTTTTTCGATGTACATACCCGTGTGGGGTATCAATGGAAAGGTCTTTTAAAATGATATAAAGTTTTCTAAAAAACATTTTTCTTAAAGTGAACGGTTTTTGAGATATCAGCTCTCAAAGTCGTAAAAAGTATGTCCCCCCCCCTCTATTTTTATAACTACGGGGTATAAAATTCTAAAAAAAATAGAGGTGATGCATGCTAATTAACTCTTTCAACGATTTTTGGTTTGATCAAAGTATCTCTTATAGTTTTTGAGATAGGTTGATTTAACTGTAATTTACGGAACCCTTCGTGCACGAGTCCGACTCGCACTTGGCCGGTTTTCTATTTTGCTTTAGGCTCGGTTATAGAATATTTTTATACCTGTGTTTTCACCCGCTTCCTGAGGGAACTACTGTGTGTTTCGGATGGCACGTTAAACTGTAGGTCCCGACTGTCATTGAACATCCTTGGCAGACGGTACAGGTAGTCAGAAGCCAGTCTAACCAAGGGGTATCGGGTTGCCCGGGTAACTGGGTTGATGAGGTCAGATAGGCAGTCGCCCTTTGTAAAGCACTGGTACTCAGCTGAAGCCGACCCTAACATAGTTGGGAAGAGGCTAGGTAGATGATGATAACTCAAGATTTTTAATATTATAATTTCAATAAACTGCTTATTTTGCAGAACACGAACAAACAAATATACTCTTTACCTTTGTATATAGATAGCAGATCTGATGAATGCGAATTGTTTGAATTGCACTTTACAGGTGCTCCAAGTAATTTCTCGTGAATTTTAATTATGACATATTTCTTGCAAGTCTGAAGGATGAAGCATCGCGAATTCCTTTTAATTGTTTGGGAATGTACGTTATATTAATTCCTTTGTTTGAATGATGAGCTTGAAACGATTTTAAGGAATATTCTACAAACATAATTTATATTTCAGCATAAATGCTGTTAAAAACCTGATAATAAGGATAGTTTTTGTACCTCTATCTAGATTTACGCAGACAAAGATCTACAGCTTTACTACAAAAACTTAAACATCCTTTGAACACTGGTCTAAAAAAATGTGGCTGCAAGACGGACCTTATTTCAACGTCATAATCTGATTTTTTTAGACAAGTGTTCAACACATGTTTAAAAGTTTTTGTGGTACGACGGCTGTAGTTTATCATAATTATGTTATGCGAGACGCCGAAAATCGATCTTAGTGGCGTGCACTTGGAGAGGCCTATGTCCAGCAGTGGACTGCGGTAGGCTGATGATGATGATGAAGATGATGTAACTACCTGAAGATGTTTAAAAAATATCGACTTAACTAATGACCGATTACTGATACGTCACTTAATTTAAAAAGCACTGCCCAGACTTTTCTACATATTTTCGGAAATACTTACTTTTGGGATCTTAAAGTAGAGTAAAGTTTGATTATTTCGAGTTCAGTTACTTAATTACCCCAAAGGTTAAGGTATAAAATTATGAATAATTGAGGATACAGGTAAAATTTATTTCTTGATAATAAACACTTTTCATGTGAAAAAGTTTCGACAAGGCGTGGGCGCTAACAGCGTAACTTTACCTAAGTTAAAGCAATCACTTAGTTTATTTTTAATACTTGCTTTTTGGATTACTTAATGGCTTACAGTCTTACTTATAAACGTGAATTAAATAATAAGTTATACTTAAGGGGTGTTTAAGAAAAAATCTTACTCATAAACGTGGCTGAACTAAATAATTTTCTTAGCAATATCTTAAATGAGCTGTCAAATTAAGTAGCCTCACACCCTTGTTTAACCCGGTATTTTTTATTAAATCGTGGTAAAATAATTTGAATTGATGACCTTCTCAGGCCTATGCAAGTACCTGAAGATTTTTGGTGCGACGATCACAAACGGCTGAACGGATTCTGATGAAACTTTGCAGGATGATAATTGTGTCAAGTGATTTGAGTTTAAGTCGGTAAATAATATAAATTAATTTCAAGTAAATATTCTAGAATACTTTCGACTCAATGCTGACTGACGATTCTAAAACTGTCTAATTTCCATTACCACATTCGTGAATCTAAAATTACTTTAAAAAATAGGGGTACTTACATCGCCTAACCTTGACTATAACCATATTATTATTTATAACATATAAGTAAATCACAAAAAAGGTATAAATCATCATTTCCCCACAAACAAAGCTGCAAGCCTGAAAAACTACTTTCATTGAGCAAACAGAGTGAAAAAAAAAACAAATTATCTTCAGCAAATTTACAAAACGGATATGAAAAACGTCAATAAGCGACAAGCGTCGTATATAAGTACAAAGAAGCTACCTGTTATTAGGGTTACCCTAGTAGGATATTTTCTGAAAATTGTAATACATTTTTAAATTGGTACTTTCATGAAAATAAGCTTTTTTTTGTTATTATATTTCTAGAATAATTTTAATAACAGCAGTTTTTTTTTGTTTCTTTATATTTTTCAATGTTTTGTTTCAAAATAAGGACTATCTATTCTATTCTATTATCTGTCTATTCCATACTAATAACAAAAGCTGAAAAGTTTGTTTGCTTGAACGCACTAATCTCAGGAACTTACTTAACTTAGGTTTTTCCATAAGTGTTAAGAATCACATTTATGGAGAGAGCCTACAGGTTACTTTTCATTGAACACAATATCTATTATTATTTCAATAAAATCGACGAATTTACATTATTTCATACGCTAGGTTTCAAACAACAAAAATATTTGAATTCTATTCATGCACTCTCCATTAATTTCAATAGCATTTTTTAGATCCCGCTCTTTTATGTTTGATGTTTTAGTATGTGTTTGTTTATTGACAAAAAATATTTTGCAATGAACACGACCGTATAAAATATGTAGGTACGGTAGACTGCACATCAATGGTAACTGTCATGCACCTTAACTCAATAGTAATAAGTACGATTTTCCTATAAAACTGTTACCACTGACCTGAAGTTGACTGTACGTACTTTCAGAATATAATACGTGCTACATCAGTTACATACGGCGAAGTAATATTCAGTATATTATAGTAATATTCAGATTCAGTTTAATAGTTACGGACATTACCCCTAATAAACATTCAATAAAATTTTGTATGTATGGATGTATGGATGTTTGTTACTCTTTCACGCAAAAACTACTGAATGGATTTTAATGAAACTTTACAATAATATAGCTTATACATCAGAATAACACATAGGCTACAATTTGTAAACATATTGTTCGAAATACTAAACCTGCGCAGACGAAGTCGCGGGCACCAGCTAGTATTTAAATAAAATCAATACAATAAAATATATCGTATACTGGGTATATTTGTCTATCCTAACAAATCTATATAAATAAAAATGAATTTATTGTTGTTCGTTAGACTGATTAAAAGTCGAAAACGGCTGGGCCGATTGAGCTGATTAAAATGTTTGTAGAGGTCCAGGGAAGGTTTGAACGATACGAAGTTCGCGGGGTCAGCTAGTAATTAATACATACCCATTACCCACACATCCACATAAAAATACTTCACCAATATAATTCACAAACAGCCCATTAATTTAATACTAAAGGTGCATTCCAATACCGCGCTCCGGTCTAATGATTTCAACAGGCAGCCCTAGGTACAGTCGGCTACAGCAATGTTGGAGCACCGGAAAGTTCCGGCTATCCATCATTGGTAGTGTTCCTGAACGTAATCGGTCGGGGGCGGGGTGGAGGGTAATGCGCTGAGGTACGTTTTCCAAAGTGTATATATCGACGACTGTAATGTGCTGAATTGTTGAAGTTGAATTGTGTGGTTATTTTTGTTGTGCTGACTGTATTCGATGTAACTTAGCTTTCTCTTTTCTTTATAAGAAAACCTTATTTTGCAATGATTTTTACTAATATATTCTACCTTGAAATCATGAATTAGTAGTGTATATTTTCTTTACTAGTGTGTATTTTCATACATCATAATCGTTTTTTAACGACGTCAAAAATCATCAAATGACCCCTCCCGCTGTGGGTTTGCAGCGGAAAGGGAGTGTCAGACTCTTACTGACTAAAAACCGTCCGTTCCGTCGTAGGCCTTTTATGTACCAGGGCCGCGGTAACTCTATCGAACAATCCTGTAGCCCCGATACATCATAATCACAAACCCATACAAAATAGAAAAATGACCACAAAAAAAAATCGTACCATTATTCCTTCACCAAATACACACGGTCCAAAATAAAGTTCACACCCAGCCCCAAACCCCAGAACATACGCTAAATAATCCTAAACTAATTCCACTGAGCTATCTACACTTTACAACTAACAACGCGGCCATATTTCAAAGTAACATTTCGCTTGCACCTAACGTAATTCCTGAAGATTTATGCTAGCAAGCATCCGCAGTCGACATTTAATTACCGTATGATTACAGTCTTTGTTACTTTGTGATGCAGACCAGCACATTAGCCGACTTTGAAAAAAAAAGGAAATTATCTCGTAGGTATCCATTTTACAGTCAAATAGTTATATTTTTACAAGAACACTTTTGGTATCGCTCCTTGTAAAGCGCTGGTACTCAGCTGCATCAGGTTAGACTGGAAGCCAACCCCAACATAGTTGGGAAAACGCTAGGCAGACGATGATGATTTTTTTTAGAAATAAATTATTTCGGTACTCATAAAGGTACATCGGTATAATAAAGCGAAATCTAATATGCTATTTCTCAATTTGAAAACTCAATCACATCTAGTCGGTTACCTGGTTTTTCCCTCACTCTTTCACCGATTACCTATCACTTTGTGAGAATAAACCTTATATCATTTGGTTGTTTTTCAAATGATATTGTATAGTTAATAGTTAACTAATTTACTAGGTATACAATGGTGCCTTACGTTGCATTTTATTTGTTAAGGCAAAGTTTTAAGCTGATGTTTTTTAAACCTACGAACCTTTTTTTTATATAGCAAACGAGTCATTCGAAATCTGTAGAGGATGTATTCTGGCCATATATCTGACCCACAGAAACATTGATGACAATCAAAATATAATATACGTTTTTTCTTAGCCTGAATTGTGCCACTGCTAGACAAAGGCCTACCCATTTTGTCTCCACACCTCTCGATCTTTGGAGTGCTCCCACCAATCAGGGTTGTAGGCATCCAGGTCCGGCCTATCACACCTCGAGAAAAAATCCCGACAAGAAAGCCATCCTCTTAAACAATCCTATACAATATAATAATAGATAGATTCATCTGAGAATAGAGCCGATATTTTACAATAATTATGTCTTATTATATCCATAGACATATAATTGACAATTATTAACTTGCATCTATTCACAGTTCTGACTCGGCTATTTTATGCATGACTGTACTAATCTGACAATCTAATGATACGACTAGGAAATTAGAATATTATTTTCTTTTAGAAAATTCCTCAGTTAAGTACCTTTGTGATTAAATTCTTTAGTATAAAAGCTTTGCAGGTGTGGTTTAAATTGGCATTATTACCTATAGAAATCTAAAATCATGTGCGTTTTATAATTATAGCTTCTACCAGCGGTTTCACCCGTGTAGGTCTCGGCTGTCATTGAACATCTTTGGCGGTCGTTATGGGTAGTCAGAAGCCAGCAAGTCTGTCAACCAGCTTTACTTAGGAGTTTTGGGTTGCACGGATAACTGGGTTGAGGCATTCGCTTCTTGTAAAACACTGGTACACAGCTGCAGTCGGTTAGACTGGAAGCCAAGCCCAACATAGCTGAGAAAAAGTTTGGTAGATGATGATGACTTGTAGTTCCTTAGTTCAAGCATATAAAGTGATAAACTCTTCACCTTTATAAGATACTTGTTACATAAAAATACCAACATACCTAACAAGACATCAAAATACACACATATATTTACCACACACTGCTCACAAAAACATACACCCATTCTCCTCTCACACAGAGACATAAAAATAAAGGTAGCAACATTATAAGCACACTAATGACACAAAATGGCCGACCTTAATTATGTAAGCTCTCAGGACAACGTTACTAACGTATAAGAATATTTAATAGAGTACCCTCTTTTGGTCACTTGTACGGTCGGTAAAAGTGGTCAAAAATAAGGGTAGAAGGGTATAATGTCGTGTTGGAAGTGGGTGTCTGTCGTTTGGGTTTTTTAAGATGATAAGACAGATACATATGTGGACAGTAAGATAATGAAATAGAGGTAAGTGACACAAGAAAAAAATTGTATAGGTACAACAAATTAAAGAATGAGTAGACTTACGGCAGGACCCAATAATCTATCTATCTGTTCTTTGTTTACTAGGAACGGATTGACATACGTTTATGAGGTTAATTTCAAAAGTCTATCTCTAGTAGGTAAGCAAAATTAATACATAAATAGAATACTGGCAACGGCAGTTAGTATAACCCGTTTCTCGAACATTACATTGTAAATAACTTAAATAAAAGCTTGTTAAAAGTACTATATGTATATAAAAATGCAGTATGAAAAGAAAAACATCAATATCACAGCATGTACTACATAAAATGATAAAGTATGTAACAAACTGTTAAGCGACAGACTATCATGTAGGTATATAATATTATATAATATCTACTAGCTCGAAGCCAGCATAGTCGTCCCAGGTGGAAACCCAACCGCACTTAATATATGCCTTTGTACATCACCCTGTATTATCGTCTAATATCTTTTATATGTTTGCTTAAGTTCTGTTAAAAGGTTGACTCATTTTTGAAAGACAAGTGGGTTAAATGTAGATATTATTGTATTAAGCCATTATAAAAGAGGTGCTTATTGATCTCTATATTTTCCAAGTCAATTAATAAATTATTATGCATGTCAAGTTCCGAGTATGTCTTAGGTAGGTAACTAATTATTATTTAATCCATGTTCGTTTTAAAGTCAGCCTGTATAATGTGACATTACACAGGGGGGTGAAACTTGTTAAATATCAATTAGCTGAATTCTAATTTATACTTCGCTAATGTTTAAGTCTACAAATTGACCTCAAAGTTAATTCAAAGTTAAGTAATTATCGAATGAACTAAAGATTTTCAGAAATTTATACAAAAGCATTGTCTTTTTCTTATTAAATAGGTATTTTTATCAATATCGCTCGGAATGTCATCTTAAGAATTTTTCTAAGCTTTTGTTCCAAAAAATGTTTGATATAAAATTATGCCGTTAGAACAAAGAAAATATGTTTCAATAAAACCCAGCTGCGCTCCAAAAGATAAGCGTTATGAAAGAAATTTTCGAAAAAAAAAATGGCATAACCGTTTTAAAGCGAACATATTACACACTAGTGCAATAAAAACGTCACAGTTCTAAAACTACAGTGCAAAATACACGTGCCGAGATCCATAATGATCGTACCAACGTATCCAGGTTGTCAGCTTGACAAATGGCCTGGGATGCTGCATCTTTGTCGTTGAGATAAAACTGGACATCGCAACGTTGCTCATGCGACTATAGCTATCAGATAGCACCATTTATCTCCTAAATAATGTCAAGTAAGATGTATTGTTCAAAATATGGTAGCTCTTTTGTTTTTTGAATGGTATGTAATCCGCGGCTCAGTGGGTATGTAATTTTGGCCAGCAGTGTATGATAAATTATGTTTATTTTATTCACGAATAACCTTACGTTGTCATTTATAACCTTTAAATAATATTATAAACGTGAAAGTGACTCTATTTTTTTGTAAAATTTTGTAATATTTAACCACTGTGCTTTTTTGAACTTTTGTGAACGGCTAAACAATATTTCCACATTTTTCCGTTCCAAATCAAATAAATTCCAAAACTGGTAACTTAGATTATACCAAATCCTCCTTTGTTTATTTCATAAACAATTGTTCACGCGACCTTTACGCCTACAAACCTCTGATCTAATCATACTTACACAAACAAAAGACAATATAAATCCCAAAATAAAGCGTTGCCTACCAATAAATAAGTTTCACGTATGAACTTTACATATATATTCGAAGCTCCACAGACGTTTATTAAGCGGTTTCGAAAACTTCCCAAACACAAAGTTCGATCCAAATGCTCTGTCAAAATATCAAATACACAATGCAAGTCCAAACAACCGCCAAGGAACTTTTATTGAGAAATTTAAACATCCATTCAAAGTAATAGCAAAAGTTTTCTCCTCCCTCCCGCCCCCCTCCTCTACCTTCCGTATAAAGGTAACATTAATCACACGGGTGTACAAAAACTCACTAATTCAACAAAAGTTTTAAATTACATGAATTTTACACGCCCAGTGTGGCGAAGCACTATAGTAGTTGGCCAAAAAACTGACGGTCCGGTCAGCCCGTAAATTTTCGAACTTGTTCTATTCCAGACATCTGCTGTCTCTCTCTGACTGCCCAGATTTACTATTCCGTCTCTAGCTGAAGTTTTTCCGACGGAGAAAACGCTGAGACTGCAAGCTAAGCTGCATGCTCTTGTTGAATCATAAAAACGTTTGTCAGGTTGAAACATTGTTCTACTTGAACATTTTTTGGTACAGCAATAAACAGAAAGATATTTTTGTTCGCCAACTTTTGTGGACAACGTAATATTCTGTTTTTGACAAAGTAAAGGTAATTTAATTTAGTTTTTACGGTCGGGTGTGTATTTGTTTGCGAGAAAGGCTATTCGTAGTTACCTTGGGTTTGAGATAAAGCTAAAGCTAAGTCCCTCGACGCTGAGGGGAGTTTCTTCGAAATGCACTTTTGGTAGTGGACGCAGGTGACAATAGTACTACGCGAGACGTGATTTCTTTAGTTTGAGCTTTTGTCGAGAGTCGTTACTCCTTTGTACCACTTTGCAGTTTGGCGTACGTGTTGTTGGATCTCGTTTAAATGGAAATATTTTACACCAAGTTTTTGCTTCGAGGTTACCTGTGGTTCAGCCCACTGTGCACTTTGACGTAATGAAAAAAGTTGATGGATGCGGAGAAAACAATTGTTGACCTAGATCAGGCGATGTTGGACTTCAAGTGAATCGTTTTAAAGCCCCAGTGGGTTAAGTGACATACTTGAGAGAAACAAAATGCCGGAATGTAACTCGGAATACAAAGTTACGTCTAAGTGAAACAGACATTAAAACAAAATGACAGGAAGCGGTGAAACTTATAATTGTTGTCAACGCAACTTAGATTGGCTTGACGAAGCAAAACATCTACAACAATAACTTGGCAATAACTTAGAATATCGAATTAGTTGCAGTAGAATTGTCACAAGTTAAATTGTAATTGAATTTGAATCCGTTACGGGGTATTTTGTGAAGTTCATTATGTGATGGCTTAGTTTACGGTTACATTTCATAGACGGGATTTTAATGGGTTAAAAACTACATTTTATTGTATAACTTATGAATATTTTAATTCTAAGTACAAACGGGATTTGGTTTTTAACAGACAGCTCTATATATATCTTACCATTTAAATTGGTTTATGGACCATATTGATAAAAACTTAGAGGTTTTCTTACTTGTTCAATACGTGGAAATAGCAGCGGTTTCAGCTTACCTGCAAACAAAAAAAAAAACAAGATAAGTTTTTACGCTAAACAAAAGCACTTCATTTAAAAAACTGGTCATAAACCAAAAATTAGTTACAATTACAGCAAATCTTTCTTCATATAATTCCAAGTCATAAGTTACCAATAACGAGCGTTGCCAATTTTTCAAAGTTCTTACCAGCAATTAGAGTTGCCATAAGCAAAAATATTACCCGTTTCGTAATTGTACGTTGTGGGAAATTTTTATGGTTTTTAAAGGTGCGAAAGATGTACCGTTTAATATTTTTCTCATTGTACTGTGCCAAAATGTTATGGTACCTAAACTCTATTATTATATAGTTTAGAGATAAGAGTATTTAATTTTTATGTGAATTTAATTTGGTGTCTGTTACGCTCGTTTATCGTGATTGCAAGTGTAATTTTTGGCTTCTAAGTTTAAAGTTTATTTTGGTTTTATTTGGGTGGTTGTTTCACTCCCTTGCTGAAACCTACTTTACGACAAAGTAGGTATACCATATTACAGCTTTTCACAAGACGTCGATGGGTACAAGCGTTTTGTGGAAACTACAACGCGCTAACGGATAAAAAAGCCAATAGCCTCTCTAGCCTCTCTATTATTGAAACAATTTTTCAAATCAGACCTCTCCCAAGATCTCTCTTAGTGGTAACTCTCTCAAAGCTCTTATAAAATGCGTTTCAAGACTCTCGGAAAAACATATAAACCTAATTTATTAGTCCCTTCCGTAATTAAAACTGGCATAAAGATTTCAAACAATACAAAACATGCTATAAACCAAAGTTGACAATACAAACTTCGCGAATGATATTTCTAGTGTCGATCCAATTAAATTTTACGCGAATCGTAGGCTGGTGGCGTTAAATTTTAATTTGATTACTCTCTCTGTGTAATAGATAGTGATTTTGGTTAAGTTTGAACGCGTAAAATGAACTTTTGCTGTGATACTAGCCTGTGGTCAAGGCAAAGATTTGGTTATTTAAAGCAGAAGGGGCTTTTCTTTACATGGCTAAATATGCGATCGTTTTCGCGACGTCGAAATTAGCGATGTTATATTTTGAAATTAATCTATGTATATAAAAGTATAGTAAAGTAAATATGAATTATATGTACATATTTACATGACCTAAACCTAAACCTAGTTACCTACACATTTTATAACTCAAGAATGGTTGAACCGTTTAAGCTGAAAATTAGAGGGAATTGAATTAATTAATTAGTAGCTTAGGCCCGGGAGAAGGACATAGGATAATTTTTGTCAGCACCCGGGATGCAGGTGAAACCGCGGGTAGAAGCTAGTTAATTATATAAGAAGCTGTTCTTATTGTGAACTCGTTCTATCAATGCCAAGTGTTATCTTATATTATGTTAAAAACGAAGTAGGTAAAATCCGATTGTTCAAAGCTTATTAGCAACCAAACTATAAAAACCAGTTAAATTATCAACACATCAATAAAATCGTACGAAATCAAAGCAAAAAGATTTATACGTTTCTATTTGGCAAAGAGCAATAAAAATTGAAAACGAGCTCGGTCAATAAAATACTAATTTAGTGAGGCGAAAGGGCAGCACTGAGATATTTATTTGTAACCGGAGAAAGAATTAGAAAAGGTGTTAAACAAGGGTTTTGGAGCTGTTTATTGGTAGATAAAATTAACAGAGATGAATATATAGTAAAATTGTAGTGCTTATTGTGGTCACTTCTTTGAACATAATTGTTTTACAAATAAATAATATAATTAATGCAGTACCTACTATCCAGGATAATAGATAAGTAACTTTATTCTCTTAATTTTTATTATTTTTTTATACAGCACTTTTTATCATTTCATTAATTTAGTTGGGTGTGCTCTATTGCTTATATTCATACCCAATCTGACAAACATTGTTCTTCGCACTTTTGAGACGTGAATACATATAGAAACTTTATGACTTATTTTGCATTTTACACGACCTTTTTAGAAGTGCCTAATTAAATAGCCATTCGGTTTAGTGTCTATTCACCACTTATTTTTATAGATTTATTACTATATTGATTTATGATGCAGCCTCAAAAAAAGCTACGTTAAGCCTTTTTTCCTATAACCTAATGAGCACATTGTTGGAACTGTATTATATTTATTTAACACTAGCCTTTTTTTCGAGGTTTCACCCGCGTCTTCTGGGAACTACTGCCCGTACCAGGATAAAATATAGCCCATATACTCGGGAAGAGTGTACCTTTTCAACAGTGAAAGAATTTTTCAAATCGGTCAAGCAGTTTTTAAGTTTATCCATTAAAAATAAACATACAAATTTTTCCTGTCTATAATACATATTGGTATAGACAATGTAATTAACTAATTTATTAGTTTAAAATACAACAAAATACCCCCAATTTCAATTCAACAACACAACTAAACACTTAATAGGTCACATTAAACCGGGTCAGAGAAGTGTCGTGTCCGACCACATAATCTATGTCGGCTGTCGGCCAAACTATCGCCGGTTCGTTACAGACGGGATTAATATTTCGGAACAGTAAATATGTTATGCGTTCAGACTAACAACTTGTCCGGTAAATTGTGGAAGTTGACAACCCTGGGGAGTCGTACACACTGTTACAGTGTTGCTACAGTTAAAAAATTAATTAGTACGCTTCGATTAAGTTGATGTCTAATTGGTTGGAATTTTTCGTGTTGAGAACGGTAATTTGTTTGGGTTTTATATGGGCTTTATGTTGGTACATGTTGTTCTTTTGAGTTTGATACGTCTTTTGGATTTTGATGAAGTTAGATAATGATGTAGCAAGATGTAATAATGTATGTTTAAAAAAAATAACTAAGTTCACTTGAAAATATTTCTTCATGTTCCGTTGGATTATTCATATAATTTCTATGATGTTAGAATTGTTATATTCAACTCGCTTCGTCATTGTCCTTTAGTTAAGAGAAATTCTCTTAAATAGCAGCCAATATCCTATTTAATATGTCTACACCGTCTATGAGTAAAAAGACATACAAATAATTTGTCTACTAGTTGATACAAATATATTCAATGCAAATAAAATAACTACGTGTATATATAGCTTTGCTCAATGAATCAGTCTATTTAATTTTCTGAGAAATTAATCATAAATTCTAAATTGTTACATGGAATAAAATTGCTAATACGATATAGGTAAAGTCCCGTAGGTCCAATAAAAAGTCGAATACAAAGCGACTAATTTGTTTAACATAACCATTTTGATAACAAACACGACGCGCATTTGAACGTGGTTTTACTGTGGGCTTTTAGAAATGAGAATATAACGGAGTTTCAAGTAGATAAGGTTCCTATAGTGCCATAGATATCTTAATAAATACCGTAATGAAGATTTCTGGAAGTATATTGCCCCACTTTTTCAACCGACTTCCCAAAGAGGGGTGGGCCTCAAATCGGATGTTTTTTGGACTTTCTATGAAGCCTTAGATCGTATAGATACAGAAAGAAAGCTGGTAGCTGTCGATGTATCAGCGCTTATCGGTTGTGGTCTATTCTGTACATTTACATAAAACAAGTAAGTAGATTGAAGCAACGTGAAGCTTTAACTGTTACCAGAATGGACCAGAGTTCATAAGCACCAGTAAAGATCGAGGGCTAGCTTTCATTCTGTAGGTATATGGCCTTACACACTACACATCCGTAGCGGCGCCAGTTCCCATCAAAAACGTTGCCGCTTCAGCATAATCTGTAAACGCCCTAAACATAGACAACAATAACACGTGTCCACAGACACATTGTCATCTAAAAACAAAGCCATAGTTTCACCCCATTTAATTACAAGAGCACCCCATAAGCTTGAAAACCAATCACAAAATGATTATCGAAAATCAGAAGCGACAGCCCTATGAAAGACAAGATAGAATGTTCGTGACGTAGCCAAATGAATTCGCAGGTAAATCGCCATTTTCCAAACAATGTATGGAATTTAATTATTACACATCGAAAGCCGAGGAATAGTTTAATATTTTAGACGAGAAACTACAGCTGTTTAAAATATTTTATAGCATTTTTATGTTGAAGAAACTTTGATGAACTGTATGCTACTTAATTTTGAAAGTTTCTAAAAGATATAAGTAGTGTTTTAATAACTTGTTTTACAGATTTGAAAGTCGAGTGAAAATTTATACGCTACCGAAGTGATTTAAAAAAAATCTTTTACTATAAGAAAGTTACGGTATCTTGAGTGAATAGCTTATCCCGGAAATAAGTACAGCACCTACGAGATTGTGAGTGAAGCCGCGGATATAAGCTAGTAGTATGTTAGGAACAAAAGATTAAGTTTTTAAGGTTTTTGAACATAAGTCGTTGTAAAAAAAATATTTTACCTACGGATGAAAGTTTAGAAGATTAGTCGGAATATAAAATTCGATGGAAGAGTGTCTAAAGCATTATTTCTAAGAAAGTTTCAAGTTTTTAATACCTGCCTACCTGTAATACCTATGCATATTCAATTCCTTGAATCTTCATATAACTGGGAAACACAATGCCTAATTGTAGTACTAGGGTCACATAAATTAACAATTAACTATCCTCTATTCATAATACTTAAATCATAATTAAAATTTCCGTTCAGTACTCAACAAATCAATTATAATAAAAAATATCTTTGGAAATAAAAATAATTAATTGAGATCCAGACAATTATTCCAAAAAAGTCATAATTTTCATAAAATGAGGTGCGCAATAGTCTAAGAGCCGGCTGTAATTTATGTAAAGGTACATGTAGCGTATATTATAGTTGGGGAGCTCACAACATAAATCAAGTCGAGAATTAATATTAAAATGTTTAGTAAAATGTTAATGTTAAAATTATAATTAAGTTTTATAATTCATGTAGTCATTGCTTTTGTTTTTGGGTCTTGTTTAAAGTGTAATTTATGAATTCAGGCACGGCTGTAAAAAATATTTTAATAGGTACCTATACTTAGTCGCTACGGGTAGTCAAAAGCCAGAAAGTCTGACAACTAGTGTAACCAGCTGGTATTAGGATACCCAGGTGACTGGGTTGAGTCGCTCCTTGTTAAACACTGGTACTCAGCTGAATCTTGTTAGACTGGAAGCCGGCCCCAACATAGCTGGGAGAAGGCTAGGCAGATGATAACGACAGATATACTTAGTCTTATTCTTAGAAAGCGCTGTCGCTACCGAAACTATGTCGTATGTGAACAATAATCTTCACCATTAACTCAAACCAAAAGCATAAAATATCTTTTGGCATATCCTTCAATTCACATCCAACTTTACCTTGAAACATGATAGCATACCAACCGCAGTTTAACAACCAGCCTCTCAAGCTCAAGTACAAAATAAATAAGCAAATGAAACTGATATGAACAAGAAAGGCAACCAAACACTTGTTTACTTACACCACGAAATAATCCACATAGCCGAGAAATGGGACACCGAATTACCAACCAACCATTGCAAGATGGCCGACTAAAATGGCGCCACTGTCGATGACAGCTGTCAAAATCACGAACATTTCATCAAGTTCCGAATTTTACCGTGGGTCAAGTTAGGTTGGTGTTTCTTGGTGTTTCTAAGAAAGAAATCTGACTGATTCAGTATTATGAAGAATCATTAGCCGTTTCGTAATTAAAACAATGTTGTTATGGACCACCCATTGTATTAGTTGGTATCTGATTACTTTTGTAATGGTTACACGGAATTATGAAGGCGTTATGGTTTGGGTGTTGATTTTCTTGTGGGTGTGATATATCTTATTGTATTGTTTTATTACACCTCTGCATTTTATCGCGAACTTTTGGTATGTAACAAAGAGATAAGCAGTTATTATTGCCATTGAACATTAGCAGTAAAAAAGGTATCGAAGCTGTTGGCCCAAGAAATTACTGAATACCTATACATATGTGTTGAGGAGCCACAAGAAGATACTAGCTGCCTGCCAAGTGTATCGGATTTGGCAATATTCTCCAATTATTGATGAAAACGTGTCTTAACACGAGAGTCTCATGTTGTACTAATTCGTTCTGAGACTAGGATTATTTAATAGTTTCGTTTAAAATGATAAAGGATTCTTGAATCTTAATTCTCAAAGTGATAGTTGATAACATAAAAGAGGAACATTATAATTTAGCATAGACAATGCTATCGAGCCATGTGGTAAGCGGTTACGATATGAAAAAGTTATCTCTACTTATATTTTGACCCTTCATTAAAAATACGTCTTACTAAATACATGACAAGCCACCTTACCCTATCTTACCAAAACTTAACATATTAAACAGTATCTAATTAAGTCATCAATTTAAAGTACGTGTAATCGCGTTAGTCACACTTCACAAACTTATCGCTATATTATGTTAAACACGAGCTCACAAACTTAGCGATCCTACCATTTCACCCCAAAATAAAGGCGCATAAACTCCAGAAAATCATATTTACGACACACATTCACAACCAAAAACGTTTTTATAAATCATATGTAAGCAGAATACAGGTAAAACAGGGGAATGCAATATTATTCTCGCGGCGTACTAAATCAAACACCTAGCCGACCCGCGTGGTAGCCCTGGATTTATGTGCGAAACAACATACGCGGAGCTAGGGTTGTCACTTTCTTTTTTGTGTACGCTAGATGTGTTTTTAGTATTGTGAGAGTAACTCCCGTGTTTTGGGCAGCTGGCTTCGTGGATGATAAGGCTCTTTATACCGTAATGCACTGGTTTATCTGGTAACAGCAGTAATTAAAAGGTATATTGGTTGTGGAAGCGTGTCTAAGTGGTCATAAAAAGGTAGTAAAGTTCGTGAGTCTATTGCTATCAAGTAGCTGTATAATTAGACATGGTACCACTAATGACTCGTGGAAAAAACAGTAGAAGGTAGAATAATTGTGAAATACAATTTTCATTCCAATCATTAATAAGAATATGATATCAGAAAAAGTACAGCATCGAATAAATAGTGTGCATTGTTACGCATAGAACAGTTTTTTTCCTTTTTGCTCTATCCTAGAAAAAAGTTGTCTGATATACAGCGTGTTGTTATTCTATCTTCGGATATCACGAACATTTTTTTTTCATATACAGGCTGTAGTTTTTTTTCGATGGTAAAAAATGAGTTTTTTGTTTTTTTTTTGGTTCGTAATTGTTTGTTGGTAGCCCTATAAGAAACGCAGAAGCTTATAGGAGCAAAAGCAGTGGAGTGTGGCGTCTACACAATGCTAGGAAGCGAAAGAGGGCGAACAAACGAACCCACGCGGCTTACATTAGCGATAATGTTATGAAATATTGCTATTACAATGATACGGTATATGTGTGCAGTTTTTGTCTTTCGGCTGGCTTTTGAACTTAACTCGGTATGTGACCGTACTGTATGGAAGCCAGGCATAGGAAGCTACCTCGGGATTAGGAAAATAGAATCAAACTTATTTATATTTTTGACCTAAATGAAATAAATGATTTGATTTTGACTTTGTATTTCTTATAGAAATGTATAATAATAGTATTATAAGGCTGAAGTTTGTTAGCTTTATCTTACTAATCTCGGGAACTACTGTAGTATAGTGGATAATTCTTTCACTATTACGTAGCTCACAGCCCATTACTGAGGACGGGTCAAGGCTACGGAAGGGTAAACTAGTTACCTCGGGAATTACAGATATTTACATTTTAAATATATTTTTCTAACATCAGCATGTAGATTAAGCTTGAAATGAATGCATATTGTTTTATTCGCAAATTTCATAGTAAAGTGTAATTAATCGTTATTAATTAGCAATAATTCGATAAATCAAAGCCATAGAATACAGTAAAACAATTGAAATGGCAAACCACAATCAAAAACAATTTGAACTATACGCCATATTAGATTAGCTACAGAAATCCTTTTCAATATTCGAAATTAAATACAATCAAGCTACAATCGATTGGGTACGTAACAAATATGGCGCACATATCGAATGTTCGAGAAATTCAAACTATTTCAATGGTATTTGTCGTTACGATGGTATTAGCAGTATCGATTTAAGCCGCATATAAGCCTTCATTTGTGTTAGAATAGTATGCTCGGCTTTATAGTCAAAGCCAATGTTGTTTAGTAATAGTTGTTTCATTTCAGATTCAGTTTCTAATACCATCATCTGCGTAGCCTTTTCTCAACTATGTTGAAGTCAGCTTCCAGTCTAACTAGATGCAGCTGAGTACTAATGTTTTACAAGAAGCGAATGCCTATCTGATCTCCTCAAATCATTAAGTGACCCCTCCCGCTTTGGGTTAGCAGCGTGAGGGAGTGTGAGACTCTTACTGACTAAAACCCATCATGTTTCTTCTTAAGCCCTTTATGTATTAGGGCCGCGGTAACTCTTCCGAACAATCCCTGCAGCCCCGGCAGGTGATTTCTAATACCTTATTTTGGCAATATTTGAGGGCCTCGTGGCTAAATAACAACTAGGTACTTAAAAGCCTGAGTACTAATACTATTTTGTAAAATGAGACCTAAAACAACGCCTATTTCCTGCATCCAGCCATTAAAAACGAAGAAAGGCTTTTGCTAAACACTTAACAACTTCCAGCTTCTACGACTATAAAATGAGCGATTTTAGTACTACAAAATGGGAAATAATTTTCTTAGGAACATTCGGACCAGGCTTATGGTCCCGGTCTAATTGGCTATCGTACCATGTATTTATGGGCCTTGTGAATGGTCCATACTTCATAAGAAAGCCTTTAATGAGCGATAAATAGCTATTAACAATAGTTGATTAAACACCTATTGTTGTTTCCATTGAATTAGGATTTTTAATTTACAATGACTTGGAGGTGAAGTACGTTTGTTTTGTAGATTGGGTTCTGTAGTTAGAAAGAATAATAGTGTTTAACTATCCAGTCCAGATGATAAGATTGATGACAAGATACCTATTTATAATGAAGAAAGGCATCAATACTATTAAAAAATCATAAAATTGTAGCAAATGTGTCCATATACCAGACAGTTATTGGTGCCAAAACAGTTTCAATTCAAGTTTTGAAGTTGCCAAAATTCAGCAAAAGCTTACAAAAGTTTCTATGTTCTGGCAAAAAAATATAACTATTTTACATTTTGCTAATTATGGTCAACATTTCCTAGCCTTAAAAGAAAGCGATTAAACTAGGCTATTGGTTATCAGTTAAATAAATTGATTATGCCTCACAGTAACGGTTTAACTCGAGACCATGATTGCGAAATCAATTATAGACTTTGAAATCGTAAAATTATACGTACAGACGCATAGAAAAGTATTAATCTATGTATACTTCTTAAACCTTAAACCTATGTTTTCAAATAAAGATTTCATTTTCACTTAATATGTGCTACTTATTTATGCAATATGATTCCCGCATATTGCAGACTAACGTTCGTCACCAATATTTTGTTTGTATTAATTTGCTTACAAGATATAAAATTTTCGCCATACAGGTAATGTTAAATTCCTAGCCCTAGTTAGCAAAACAACAGATAAAATATTGGGAGTGGTCGCAAACTGTTAGCTGACAGGCTATGTTATCAAACTTTTTTGCCTCTCTTTCTTTGATTTTGTTATGATAGGTTTGACTCTTCTACTCACACTTTTGAGGGAACGAGTACTATTTAAGAGAGAGCAAATCAGATTATCATGATAATAATGTACCTCGCACATATTATTATTTAATCAAATGAATTGCACTTACTCACTAATCATATTATCTCTCACAAAAAAAAACCTAACTACATACCTATGTAAATCCCGTTGAATACGCAAAATCAATTACTAGACACCAATTACATTAATCAAAGCAAACCACTTTTCTATCCGATTAAACTTTACCGATACCTCGATAACAACAGGTTTATCGATAAAAAACGTTTTCGACTCGTAAACTAAACGTACACTTAAGAAATGAACCGTTGATTTGCTTGTAGTTAATCTACCTGTGACAGTTAGCTCAGAAAATAAATGGTTATCTATTACTAGCTTATGCCAGCGGTTTCACCCGCATCCCGTGGGAACCTCTGCACGAACCCGGATAAAAAGCCTATAGCCTTCCTCGATAAATGGGCTATCTAACACCGAAAGAATTGTTCAAATCGGAAAAGTAGTTACTGGAATAAGCGCGTTTAAACAAACAAACCAAAAACAAACTCTTCAGCTTTATAATATTAGTATAGAAGAGAAACACTTCCTACTGTTATAAAATGCTGGTTTTTGAGTGTGATTTTACGCCTAAATACAATGTTGCGTGGTTTTTAAATTAATACGGTAGTTGATGACTATTCAAATTAAGCACTTAACGAACTGTCAAAACGGTAACTTTCTATGTAATTTGTAAGAAATTGCTAACAGGAAAGTCAGTTTATGTCATGTTTATGTGCAAAAAAGTTATGTTATTAGTAAAAGGTACGCTGAAGGCAAACCTTATTTTTTTAAACGGACTAAACTACTAACTAGTTATAAAATTCTTAACACGTTCAAGTTTTTCTCAACTCTTGCAACTACCGTTAGTGATCATAAGAAATTAAAATAATTATACACAACTTTGCTAAACTAATTTCACAGCGCCGCGACACCCAAGAAGCATTGACATTACAATTATTCACGGACCCAACAAAAACGTCGAAAAATTACGAAACTAGCAAATCGATTTTATCTATCATGGAGAACAAAATGACTAGCGGAGGTGCCATAACGGACAATAGCCTAAGAAAGTAGCGCGCCAAAACGCGGGTGAGCGGAGGACGAGGTATGTTACTGTTTTCGCCCTTACACGCCTTCTTTGGACCCGACGATTTCTTGTAATACAAAAAATCGTTGACAGATGTCTCAAAAAACCCGAACACCTCGTAAGTTCACTCGTAACTGATCGTATTGGTCATGATCGCCGTACGAATTTGACCTAGTAGAAGGCCTGACCTACCTGCACTATGTCATCTCCACTCATTTTTCCCTACTCCGCGCATCACATCAATATAGTCTTATCGATTACGTTACTAGAATCGAGCACAAAAGATCGTTCACAATGCTCGTCAATGACAAATGAAATTCGACGGCCAACCATAAATTGTGACTAGGTATAATAAAAGATTATCTATCTCTGAAATAAATACAGGGGGAGGACAATAGGGCCTTTATTAAGGGATGGTATAGGCTATCCCCTGTGGGATTGTTTCTTGGCGTATATGATTCGCATCTGCGCACTTATTGTTTTACATTGACTATTCGATTTTTGTGGGTGAATCGAGTGAGTTACATCAAATATGCTATGCTTACATATTTTGTTGTTGTTGTTTCTATGTATATGCAAATGAGGCAATTACAGTTAGATTCTGACTAATGTAATTAAAAACTAAATGAAAGACTACCTGTGTTAGTATCAATATATTTTTGGATGTGGTGAAACAGCAAGAACCCTATTATATCCATATATTGGTTTGCAAAAAAACAGTTAGGCTTTCAATGGTCTATATTTAAACAACTATAAACTTAAAAAATATGGAACTAATACTAAAAACAAAATCTCAACCGTTACCATAATATTTAATGTCCCATCACTTAAAATAATCTAATAGAAAAATAAACGGATCCAGGCGATTACTCTCATTATATCGAGTTCTGATTCAATAGGTCTAACGCCAGAAAAAATGGCAATTGTCGTTGGTAATATAAACAGGCTGTGAGAACTATATGATCATGCGTCGCGTGCCAGGGTTGCCACTAACGAAAAATAAGTTTAATTTTAATTAATTAATGAAATATTTTAGTGTATTTCTTTAAAAAAAAATGGTGGGAAAGTTAACGTTATTGTCGTTGATTTTAATAAGATTTATAGCAAATGGTTTGAAAATATGTTAATGGATGATTACAGGCACATAAGTCTTTTTGAAAAAATGTATGTTACGCCACAGCGTTCAAGCATCATACAAATAAATGATATAAGAATTAATAATGACTTTTATGACCGAGATATAACCATCAACTACATATATGTAAAACATGAAAAGAATACATAATAATTCACAAAACTTTGTCCAATAATTATCTACATTATGATCCAAAAATACAAGTTTTCCAAGTTATTCTTAACGACATTCGATTTCCAATTAATTCATAAAAATGGCCACGGCAATTATAGGAAAATTATTGTTATGTCTTTCTTTAAACTAATGAGGCGAATTAAAATAATTGGTTATTAATTATGTATATTAGATTTATATTAAGATGGCGGCCGTTTCTTTATGTCGCACCGTCTTTATTATTTTAGGATTATTTTATTGGTTTCTAAGTTATTATGACTAATATTGGTTTGTTTTTATGACAAGCTATAAAATATAAAATACATCTTTTAGAAATGTGATCACAAATATTGTAATATACTCCCAAAAATTATTAAATTACAATTCAATTTTGCTCTTATTTTTCGCTCATTTCTTTGTCGAATACAGCTCAAAACTTCTCTGGGAGGCCCGTGCCCAGCAATGGGACGACAAAAAGATCATAATGATGATAAAGTGGTTTTTACTTCAGAAAAATTTGAAACGATGCACCAAATATGATAAAATAAGCTAGGTTAATATTACAATCTATTTACACTTCAGCACAGCCCTACACATGTCCCCTATCGGATCGATAGAACATTTTATTTCTCTCTATTATAAATCCGAGGGGACCTCAGAGCCGTGTCGCGTGCGTGCAGTTACCGCGAGCGCCATTAACGACTGCTGGTGAAACTACCAACTTTCCATGCGTTTTTTTTTTCGTGGGTAGTCCAAATTTGGATCACTTTAAGGGTGCAGCGTTGGGAATTGGGTAGCGCACACTACGAACTTTTTGTCGGCCGATAGTTTCGGCTCAGTTAATATGAAGATGAATGGAAGTACACACAACATTGAGGCCGACAGTCGGTCGACTGTTTAGTCTTTAGTGTGTGTGTAGGCTAAATGTAACTTTGAACTTTTGTTTTAATAAAAGAATGTTGTAGGTTCCTTCTTTTGTTTTAATGTACTTTTTGAATGTCTTAAACTTCATATCAGGTACTATTTTCTTGCGTCATAATAAGTTGTGCTTTTAAACAATAGAAACTCGTATTTAATCGTAGCCTTCAAACTCGATATCTCAGTTTCTCGATACCATAGTAATTTGCTTTTTAGACCAACCTATAGCCTTGTAACAAATGCTTACTGAGTAAACTGTATCGATGATTTAATTGGCAACATTCAATAACAATTTACCGACTCCCAGGGCTGCAGTAATTTTAAACTATTAAAGTCAATTTTCTTCGTAATTTTCTATAACGTCATTTGACATTGAATCAGCCAATTATCTAAATGCAACTTGGAAAAACTGCGTCAAGAACCACTTAATTCTATTGATATTAAATTGAAATTATACTAATCAATATTCTATCAAACACAGAGCATATATCACCAATAAAATCACGCAACACAAACAAAGAATCGATAATAATTAAATCACAGACGCGACATTAGGTAAAAAGTTCCACTTACGTGATTAAATGGATTAGTATCACAACATTAGAAGTGGGTGGCTCAAGGGGGTGGCTCAAGGGCTGTAGTATCGTAAAAAATGTATATTAAAAAGCAGAGATTATCGGATTTGATGACACAACTGCAGAAAAAAGTACAATGATTAATGGCCTTTTGTGATTATTATTTTTATTAGGGATTCGTACATAAAGGGTAAAACGGGACGCTATTGTTTTCGCTCCTCTGTCCGTCTGTTCGTCTGTCTGTCACCAGGCTGTATTTCATGAACCGTGATAGTTAGAGAGTAGAAATTTTCACAGATTATGTGTTTTTGTTGCCGCTAATAACAACAAATACTGAAAACTAGAATTAAATAAATATATTGGGGGCTCCACCAACGTGATTTTTTGTCCGTTTTATAAATAATAGTACGGGACCCTCGATGCGCGAGTCCGACTCGCACTTGGCCGGTTTTTTCTTTTATACATACTCGTATTGTATTGAGTGCTATAAAAGTACCTTCTGTCATTTTATTTTCTAGTTAATATATGGTTCTGGCGTGTTTTAGCGGGCTTTTGTTATTTTGTGTACTTTTGTACTGTGTGACCTTGTTTTAGTTATTAGGGCACCTATTGAATATGTGCTTAGACTGTCATATATTAATATACTTTTTTCGTGATTCGAGAATTTCATTTGTAAGTCGCGACAGTAATGGCTTAGAAATAAATAGAGTAAAAGTATGATTTTTGTTAGTGTTTGAATTTGTTTGTGCTAACAACGCCATTTTCATATAGTTTATTATTTGTATTCAATGTATCTAACAATTAAGTTTTATGATCAAAAAAATCTTTGAAGTAGGTCAATAAATCATAGAAATTACAATAGTCAGTTTAGCCATTTATAAAACTTTTGCTAGGTCATATTTTTCGAATTCACTATAACTTATAAACCTATGGAGACTGACATTTGAAAAACTATTTAGGTGTGTTTATTATGTCAAAATAATATACTAGAGGTGTAGTAAAAGTCGGTAAAACAAAAAATAAACGCCCAGCAATTGTAGAAAAAAACAAAAAGAAAAACTTGTCACAAAGAAAAATACTAGGTAAATAAGTTTTGCCACATCTGAAGTATTGTGGCGTTACAAAGCAGTGTCCTATCTGTGAAGCTAAGCAACATAATGAGGAAGAAACAAATAGAGTTGTCCTGCTTTGCGAGTAAATGTAATGAGGTAAACGTTGTATTTTATAGTGTAATTTTAGAAAAAAAAGTATGGGGAAATTGACTTTTAAGCTCGGTGTTTGATATCGGAAAATATTTCAATTAATTCATAATTATATCATTCTTTATTTACTAACCCCAAGTTTGATGTGTAAGAATGTACGATATTTTGTTGTATCCACTGGTAAGCTACATTACTTTTATTAAAATATGTAGTAAGAAACGTTCAATCTAACTTTAATGTTTCCGTGGGATTAGTACTGATAAGTTGGTGCGTTGAAATAAAAGATACCTTACCAGTATCTTTTATTTCAACGCACCAACTTATCAGTACTAAAAATACATTCTATTTCTATATACAAAAACAGATAACCACATAAAATTAACAGCTCAACCAATGCAAAAAAAACATTCTAAAATAAATCCCACTTTCAGTACAATCCAATTAACCTAAAAAAATAAGTGGCGTAAGCAAAAGCAGTTTGCAAAAATCGTGAATAAAAACAAAGTTAGCTACCTTCTCATGGTGGGTGTAGGTTCGCTTCCTGACCCAGTTTCTAGCCATTGTGGCAGTTGAGAAGTCATATTTTCTAGAGTGGCTGTGTCAGTGCATACGTTTCGCACAATGGGCTTTTTTAAAAAAAGTCATGGTGTAATGTAGGATATGCTAAAGCTTTTTGAAATGGGGGTTTTGTTTTAATAGGGTAAGTGGACTTAAGGGTTCGTTATTTAGAGCTAGATTGTGTAATCCAAATGAAATAGTCATATTGCATACTTTTTACATCGTAACCACTACTAATATTATTTAGGAACAATCTCGATTTCAGAGCTCCAAAAACCAACGAATAAAAACAATTTCTGTGGTCTAATACCTTCAAAAACTGGGCCAAAAACAAAACTAAAATACTAAACTAGGGCTTTATAATGTAATTTATCTAATAGTTAACTAAACTAAAGTCAATTACGAACATTAATTTCGTACAAGCGCATTCTATGCACTATGCGCCAACTATGACCCAATTCTGCAACGTTAAACGAAAGAGAACCAACCAAACAACCAAAACAATAGAACCCTATTACTGGGAAGGTTTTTATTAACAATCCTTGTTTGTGCAAATATAGTTTTTATTCGGACATTCATATAGTTTCCTCTGGCTTTTGCAGTCGCGTTTTTTGAGAGGGTAATTTAAATTTCGCGGCTCTACACATAATATTACGATATTTATTTTAAAGATAACTTTAAAAGTATATATAGGTACATACCTAAAGGACTTTGGTTATTATTTCTATAATTTTGGTAATTGATCTATCTCCCGTCATGTCGGATTGCCGTCGCATCGGTCTATGAGAGTGAAGGAAGAGAGACTGCACCTGTGTCTACGCAAATATTTGTGCACTATAATATGTCCTGCGCAGCTGGCTGATCTCCTTATTTGAGAACAGCCGACGTGGCCGAAATCGACCTTGGACGCCATTATATAGTAAAATAAATAAGTGATGCTTTACTTATGCATAATCACTTCAAAAGCTAAATCATAGCGCTAAGTATCATAGAAGAGTTTAAAAACTCTTAGCTTTATCCTACCATATAGTTCAGCCATATTCATGCACTAACTCCAAAAAGACCACTATTTCCTAACTAAACAAATAGTTTAACCCAATTTTAGTTTAGAAAACTAATTAGTATTTTAGTATCATGCTCGTATATTCAAGTATCCTAGATTAAGGAACGGACATATGAAGTTTCATTTGCATTATGAACACAATAACGCTATATGTACAGGTATGAAATTTAGACCATCACACTGCAAACTTTTAGTCGGTCGATAGTTTGTTTGGGCTCATAAATCAGTATTTATTTATTTATTTATTTATTTATTTGACGGCGCTTCGATAAATCGTGGTGGTTCTCCAAAGAGTGTTAGGTGCAATGGGAATCATCCAAGGAGGTTTATTGTAGGCTCATTGTACCTCTCGCTCTTGACACAACACTTAGCACTGGCAGCCTAGAAAAGTAATGACAACCGTTCCTTTTGTTTCTTATGACAGTCAGATTGGTTGGGGCTTTGCGAATGGCGGTCACGTGATCTGTGGCGTGTCGATGGAGTTCCGTATTTCCTATTTTACATGATTATTGAGAATTATTGGATGTTAAGCTTCGAAGTGTGATTAAAGCGCTGATTGTATTGTAACAGTGAATTTTATTCTCCTCGCCCGATATACTCACGCCTACCATGATGATTCTATGACGAAACTGTAACACATTCCTAGTTCCTAACTCCTGATGTGGGGCCACTCCCTACATCAGAAGTGGGATACGCAGGGCTTAAACCTGAGGGGAGTAAGATTCATTTGTTCCGCGGCTCCGCGCATTGCTACATCATGGAGCTGTTGCCATGCCGAACGGTGATGACGTCACAAAAGACGATCGCGATTTTCATGCGGCTGATCCGCGTTGATGCTGATGCGATGGAAGCTATAGAAGTGGCTAATATCAAAGATCGATGCAAGGAATATGCGATACCATGAAGATTAACTTCCGAAACGGGTTAAAGTGAAAAAGTACAGCAGCCGTCCGCGGATGTTCCATTGTACTACGTGTGAAGAAATGTCCTGGTCATATTTCTTCTCAACTCATTTGAAGCTGCTGTTGTAGATGTCTGTGAACGAGCTTCGTGACGCCTGTTCTACGCTGCAATTCAGAGGTTTTATGTAGCGCGTAGAGTTACCAACCCGGGTGAGAATATTCCAGTTTTAATTCAGGCTTTTGGCTGGTGTTTGACGAAAGTAGCACATCTGATATTTTGTGACAATTTGCAATCCACATCTACATAGTCTAAATATCGCGCTTGTAACTATAGCAGTGAAACGAGTGTCGGGTTCGATTCCCAAGACAGGCCTGGTTGAAATTGTCGCATGGCTTATCTTACTCTGGCTAGTAGTAGAGAAACACAGTGATGGTCGTTTCGAAATTACCGTGTTCTTTAGCTGTCGTGTTAGATAACTGCCTAAATAAAGTTAGCCAAGAGCTTCCTCATTATCTTCTTTACAAGTCAATGACAAACGACTCTAATTTTGTATGCCCAGCATTTTACCAATTAGACAGCGCAGTCAGTAGCGTCTCATAGATTTTGTATTGTAGGTATTGGAGCACGTTAGACAACATTGAAGAGGCCGATGCCGTGTTGTCCGCGGTCTGATGCCGCACACTCATCTATCATCATCGGTGAAGCTCTACTTGAAATGGTTGCCCTCGCGTCCACCAATCTGCGTGCCCGATCGGTTAAGAGACGTCAAGGAACTGTACAGGGGGAAAGAATGGCTTCTGCCGTGAAGACGTGCTCTGTTGCCAGACACTTCTATGTCTTTCTGTCTACTAGAGCTAAGTATTGTGTGTGATTACTTATTTTGTAATCTGCCTATGTGAAATCAGTTTAGCGGCTATTAAAGTGTGGTTTACTGGTTTCCAGATTAAGAGTGCACTAAAGTTTGTGGAAGGGTGCAAGCAATCATTCTAATTTGATTTTAAAACATGCGTCAGATTGTAGTTCTCTTGGTAAAGTTAGAGATTACTAAATAGTTTCTACAGTAAAGTTGTTGCTCACCTGTTTAGTAAGTTTATTGAGTTCAGTTGTACATACGATGGTTGTTGAAACTTGGACAAGATGCGTATGCTTGTGAGCTCGCACCGGGGGGAATGAAAAGAAATCTGTGTGTGTGTGTGAGTTCAGGGTGTGTGTGAGAAACTATGTGGCACAGTTGAGGGTTTGAAAATAACGTTGGTTTAACACAGCTTATTCAGTTACGGCACTTGTTTAATGGTAATGTTACGAATGCTCTAACCCTTGGCAAGTATTTCAGCGAAGGTACAAGTATGGTAACCACGCTTACGGTAATGGTATCGGTTTCCATTGTTACATGTCAAGCTAGTTATTGAAGGTATGCTAGAAAATTAACCGAATTTGTCTTTCATGTTTCAACAATGGCGGTGACTATTGTGCAATAATATGGCGACAAAATTACTGCGGAGTGTCCCAGCTGCCTGCCAGGAGCCCAACGTGTCATCGTGAGGTCGGGGTGTTTGTCGGGATGTCTGCGAACGTGAAGCCTCGCTGTTCTGCGCGCCATAGCAATGTGCGCATCGTCACGCACGTTGAGTGGAAACCCGGTGAGACCGATCCAGTTTTGCTTTGTGTTGAAGTTATTTGTCTTACGACATTTATAAACTTGAGAGGCAGTTTCAGTCTCGTTGATTAGTGGGAGCGCTTATTAATTAGTGGAATTGTAGATAATTGGAATCAAAAACCGTGAACCTAGGTTTGATCCCAGAGTTAAAAATTATTAGTTGCCTGATCTCATCAATATCCTAAAGTTAGAATAATTCAGTTTCTGCGTCATTGTTTGATTAAGTTTAGTAGCATTTGATGGAGGTGTTACTGTTTACTGGTGCAATGCCTGATGGAGGCATTGTTCGATTTAGTGCTTGACGGAGGCACTGTAACCATTACGCTTCAGGGAGGCGTTTGGTTCTTTTTGGTCCCAAACCATACACCGCTTGATGGAGGCGTTATGTGTGTTGATTTGCGTGCTTGATGGAGGCTATGTGTAGAATCGCGATATGTGTTAGGATGTTGATGTGTGATTAATGATGGTAGTAGTTTTTAATTAATGAAATCGTAGATGATGAAAGCTACGTTCACAGGGTTGACATGTGTGTATGCTCGTGTGTTGCGCTTCAATCACAGGGTTGATTGACTGTTAAGTTGGAAGTCACAGAGATGACTGCCGTTGAACACTTGTCTCAGGGATGGCTGAAGTGTGTATCTTATGTTTGGTCACAGGGATGACCTGGTTTCTGTTTGTCAATTAAAACCTCAAATTGAAATATTTCAGTTTTCCGTCATTTGATTGAATTGTGCATCAGACTATAAATTTTTGGTAAGGTGTTACGTCCACCGTTGCGTTAAGTTGTACCAATGATGGATACCGGGGTGACTTGGAAAAGACCCGATGGCCTATGTGATGGCATCGGGGTGACCAAGAAGAGACCTGTGTAAAGTCTGCGGTACTGTTGCTTTTATTGTGTTAAGCTGTACCTATGATGGGTATCGGGGTGACCTGGAAGAGACTCGTTGGCCTGTGTGACGGCATCGGGTTGACCAGGAAGAGACTCGTATACATCTGTGGTACAGTTAGTGTCATGTCACTGTGGTTGTGGTTGTGGTCCCTAGGAGGCCAGGATGGGCTGAGAGCTCGGCTAAGGGACACAACGGTCATGTGAAGCCTAGCGAGTAGAAGGCGTTGATGTGAATGACAACCGTAGCTGTAATGATTTAGTAATTTACAAGTTGAGTCTGACTAGCAATTCGATCTTTCTTTGATTTCGTGCTTAGTATTTAATGTATCTAGTTTCTTCATTTAATTAGTGAGTGCATGTGTGTGGGTCTCACTATCTTGCATAACCAGAAGGTCAGTTGCTGACCCATGTGTTGTCAATATTTGATCGGTTGCCTAAGCACTTTCTATTTCTGGCTTAACAGATATCATCTTGAGAACAGAACGAGATCGACTAAGAGGGCGCCGTGCGAGGTGTTGCTGCACATGCTGCGTATGCTGGCTTCGACTGCACTTCTAGAATCCGAGACGGCGCTTGACACTGCAGTGGTAACGTCGGTGCTATGGTGGATTGAGTTGATGGGTTTGTGGCCGAGTTGACGTGGTTTATCGCTACGTCATGATCAGGTGGTCTGTTTTGTTATTTATGTAGTATGGAGACGGGGGAGAGTAAATTAATGTGGACCATGTGGGTTTACTTTACTACTGTGGCTTCTAATGTAACTATGGACTTAGGCGGCCGAGACGGCGGTTCACGACCATGGAATTTAGAAAAAATCATGTGATGATGACAGTTACGTCGACAATGCTGATTTTGTGGTTTATGTACTTTGACATACCTACCTAACTGATGGCTTCTGAAAGTGATGATTGGCGACTAACTTAACCGTTACTGATTATGTGTACTGTGGGGACAGATGTTCCACGACATGTGACAGATCTTGGGGACTGGTTCGCAGGGCCGTTGACACGTGTCTAGTGTGACTGATGAATGACTGAGTGAATAACAGGAACTGGCCCTCTGGGTCGATGTTCCACGACCTGTGTTAACTGTGACTGATTTTCGTGTGTGCTCACTGGGACGCTGTAGCACGGCATGGGGGTCATGTTAAGAGCTGGCTTATCTTGGTTGTAGGTTCTGGTGACTCTAACCATGTCGCTTAGCACAGTCCAGTGGGACTTGACTATTTGACTTGGCCGCGAGGCGGCGTGTGTTGCCATGTGAGTTGGCGTTGTGAGTTGGCCACGAGGTGGCGTGTGGAGCCACGTGAGTTGGCGTTGTGTGTTGGCCACGAGGTGACGTGTGGAGCCATGTGAGTTGGCATTGTGTGTTGGCCACGAGGTGGCGTGTGGTGCCATGAGAGTTGGCATTGTGACTTAGCCGCGTGGCGGCGTGGACAGAGTTTGACGACTGAGAACAAGAGACAGAGTTTGGCGACTGAGAACAAGAGACAGAGTTTGACGATAGGGTGACATGTGGTCCGGAGTGTGATAACAAAGGACATGTGGTCCGAATGTGATGACAAAGGACATGTGGTCCGAGTGTGACGACAAAGGACATGAGGTCCGAGAGTGACGTTGGGGAACGAGTAGTCAGAGCTTGACGATGAAGTACTAGTGGTCAGAGATGGACGAGCGTGTGACATGTTTGTACAGACTGTTCTTCATTACAGATTGAGGCGACAGAGGAGCTGGAGACACAGAGGCGCACGAGGACGTGCGAAAGTCAGTATGGCCGTGACGGCGCTTCGATAAATCGTGGTGGTTCTCCAAAGAGTGTTAGGTGCAATGGGAATCATCCAAGGAGGTTTATTGTAGGCTCATTGTACCTCTCGCTCTTGACACAACACTTAGCACTGGCAGCCTAGAAAAGTAATGACAACCGTTCCTTTTGTTTCTTATGACAGTCAGATTGGTTGGGGCTTTGCGAATGGCGGTCACGTGATCTGTGGCGTGTCGATGGAGTTCCGTATTTCCTATTTTACATGATTATTGAGAATTATTGGATGTTAAGCTTCGAAGTGTGATTAAAGCGCTGATTGTATTGTAACAGTGAATTTTATTCTCCTCGCCCGATATACTCACGCCTACCATGATGATTCTATGACGAAACTGTAACACATTCCTAGTTCCTAACTCCTGATGTGGGGCCACTCCCTACATATTTATTTAATAAGTACAGTGACAGACTACAGGTTAAGACAATCAAGAAAAAACAATAGTTAGCATACAGTACATAAATCTGAAGTCCAATTATTCCTGTACATAACATTCAAGTATTAATATGCTTCGTTAGAGATGAAGGTATGAAGATGAATGGTAGCACGCACATTACAGAGATCAGGTATTTAGAGCCGGTATCAGGTCAACTTAAGCTATAATGACCAAAAGGCTGGCTATTACCTCGGACAAAGGATCAGCATGGCCATCCAACGAGGTAATGCTGCCAGCCTCTTGGGTACGCTCCCAGTTGACAGCGATGGGGATGAATTTTTTGACGCGTTTTAGTAATAGTGTTATTTTATTTGTTTTACTAGGATAGTTTTTATGTGTATTGTAAATAGCTATAATTGGAAAAAATATTTTAATCTTCTATTTTTGATAAGAATCGGGCCAACACTCGGCCGGCTGTTTAGTCTCCAGTTTGTGGGGTATTTTAAAGTGGTATAAATAATAATTGTGTACCATCTGACTAAATGTATGTTGTGAAATAATAGAGGATTTCATACTTCTGCCATTACTGCAGTAAACGTTGCATGGAATTTCGTATTTTGTGCTTTTAAAGCTTTATTTTACAAAAAGGAATATTAAAGGATTTTTCTTATTTTCTAGAAAAGGTAATCCTGAATTTTGCAAGCCACTCATATGATTTATTCTGAGCTATAATTGTGTTATTTCTTTAATTTATCACAAAATATTTCAGGAAAGGTTAGTTAACTAAAAACCCAAATGAATACTACCTACTTGCGGTTCGCCTGAGCTATTTCTCGCTCTCAGATAGAAAATTATAATTCTAAGTATATTTCTTCTACTTTTCGTCAAAATCTTTAACGCTTAATATTTGTGTAAGGGTTAGCACGTTCTCTCATTACGGCATCCAAGCAAAGAATTGTTTGCCATCAATATTGCAGAAACTAATACATTAGTCACGTTCCCATTTCTGTTTATATTATTACAGCTAACTCCGTAACACATAGACCCATGTTTATAAAACAAAGCCTATGTTCCAACTGGTACTACTATTGATTTACGACTGAATATGCATTTGACAGCTCAGTGTTGCCATTCAAAAAATATATTTATTCTTTAGGTTTATAGGGCAATAATTTTAGAGGGCATTGTCGTAAAATTGCACTTTATGGTTTATTTTTAAAAGCTTTTTTACAAAGCTTAATTTTAAAATTATTGATTCATTATTTTTGGGTCTTTATCACATTTTTTCTTATAAAGTTGACTTAATTTTAAATCGCAACCTAAGTAGATTCACGGATTATTGTACCTTCTTTTTTAAAAGTCAGCTTGTAAATGAATACCAAATTCTTCCTGAAAATTAAGTGCAAGTCTCTAAGACATTGATAGTAATTAAAGGGCAATTAATAAAATATGTGTTATCCCTTCACTTTAAGCCAGATGTCTTGAAACCACAGATCAACAAATCACGTCATTCAACTGGCTATAAATTAATGTCGTCGGCGAACTCAGACACTGAGATATCTTGACATATTAGAAATCTGGTTTCGAATCGAAGAACTAAAGTAAATACTTACATAGTATAAAAAATATTGGTAATTGTAAGTAGAAATTGAATTTAGGGATATTATAATCATGTATTTTCTTTTATGTACCTACATTCTAAGGGGCTCATGTTAATATTACAGAGAAATACCTACTATCGTTGGCGCTAATTTTCTTTTGCTGGTACCATTAAATTACCACTCAGTGAAGACTGATTCAGTACGTACCTGGAAGAAAAAGAAAATCGATTTAATAAAATATTTCTACAAATACAAAACTAAAACTCATGATCAAAGAACAAAGTATGAATAAAAAGTGGCATAGGTAATGTCCTTTCTTCGGCTCTACACTATCTTTATAATATATCAAATTCCATTTAAATTGGTTCAGTAGTTCTGCCATAATTGCGTGATACACAGAGTTACTTTCGCATATGTAAAATATTAGCCAGGATTACAACCACATAGACAAATCCACGTTAGTGTACAAGTATCCGTCTTATACTTTGATAGTATTCAGCCATTCAATTAGTAAGTTGAGCAGGGTATCAATTAAGGCGTTCGCGCCGACTTAATCGGTCTACCTAGATAATCATACCCCACTGCTTGACTTAGGTCTTGGCCTGGAAACCAACGATGTAGATTATTTGCTTCAAAATCGAGTAAAATCGATCAATTTCTCAACAGCTGTTTTTTAAACAATTTGTGAACATACATGACGTTAGACATACAATAGATGACATTTGCTAAAAAAAGTTGAATTATATTGATTTTTATTAACCTATAAATGTTCAAACATGTCAAAACGAGATCGAATGATGACAACATCGATCATTCCCCCATCTAATCGAAAAAAAATACGAAAAAGGACAAAATCTATACATTCACCATCACTGTACTAGTTATTAGGAACCACTTGAATTATTCATAGGACGAGGGTAGACGAAAATCTTAACTTTTAACAGCAACTTTCAACTTTATAGCGGTGGAAATTAAGTCCAATTTGCGATGGTAACTTCGTTCGAGTTCAGTCTTCGGATTTCAATCAAGGCATTTAAATAGAGAGACGAGAGACTTAAGTGTCGACTATTGGTTTTTGCGGGACGCGTTTAGTCAACTCAGATTATTTGGTCCTTTGATCTTTCAGTGTGTGGCCTTAAGGTTAAGGATTAGGTCAGATAAGTATTGAAGCTGTATAAAAGCATTTCAATGCAGTGTTATTAATATAAAGTAAAGGCTTATATGTCGTCTTGTGGTATGACGTACTACTATGTTAGACGTAATTTCGGTCGCTTTTTAGATTGTCAAACAAAATATCAAGGAGATTAAATACGAATTTTAGAACAACGTTTGTGAGATGTATTTTTTATCAGACTTGGCAAAGTGTTTATATGATTCGCTATAATCATTTATTTGAAACTGTGAGAATTTTGGATTACATACGCGCGAATTGTTACTCTTGCCTCCATTGCAATACTTTTTCATCTACACCACAAATTCAACGAAAAAGTGCTTTGGCTGAAGCTAATATTCTTATAAAAATACGATTTCTAGAAAAACCATTAATTAAACAACGAATGAAAATAATGTTTGAAGAGTTGAAATGTACAAAAGACTGAATGATTTAATTTTATGAGAAATGACCTAACTGTTATTACAATACATTCGGTCTGATTTTTGACGAAAAGAAAAATGGCCGATGATAAATGTCATAGAAATTGCTGACATTTTATTGCGTTCCTATGAAGATAATCTTGAGAAAACCATTAATCTTACAAATAAATCGCTTCTTTAACATTTCGCTTATCTTTTTTTTCGTTAAAGATTCTAATTAGGTTTTAAAGATTCACATTAATGACGTAAAACTCGAAAAACATTTCCAAGTTCCCCCAAAAGGGTAAAGGGAAAGCAAGTCTTACAACGGGAGTTAATTCGAATTAAGTTTTTATGCGGTAATAAAAAACCCGGAGTCCACGCTAACGTTTAGCATAAATCTGC
This sequence comes from Helicoverpa zea x Helicoverpa armigera, assembly GCA_033682625.1. NCBI lineage: Eukaryota > Metazoa > Arthropoda > Insecta > Lepidoptera > Noctuidae > Helicoverpa > Helicoverpa zea x Helicoverpa armigera. The sequence goes on from JAWIIS010000017.1 coordinate 4,342,266, forward strand.
AATATTTAAGCAAGTTGCCCATTGGGAGGACAGTTTAAAGTGTTCGAATAATATATTTGTCGGAGACTGTCAATAGTACGGACACTAAACGTCACGCAAGCGCGCCCTCTGGTGGCGTTTCCGGTGAAACAACATTTTGGCGCGCTTGGCAGAGTAGTGGTGGTCGGCGTGGCGTCCGCGGAGCTCAGTCTTGGTCGAGTCGTCGTGCTGCGCACATCTCGATACTGACTTTCGTTACGTGTAGTGTACCTAGTGTTATTGCCTAGTGTTGTAGTACTGTTGTAGATCCATATTGTAAAGTGTGTAAAGTGTCTTTTGAAATTAAAGTGTAAAGGTTCTTCTAACCTAACAGACAGACATGTGTTGCTGGGGAGTTTGTTCCGCCACTTCTTCTCCCCAAGCCAAAACACATAGGAAGTGGCGAAGGGCGGGCGTTTTGGGGGTTGTCTTTTGTTCTGACCAATTTGAATAAACGTTTGACTTTTGAGTTCGTTTGAATTTTGAGTTTCTTTGAGTTATCTCTTTGTACGATTACCCTAACTGATGTCGGACGATAGTGCCATCCTGATGTTCGCCTCCGACATCAGAAGTGGGATGTAATCCGAATGCCCACATGTGTTAAGAATTCGCCATGCGAAGATAAAATTCTGCCCATTGACAAAAAAAAATAGAACGTCGATAATTTCAAATGTGAGTTTGTAGTAGAAGATTTATTGAGAATTTCAGCGAAGGTACAAGTATGGTAACCACGGTTACGGTAATGGTGTATCGGTTTCCATTGTTACATGTCAAGTTAGTTATTGAAGGTATGCTAGAAAATTAACCGAATTTGTCTTTTTTTTTTCATGTTTCAACAATGACGGTGGTTATTGAGCAATATGGCGTCAAAATTATTGCGGAGCATAACAGCTGCCTGCCAGGAGCCCAACGTGTCAACGTGTCGTGTGTTACTGCGCGCCATAGCGATGTGCGCATCGTCATGCGCGTTGAGGTGTTGAGTGGAAACCCGGTGAGACCGATCCATTTTTGCTTTATTTTGAGGTTATTTGTCTTACGACATTTATAAACTTGAGAGACAGTTTCAGTCTCGTTGATTGCGCTACCACTGCGCTTATTAATTGGTGGAATCGTAGATAATCAGAAACCTAGGTTCACAGGTTTGATCCCAGAGTTGAAAATTATTAGTTATCTGATCTCATCAATATCCTAAAGTTAGAATATTTCAGTTTTTGCGTCATTTGATTGAATTGTGCATCAGACGATAGATTTTTGGTAAAGTGTTACGTTCACCTACTCTGTAATTTCGTTGCGCTAAGTTGTACCAATGATGGAGACCGGGGTGACTTGGAAAAGACCCGTTGGCCTGTGTGATGGCATCGGGGTGACCAAGAAGAGACCTATGTAAAATCTGCGGTACTGTTGTTTTTATTGTGTTAAGCTGTACCTAAGATGGGTATCGGGGTGACCTGGAAGAGACTCGTTGGCCTGTGTGACGGCATCGGGGTGACCAGGAAGAGACCCGTATACATCTGTGGTACAGTTGGTGTCATGTCACTATAGTTGTGGTTGTGGTCCCTAGGAGGCCAGGATGGGCTGAGAGCTCGGCTAAGGGACACGACGGTTTTGTGAAGCCTATCGAATAGAAGGCGTTGATGTAAATGACAACCGTAGCTGTAATGATTTTGTAATTTACAAGTTCAGTCTGACTAGCAATTCGATCTTTCTTTGATTTCGTGCTTAGAATTTAATGTAACTAGTTTCTTCATTTAAATGGTGATTGCTATTCTTAAAACCCATAACATGTGTTTAGGTCTTACCATCGAGAAGGTTTGTTGCTGATCCATATGTTGTCAATATTTGATGCCTAAGCACTTTCCATTTCTGACTTAACAGATAACATCTAAGGTGAACCGAGCCTGAAGAACAGGACGAGGTCTACTAGTCAAGCGGCGGGCGAGGTGCGCTGCAGTTGCTGTTTGGAGCGTCATCCTCCCCCAGATTTGTCGTGGAGGCCGTATGAGTTGCGGCAGGCCAGGACATCGCATGTCATCGCACAAGGTGAAAGCATTCTATTGCATTGAAAATGTTTAGATTGATCAGACAAACTTGACAACGACTAGCCTATGTGGCAATGACTGGCCTGTGTGGCAGCTAGGAGCCTGTATGGCAGCTAGGAGCCTGTGTGGCAGCTAGGAGCCTGTGTGGCAGCTAGGAGCCTGTGTGGCAGCTAGGAGCCTGTGTGGCAGCTAGGAGCCTGTGTGGCAGCTAGGAGCCTGTGTGGCAGTTAGGAGCCTGTGTGGCAGCTAGGAGCCTGTGTGGCAGTTGGTAGCCTGTGTGGCAGTTGGTAGCCTGTGTGGCAGTTGGTAGCCTGTGTGGCATTCAAGTGTGAGCGATATTAATAAGCCTGTGTGGCGTAATTATGACCCTATGTGGTTCTGTGGTTCAGATGGATCTGTGTGACTTTTGTTCAGTGTGCTATATAGTGGTCAGGAGTGGCCGAGGTTGTACTGTGCATACTGTGCTGTGTTTGTGTTGTTGCAGATTAACCCACGAGGACGTGGGTCTACGCAGGATGGCCGTGTCGGAGACTGTCAATAGTACGGACACTAAACGTCACGCAAGCGCGCCCTCTGGTGGCGTTTCCGGTGAAACAACATTTTGGCGCGCTTGGCAGAGTAGTGGTGGTCGGCGTGGCGTCCGCGGAGCTCAGTCTTGGTCGAGTCGTCGTGCTGCGCACATCTCGATACTGACTTTCGTTACGTGTAGTGTACCTAGTGTTATTGCCTAGTGTTGTAGTACTGTTGTAGATCCATATTGTAAAGTGTGTAAAGTGTCTTTTGAAATTAAAGTGTAAAGGTTCTTCTAACCTAACAGACAGACATGTGTTGCTGGGGAGTTTGTTCCGCCACTTCTTCTCCCCAAGCCAAAACACATAGGAAGTGGCGAAGGGCGGGCGTTTTGGGGGTTGTCTTTTGTTCTGACCAATTTGAATAAACGTTTGACTTTTGAGTTCGTTTGAATTTTGAGTTTCTTTGAGTTATCTCTTTGTACGATTACCCTAACTGATGTCGGACGATAGTGCCATCCTGATGTTCGCCTCCGACATATTTATGTTCGGTGTGTTCTCCCCCTTATCTCGGAACTTTGGCTCCATCATAATGTTTCATTATAATACTAATAATTGTGCGGGGGACGACTTTATTGACGGCTGAAATTTTGATAAGATTTTTATTGAGTTGAGAAAAATTGGTCGCCGTTTATTTTTTGAAGTTTCGTTCGCAATTTTATCTGTCTTTTTATGAGTGCCTTCTCTTTTTCATTTGTCCGGTCTATTGAAATATAAATATCTTTCTAATGAGTTTGGCTTTGCTTTTGAGCTTTTATACCAACAATTATGTTTTAACAATGAGAATTCAAAACCATCAATATCGTTTACATGCCCAGTACCGTCATTTAAATAATTTTCTGCTCACGCTTGAAAAATGCAAAATTCATGTTTTGTTTCAATCTTCATAACGAAATACTATGTTTTATTTCTTTGCTAAACATAAAGAGACACATAATTTTACCAACAAAACAAGCTTAAGTTAATATATGCAGACTTAAAATATCAAAAGACAAAACGCGAACAGAAAATGTATTCAAACATGAACATTACAAGACATAAGAGGTTATACAGCACATTAGCATTCCTACAACTGTTATATACAAATAACTTATATATTTATATGGTGAATATTATATTATTAAAAACCGATTCGAGCCAAATTATTCCGCAGTTTCAAAACCTTAATAGACTAATTACATTATCATAAATGTTTCATTTATTTTTTTATAAGACATTTACGATGTTGGAGTAATTTTTGTGGATACTGATAATCAAAATTTTGCTCTTTGATGCCTATCATTTTGGCAAGTGTGCAAAAATTTATATTTAATTGAATGTTAATTAAGAAAACTTCGGAGCTGACTGTACTTTGTAAGACAATGAGCCCAAAATGGTGTTGTGAATAGATATTGGAGAAGGGTGATTTTCTTGTAGTAATATTATTAAGTGACGGGGGATCGATCCCGAATAGACAAAGGACCAATTGGGGGAAAGAGGGAATAAAATTTTGCTTTTAACTTGTTTGAAGGTTTTTGTTGACACATTATACCGTTGTTTAGATTTTCGATTATTAAATGCTTAATATCGGGACTGCAGATGATCAAAGAGTTATTTGATGGGGGAGAAAGTCCCCTAATCGGAGTGTTCGGGTGTTTTGAAGTGACACCGCGGTATTTATTGCAATTATAATTGTTTGAGTGAATGAAGTTGGCCGAAATAAAATTTTAAAGGGTTATGATTCTGTTCATGACAGAAAAATAACGGGTTTAAAACAGTAGGTTGCAGATTAAAGAGAAGTTAAATACCTTAATTTTGCGCTTCTATTTGAATTATGCGACAATTATACTCCCGTATTTGAGTCGTTTTAACGTATCCTAGTTGACAGAGGGTTAACATTAACGCTTTAGTATGAAATTCCTTGTTTAAACCCTGGTAAATTACTGTCTATTTTTAATGGCTTTTGTACTATTTAACGAGTATTTTAATTGTGTATTTTGTCATACATAAAGCGCTGTTAAAATCCTTTACTCGTGAACGCTAATTTTTCAAAGGGCAGTTACTGACCCGTTTTAGATGGTACTTTAAAACACAGATTAACAAACATTCTGAGGGTGTTCATTCTGACTGCAGAACATACTCATACTTACATGATAATTAATAAAATCACCTAGAACGTAAATGAAGCAAGTATAACTACATATAGATTTTCATAAATAAATAGTTTTTAGTGTCCTATTATCTCCTCTATTTAACAAAACTGAGCATTTCGAACAAATAAGCTAACACAATAAGCGTCTGAGCAAAACACCGAAGGGATACCCTGTAATACTAATTAAAAATTTACATTTTGAAAGGATGTTTTAATTCATTATTAAAATTTCGCGGTTGGAGTTGCTTTAACGCGAATAATTCACATAATTCACGTCAAATAACGCATTATTATTCGGTATACATGCTAGGGTTGACACTAGCAAATAAAAACGCTTTTAAAAGCTGATATTGGAAGTTATCTGCAAAATAGTTAAGTTATAATTGGAGTACACGTTAATGAAAATCAACATCCCCAGCCGTTTCCCAAATATGTTGGGATCAACTGCCAAGTCTAATCGGATGCATATGGTATGAAATTATCTAGCTTTTAAGTTTTTGCAAAGCTGTGAAATTGGTCATAACTGAAGGCAAGGCAAAATCTAACCTAATTAGTACAAACTAAAAAAGGAGGCTCAAATGATGACATAAATATCTTATTATCATCACAACAATCTCCGGATATTTCAACAAAAACAGGTCCTAAAATTATTAATAGTTATGCTCATTTCCACTGTGACTCATGGTCAATGGCCTTAATTTAATCTCCGGTATTAATTACGTATGCTCACCACATCAAGCTGAGATCATCTTTCGATGCAAAATATTCGAATCGGCGCTCGTAAAAATGCGGCTACCTGGGTCTTAATGGCTCAAAAGACCAATACATAATTCCGGTTTTGTCTCTGTTTAAAAAAAGTAATGTCTACCGGTAGTTTTAAATTAATTTGAATTCCGAATCCTTTTTTGTAAAGTTGGTCGTTTTTCTTTCTTTAGATGTGACAACCCTAGCCCCGAACGAGGTTCCGTTGGTTCCCATTGTTTTATTATGTAAACCGCCCGAAAAAGGTCTTTTGTCCTTAATTCTTTGAACGGAATCTTTCTAACTTTCATCCTAAATTATGGTGTTCAGGCGTAATCACTTTCGACCCCTGACACTTAGTGAAAGGGCAAATTATTTTGTGTATTTTTTTTCACTCATTGTGTCGTCGGCTAATGTTTTAAAAACGCTAATTGTTTTTTTTATTAAACAAGGTTGTTAGTGTGTTGAACTCTGAAAGCTGAATTGTTTTAGGTACAAGAATTTGCTTAGCAAAACGACCAAGATTTTCGTCAAATTTTGCCAATTTCGATATTTCCCAAAGAAAAGAAATAAATTTAATTTACCTCCATCTATTTCCAGACTAAGCTATAAGCCACATGCGTTCTATTTTAGCTGAAATAAAAATATATTCAACAGTCCTTTACTGAACCATAAAAGTATCGTTTACTACTTAAAACTCACTAATTACCATTCACAATAGATTAACTTTACACTTAAAACGCCTAAAAGCAAGCCAAACTTAATTGCCCATTGTTTCAAGTCTAAAAATAAAACTTCCCCTTCTTTGAATAGAGTTTGGTCCTTTTAGGTAACACTGTAATATTTCTAACAATTCTTAATTATTCTTGGTAAAATATTACGATGTTTAAAGTTATTATTTCTGACTTTATATTCATGTTTTGTATCTTTTACAATTTTATAATGTAAACTAGCCATCAAATTATTACTGATCCTTTTTGGGGATAAGAGGACCAATAATTTTGTAAAAAGGTAGGATGGAGAGTTTTACAGATCTCTATCGAAATACCTGTAAAACTATATCAAAACAACATATAACAATTTCACCAAAACATTGTAATCAAAGTTCAGTGACCAGACACACCATTGATGCGAGAAAAAGTTTTCAATAATAAAAAAAAAAAAACGATAGCTTTCCATCGACGAGTTGAAAGTCCGCAATATTAATATCGGAATGAAAGCTTACGGGGCCTATTGTCAACATACCGGATACTTATCGCACGCGAAATATAGCGAGCGGTATCGAAATCCAGGTGGTTTTTACTTTACTCCTTTTTCGTGTAAATATTTGACGTTGGTGTTAAAGTTTGAAGTTGGAACACGGAAATGTGGTGTGGTTTTACTGATTAGCGATTGGATGTTATTTAAATGAGATGGCTAAGGTTTTTTGGTATTGATTTGTAGTTCTGAGAAACTATTGCTTATTTCAGAAAAAAAAAACGAAATATGTTAGTACTTCTCGAGTATCCGAACTTTTAATAGAATATTAGTAGATAAAATAAATAAAAAATCCTTATGTAAAAAATGATACATTACATTAAAATGTTGAATTCAGCTTTTATTTTACGAAAACCAATCCCACCTCTATACCAAAGCTGCAATTTCAATTTCCAAGAGCGAGCGTTTATGAAAATCGGGGTATAAAGGCTTACCCCCACTTGTTAGGGATTAAGGTATCCTTTTGTGAAAAATATTGCTGAATGTACGTTTAATCTGAAGTGGGGGCTACGCTTCGGTAGGTTTTTTGAAAAAGCCTTTTTTATTCTTATTCATGACAGTCTAGGAGCAATTTTACTGGATGTCTCAGTGTGAGCATCTACCTCTATTTCTACTGTTGTCGTGATTTACCCCCTTTTTGTATAGCTTGATGATACATTTGTATATTTTTTAAATAGCTATCGCCAGCGGTTTCACCCGCTTTACGAGGAAACAATATCCTGTACCCGTTCCTAAAAAGTAGCTCGTTTGTTATAGTCATAAGTTTCATCAACATCCGTTTTCTCGGTAAATAAAAAAATCCACATTCACTTTGAGTATTTTATATGAGTGCGATTTTTCTTTAACAAAATTTACCCATTTATTGGTCTTTCGATACAACGAATTACTAATTTATAATTACCTAGTTAACATTCCCAGTCAATGAACAGCCAGTTAACTGGTTACCTCACCAATCTTTACCCTACATCTTTGCTTACCCTACATAACTATGTACCCAGCATCAACCATAACAGCTTACTGATTAGGTATTTGTCATTTATCTCAACGTTGGCAGAACGGAACTTAATCACCTGAGCTTGTCGGTATCCGGGAATATACAATATACATGTATATTCCCGGTTTATGTACATGTGTATCCTGAGACGGATGTATATTGTACATTAACGTATGTATTTATGTAAATCGATGTTCGTGTCATGTGTATTGTTTTATGTGATAAGCGATGTATTAATAGTAGGATTGATATGGGGGTTCAGGTATGGTTGTTTTAATGAATGTTAAATAATAATATATGTACTGTAGAATACATATATGTGCGTGTATGTGTGATGTAAAAATACAGGTTCTTTGATGGTGATTAATAGACAAGTTTACTTGCTTGTTTTATGAGTTACACGTTTATTAATTCAAACGGTACACATTTTAATTAGTAGATTCATAATTTTCCGCAGCAAAATAAGAATATTTTCCCGGCTAGTCACCAGGGAAATAATTACTTTCATTTTTCAAGTAAGACGACGAAAATATCCATCTAACCTACTGCCTACTAATATTATAAACGCAACTTGTATGTATGTATGTCTGTCTGTCACTCGTTCACATACCTACTGTTTTGATGAAACTTAGCCATTATGTAACTTTTATTACAGACTAGCCGTTTTCCCGCGGTTTTACCCGCGTCCCGTGGTAACTACTGCCCGTACCGGGATAAAATAGCCTATGTTACTCGTGGATAATGTAGCTTTCGAACGGTGAAAGAAATTTTCAAATCGGACCAGTAGTTCCTGAGATTAGCGCGTTCAAACAAACAAACAAACAAACTCTTCAGCTTTATAATGTTAGTATAGATAACATTTTGGCTACTTTTAATAATTTCGTGACGTAGGTAAAACCGCGTACAGAAGCTAGTTCTACACAATATACAGCAAACCACAATAAGGGCGGGTGTTCACTCGTTCACCGCCTTCGAAAATCTGGTCTGAATAATGTATTATAGACGAACCCGATCGATTTTACTTGAAGTAAATAAATTCCCTATCATAGAGCGTATGAAATTTTCTCCGACGAAGGTGAGAGCTCCCCCTTATGAAATAGGTGTAAATATCAATATATCAACGGGTGTATTTTTATAGAATATTTTTGGGTATATTTTGTCAAATAGTCTGGTTGGAAATTGATGTTCGGTAGGTAATTTTGCATAGGAACCGTTGTGCGAAACTGATAGTACGCGTAATATGTTTGATATTTTATATTGGATGCTGTTTAGATTGTTTTTCAAAGCTGAATATGAAATAAATATAGTAGGTATCATATTTGCATAGTTTTAAAGCTAATTGATAGTTTTATTGTCAGTAAAAGTAGTTCATAAAAGTAGTTTTCTTCTCTGAATGTCTTCATGAAGCACCAATAATTTTCTTTTTGTAAGTTCCTCACAACGATAATTGTGTTTATCAATTAAAATTTATCAATAATTATAAAAAAAAATAACAATGTCTTGTATTTAGATACTGCATTGTTAAACATTTCATAAATCTCATGTAAAGAAAATAGAGTGTCGTAACTCAACTTGCCCAATTTCAAAATATCTGACCTTCGTATTAAAATGCTCAATTCAAACTGTTCCCAAATCTGATGAGTAGCCGTTTATTCAATCGTACCAATAAGTGTAGGTACGTTGTCCTTGCACTAACACATAGACATGTTTACACACACATACGTAAGAAGCTATAGACCCCTTGCCTATTGACGGAGTCCCGTCAAGCGTAGACTGCCTAGAAGATAACGTGGATAGGGCTGTCTAAAACATAAAATAAATGTAAAAAAAATATTAAGCCTTTTGTTAAAATTCTGAAAATTTTTATTTCGGTCGAAAAATATGTAGTGGTGATTTGTCACTATCAAAATTGTTAAAAATAACAGACAAACATGTTTTATATTTATGAACCCCGATTTTTTTGCAAAACATAACTTTTTCACACACAAAAAGGAGTATAAATATTTCGTGTAATCCTGCTATGAAATGTATAGAATGAAAACTGGTAAAAATTGAATCATTCTATGGCAAACGTTAACAAATAAAAAATATGCGAGTGCGGTAAAGCATACACAAAATAAATAGCGAATTCGCCGTAGCCACACGAATAACAGAAATGTATTCAATTCAAAAAATTATGAAACGTGTTTTGCTTTTTGTCGCTTAGTAAATTTGAAAAAAAAAGAAAATAAATAAAATGCACTATTGATACAGTGGCGTAGACTAGATTATTTTGGCCAAAATTGTTAAGTACTTTCTATTGTTGGTACTTAAATTACAAAATATAAGTATTACGAAATAAATTATGGATACTGATGTTTATTTATCTCATAACTTTTTTTCGGACTATTGCTAGTATTGCAAGAAAAAATTGGTAATTTATTTTTTGTTTACATCTCTGACAACCCTACGTTTCAATCTAGGAGACTCAAATCCTGAGACGTGTTCAACCAATGCTCGACATGTGCTTAAATTTCGTATTTACTGCGATCTGCTTAGGCTCAAATTTTATAAAATAAAATCATATTGGAAACGGGATTATTTGACAAACTGCTAAACTGAAACCAATATATTTAAGATCTTTTGTCACGGATTTTTACAACATTTATCTACGTGGGCAGTATACCTGATTTACCTACGACTTTTAAAAAGTTATTCAGAAATATCTATAGCTTAGGTCTTGTAATATGCATATGTAAAGTTAACTTATCAATACTTTTTAAGATAGGTTTTATTAAAGTAAAAACTTCAAGTAAAACTTGACACTTAAAAAACATAAATATTGACGTCGAGCCAAAATAAAACTTGCTTAAAAGAAACGAGACGTTAAAGCACTCTAACCCGTAAAAAAATAACATAAGAAAATACTACATAAACAAGCCAACATTATCAGAAACATGTTTCTCAATAGTTATAAACAAAAACAAAAATAAATTCGAACATGAAAAACGTATCATACTTTTGGCAATACGAATCCATATTAAGATATACAATTTTTATGATACATATGCCAACTTTTTGTTCGTCAAAATTTTTTCGAAAAACTTTTGGGTTCGTTCTTGGATTCCATTAGAAAAGTTTACGAGGTACTGCGGGGCTACCTGGACTGTAGTACGAAATTTATGTTATGTTTCTTGTGAAAAGTAGGAATTATAGAAGGCCGAAAGCAATCGCATGTATGGGCTAAATGTCTTGAACGCGTCCTCGTATGTATTAAGTTTAATGTTACTTTTTATTATAAGTAATTCTCAGTATATTATCTATCTTTCATCATACGTATACAGAATCGATATCAACTAACATACGCCAGTCAAGTCGTTTTTGATTCCTAAGAGCCAAATAAAAGAAAGAAAGAAAAGAAATGTCCCCCAATTTGCATCGGTTCTTAGAAAGATTGTCTTATTGGTAAAATTTTGTTGCCATATTTACCTATACGAAAATCCTGGATACAACAAGATGCAGATAAGTAAATGACGCTTAACATTGAACAGGGATTATCATAATATCATATTCAGTAAAAAAAGCTTCCTTATCAAACATTTCTCTCACCGAAAAAGGACCAACAATTTTGGTCCTTTTCCCCTTAAAAACATCAAGTTTTAATCAAGAACGCAAAAAACTCAACACTACATCTAATTAGCAAATAAACACCCTACATAAACATAATCAGCATTACTTACAAACTGATAACTTAAAGCTTACAACATCGGTATTCAAAGGAGAATGGTCGGAGCGACAGGTGTGTGCCGTGTCACGTCTGGCGTGCCTATTCGGGTACGTTCACTAAGATCATAAGATATTTGAACACCCGGCTTTACTTGGTAGAAGCAAATGTATATGCTTGTGTGGTAGATTGCATGTAATTTAAGGGCTGAGAGGAATAATGAAGAATCTAGAGTAAATATAATGAAAATTGTACTAAAAATTTTGATCAGGTAAGGATTGAGGGCCAAAACAGTTCAGAGGTAAGATACTACTAAACAATCAGGTTTTTAACATTTTTCGTTTGGTGAAATAAAAGGAATTCCAAGCTGTAAACTTCAAGTAAATTACAGTCTTTATTTTCAAAAGAACTACTGTTTGCAGAATTTATGTCAGAAAATAATGCTAAATCGATCTTACAAGCCAGCAAAAACAAAATAAAAGCTACACATTCTATGCAGCCGAACTCGTATTAAAACGGAGTCCTACACTATCAAGAACACTTTAATAAAGTGAGTTCTACCGACCCTCGTAAGTAAGTTTCGAGGGGTGAAAGTCCCAATAGCCATCCGCGTCATTTCCGTATAAAATTGTACATCTTTGTAACAGTTGTAATGAGCTAGCCCACTCGTTACATCGCCGCTTTGTGCGTCTATTTCCGTTTCATGCCCTTTGAGAACGATTTTTTTTCTCAAAATATAGCCCTGGGAGTATAAATGTAAGATAGGATTTTTTTGCAAATGAATGTGTAAAGGTTGCTTAAAGGTCGAAGTCATTATTGTAATGTGACAATCTAACCTATTTACCACATGTAACGTGTATTTTATTTAAACCGAGAAACAACGTAACAAAATGATGAAAACGTTATTATAAAATATGAAGCCCAAAAAGGTCTCTCAATTTCACCTTTATATAGGCATTTAAACGGCTCATCTTAACTCAACTTTTATGCCTCAATAACAATTTCATAACGATGACAAAAAAGGGAATAAACGGCGTAAATATTTACCTAAGAAAATCGATATTTACTGAAGTACTTCGCCCCTCTTTAAATCACCCTAGAAGATAGGAGGGGGGAGGGGGGTTATTGGCGTAAATGATTTCCGTCTTACCGTCGAGGATTGAGACGTGTCTGGTGAATACTGCCATGGAATATATTCACGCCACTTTACCAAAGGGAACGACGAAAGGATAGGTATTATTTTAGGGTACGAAAGGAAACCCTATTAGAGAAGGCCTTTTTGTCAATCGGTATCAAGGGCAGATAAATCGATTGAGATGTAAAGACTTGGTTATGTAAAATAGTATCCCTTTTTCTTTTGATGATACGGTCTTTGTAGGGACACAAATAATGTGTACCGTTTGAGGATCAAAGGACGAAATTACTACTTGTAATTAAATGTGGAACGTAGTAACAAATCACGGTATAAATCATTACAGAAAGACATGTCTAGGTCTATTTAAAATAGCTGGTTGTCCTGAACGGGTAGAGTGCTAGTTGTTTAACAAAATGAAAAAAGAAAGATGGCCGCCGTCAGTCAATCACCGGCCAGAAAAGTGACGCGACGTAAATCCAGCGGCCAATAATTGGCGTCCACGTTCCACGCTCCATTGCATACTCTCTACTCTATAGAAGAACATAGGATTTTATTTTTGTTTTATCTTGTAGGGATGCGTTTCTTTGATATCGATATGCATTTGTTTTCTGTTGTCCAACTACGGATCAGCTTTGTCCGTTTTTGGTTTATCGATATAACTTTGGTTCTGAACTTGTTTTTTTTTCTGTTTGTTGACAAGATAAAACAATAGTACAGTCAACAGGTTCCAAATAAAAGAATAGATTTCACTATAGCCTATATTTAGGCCACAGAACTCCAAATAGAGTAATGAATACGATATCCGTTAGTAAACAAATATTGTCGATATCGACAAAGGCCTGATTTATATCGCTATTAGTCTCTAAACGAACAACATATTGATTCCGCCCGTTTAGCCGAATCAGTGGCTTAATTATTAGCGACGACAATCAACGGTAATTTAATTAACTGGGATTACTATCACACAGTCGTGTTGTGAGCTGAATCAACACTTGAGGTAAACAAAAAACGCTCCTACAAAGGGTAGTGAAATGCAATTTCCACATAGGACACGCCCATGGGCAACTGAACCTGACTCCTAACTGGTGATAGGCTTTTACAGTTTTCAGGTCAAAGCTTTGAATGTTTTTGAAGACGAAAATATACCTAGTACACGTGAAATGGCATTTTCGAACTTTCGGAATTAAGCCTTCGAAAAATTCTGTTAGAACGTTTGATGTTTCACTCATTTTTGCATTGTGCTGCAACTTGAGTCCGAATTTGTGTTCTGTTCTACGATTGAATGAGTCGTTATTTAGAATAGCTCCTAAATTCTTTTGTGAAGGATTCGTAAAAACTTCGGTATCTTTCTAGGCCATCAAACAAATCTTTCCTGTTTATGTAACAAAGAACTCTTTATGTTGTTGTTTGTAAGGGTATTTTAACAATGTTTTGTATTCCTTTTCGAGTGTGATGTATTGAATAATGTTGGTAAAAAAAACTTGATACTCATGAACTCACGACTTCACTATAACTCGTTACTGAATGTTTCTCCTCATTTCATGGTTAGTTAATGCACTATCAAGATTTTTTATTTTATTTTTGTCCTCCATGGCTGCAACGAACACATTGATTCGAGTAGCTACAACATCTACAGATAACACCTGAAAGATATTACGATACAAGGAACATAATATGCCATTGTTAACAAAACTGCTGTGTAAGCGTGGTATGGCATATGACACCTAACAGCTTAGGGTAGAAAATCCAGTATAACTCTAACTCCGGGCCCCTCTCGAGTACAATAAACAAAAGAAAAAAAAACTACGGAGCTATCAAAACTCAGGGGTCTTTATAAATTGGACGCACTTGTGGCTAATAATGTAAACACGTGGTCGCCACGTGTGTGACACTGATTGTAGATAATGTAAAAAGGGAAAAGACCGAATTAGTGGCTTGCAGAATTGTCTGGTTTCTATGTTTACTGCGACATCTGACGAGTTTTATTAGCGTTACTGATTTAGACGTTGCTAAAGTATATTTAGGGTAGTAAATAGGCAGAAGATACATAAAGTATTTTTAAACAAATCAAATCTATAAGTTTTACTAATATAAACTAATATTACTTAGTAATGGCATAGACACTAGCGCCGTTTCTAAAGATCTTGAGTAGTCTAAATTCAAATTAATAATAGTACCCACAAAATAGGCCAAGGTTTTTACCTTGTCCTTCCTAATAAAAGGTAAAGATATTTCCAGAGTTGTTTAGCTAGATATTTTCGGTATATTATTTTGGTGAACAGAACACTGTTTTTTGCGGTTGGGTTGCGAAACAATTTAACTTTTCACAGCATCCTATCTCGAAATCATTGGCTGGTCCGTACCTTTGGTCCCTCTGTCCTTGTTCTAAATTGATATTATTTTTTAAATAGGTCGAATGTTTAAGGGAAAGGACCATTTTTTGTGGACAAAAAGTATTCCTACCGGTGCTCCAAAAATAGGACTGGAATTTAGGGATTTTTGTACCAACTCAGTAGGAATATAAAAAATAATATCGTGGACTTTAGGACCAGATTTTATCTCTTTTAACACTATCCTAGTAATACTATAACTGCAAAAGTTTGTAAGAATGCACGTAAGTACGGGCTAGAATATTCTTTTTTATAAAAACCTAGGTATTCTTTTCTTTCTTCTGCACATGAAATATTTATTAAACAGAGGTCTACAAAAGAAGAAAATAATCTGTAGCAGTACTAGAATCACCTATGCAGATATTCAAACCATGCTGTTTGTATGTATTTGTCGGGTGTAAAGACGTTATCTGACTGTAAATGTAGCTGGTTTGCTTTACGGTACCCCAAACACTGTTTTGGGAAACATATATATAAAAAATAACGATAGGGATAAAGATTTATTTCCTAGAAAGGTATAGTTTCGGTTTTCATCAAAATCGGGGTTTCAAGGAAAAGTGTTAAGGTAGTAATTCTTTTTTCCTGCTTGAAACTATTTTATTAAAACCCTTTTTAAAATATACGTTTTCTTCACTTAAGATTATATTTAAAACTTAATTAGAAATAAGAGAAATGCTGTATTAAATCACCAACAATAATTCTGATTAAAATAGAAATATTAAATTAAAGACAAAGGATATTCACAACAAATATAGAATAAACGACCCCAGGAAATTGCTAACAAAAATCTCATTATTAATACCTAATAAATAAATCTAAAGAAAACAATAAATTCAATTGTCTTGATTAATTTTAGAACTTAGATGGTATCACAATAGGAGAACTCATTTCCCGAAATGAAATGCAGAGCAATATTTAATATCAGTGACTTACAACTTCCCGGTTTTCTTAATATTCCAATTAAAGAAAAGGCGAGGTTATTCCAAAAATATATCTTGATTACTATAATCTTGGGATTAAATAAGAGTTCGAATTTGAAGACTGGATCCTAAGGTCTTAAGACTTTAGGTTTAAAGGCTCTGTTGGTTTAGATAGCTAAAGACAATTTGGATTATATCCTAATACCTAAACAGTAATTCATAGAAATGTCACGTCTTAGTTAGGAAAATCTAACTACAAGAGGATATTAAAAATAGCAATATTATAACATTGTGTAACGTCGGTTATATCAACGTTAGTAGCCATACAAAACAAGCCCAAAAGAGTCATACACATTACTATAGCTTCCATATAAAACCAACATATATTATGACAACACTTTCAAATATGCAAGATAGATATGTACGACAATCGCAATTATATTTCGTAAAATTTTGACCCTCAACCCGCAGCAACGGAGATGAATAAAAACATTTGAATATTATCAGCGAAACAGCACTTAATTAACGTAACACCCAACTTACCGAGAGCCAAATACAAGTACTAAACTAGACAGCACTTTTACCCCTCTAGGGTAAAATACACTAAAGGGTAAAGATAGCAAGCTAAAACAACGGACGAACAGTACAAAAATACGTAGTATTTAACCAAAAGACCTGAGGTTCTTTGCCCAAACAATGAACGATCCTCCGGAGGGTAAAAGCCCACAATATTTGCACACACATGGCTAGTATTTGCTTTACTACGATTCCCCGTTGCTTCGTCTGCGGCTAATCGGAGGGTTAGGCGAAAATAAACTTGTTCAGGCTTTCATTTTCATTAAGAGTAGCGTCGTAAAGTCTTTTTGTGGTAACGACTTTTAAACTAGAAATTATTCATAAAAAAATTAAAAAGAATGTGACTTATGTTAATTCTTTTGATCGCTACATTAAATCATTGGATGTAAGCTCGGCTGAATCGATAAATATGTATTTGATCGTTGTGAAAATGGGTCGTATTTGCACATGAATGCCGTGATAAGTTATGCACATTTAAGCAGCTTTAATGTCGCTAGCTTTTGCTGAAGTGGCCCAAATAACAAGGTACAATTATTTTCGACTAGCTTTCACCCGCAGCTTCGCCCGCGTAGAGTTCGGTTATACCGCGTTTCCAAGAGAACTCTTCAAAAGTACGGGATAAAAACTGTCCTATGTTCTTTCTCAAAGTCAACTCTATCTCTGTACCAAATTTTATTAAAATCAGTTCAGTGGTTAAGACGTGAAAGCGTAACATACAGACAGCGTTACTTTCGCATTTATAATATTAGTAGGGATGTAAAATAAAGTATCAATATTTTAATATCCTTCTCCGTGTGAGAGGAGGCCTGTGCCCAGCAGTGGGACGATAAATAGGCTGTAACTAACTATTTTCATACAAAGCTAAATTGACATGAAAAATGATGTAGTAGGTATCATTTTTTTCGACGAAAGCTCATCAATTTTTAATACCGCCCATATTGTGGGTAGCATCTGGTTAGCCTTAACACCGAGAGTGCAAAAAAACCTGGATAGATTAGTGTTTAAAAGTGTTAGCATGTTGCAGGGACCTTAATTGGATCACACCACATATTCCCTTATTTATTTAGAAAAGAAATACGTGAATATGTAGGTACATAATTTTACTTCTTCTTCCCAGCGAAAACACATAGGAAGTGGTGAAGGGCGGGCGTTTTGGGGGCTGTCTTTTGTAAATTTGACCCTCAAAAAGTGCTGAAAATCAGCACTTTTTGAGGGTCCAGGGGAGGATATTGGTCCAACCTTATATTGGTAATATCGAAGGTTTAGCGTTTTATTGGAATTCGTGGATGTTGAATTTTGATGTTACTGTAAAGGTATTTTTGACGACTGGTTTATAGTAAAAAACCTGTGAACTTATACCTTACACAGAATAAAGAATAAATTCAATACAAATACTGTTTACCTTAAAAAAGTTCCACTCCTAAATTCTAGGAAAATTCCAGAACAATAAAACAGCTTCTTTCATATAAATACAAACATAGATAATCTTTGATTTCTCTACCGGCGGAATTATTTGAATACCCATGTAAATTACGACAGTTAAAAAAAACAAAAAGTACCATAATGACACGGTTTTCTAAAAAAAGCTTGCTTCCACACCCTTAATTAGAAGAAAATTGGTCTTTGTCAGTCAACGAAATCTTCACTGACTTCGCGGACACACTTCTCTAATAACTAGTTTCATGGATTGTTTTAAAACAAGGGGATTTAAAAAAGTAAATAGACGGTATACTATTGGATAATTCGTTTACAGCTGGACTTGTAATAGGTCTGTATGTGTGAATCTTTTAATTCACGCTACAATTCAATAAACGTTTAGATTAAACTATTAGAGAGTAGGACATAGATTTTCTACTTAGTGAAAAAGGCTCTTCAGAACATTAACAATACTAATGGTATGCCATTAAAGTTGTTACCCCTTAGCAGGCTAGGAAATTGCCTTATACAATACATAGGTAGGAATCACTCCATTTGCCCAGTCGCAACTTATGTAAATCTTTGCAAAGAGTATTTAATACAGACAGATTAAGATACAAAAACACTCAAATTCCGACAAAAATCATCACCTATTACCGTCCCAAAGAAATATAAAAAATAGATATAAATACGTCTAAATTGGGCACGTAATCCAAACAAGTTTAGGCCGAAGTCCGGACGGGGGACGAACGGACAGACATCGTTAGAACACGGAAGGGTGCCACTCGCGACGAATTTAATATAATATATATCCCGATGCTGAATACGTGATGTTAAAGTTTTGCTGGATATGACATTTTTGTTAAATTGTGTAATGCATTTAGGAATCAGAAATTGGGTAGTTAGAAGTCAATCTTTAAACTTAAACTATCTTTAAGACCAAATTAAAAATAAGTTAGAAATTGTGTTGTACTATGTAAACTATTCGAATCTGTACGCTGTCAGCCTATTAAGAATTAAATGTTTTTTTCGTAAATTTCTTCTTACTTTTCAGTGCAACTGTGTGTATTACGTCACAAAAGGGCGTCTAAATTAATGTTATTTTTAAAATTTGAGAAATTAATAGATACGCCTTCAAAAGCTCAATCTATTACATTAAATATATAATTAAGTTTAATATCCTATTATTATGATGCGGTAATTATACTTAAAACATCACTGTTGATCATTTGCAATATTTTTTGCAATATTTAACCGTCTATGTTTCCTGTCAAAGGTCTTATCTTTCTTTTGTTTTACATAAGAGATACACATAGAAATCGTATTTATATCATATACACTAGAAAATCTCATCCCCCATGCCTTTTCCTAGCTATGTTGGGGTCGACTACCAGTCTAACCGGATGCAGCTAAGTACCAGTGTTTTACAAGGAGCGACAGCCTATCTGACGTCCTCAACCTAGTTACCCGGGCAACCCAACACACCTTGGTTAGACTGGTATCAGACTTACTGGTTTCTGACTACCCGTAACGACTGCCAAGGATGTTAAACTGCCAAATATTTTATTTTATGTGTATTATTGTCTCTTCCAATATATTAATATCAACGTGTAGAAGAGATTATAGGGGTGAGCAAATATTTCAAAATAAATTCCATAGAGAGAAGCATTTATTGACAGCCCCTCGTACAATTCAAAATTATTTTTTTACCGTACGTTTAATTAATAATTTTATTACAGAATGGCTAGCCACAGTACCTATGTACATTGGGGTTTTTGAATGGCAACTGTGTATAAATTAATCTAGAAATTCTTGCTAACAGATTTATTTCTTTATTGGTACTTTTTATAAGAATATTATCTCATTACAATTAACGTTATGGGTACAATAGAAACACCATTTTTTTTTTCTTATTTTTCGGTAGTTTTAAACTTATTTTAAATTTAGAATCTCAAATAACGAAATACTCTTTTGATTTTCACAAAATCACAATCACATTTCGACCAATATCAAATACGCTGATATAAATTAAACCAATTTCAAATCATGCGCAGTATGCTAATCCTCTCTTTGACAAAGTAAAACAAGACCAAAATCAAAGAATTTATGCTAAGTTTACGCATAATCTCTCGTCTCTAGTACTATATTGAAATTATTACGTCTGGGCGTGGGAGTCTTAGTGTAAGACGCCTTTGAAAGAAGCCCCGCCCTACATGCCTAGGTGAGGTGATTTTGGCTTTGACAAATATTGGTCCTACCTTATATTGGTAATATCGAAGGTTTAGCGTTTTATTGGAATTCGTGGGAGTTGAATTTTGATGTTACTGTAAAGGTATTCGTGAAAATGTTGGGGGTTAGGGTCGATTCATATCTAACGGAATATGCGTCGCGTATTATCGGTCGCGTAACGCCAGAACTGACAAATATACGGTAAAACATTCAATCATTCACACATAACCGATGATGCGTTAGTGCGTCGATCATACATTTACGATACGCTCGACGCATTTTCCGTCAGATATGAACCGACCCTTATTCTGATGTTATTGTGAATTTTAGTAAAAATAGTTTTTTCTGTGGTTGAATTGATTGTGGTTCCAAATTGGTAATAATTGATGTTATTATACTACGGAGATTAAAAATAAAGCAGCTACTGTAACTTTTTAACCGACTTGTAAATATCTACGTCATGTGCTCAGGTGCCATAGTTTCACATAATATGAGTTGTGTTGTGTTCATTATTTAGAACTGTAATATTCTGATGGAAAATACTCTATCCTAAACAAAGATGATATTGTTTTGAGGAAAATGCCATGTTATCACGAAATTATGTTTTGTTTTGTCAATTTTGAAATGTAAGTTTATTGATAGCCAGTTGTTGCGTCCTCATATGGTTTATTGGTTGTTTTACTACTTACGTATTGACCTGAGCTGATGGTACTTTTTGAAAATAATACCTTTAGAAAATATATTACCTAGCTACACTTTTTATTCATAACTTCGAAGAACGTGTCTACATAATATGAATTATCAATTTTACGTTTAACAGTACTTATATCCTCAAATACCTACCAGCAGAACACATGGGTGAAAAAAACAATTTTTATCCAAAACAAGTAAACATTTGTTTTAGAGGTATTGTCAAAGAGTAGGCTGTGCTCATTCCGTACAGACGGGAAGGGGAAGAGGGGGGAGGGGGCATATTATCACGTAACAAATTGGTTTCTGCTACCTTTGTTCAGCAGCCAGCCCTGAGACGAATGGTGTACTGTTAGCAGAATAAATTGGGTGGTATGTGCGTTTGTAGTTTTTAGGAATTGTAGCGTGGGGCTGGTGGTGTTTATTTTTAGATCTTAGCAAAGGATGTGTGGGGAAATGTCATTCATTGATTTCCATGGTAACTGAGTTTTACTTTTAGTCAAAGCACTTTTATTGTTAACTGAATGTCATGAAAAGTAAGTTGTTTAAATATGGTTTAAATGGGTATACAAATTTTCAAAGACATATTATGTACTTACGGCTCACGAAACAATGTGTTAAAAATTCTCCTTACCTGCAACAAAAACGGAACAATTATTAACAAAACAATCCAAAAAAGCAACACACCTAATCCAAAACTTTGCCTGCTGACGCTACATATCTAAAAACCTCGTCTACTTAACATGGAAGAGAAAAAGATTCTTTTGTAAGGAACATTTCGAGTGTAATACCTATTGAGATGCGAGTTCCAAGGGTAAATATACCTTTTTTTGTGCACCGTACAATTTTACCGCGGTAATGCGAGCGCTCGACTTTTTTTATATCGAGTGATTTTAAGATTGACACCGTTACTTTGATCAGAGGTAGTAAACGTAGTTTTTTGTATTGTACTTGTGGTAGGTTCGGAATAATTGGTATAATGTTGTGTTGTTAATACATGATATTAGTTGTTAAGAGGTATTTAATGTGTAATGTTCGTTGTTTGGAGGGAGTCGTGTTGTGTGGTCTTTGGACGTTTATTACTTATATAAAAATGACGTGGTAGTACTTTTAATTGAAATTCACTTTTATTGAGATAAATTAATATGAAGAGATTTAATCAATTTATATCTATACCTACTAATATTATAAAGCTGAAGATTTTGTTTGTTTGTTTGATTCATCTCAGGAACTGGTCCGATTTGAAAAATTATTTCAATGTTAGATAGCCCATTTATTGAGGAAGGCTACAGGCTACTTTTTATCCGGGTTCGTGCAGAGGTTCCCACGGGATGCGGGTGAAACCGCTGGCAGAAGCTAGTACTACATAAAATATACCTATCTTAAAACACATTGGTTCATGTAAAAGTATATTGAAAAAAAATTGATAATCTCTACAGTTAACATAATCATCAATTTGTGTAAGAGCTTATAATAGAATACTTATACACAGTGAAAATGTGTCTATCTCCTAAAGCAACACCAAAAAGAAACTTCAAAATAAACTACCTACTTTTACCTCTAACATCTATTTAAGCATACCAAATAAGTACTCATTGAATGCTTTGTTCTACCCTCAATTGGCTGCCATTCCAGGGATCGGCTCTAGCAAATAAATCAGCCGTTCACTCGTTCATTCACTCATTCGTTCACGGATTACTTGGCCTGTGAACACTGACCTGTTACATAGTTTATTTTTAAATTAGCGTTCGAGCTGATTTTGTTTTTAATTTGTTGTTGAGTGAAGAATTTTGTACGGATTCTTAACCAACTTGATTTAAAAGGAGAACGTTGAACGTTTTTATTTTTGTAAATATTATACAAATAGATTTAACCACTTCACTGTCTACGATGCAGACATAATAGTTAAACAATAGGTGTGTATCACATACATACATGATATGACTCATAGGACAGGGAAATTGTTAAACTAATTTGGCATTATGATTTCATCATGCATTTTGCTTTCCAAATGTTGTTTCATGAGCATAAGAGGCAGATGCCGCCATTCGCATATTTAAGTTATTAATATTCTACTTCATCCAGTATAAACTCAGAGACTAATCGTATGTTTAAACATCGTAAGTTCAAATGACCGCACTTATTCCCGGTCACTTCCAGCGAAGCGTACGGAATCATTCACCCGGTCACTCGTTCACAGCTCGTCCATTCGTTCATTCACTTTGATGTCGTTCAACGTTGCACGCACTTTGCGCTTCGTGCACATTGTTATAAGCGTATTATGAAATTACTTTCGCGTTACAGGCTTGGCTATAAATAAAGTCTAGTCTAGTGTATTTTTGTATAAAATGTAGGTTAAAAAGGAATATGTAGTTGAGAGCTTTGAGTGAACTAAATTAGCTTTGTTCACTTTAACATAAAAGTGTATGTACACACAAACAAACAATTAGCTGGGCAGGCAAGTGGCTCCACCCGGCGCGGCGCGGTGATATTGAGAAAAACATACATGTTAGTGTGCGTAAAGCAAAACGTGTTTTACTTCGCCTATTCATCAGTCGCCGCGCCAGTGGCTCCACCCGGCGGCGCGGCGTGGAGATATTGAGTATGTGACTCAATAGTTTTGCTTCACAATAACACGGTGTCCCCACTCAAACATTTGCAATATCTTATGCCTCTAATGATGCATGGAATATGACGCATAAATTTGGCATCAATAACTATCGTTTCTATAGCGCGTTGGTCGAGCGGACAGAAATTAAGATTCCACGCCGCTGGGGCCGTAGGATCGAATCTCGCTTTCGGCTCAGTGATTTTTGTATGTTTAAAAAAAATATTTTACATTAGTTTGTTGAATTCATTGCTTTAAGTAATAGTAAGACTGCGTTGTATTTTGGATGGAATATATTTACTGTCTACCCTCTAAAAATAACAAACCATATCTAAGCTAATTATTAGTTTAAGTTCACCGTCATAAATTCATAATGCTGTTGACTATCGGGCTTTCGATACGTTTTTAGACGTTATACCAACTATTGTAATAATCTGTGATTATACATACTTTGCGTTTATTGAGAGAGGAGTGCTTTTGTTTGTCAAATCAACATGAATTATGTGACTACACTTTTAAGAGCAGAAATCATTGTTTTGCATGAGCAAAACGTTTCAATTAGTGAAATTGCGAGACGTTTAAAGTTATCGGTGAGTAATTTTATTTTATTATTATACTAATATGTAATTTAATAATATTAAATGTCATATTAACATAATATATTTATATATACTTTGATTATTGTTATGTGATTATAATATGAAGTTTAATATTATTAACTTACATATTATATATATGTAATATATATATATATGTGTATAAGTAACATAATATTTAATATATATAATATTATGTTACTTCGATTTAGATTTGTATGTAATGTAATCGATTGCTGTTATTTAAATCAATATTTAATTATTGTTCACAGAGAAGTACTGTGCAATTGTGGGTTCATCGATATGCCGATACGGGAAACATTGATCCTCGCCGACCGGGACCGAAGGCTGGATTTGCATACACAGAAGCCAATGCGCGGCACCGTGATATAGTTTCTGCGCATATGGCTGAGCTTTTCCTCAGCACTCGTTCCACGGCGACTAAACATGATGTGACACTACAAACTATAAAGAAACACTTGCATGCAGCTGGCGTGAAATGTCGTAGGCCAGCTAAGAAAATTTTACTATCCGACATTCACAAACAAAACTGGGTACGCTTCGCAAAAGAATGTTTGGATTTTGATTGGTGCAATAATATAGTCATATTTAGTATTTAGCGATGAAAAATGTTTTAAGTCGGACAAGGATGGTCGCAAAATACTTTGGCGAAAGGATGGTGACCGCTATAACTCAAAAAATGTTCTTCAATGCAGGTCTAGTGGCGCACCAATTGCTATTAATAAAAATATCAGGGGGTAATGAAATTTGTTTTATGTGAGTGATGTGATTGTTAGTAATATTACAATTTAAGATACTTGCATCTTAATAATTATCTAACTTACTAACATGTTTATTCATATCACTAATAAATTAATAATTACCCACTGAGTATGAAAAATAACGCTAATTCTTGTCCGACTTAGAATAGTTTTGTCATACATAAAACTTTTTAATTTGTGATTATAATATAAATAAACCTAGTCAATAAATATTGTTGCTTTCTTATTACAAATTGTTTAATTTATACTTCCTTATTAAAATCTAGATTAATATTCTTATTTTATTTACAATAATAAAAAAATACATAATGAAAATAAAAAAATGATTTTAGTTATGAAAAAAGTCTATGCTGATGTGAGATTCGAACTTAAAACTTCCGAATCGCTAGACGAACGCTTCTACGCCTCGGCTACGAGCCTTCACAGTCTCATTATTAAATTTTAACTTCATATTCTCATCAGCATTATAGTGAAAAGAAATTGCAAGTGTGTGCGTGCACAACGGGTTATTGAGGTTTGTATCCAATAACCCGTTGTGTACGCACATTAATAAACAGGCGAAGTAATACACGCGTGAACTTTACGCACACTAACATGTATGTTTCTCTTAATACCACCGCGCCGCGCCGGGTGGAGCCACTTGCCTGCCCAGCTAATAATTTGTTTGTGTGTACCTACCTACGTAAATACATATACAGAGACATTTATAAAAAAAGCTCTGTATTAAACATCGTCTATCTATGTAGAAATTCCTAAATAAGTCATAATTAACACAAATATTTTAACCAAATACCTAAGTATATTTAAGGATGATTGAAATCAGTGCATCTTTGAATTTCTAAATCTGATGTATACTACTTTCAGGAGCATTATATCAGAAGATAAAATTACTTGTGCTGGTGTAATCCGTAATGTAATCATTATTATTAGCATTCCGTCCAATGTCGCTGTATTTACGTTAGTGACTCCTTGCTCATGACGGACTCAATTGCACTGCGGTCCAAGTTATAAGATTACGAATTTCTTGTACTAATAAATCCCAAGTTTTTTCTTGTACTCTTGTGATCTCTCACCTAATGAAATATCGTAAAGTTTCTACGACCCTTATAATATAAATAAGAAGTGTGCTACTCAGTGTCAGTCGTTTTTACAATTTCATGTCACAGTCACACAGGCGGATTTGAGAGAACTTAGACGGGGCACCAGAACTTGTTAGGTGATTAAACCTGTAGCTTACTAGAACAATATAACCTATTTACAATGAAACTAACCCTGAAATACGCAAACGTTCCTTAACTTCAAGCTTTTTTGCCGCATCAATTTACGTATGTATTACATACTATAATTTAAGTTTGTATTACAAACATAGAACGATATTTGAGTAGCACATATTCGGCCATCTTTAAAATTCAAGAGCAACTGTCAATTGTTATTTGTAACTTTCCCGCTGTCGCTTTTACTTTGGACCACAATTTCATAATACCAATTTAGACACGGGTGAAATCACAGGTTGACGTATGTATGTCTTGCTCCTATAAATAATGTATTTTTAGTTCCTTCGCACGGAGTCTTACAAACATTGTATTATGAAGCCGTTTTGTTCATGTAAATGATATTCAGTGGTAAGGAAAAGACGTTAGACAATACCAAGGGATATGGTTTAATAAGTAATGCTAATGTTTTCACGTGGTTTTATCTGTTCCATAAGAAAGAAAATGCTCGTTTTTAAGACAATTTTGTTTAGTACGTTCAGTAATTTGGGTGACTCATTCATATGTGCGTCAGACTTTTACATTAATAGCTTTAATTATGTATCTATGTGAAAATATGTATTTTCAATTTTAAAATTGATGTTTTACTCAGCTTAAATTATCTAGTCAAGCTTAAAAGTCTAAACCCTAAGATTTAACGTCGAAATACCTGACTAGTTTTACAATATTAAAATAAGACTTAAAGTACAGCTACGCTATTTGAATTGCAAAGTTATAGGTATAAAGTTTCGTAATAATTATTCAAAAGTATTGATGTGATTATTCATGAATATTTAACCTTGCATTTGTAATAAAAGATTATGCTACATGACGAAGAGATGTCTGCGTTTTTAATAAGCGATTTAAGGCAGTATCTCATCGTAAGATAACTCTTCATTAAAAACTTTTTAAAATTATTTTTATCTAGAATTTAATTAATTACAAAGTATAATGTCAACTACTTATTTTTTTTTTATTTAATCTGTCAAAATAAATGAAATTCTAGTATCTGTTTGAGATACCAAAATAACCGCTTATAGACTACTTTTTATTCAGTTGCGGAATAGTTCCCTAAAATTCCCGTTGCGAAATTGTAGTACGACTCTCGAATCATTCGAAAGTCATACTAAGTTCATATATTTTTTATGTCAAATAGTTCGCATGTTTTACTATAAAATGGTGCCCCATGAACCGTCACCCCTTATAAGCTAGCCCTTTAAAAATTAATACTAAAGAGTACATAATTTGTAAGTACAACAGAACACGACTTCCTGTAGGGTGCTTAATTAGCCTAGTACTAAAATTAGCCTTATAAAGGTTGGTGCATATTATTAAAAGAATATTTTTAATAAAAATAAAATGTAAAATGCATGACCTCTTATGAATTTTATTTTTAGTCTGTGTGATAAAAAGTTATTGATGCAAAAAGTGTTCTCAAAAGTACATAAAGTATTTTTATATATCTTTCCACGAATTCAGGATTCATTTCGAACTTTTCGTAGAATTTCAATGCATTTTTATGTGACTTATAAAAGGTCAGTAGCTTTTTATTAATATCTATGATACATGTAACATTTAAAGTACCTGTGTGTAAATTTTTCATGTCCATAATCCTGAAGCATGTTAGTATCATGTAATTCACTTTAGGAAGTTCTATATAGAACGCTACAAAAAGGGGACAGCTACTAACAAAAGCTAGTTCAAAAATATTGTCTCGACAGTGTGAACCAACCTTAACTATCATTGATACAAAATAACCTCTTATTGTGGTTAATTATTAACCGAATACTAAGTTTTAGTAACTGCAATTTTAGTACTAACAATGACGGTAATTATTTGGATGGTTACATTCTAAACTAATGTTACACAGCAGCTATGTATTTCGGGGTAACTATGTACTTCTTATGACACGTTAGGACATCTTATGTCATTTTTTCGGATCAGATACAAGGCGCTGTTGTCAAGGAGGCCCAACCAACAATAATTATTAAATAATAATTAATAATTTTTATCCCGGACTTTTGAAAAGGTCTCTTGGAAACGCGATACGAACTCGACGCGAGCGAAGCCGCGGGCGAAAGTTAGTATAAAATAAATGAAAATAACCCTAATTATTTTCTTTCTAGTGTACTTACTCTTAGTTTATTAGTTAAACTTTGTTATAGGTACAGCGTGTTTGGCATTTCACGTTCAAAACGTTACCCAGAATCTTGATAATAATTGGACAGATTAACGTAAGAAAATAATTAATATTACTTGCGTGTACGACTCGCGTGGTTACTTTAACATTACAAATGTACAGGAAATTCCTTTATTTATTACTGCTAATAGTATTCTTTGACGTTTGTTAAACAAATTAGCTTACACCCTGTGTATGCGATTGCGAGAAACAAAGAAAAGGAAAAACATTTTCTATGAGACACGCAATTTATTGTTTTAATAGGTTATGAGAACATTAAGGCTCTGTAGTAAATATTTCTTTATTTACCTTAAGATTTTCATTAATTGATAGGAATATTAGAGTTCTGTATAAAATATTGCTATATTTAAGACCAGTTTTTCATTCATTCATATGAAAAGAACGAATGTATTTGTGGATTTTGCTTGTTCCTTTCATACAAAACGACTTAACGGATTTTGACAAAACTAAGCTAAACAGCTAGCCAGGATATAAATCGCAAAATGCACACTATTGCAATAGCATTTTCATAGATAAGTTAGCTACTTGATATCTCAATAACGTCGTTGAAATATTCAATAAATAAAATTATCCTAGGCTACTGCACTTTGCTTCACATAAAAGGAATACCAATTTGTATTATGGGAAAATTATATCCTAATTTGAATTGAACGGACTCTAATTCACTATTTATAGCTTCCTCCACCGATTCTAGTCATGGTCATTGATTTTGCATACTCTCGATACGATGACCAACTTTTTTTGTTCATTATTAAAAAAATGGTTTACACGCTTAGTTGACCGATTCGTTCGGTTCTGAATTTTTACTGGTCAACCTTTTTTAAAGGGTGTACCGTTAGACTGATAGTTGGTAGTTTATCTTAGAATTATTTATTAGTTTAGTATGTATAGTCCCTCGTGTTTCGGAAGGCAGATGAAAGTTGGTCCCTGATGTCATTTGAACATTCTTGGCAGTCGTTACGGGTATGCAAAACCTAGATGTTTGACAACCAGTCTTAACACGGGGTATCGGGTATCCTGGGTAGGTAACTGAGTTGAGAAGGTCTGGTAGGTAGTCGCTCCATTTAAAACACTGGTATTTAGCTGAATTCAGCTAAGTTGGAGGTCAACCCCAACGTAGTAAAAGCCTAGACAGTTTTTGTGTTATAGAATACTTTGATTTCGAGAGAACAAGACTGGTTTTGTATATCTGTGATGACTTACTACGGCCAATAAATCGAACTAACTTATTTGCGCCTGTCTCACACAGCTTGAGAACACTAAAGTTCAGCCGTCGCTAAAACAAGCAATATAAACTAAAACTTACAACCTTTCGAAATAAACGTTTAAACATTCCGAAGGAATTCTATTAGTTAACTACAAACAATTAAACACTAAATCACTTTAGTATACAAAACAACAGACACGATTCCGTCAACCGTTAGTTTAAATAGCCTTCAAACACACAGTTACAAATCATACGTTCACTGCACTGTGGTATAAATCTCAAAGTGCTCTGGACAAAATTACAACACATAAATTATACAATTATTTCTTCAAACCTCTTGCCTCGGGAGCAGCATAAAAACGTTTTACAATAGCCCATAAATATTTTACAAGTAATTATAATGAAAAATTGCTTTAACAAAAACACTAAACGTTTCCGGATGAGGTTTTGAATATAAATTATATTGTTTTTGGGGAGGTATAAGGTTTAGAATCAATTTCCTCAACTAGCACTTTGGATTCAATTGTTTCGAACAAACTGTGGTGGCAACAGTGGAGTGCTTGTGGTGAACACATGATTCGATTTTAACCAAGTGCGGTCATTTTTGATGGGGGGCGATATGATTTTGTTAATTAGTTTAAATAAGTGGTATGTATTCTGCTGATTGCATATGCTTGCTAATTTTATAAATTGCTAAAAAGGTCTGAGATCAACAGTCAAAATACGAAAAGTGTAACTTCTATTTTCGATAGCACAGTTTTAAGGAAAATTTAATTATTTTACTAGGTAATGGCGTCAACATATGTAAGTAATTCTCATGCTGATGGCCAAAGTATGGCAAATATGAAACATCTCATGCACTTCACAGCGCATTTACAAAAGACACTCAAGCCATATCACCGGCAGCGATCGCTCCAAATACGAGCCACTACTCATCACTCAATCAATTTAATCTGTTCACCGAAATGAAGTCTCCATAACCCGGCCAAATCAAGGAGCTCCTTCATCCATCTATAATCCTGACAAGTCCTGGCCTCCTTAACCGGTGCTCCTTCTACGTATAATTGCCTCCAATTGGCTATGCACGGCCTCTGAGATAGGAGTAATTAATAGGATGGCCAGAGACAGGCGGGGTGATGCCATACAATACGGGACAGTTAGCCCAAGATGCTGCAATTTCGGTTCAGACTTCAATCTTAATCCGGCAGTGATGTCGATTTGCTATTAAGGGATAGTGCCAAGAATAGATTTTTTAAAGTAAGGCTCAACTAGCTATCTCGCGATTTCACCCTCGTCCAAGGGGAACTACATCTCAGAGCCGGAGCCAACTAACGCACAAAAATTGATAAAAAGCGTAAAAATAATTCACTAAATATTTAAAAACAAAATAATAAATACCTTATGTTGTTACCATCGCCAAACTTTAAAACGTTTTGTGTCTCTATACGTAATATTACAGCAAAATACAATACAATTCGAAAAGTTAATTAAAAGTTAAATTAAGAACTAAATTGAGATTTAATCTTAATGATAAGTTTGCGCTTGATTCCGAATGTTCACATCCGTAATTTAATTTGAAAAAAAACATTTCAATTCAAGGTAAAAAACGCTAGGTCTTCTACGAAAACTATTAATGCTAACATGTTTTACGATACAAAGGTAAGACTTGCGTAAACTTATGGTTTCCTGTGTCATAAAACCATGAAAATTGACGAGAGAAAAGCCGGTATTTGACTGTTGTAACCGAAGCAAACAAGTGACAGACAGACAATTGACAATTTTACATTGAAATCCCTCACTTTGATTAGATTTTTCCTTATGTAGAAGACACTTCGTTTTGTTGAGAGCTCTACTCAGAACAATTTATAGCGTAGCTTCTACAACTGACGTCACATAAGGCCTGTGCCCCCCACCGTGGCTAAAGCGAAGTGAATCGATTGTGCTAAGTTTTATCCCCGACTCTAATCAATGTGCGCACTGTGCAATCGGGAGGTTGTTTTTTTTTTTTTGAAAAGTTATAAAGAAACGTTATTTTGTAGTTTACGTAGATGGCTGTACCTTGGAAAAGTGTCTGGGTATGTGCGTAGTATCTTCGGTTTCATGAACTACTGACTTAAATGGAGGTTTACGTTAATTCGTAAAGCACACAATACGACCTATATATGAATTATTAATAGGTGATTGACTAACTAGCTGTTAAATTGCAAGATAAATAAATGTAAAATTATTGTCCTGTCAAGAATATAAAAATAAAAGCTTTTGCCAAGAAACAGTATTATTTTTACTGTTAGAATTTTAGCTCGAGATATGTCTAATTGTCATACTAAGGATAGTTTGTAATTGTAGCACGAGTATGAATATTTTTTAACTCACTTGATTGGTCAGCTAGAGAACTTAACACGGCGACGTCAGGAAACCAACTGTGGTTAAAATCGTTCCTTTTTCAGCCAAAAAATATTTTTGGTTAAAAAAGTGATAAAATGCTATCTAAGCTTGCCAAATAATTATCTACAGTGAACACTACATCCTGCAGACAACCATTTTGCTAAAAGATTGATGATACCAAAATTTAATTATTTTTTTGGCCTAGTTTTATTAGGCTTATCAAATCACGCGCAAAAACTACAATCAAACCACATCCTAAAAATGGTTTTGTAATATATTTTCCATTAACACAAGTAGTTTTTAAGTACCGGTGGCAAATATTAGCTTTTTTGGCACATATAAAGTTTTACTCAGAAAAAATTAAATACACAATTTTATAATTATTTCTTAGTATACGTATGTATAATGAATATAATGTAAAGTTCCTTTTCCTAGGAAAATATAAAATGTGCAGGTAAAAGCTTCTCTGTTGTATACAATGTTCCATGTATAGTGCATCCTATTTACTTTAATAATTTCTGTTCACTACAGCAAAGATGGTTAAATATTAAGCTCTTTTATACTTTTTAATATACAATAGAAAATAAATCACCAAACGCACAGTGTTACAAATTAAAACTCACTCCGACAAAATTATTTTTTTACAAAACTTACGTCACTTTGACTACGGTTCTAAATCTCGCAAGTTAACGAGTTTAAGAAGAAAAAGGAAAAGGTTTTTAGTCCTTCACACAAGTCCACGTCTCTCATAATGACAAGAAATGACTCCTCACGTCTTTCCCCTACTTGAGTTAATTAAAAAGGCTCACCAAGTCCCAGTTCTGAAGAAATTATTTCACAGAAACTGTACAAACACTAATTTAGTTTGATTGCAAAATTATTCTTGAATTTAGTTGTTATTTGACATGGTTAAAGTTTGAGTTTATGCGTATGCTAAGTTTGTTTTAAGTTGAGTTTGTCACAACTTAATGATTACTTTGAATGTTTTGCTGTTAACTTTGTCAATTAAACACATTCTGTCTACTTTATGTGGTAATTAGTGTTTAAGAAAACGTGTCTAAGTTTCACCAACAAATGATTGATGTGCACAAAGTTGGGGCTAATTTTAGTCTTGTCTTGAAATTGTTTAGCACTTCTTCAGGTCTATCAACCTTATCTTTGCTTTTATCCAAATAGTCTTTCATCTCATCTGTCAATATTATTTCAAATTTTCAATAGCCAATCAAATAAAAAACTGTGATTATTGTTTAATCGATTTGGGACAATAAACCATTTGATCCCCGAACTTTTTACATACCGTTATTGAGGCTAAATAATAACACGAAACAATCATAAATCATTAATCAATGACCAATACAACAAAAGCAAAGTCCACTGACCCCAACAGCTGTTCCACTTTTTCTATCCGTTTTCCGGAAAAATATCTAACGTAATCCCTTTTCGTAATTAATTCTGTGCCCTCGCCCCAAAAATAAATACACCACGTGACCAAGATAGTCTGACAACGCGTCGCTATCGAATTCAGTCACGTATATCGTAAAACTTCGTCTGACAAACGCCTCAGCTTCACTAATTAAGCCTGTAATTGCACCATTACGCTTTTATGCTCAAATTTTATGACTGACCAAGTCGCGGCTTTACTGAACTGGCATCGAATTGTAAGGATGTATAAGCGCTTACTTGTGGGAAATGAATAGCTGCCTTAAACGCAGCTTTTACTAGGCTCTCTAGCTATTCCAATGACTTATACGGAATGTTTACGATTGTGACGTGTTTATTCGCAGCTGCATAAGTTAAAGCTTTCCTCTTAATATGTTAGGTAATAACTGCGTATTCAATTTTGAAATTAACTTCATGAAGACATCTGTTTCCTTACCAACAAATAAGGACTTAGTGCTCAAACGTTTGTGCTCGAATTTCTTCACTCCTTAAAATTTTCTCTCAGCGAATACCTTAAACTTACGACCATTTTCTTGTCGCCATTATTATTAAGAGAACTATTATAATGTCAGTTTATTACAGTCTTTCATTAAATTCCTAGCGTTAACAGCCAGGGAAGGGGTAAAATTGCAAAAAACGACGTCCACAACCGGTCCCGCTTCTATTTTAGCATTTTTATTACAAAAATTAATGATTCTCAATTAATACCTCGTAATTTATTTTACGATCGTTTTATGTTTTGATACATAAAAAAACTATAACGAATGAATAAATCTGTGGTTAGCGGTGAAAAAAAAATATGTTATGGCCATGTAACATCGCTATTCGGCCCACTGTGCGGTCAGACACGCATTTCGGTTGTCTTGTACATACATTTGTAGCTACGGTGTCACGTTACATGGGTTTTAAAAAATTGATGGCGTGTAATAAATGTTTTTTGGCTGCACCGATCTCGTCTCGCGATCACCAACCAATAAAGTATTGCAATCTCTTTTTGTTGCACGCGAGTAAGAGAGACAAGCGTGGTGGTTTCTTACAATTTTAATGGCCATGTCGAACTGTATTATAACATGTTCAATAAAGGAGTTGTAAAATACAGTTGTTGAAACAATGTGTGGTTAGTACAAATGTCAGAAGTATTAGAAGCCTGTCTGATGAAGTTAAGATACGTGGGAATGGATCGATAAGGTTTTTTTAACTAGTTTAGATTGAAGCAATTAACTATGAAGACTGGGAGTCTTTGCATGTTTTTGTATCTTATGTTTTAGAAAATCGCATTCACATATATTTGTAGATCGGATACCTTCAACCCTGATCGGTGGGAACAACCGAAAGTTCGAGAGGTATGGAGACCAAATGGGGAGGCCTTTGTCCAGCAGTGGGACAGTGCAAGTTCATCATCAATTTTATTTGGGGTCGATGTAGTATGTTTTCATTAAGTGTAGGTTAAAAAAACTTTTATATCAATGTTATTTTGTAACACAACAGGCCATTCTGTCAACGTAGAACATCTCAAATGTTCAGAAACTGAACGGTATGACAATT
This sequence comes from Helicoverpa zea x Helicoverpa armigera, assembly GCA_033682625.1. Lineage (NCBI taxonomy): Eukaryota > Metazoa > Arthropoda > Insecta > Lepidoptera > Noctuidae > Helicoverpa > Helicoverpa zea x Helicoverpa armigera. The sequence goes on from JAWIIS010000017.1 coordinate 4,377,087, forward strand.
TACACGAACATTAAAACTACCATGTAGTTGTCACAGCCCATTATTCGGCATTAGCTGTTAACTAGATTATTTATAGCTTATGTTGCTCATAATTTTAACTGGAGCCTGTTAAACAAAATATATCCGACTATAATAATGCAGTTAAATAGAACTCTTGGCTTTATTTATGCGCTTCGTGTCCTATTTGGGTGAAGTTATATCTACCTACTTAGTTTAAATGGTTGTAGGCAAATTTGTGTTGATAGGGCTAATGCCAGAATGGTAACGTTAAAAAAATGTGCTATGTTTTTTTACATGGTATATATTTTATTCTAATGGCCGTATTTATTAGGAAGAACTGTGTCCAAAAAAAGTTTTTGGCTTTTAAATTAAGGTGAAAATATTGTATTAAAAATAACGGCAGAACATCCATAGTAACAGTACGCGTGTACTTCACTAATCCGATTATGCCATACACAGTGGCCATTTCAACAAAATTTTATGGACAAAATAAAATTGTCTCTTGAATTTTTAATAAAATCACAATGGCATATGAGTGGCAACGTGTACTGGTTTTAAACACCGTGCAATGAGATGCCATGGTTTTTATAGTGGGTGAAAAATTTTTGCCTTACGCGCTCAGTATGTTAAGGAGGTCATTGACCCATTGTTTCGGAGATTTGGCCTGCTTTTTCGAGATAAAAGGTGGGTATTTAGATACAAGATAAGTATAAGGATATTTTATGCGTAGATTGCAGATAAAGATGTTGAAAACTTGCATATGAATTCCTTTTCTAAGATTTTGTTGTAAGATCTCGCGATATGTGCAACTTATTTAAATATTTTGGCTGCAGAACAAGAGGTGTTGTTACTAACTTTCGAGGCTTTTCGAGGATTTTCGAGGCAACTTTCAACAGTACACAATTCCTAAAATTAGTTCGACCGCCGAGTTCGTTTTTGATGTTCCAATTTTAGGTGTTCAATTTCGAGCTGCCTACTCAAAACTTTCCTCGGTACTGCCAATAAGCCGCAACCAAATTGTTCCGCAAAAACAGGCTACATTTTCTTTTTCAAATATGTCAAACTGTGTTTTGGGAAAGCTAAACATGGACTTGGAAACCAGGTTACAGGTCAAAAATAACTGCACGTCAACACACGTCCAGAAATAATATTAGGGTAGAAACAAATGCACAAAACAAAAGTATGGTTAAATGGATCAGTGTGTTGATGTCATTAGAGGCTAATGTGATTACAGTAAATTGTATTACGACATACGAGGAAGTCGGAATAACAGGATATGAGATATTATGATGTGTTATGTGGGCACTGACTTGACAGACTTACAAACATGGCGATTGGTTATACGATATAATAAAAACGAATGGGAAGCGTATCGAATCAGATAGATTTACTCCATTTGATATTTTTTTTATTTTATGAAGATACTCACGTTATGGATTTTGTAATAAAACACTGAAACGAAAACGAAACAACATTGTTTTAATGTTCACTAAAACATTGGTATATTAAACCATTAAAGAACTTAAGAAGAAATATAAAACAAAATCCAAATCATATATCTCTTAAAACATTCGAAATATACAAGTAAGACAAGCATTAATGGATTTAACGACACACCGATTCCGATAACGTTATTAAATAAGACTCCCGGTATAAATAACCCTATCTCGCGGTCGTAAAACTGCCGAATTTGGCCGTAACCTCGCGTGTTCGGACCTTTTTAAAGCTGAAATAACTTGAGATTCATTCCACACCAACATCTTAAAAAAGACACCAAAAAACATCCAGCATTTACTTTCGCAATGTTTTCCCCTCAAAATAAGGTTGTAACGTTTCTTTTAAACGCAACTGCAATTTAAAGGTTTCAAAGCCATATTTATTCGCATCAGCGATGCTAAAGACGTGTATGAAAGCATAAATCTACCGATCTCATGATACTAAACAGGACCAACTGGATATCTAGTTCCCAACTCGGATGCCTCACAAATCACAATAAGCGCTCTTCATTATCCGCATTTCAGTCTGGCGGGGCCCGTATCTATCGGAATGCGCCCACAAAGGAGTATCCATACCGACTTACTAAGTCGCTACACTTTGTCCAACCGGCTTCGGTTCAAACCAGTCCGCCTCGGGCCGGTCGCACACCTCCAAACGCAAAACGGCCTAAACACCAGTTGACTGACACTTAAATGCCACTTAGGAGTTCTCTCAAAATTTTATTGGTAATAAGTAGCCTGCCCAAAGTTTTTTCTACGCGACCTGTAGGCTCGACACAATGTCTGTTGACCTCAATCATTCATAGAAACAAAAGGTCGTTGGAAACCTCAAAGGTTTCGTTTCAATGCTTCGTATTTCATTATCTCCTCAGACTAGTTAGTGTAACTATGAAACTATGAAAAGTTTCTTAACAGCCCAGTGTGCTCGGACGCGGTTCATTAAAGAGAATACAGTTGATAATCGCTCGTCGCCCAGTGGCACTTATGCTCGAGTGGCGCGGACAAAATTCCAAGTAAAGCGACGGGATATTTTAACTCTCGTATACGCTATACAGTAATTACAGATGTGCCATCGAGGTAAATAGCCTGAGTTGCCTCTCACTCGCTCCTAACATCGCCTCATTCCTGTCATTTGCTCTTTGAAGAACACTTTATTCCAGTAAATATTGAGGGGCTCGCCGGCTACATTTGTGGTAGATCCTTTTATGAGATTACACCAACCAATGACCATTATGTTCGATGCTAATAGCTTATACCTAGCAATTTCTGTAATAATACGGCTTCGGAGAAGATTTCGATTGCTTTACATCTTACGAACTGGGGTTACATAATTTAATGTCTTTATCATACAATCTAGTTTTATCCGTTAATAAATTACGATTAACATATCTAGAAATCATGAATTATTTGTTTAACAAAATGTTATGAGTTGACAACATATTAAACTTATTTGTCAGGCAAGTCGTTATGTTTACTTAATTAGGCAGTTAATGTCACATCTATATTCCGTATTTCCGCTTAAAATTGTTGCCATTTCAGCTTTAAATATTGTAGCAATTTAAACAAAGCGTTATTTAGGTCAAAATATAATAAATGTGGCAAGTAAGATTAGTCTTTAGTGAGAGTCTCATTGGTGTCAGCCTGTGATGTATGCCGAAGATATGAGATGGCTCAACAAAGAAGTCCCGCGCCTCACGTATATTCCATTTTTCTGAAATATAAACCTCCTGAAAAGGCGCCCGTAGGAAAATAGTAATTACAAGTTCTCCTTTCTCGCGGCGTGCCATTGTGTCTCGGCCACAATGCAGAGGAATCTTTTTGTCCGCGCTATCGGCTGTTTGCACCCACAGTGCGCCCGGTAGCACGGAGACATATATTTAGACGTTTCCAGACCCACTTGTCGTTTATTGACTTGATTTTTGGGTAAAAATATTGCTGGTAGAATGAAAACGCTCTCTGCTTTGCAAAAATATCGTGTCTGTAAGTTTAAACAGAGTTTTTCTAAAATCAATTCAATCTCCCGTTCATTAAAATCGCACCTTGAGTCCAATTATTTCTATAGATCTTTTGTTATATAATCAGGTGTCCCAGACCATTGCAAGTCCGCCTTTGTTACTTTATCGGGCGCCTGCATTTTCTTCTCAAAGTGACATTATTCAAATATAATTAAAACTCGGCGTACATTAACGGCTAACGTTTGGGTATACCGTTTATTTTATCTACTAAGCTGAAAATTCTTAAGAAACTTTGTTGAGCGAACTCGAACAATTCAGAACAAGCAGTTTTATTAACGCAAGTTGTTCACTTGTTTAATCATTCACCGTGTAACGTGTAGAAGTTTCCAAATAAATTTCGTACGGAGTAGCCAAAGTAATTTAGTTAGAGTGCCTTAGGTAAACCTGTGTACCGTGAGGCAACTTCGACCCCCAAATTACCAACACCACAGACGCGAAATTATTTTGTCTACACATAGCTAATGGTTCGGACCACTGTGCAATTGAATTATAGAAACCTGAGTCAATAATGATATCAGAGATATTCGAGCCAAATTAGAGAGCATGTAATTTGTACAAATTAGTAGGTATATACTGCTGCGGTGTACAATTAATAACTTCAATACATAATAACTTAATAATTGACTTTAATGTTATGCTCAATGATGATAGATAGATAGATAATAATAATAGTTTTTTTGGTATTATTCATACTTCCTTATGTTTTATTTTCATCACGTATTCAACAGTTTTTATAGGAACTAGGTATAATTTTGTGAAAATGTTGTTGTGTATTTCCCAGGTCTATAAAAATGGTACAAAAATACCTCCTATATACCAAGCCCAATACATCTATAGACACAAAATGATCTCATCCTTCTCGGACAGCAATTTTGTCCACCCTAGCGCAATGTGTCCCACTGTGTTGAATCGATAAAGGAACAAAGAGCCCATTGTCGATATATCGAATATATCGAAGTGTGGGGCTTGTATATCGATAGCTTAGTTCGCACTAATGCCTGCATCGGCTTAGTACTGATATTTGTCCAGTAAAGTGGCTCGATTTATTCTGATATTAGATTGGAGACTAATTAAATTGAGTCGTTTTTAAAGCTGGTGTCGTTGTAGGCAAACCTCGAAAAACTGTGTTTCAAAATTCTTATCCTTTATTTTATTTATGGTGTTTATATGGAATTTATTTATGCTGATAACTCAGTGCTGTTGTAAACCACAATTAAAGTTTACTTTTCGGGATGGAAAATGGACGAAACATTTTTTTTGCATATTATTCAAGTGCACTGCGTATTTGTATTTAGTAAATTGATAATACCTATATCTCGTTACCTATTACATAACACATCAATAGTAAGCAAAGTAATTATGAATATTTTAATAATGTAGTGTCTAGTATTCTGAAACAGAACAGATTTTAATGTAGCTATTTAAAGCATGAAACTCAACCCTACATTTTCCACATTAATAGCTCCGCTTAACCCAATTTCGTCAGCGCAAAAAAATTAAGCAATTCCAGGATCCAAGCAAGTTTATTGGGTTCTCATTGGACTAAACGTTGATAAGCAAATCGCCTTCTTACACCTGAGTACCCTGATCTTCGATCATGCTGCTAAAACATCAATTTTGTTCAAGAGGATCGCTCCAGTAAATTCGTTTTAACACCCCCTAGGAGTAATTTACATCTTCTTATCTGTAATAGCTCAGGAGGGGTTTTTTAGGGTACCGTGTAAGAAGGACCCCTAGTTCCTCTCTGGGTGCTCTGGGCTTATTTCCTGCTTAAAACTTTATGATTTTTTATTGAGGTTTAAAGAGGGGGCCCTGCGGCGAGTCGTCATAATTCATGGGGTAGTAAATTCTAAATGGAAAAAGTGGTATTTTAAGCCGAAAATACCTTGAATAAATATGACTGAGTTTTAAAAATTCAGTTATCGCTGCATACATTTTATAAGTGTCTTTATTTTAAGTTCAAAAATTTCTTGGTATAAAACTTAAACAATACATAATGTTGTAACAATATTTACTGCTAAACTGTTCAAGTATTCCACACGTTAAAATATTAACATACAATACATAAAGAACATTCCTGTATTCAAATCTTACACACGCCACATACGTCTACATACTTCACCATCAAACTGTATTACCTACTTATTACCCGTACTATTAAAAAATATGTACAGAACCATAGATCAAGCAGTGGTGTACATACTTAATTTTTTACACAGCCATTGGAAGCACTTTGATAGCGCTATGATAGATATAGCGAGGGTGGTGGTGACACCTGGCGAACCATTGTGCATAGATAGACGACTTCTGTGTTTAATGATGCTATATTTTATCGCAGCGACGTCGTAGCTTGCAGTGGTTGAAAAACTTAAACTGTTTTACTTAGCGTGATTTATGTCGCATTTTCTGAGCTTATTGATTTTTTATTCCCTTTTTCTTTTTCACTTTATTTAGATGAACTTTTTACCCGTAACAGTCAATGAACCCTCTACCGGTTGTCATTTAACATCTTTGGCAGTCGTTACGGGTAGTCACTATCCAGTAAGTCTGACACCAGTCTTACCAAGGGGTATTGGGTTGCTCGGGTAACTGGGTTGAGGAGGTCAGATAGGCAGTCGCTCCTTGTAAAGCACTGGTACTCAGCTGCATTCAGTTAGACTGGAAGTCGACCCCAAGATAGTTGGGAGAAGGCTCGGCAGATTATGGACTTTTTTTTTCACATAACAGTCAATGACCCCTCTATATGTAAGATATAGATAGATAAGATAAAAGATAACACATCTAGGGTTAAAGTAATGTTATCGCGTGGCAATGTTGACCACGAGTGGTGACCACGTGTAGGCAGATAACTAGATAAGTCACGTTACGATGCACCGGAGTGCATAGATGATAGATACCGTGTACCCTCTGTCTGTATATTTATCAATAACTGAGGTTCACACCTACGAATATTTTTAATGACAAAGAGAGATTTTTCTTATACATATTATTATGTTGATATTATTTTTCAATATAATAATATTCCTGTACCCAGCAGAGGGACGATAAAAAGGCTGTAGTTTTTAATGGTTTATCAAAAAATGTTTGATTTTTTTTCAACTTGATTCAAAAAGCAGCACTGTGCAATTTAACTTAAGACAGCAAGGAGACGTAACATTTCAACCAATAGATACTGAATCTGTATCTGTTGGTTAAAGGGATATGTCTCGTATAATATCTATAAATAACTATACTCGTATTTTCAACACGTAGGTATACATCTAAGGTCAGGCATGCAGATGAACATATTTTAAATTCCCAACCACGAACGTTCGTGTGCTCGCGTACCTATCTAAAAATTTGCATGCACTCATCACAAATGCGATTTTCTGATGTTTTAATGATAGCTTTTATAGTTTTATTGTTTAACTATTGTCTGGTGAATGAGATGCGGAGATGGGTTTGGCTTTGTTTTGTCAATTTCTTTTGTTTTTGCTAGCTTTTCGACCTCCCAAGGTGGTTTATGAGTTTTTAAAGGGTTGAAAAAATATTTTAATTCGAAGAAAAAAATATAGGCAGGTAATCAAGCCAAATTATTTAGTTACTAATCTATAGTTCTGTACCTACTAATATAATGAAGAGGACACCTTTTTTTGTTTGTTTGTACCCTGAAGGCTCCGAAACTACTGGACCAATTTGAAAAAATCTTTCACTGTTGGAAAGCTACACTCATCCAGAGTAACATAGGCTAGTAATATTTTACAGTAGTTACTAAATATTTTAGTACAAGTAAAACTACTGAAATGTTTACATTAATGAACAGGTCAGCTGGTATAAAGTTGCCCATGATAAAATTAATATTCAAATTAAGGTTAACCTTTAACTAATAGATTCAAGATATAGTTTACAAAAAGTCTTCAGTAATTAAATTACAATAAATTAAATATTCATGAAAGTTGAGCCTACTTTTTTAGCATCCAATAATTTCAGGGTTCCGAGTTGAAACCTTGTCGTAGCAACATCAAGTTTTATTATCACATCATCATCTCAGCCATAGGACGTCCACAGCTGAACATAGGCCTCCCCCTTTGATCTCCACAGATACCTGTTGGAAGCGACCTGCATCCAGCGTCTTCCGGCGACCTTTATAAGGTCGTCGAGTCCATTATCACATAGGTAGTGTTAAATTATTGTTATTCTTTAAGGCATACTTAATATGTCACATTGCATGTGCTACAACCATTTGTCACACCAAATCGTAACTTCCAATAGCCTGTCCTTCGAAAAGGACAAAGAAATTCTTACCTACAAACAATATGTGAATTTTAGCACAAAAACAAAAATGTTTACAACAAAACCGAGCCAGCTACTTCTATGCAAGTCAGGTAACATGCAGGTACCCTAATCCGGTTGTTAGAGTGGGCTTACTGATCTTAAAAGCAGATAAGACTGACCGTTACGAGCCGAACCCACGTACCCACGTACTTTATAAAGACTTCGCTTTAATTACTGTCCCTAGGCGCTGTTGTCCGTTTTATAGATATTTTATTTATTGTATCGGTTTTATTTTGTGGTATTATATTGATCTGTAATTTTTAATTGGGTTACTAGACCCAATTTTTGCTTAGAAATTTGATACAACTGAATATTAGCACTACTACTTACTCTCTACTAAAATCAACGTTTCAACCAGACCACGTTACATACCTGAAACAAAAACAAAACAAATAAGCATCTATACCAAAACAATTATAAACTAGGAACATTCATTTCACCCCGGAAAACAAAACATTGTTATAATCCCCGAAATCCTCTCAAAAGCGTAGAGGAGTAACCCTTACAAAAAGACAATGCACAGTGGACCGAAATCGAAACGTTACTAGACAAAACGAAACACAAAAGTCCCCAGAGAGCGGCGACAGAAAAGTCCATTTTGACATGTATTAATGGTGGCTACACAGACGACATGAAGAGATAAATAGCTCTCAGCCATTAATGAGATAAAAAAACGTGACTAACATCATTTTCCGTTATTCTCTTGGCATTTAGTTCGGGGGATAATGAAGTATTTAGCTCGTGTTTCGTATTGATTGTGGCTTGATTTAGACCACTGTGTTTGTAAGTTTTGTTGGTAGTTTTTTAGTTTGTCGCAATTTGGGTTATATTGTTGTCAAAACTCAAATCACGGTTACCTAGATGAACACCAAGTAATATTTAATAATTACGGCAGTTTTTTTTTCTGTAATCACGAAACAAATCAATTCTCTTCTGACTGCTAACAGTTCATCTCAAAACCAAAACATTTGCCGAAAAGAAAAGTTAAAGCGGACTCCGTACAAAAAAGTTTCTAATTTTAATTACAAATCCAAATAGCTTCAAGTTACGAAACAGACACTTAAAACTTGAAAGGGAAAGTAATCTACTTTAGTCTTAAACATTTTTTTAATGTCACTAGGTCGTGGAAACCCTCGATTTCGCAACAACGAACATCTATTGAGGCGAAATGGAATGGCAACACGATTTCTGCTATTAGACGCTTTGGTAAAGTTTCTTCAGTTTTTGTCCACGATAGCCGCGATTCTGACCATTGGGGATTAGTTTTTATAAGCTTTTTACATCATCTGTAGCTAATCTGAATGTTTTATCAACAGTTAGATAGTTTTTAGAGATTTTGTTACAATAGAACTGTCTACTAGTTGTTTTTTTTTTTAAAAGTGTAAATCTTTTTTTGATTTGGTCGGTTAAGTCCGCAATGAATAATTGCATAAAATAGAAACAATTGCACAAAATTAAACTTTTTAACTCCGCGTAAAATTCCCACAGCCAATTTGACCATCATTACGCCCGTTTACCCACGCATACTTCCAAAAATGTGACAGCAGAATTATCCCCAAATAACGAATAAAAAAAATTGTGTGGCTGTGAAAACATGGTCGCCCAATGTTTGGGTTGCACTTAAGCGGGGACAAAAAACCCTTGCATCCGGCGATCCTGCACACTGGCGAAAAAGCGGCCAAAAGACCAAACCAAATTTGGAGGCAAACATGTAAACAAATTGGACCACTGGCCACGGTTCCCCTTATAAAAAGTGCAAACAAGTTATTGGGAGTACACTGTTTTTAACATAATGTTTGTTCCGTGTAATCGAATATGGCTGATTAAAGTAGAAAATAAAACATATAATTTTTCCCTTAATTAATTATAAATAACGTAAGCTTAATATTTAATTCGAATTAAATTATAACAATTGTTTAAATTATTATTAAAACCATATTTTTATAAGCCAATATTAATTTCAAAATGAGAATATATGCATCAACTGATATTTTAAAAACAGAATCATATGAGCCATTAGCGCAGTCTATGTCCGAGCCCAACTTTTTTAATCTGTTTTCGTTGCCCTACCATATAATTTGGTTGTAACAGGTGTCGGCCATTTTGTGAAAAAAACGCCTCGCTTCGTTTTTATTGAAATTAAAACAGAATTAGAGAAAATCGTTGGTCAACCGCAAATGTTTTGAAATAGCTCAGTACGAGATTATTGGGTACATTATGTTATAGATACTGATTGCTTCATTCAGTATTGTTGGTAATAATATCAATAGTTTCATTGATACGTTCTCATTGTGCGCGAAATTTGATGAGATATAAAATTAGGTTTTAGAGGTTAGAAGTGCTTTGAACTTCGCGAAGACACGTTGTTTTGTGTGATGACTAGATTTTATAAGATTTTGCTTGAATTGAAATGGATCATGTTGCCAATTTATTTTAGGATAAAAATGACGTTCATGGCAAGATAGCTATTTTTTATTATCTCTATACTATAGATATTTTTTATTATCTCCATGGTGATGCATCCTATACTTTTTCACACATTCTAAATTTAACATAAAACAATAAATAATTTACAATCACCATAACAATCTTGAATACAATTCAGAACACTACAAAGTAGATCTGAAAAGAAGATGGACAATGAATGAAAGTCTAGAACTTTACACCAAAAAGTATTCATTAAAAAGTTTTGGCGAAGTTCCATTACGACCATTCATTAAGGTCCAGACTAGAGTTGCGATCCTCTTAGCCTTGGGAAATGTTGCTTATAAGGAGTTCAGTTTATGTCTATTTTGTTACTGAAAATTGTTTTCTGTTCGCACTTTTTTGTACCTAGTTAAAAAGAATGGAGAGAAAGATTGTTAGGTATCGGTGGATAAAAATGTATTTTTGGACTGATATTGACTTTATACGTTATGTTTTTACCCAGTACTTAATAGCTGTTTGTTTGGCTAATTCAACGTGGTAAAACCAGATTACAGTACAATTTGCGCATCCGGCCGTGCTCTCGCTGTGGCGGCATATTGGGCTGACATCAGTGGCGAAGGGTGGTTTAATGAAATAGGGAAGCCGCAGCAAAAAAAACTGGGGGGGGGGAGTACTCAGGGATGGGGGGAGAGGTAATGGAGGTAATTTCTCAGTCCACCTTTTAGCACTGACTGACAGACTGATAGTTTGAACATGTTTTCTCGAGGAATTCGGCAGATTATTATTAATATCTATAAAACTTTATTATCTTTATAAAAAATAAGTTCCTTCCTTAAGTAAATAATCTGTCGGAAAACGTCTAAACTCTAATGCGGTAAATGCTATCCTAGTTAAGTTTGAAAAGTAGGTACACTAAAAAGAAACCTGATGCAAACTGTCTACGTATCAAAATAATTCATTTCAACGTAGGTCTCTCTATTTTCACAACACACACTGACTTATACTGAGTACCAGGTCACAGTGCGATCGCGGTGATTAGTAGGGAGTATGATACTGCCAACTACTGAAACAAAATTATATACTTGATGAACACAAATAATATTAAAGTCCCAAGTAGGGTCATTAAATCGCGGAGAATCTTAACACCGCGATTCAGGATTTGCATAAAAATGCACAACGCCATCTATGCTGACATAATGTAACTAAAACACTTAAACTAACATAAAAATTGTACACACACGAACTATGTTATTTCTAAATGATACACACACTAATAAATTCAATTAAGTAATACAAAGAACAAATTGTTAATGGTATTATCTAAAACAAAATAAGAACAATGAGAGTGAATTTGTCTGATTTGTTTGTTTACATATTTGAGAGCTCTAAGCGCCGTCACTCGCGCGTAGACAGATATAGCTACTCTACTCTTGACGCGTTCTTTCTCGTTCACTCGCGAGTTTTGATATAGTGGAAGCCGCTCCGTGAGCCGGCTTACCGCTCGCCCTTATTTTGCGAACATCGCGCGGCGCGGCGTGGATGACGTCACACAAGCGTAGTTTTGTATGGAGGAAGAAGCCGCGGCTTGTTTAGTAGGAGCAAAATGTTTCAAGTAATTTATAGACAATTTTTTTACGGTGGTAGGCGTTTTGTTATACCTACATATTTAAGTTGTGTGGTTTAAATGATTTTATTAATTATACCTATACCTATATTATAACTTATACCTATGCTTCTTTCTTGAAATTCGAAAGGGAAGCCGATGGGAATCGGCTTATAAGGACGCCTCGCCACTGGCTGACATAGTGTAGTCTCAATATATGACATGTCATCGACACGAAAGAAGAAGAAGTACAATTTGCATCACATAACTTTGCTATTCTAAAGTTAGACATTTTACTCTTCACGCATGTGCAGCTAACAGTGTTTTGAATATATATTTTTTATTATTGTAAAGTCGATATTAGCCAACTTGGAACAAGCAAATCTTCTTGAAAATACCTGTATGAACAAATGTGTAACTGGTTCAAAATTCTAGTTCTTTGGTTACTGTAACGCATAAGTAAGACGTAATTCGTTTTTGTACAATTTTTACTTAACTTAATCCAAATCAATATAAGAAAGTAAGTACCTACTAACTTAAGCACCTTTTTGCGATTAAGTAGGAAACTTAAGATAATGTAATAATAACGTTACCTTCGTTCCTACCTTTAATCTTACTTAGGACAATTTCCAAGAGAGATAAATAGCTGATTTATTTATATACTTTGTAATACAAACTAAGCTTGGAAAATAAGATATAAAAAAAAATCCGATTTAGTAAGAAAAAATATAAAAATAGGTAGTTGAACTACCTAAATCATCATCCTCCGAGCCTTTTTCCCAACTATATTGGGGTCGGCTTCCAGTCTAACCGGATGTAGCTGAGTACCAGTGCTTTACAAGAAGCGACTGCCTATCTGACCTCTTGAACGCACCCGGGCGATGCCCCTCGGTTAGACTGGCGTCAGACTTACTGGCTTCTGACTACCCGTAACGATTGCCAAGGATGTTCAATGACAGCCGGGACCTACAGTTTAACGTGCCATCCGAAACACAGTCAATGGTGTCTAAGATATACTTAGAAAGTACATACAAATTTAGAAAAGTTGCATTAGTACTTGCCTGGAATTTTGCCTTGAACTGGAATCGAACCCGTGTCCTCATACTCGAGAGGTTGGTTCTTTGCCCATTAGGCCATCACGACTTCTAATAAAAATAAGTAGTTGAACTACCTAAATCTACGTCAAATATACGAAAATTTTACCCAAACCTTACCTTTTCCGCCTCATTTTGATAAAGTAACAAATTTCCAAAAATAGCCCCGGACACAATAACCTTAAACTACCTCGTCATATATCCATTTAACATATTTATTATGCAGTAACGTACAACCCGAAGGAAATATCTCTAAAAATGAACGCCGAAGGTTTTTACTTATTCATAATGGTTTATTGTAGTAATCAGGTCGGCTGTAAACGTGTATATTATTTTTGTTTACACCTGTTCAAGTTTTTTGTGCTGAAAGTAGCATTATGAGGCTTATTTTTTATAACAGATGTTAGAGTAATGTATGAATAACTAGCTTCCTTCCACGTCCCGAGGGAACTACTTAATACACCGAGATGATACCCTACGTCTTCCCTAATAAATGGGCTATCTAGCACTGAAAGAGTTTTTCAAATCGTACCAGTAGTTCGTGAGATCAACGCTTTCAAAAAAAAAAAAAAAATCTTCAGCATACTTAGTTGTGGTAGCCACTGTTGATTCATAGATATGTACATACCACTATTGGCTTTGTCTCAAAGCGTATATCGAATAGAAATAGGTTTTACGTAGATTAAGCACGTTATGAGCTAAAAAAAAAACAATTTAATAGGCTAGCTTATTCACAGTTATCAAAATGATTCATAGTACAAATCTTACAACAAATAAGGTCACTTGTTTTCATAATTCTTAGCAAGAATTATTAGCATAGAAAATGTCAATTTCACGATAAACCACAAATTGTAGATTAACACGCAAAAAAACTGAACAAAAAATATTACGATTTCATAATTCTTAAAGTATAAAAACCGATTTCCGCCGACCTAATAAATTAATGTCGACATTTAAATCGAAATCATATCTTTTTAAGTTATTTATGATACTAGATTTTATAGAATAGATTTCTATAATACAAATTCCTAAGTATAAATGGATGACATCTTCTGAGCAATGATTGCTCGCGGTTTTAGTCAACTATCCTCAACGCACTCTGTGATATAATTTTTTCAAGAATTGTAGATCAAAAGCAGTTTTTTATTTCCAAAAGCTTTCCTTATTTTTTTTTAGTAGCTTTACAAATTAGTGTAAAATTTTAATGATTGGCAAAAACTCAACTACTAATACGAATTCTTTAAGTTTTTTTTTCTTAAACCGACGACAAGCTATAAATAATGGTGTACACCATAAATGATGCGTAAGTATTAAAGCATTAAGATTTGAATAGACCTTGATTTGCATTCAAAGAAACAAATTGACATGCTATACCATACCGATAGTTTATCTCCGCAGTATCTTGCCATGTAGGGCACAGCTTAAGTGTATAAAATGTCTGCTGTTTTTAACTAGAACGAACCAAATTGGTAAGATTGATGGTTTATCTCGTAATGATATCAAAATTCTCTGGAAGGTGTGTATTTTTGGTTTGGAAAGTTTTATTCCATGTTTTAAGATTGAAGAGACCAGTATTTCAAAGCCATTTTTGCAAAACAAAATTCTTATTTTAAAGACTTTTTAGAGAAAGTCTCCGACATGTATAAAAAAAGTCCAAGATCCACCGATCAAGATCCACACCGTATTCTTCCATATCCAAAAATTCAAAAAAAAAAAAACGGCTTCTTCCATATTCAAAAATAGCAAAAAGACGCTAGCCTTCACAATAGAGTACCATCATTAAAAAGAAGAAAAAAAATCTAGCAATAACATTTTGACATTCTCAAATCAGTTGCGTAATTATTCGGAATAGGATAGAAATAATTAAATTACACCACTTCAGAAGTCGAGGACTTCAAGTAGACTTCAAAATTCCGCCGTCCCTGTATTAACATTAATGGTGAGACTTCAGGAATTGTAAATTTCCTTGCCAAGTATTTTTCCAAGAGACTCTCTGTAATGATTTTGACGGAGGGCTACAGTTTTTGATGGAGACGAAATTGGACTTAAACTTAATATAATAAGAAGGTATTAATACTACGGTTCATTGTTTTTGCTTTTTAATTAGAAAAAGAAAGAAAATTAAACACATGTTTTTAGTTAAACAGAAAAAATATAATGTTAATGTCGAAAACTAGACAGTGCTAGCAATTTTTTTTTAATAATGTTATGTGCTTGGTCGTAATATGTAAGAGATACAGAATATCATTTCAGTATATTAAGTTTAGTACTTAGATATTCCTAAATTAATTCAAAGTGTCAAAAGGGCAGAAAACAGGAACAGTAGATTAACTAAATTACGTTTTTTACTACGTTTACAAATATATTTTAAGAAATAAGTTTACGTAAAACAAAGTCATGGTTTGTACCTACTATGTATTTGTACTTTTTCAGTTAGTTAGAACAAAGAAACATGTTTGTCGTCTATATAATGAGCTTAAGTAAATCCTATTATATAATGCTGTGCTTACATCAGGATTCTTTCGCTGAAACGAGTCTAAGTCTGCCTGCATTTCCATGTAATGGATTACTGCAGAATACGTACATACGTTAATGTAGTGAGACATTTTTTGAACTAGATCGAGTAAGCTTTTGTTTAATGGCTGTTCCCAATATTGTAACTAACTGTTGATTTGGTTACTAGAGATACAATTTTGAAATAAGCCCCAATGTTAATTTCATATCTCTAAGAAAGCAAAACAAGAAATTGAATCATCAGGCAAACCATTAAAGTCAGGTAAAATAAAGTCATCAGGCATTGTGTATTCAATGTTTAAAACGGAACCACCACTCGCGTTTGTTTTTAAACCAACTTCATAATGGTCTAATATTAATAGTTTTGTAACTTTTAAACATTTTAGCAAAGTCAGTCGTGATGCTAGTATTATTTGTTTGTAAAACCTCAAGGTTAAATCTCCAACAACGAGCCTATTCATTGGACCCTAACATTGTCGCAGATCAGATAAGCAGTAAGACTACGTGCACACTATAAACTTTTAGTTGGTCGAGTTGTTTTGGACTCACAAATCAGTATGAAGATGAATGGAAGTACACACGTTACAACGATCAGGTATTTATCCGGTATCAGACCGGCTGAAAACTTTGATTGCATGCACGATTTTCTAAAAAGATTTTTTTCCCAATCAACGGGCCACTTTTAGTTTGCAGTGTGTACGCAGGCTAAACTGTAGGACTGCACACATATATCATTTTTACGATATCCATTTCATAGCGTATAGAGCGGACTTATAAAATTTCTACACTACTATAAAATGCTTTCACTTGTCTTTTTTAAGGGAACGGTAATAAAATATTGATAGGGATATAAAACTTCTTGTTTGTTTTGCTATTGTTGGGTTTTGCTTGTTTTAACGTGTAAATTGAGCTTTTGTTAATAATGTTGTACGTATAGCCAAGCTAGGTCTTTTTAAAGTCATCGACACATATTATGAAACTGAAGAGTTGGTCTGCTTGCCTGAGCGAGCAAATCTTAGGAAACACTGGAACTATTTGAAAAAATATTTAAGTGGTAGGTAGCCTTGTTATTGACTCAAGTTGTAGGTTAATTTTTATCCGTATGCGCGGAAGTATTTCCCACGGGACTGCTGGTAAAAGCGAGTAGTAAAGATGAACTACACATTACCATAAACAAATGTATTTTCGAACAACAATTAACCCGTTGTACTTGAAACACAATTGATTTTCTATTGTTTTATAATTAGAGACATTCGAGCAGTTAAACCAGTCAAAACCACACTAAGCACAAACCAACGAATTGTACACGAAAACGAAACAACACAGTCTTACTCTTTTTCACTACAAGTTTAGCTCTCATAAAGGTCTAATCTATTCCACTTCACAAACCCCGACTTCAGTACAACATTAAAGAGTCGTTAAACACAGTTTAAACATCAGTTTTCTTTTGCTGTTTCACTGTGCCCAAGCTTAACAGGCAAACATTTTGCGAGCTAACTTTTTGCCTTAATCTTTCGTTTGACGCGCTTAAGTTGGTATTGATTGGTTGACTGTACTTAGTGGTATCATCGACCGAAGAGTATGATGCAGACTTTTAGTCGGCCGATAGTTTGTTTGGGCTCATCTATACTTACCTACATTATAAAGTAAAAAAAAATGTTTCGTTTGTTTGTTTGTGATTAACTCAGAAACTACTAAACCGATTTGAAAAATTCTATCACTGTTCGAAAGCTACACTCTTCCCGAGTAACAATATTTTATCCCTGTTCGGGCAGTAGTTCCCACGGGACGCGAGTGAAACTCCAGCAAAACGGCTAGTAAATCAATATGAAGATGAATGGTAGTACGCACATTACAAAGATCAGGTATTTGGCCGGTATCAGACCAACTGAAAACTTTGATTGGAATCAAGATTAAAAAGAAAATGTCGGTCGGTTTAGTATGCAGTGTGTGGGTACTTTAAAAGTAGTGTTCGAAGAATTTGTGTGTTAAGTTTTTCCAAATTGAATAATGAATAAATTCTTCTTAGTGTTAATGGAGTTCTGAGTATTAGTAAACCGATATGTTTTAGTAAATCCTTTTAGCTCGTATTTTAGTTGTTGGCATTCATTCAAGTGTAATCAACGATGTATCAATAGAGTGGGTTTTATTTTGTAAATATTTAGACGAGCTTTATATACCCGTCATTTGTTATAAAATAATTCATTGTAGATTAAAATTAAAAGCCATACCGTCTTACCACAAAAACTTTTAAACGTCAGTTTATGCCTTGTCTAAAAAAATGACAAATTATGACGTTGACATATGGTTCATTTTGCAGCCAAAATTTTATTAGACAACTGTAAAACAGGGTTTAAAGTTTTTGTAGTAAGGCCCATAATCTTTTACATAGGTATTCTAGGGTTTTAATCATTTGACTCAGGCTTACATTTCTTCACCATCATCATCATCCTTCTGCCCTTATCCCAATTTCATTTGGGGATCTGCAGTATATTTTCTTCTTTCATACTCGTCTTTTGCCGTCATTTCACAATTCAAGTAACATTCTTTCTAGCCATATTGACATACCTACATCACTATACAAAAACTTAAAAATTGTAACAAACACACAGATTGACACTCCAATTTATAATATTAGTAAGTGTTGCACCTACCTACTATAAAGTGAATTGAAGCCAGAATGTCGTGTCTATGACCATTAGATGAGGCGGGGGTCACAGAGGTTGTCAAATTGTAGGTCACTATCATTGCCCTAAATCCTTTGTTGATTCTGACAGTTTTTACGGGAATAGCTTAAAGTTTATGCTATCGGGAATAAGAGTTATGGGTTCTTGTTTGATGTTAGTATTCTTGCAAAAGTAAGTGATGTCTGAAGTCTTACAACCTGTCTTAAGACATACCAAAAGGTTGCACAGACTGAGATAGGCAGTCTCTATGTGTAAAACACTGGCGCCCAGTTACTTCCTCTTAGACTGGGAGTCAACCCTAACATAGTTGGGAAATCTAGGCAGATGATGTCCTTATAACACGTAACTAGATTAAATGCACACTCTCTCTTTCTTACACTACGCTAACAAAAAAAATCCCATACAACACCAAAATTCACCACTTTCGCTACACAAAAACCAGCCTATATATCACACAAAAAAACACAGTCCGTTGACAATAAACGATTAGCCAAATGCCCGGAAACGGATATGGGGGTGTAGGCCCAACGTCTACTGGGAATGGTACCCGTAAAACTTGCCTTACCCGCTTGAATGTTTTCCTCTGTGGCCACGAAACCAGCGGCCCATAAGAAACAGCGGGGATCCAGAAAGTAGGTCAGCGTAGATATTTCTTGCTCCAAGAAGTAATTCAAGTTGAAACTTTAATCAATTAAGTCTGGAAGCATTTAGGTCTGTAATATAGCTTAGTTAAAGCTTCAATTGATGCTAGTTTTAAGTTGCCTTGTGTTGAAAGCTCTTTTATTTTAATCGGAGTTTTTTAACCGCTAACCAAGGGACGCACTCGAATAAAATGTATAATATGTAGTATTATGTAGTGTGATAATAATTTATTCACAGGATTCAACATATATGTCTTTTAAATTTATCCATGTAGAAGACTATCTGAATTTCTCTCGGTTGACACACACATTTTAACAAGCAAATGAACATGTAATATCTATTCTATTACCTTCAAAAACGCTTAAACACTGATCTTGAAGATTGTCGTTGGTTTTATGGCCGAACATAGAGCTGGCAACTATTATTCCTTAGTAAAAAGTTTTCCAATATACGACTTTTTTGTGTGCAAATCCGAATCGTTCTTTCAAAAGCTTAGTTTTTCTCTTGTGTTTATTCACACGAGTATATTTCAAACTATGATTCTTATGTTAAGAGATTCCATTTTTCCACACATCAAATAAGTTTAAGATATCTTTTGTTTTAAGGATTTTTTACTTTGTAATAAGAAAAGGAAGGAACACAGTGTTCTTAAAACATTAAAATATTAGATAAACGGTTGTTTCATACTTAAGAATTCAGAAAAAAAATATAAAAAAATAAATTTTTAATAAAACAAAAATCATTTGCAAACAAAAGCAATTAGACAGTAAAAGTACAATCACGTTCAAAATCGTCGGCAATAAAATATTTTTCCGGTAATATATTCCATTTATTATGATAACGAATGATTTCCCATGAGGTCGTATCGATATTAAATAGCAATTTAATCGATACACGACAAATCCGATTCATAATTCATATTGAATTTGATAAATTAAACTCATAAAAATGTTAATGTACGGTTTGTTTGCCGAGCGATTTTTTATATTTTTTTTTTTCTCGATTATGAAAACGTGACGAGTTTTTGTATTTTTTATTATTATTTTGTAATGTTTGTATTATTTGTATTTTCATCAGATTTTGATTTATTTATTTATCAGATATAAATAGAAAGAAAAACTAAAAAAAAAAATAGAAAAAAACACAATACATAAACCCTAGTGTTTATAAAAAGAATAGAAAATAAAAGAAGATTGAGTAACAAGCAGGACCGGCCACAGCTGGCAATAGTCACGCCATTGCAGAAGAACTTTTATTAAAGTACTAGCTGTATACTCCGGGTTTGCTCGCTTTTTTAGATTTTTTACATAGTCGTTGTTACAAAAGAAATTGCATTAATACGATAATTTAGGTAAATCATCAATTTATTTTAGTAAAATATAACATGAGGTAATGTTCGTTCAGAATACATTACTAAATGGACAGCTATGTGGAATATAATTGATACTTAAATACTTGTTATAACTGTCTAAAGTGATATACAAGACCTACTTAAGAATAGTTGGTTTAAGACATAATTATTACTTTATTACCATCAGAATAGACAATTACAACAGGACATTTATTAGTTTCAAAACTTAAGTTATTCATTCACTTAAAAGTCAATCCAAATAACATAACTTAGAACTAAGTAATTACTTTGCTGTTTTAGCTTAAAACCACGATGTTAGGGTAATATTGCAGAATTTACGACTATATCAAAGATTTATTGAATATTAAAGCCTTTTCCAGTGATTTACAGAATTCTGATACCAATCCGAATGCAAGCTGTTTCCAATGAAAATTGAAATAACAAAATTCTAATAGGCCTTCATGTCAAGTCATAAAAGGTTTATTGATAATTCTATTACAACCCAACAAGTGAATTGTGTTTGTTTGAGCTTTAAATAATAGAACATTTTAGTCTATGACAGTAAAATAATTTATAGTAAAGACATTCTTGAGGTTTTTTTTTTAATTATTATTTATTTTTTAGGAAAGATATTAAGTGTTAATTTTACAGGACAATAAATCATAGCTTATAATTTATTTTTTTAAATTATAATAATATAATTTTGAGCATGATATTAGGTGTTTTGAATGTGAGAAAAACTCGTAAATTGAAATTCAATTACGTTAAGGGTCCGAAATGGGTTTAATATCAATTCTTATTGACTACTAAAGTTGTGGGAAGTTTTATGTACGGATTTTTATAGTGTGGGGACCATTTAATAGCGACGAGCCGCCCATCGGTTTTAATATATCAATTATATATTACGCATAAAACTTGTGTGCTTAAGTGTACTTATTTCGGGAACGGATTATATTAATGGGATTTTTATTGCAAATTATTTTTGTTTTTTCGGTGGAGTGACAATTCATAAAAAGGTGAAAACATGCATATGTATATGGTGTAGCTTCTAGCGTCTTCGTTGCAAGAAAAAATATTTGTCAATAAGTATAGTATGTTATTTCGGTCATTGAGAATATCTTCTTACATTTTAGGCACTGAATTAAGAAATCACAACACACATCATCTGCCTAGCCTTTTCCCAACTACATATGTATGTTGGGATCGGCTTTCAGTCTTGCCGGATGCAGCTGAGTATCAGTGTTTTACAAGAAGCGACTGCCTTTCTAACCTCCATAACCCAGTCAAACACACAACACTATAATCAGAAAAAAACATGTACAATAACTTCAAAAATAGCCGAAAGAAAGCTAAAATTAAACCCAGCACTGAAGCTGATGTTTTTCTACTTTTACAATTTATTACTCTACTTACTGGTGTTCCGAGTTACTTACACTCTAGAAATCTTTCTTGCCACTGGATATGTGGTAAATAAGAATGTTGCACGCACTAAGAAAAATGCATTAGTTGGTAATGCAGTATTTTGAGCTGACTTGTAAAAATGGGTGAAATTCGCTGGTCTTAAATTGTTAATTTTGCTGTAAATGCTGAAGTGTAAAATATAACTAGAATTTCTTCATACCAATACACAATTTTAGCACATATCGCAAGCTATAGGCAGTATACAGATTGTGAGCAGATTGATAAAAATAGGTAATTGTAATCCACTACAATCTATGATTTTTTAATATGCTAAAAAAAATCTTTTTGTCCCTTATTTATTTATTTGTTGTTTCTTGCGTCATTTGTGTGTTGAAATAAGTGGATTTTCTTTCTTTCTTTCGTTCTTTTTCGTAGTAATTACTAGGAAATATGAAATGACAGTTAATTTATATATATATTTTTCTTCAGGTCAATGTTAAGTCTACCTTTTCCATAAACATGCATGGTTTATTACTATCATCACGCTTACATAAGAGAATACAATAAAACAACAGAAGTGGAACATATACTTTTACGTGCTACAAACTTTTAAACGTTGCATTGTTGCATTGACGGTAACCTTAGAATAATGCAGCTACTGCATTTTAAGAGAACATTATTACCTATGCTTTTTTATTTGTTTCTTTTTCTTACAAAGGCCTATTAAGGTGGTTAAAGACTTCTTTCAGTGAAGTCACAATTGAAAACGATGACTGTAACACAATGCTCAGTAAAAACTATTCTTTAACTTAACCATACTAAAATCTATAGGTGTGTACTAAATTAAAATCAAAACCCCAGGCGTTTTTTCAAAATAAATATGTTCATCGCGCTTTAAGGTTTGACTGCACATGGATGATGATGGATTCTATATGGTGTTATCCTAAAATATGAGAGGGGAGTCAAGCACACTAGTAGTGTCACAAAGGCGCGGGAGATGCCTCGGGATCAACTAACAATATTACACTGAAAAGTGATTAGCGTAAATAGTAGGAAATCAAGTAGGTACATATTTCATGATCGTACAATATTCTAAAGAACACAATTTTTATCAAGATACCTTTAAAAGCGATGCAATTTCACAAATCCTGCAAGAAACCTTAACAGGAGTGAAAAATGCAGCTCAGAATAAAATCTAGGGCAAAAGAAATTATACTAAGATTTTACCTTTCCCTCCTACAATGTAGCATTTACATCCAGCAATGTAGGTACTTTGAACTTTTGTTTATACCACAGGGGTGCGATTCTATTAATTTTACTTAAGCGACATACGATCCACATCCGACTGAGATCCAATCCCGACTCAATAACGATTGAAGCGTAGATGGCATTCCGCTATTTTTTTTCTTTTAAATCGTTTTTATCCTTTTCTGTGATTCAATAATGAGTTATATTGTCTGCAAATGATTTACGGTTGCAATATGATTGTAGAGCAAAATGGCAGACCAATCGAATGTCATTGGAATACGATTGGTCTTATATTGGTAACAGAATGCCCGCTAAGGTTAAAGTTAAAACTGTGATTGCGATTCTATTTCTATTCAATTTTGACATTATTAACTTAGCAGAATCGGGCTCCAGGTTGTTTCAAAAGAATGTGAGCAAAATCCGAGGAGCTTTGGTACTTAATTAATTTAAATCGCGAAGGGAGGTGACTCCGTTTGCTTTTGTATTGTTCCTTTTTTTTTTGTTTCGCCATCTTAGATTACCTTTTGTTTCGACCTGTGATTTCGATTTTTGTTTTTTTTCTTGTTTGAGGAAATAGTTCTGTAGTTTGGTTTCCTGAATACCTGTTAGTAGGTACTTGTACAATATTCTCTTTTGTATTTGTATGTATGTATATCTGAAAACTTTGTAGACAAAAACTAGGTAAAAAAGCCTGTTTGTGACACTGTGGGATATTTATAAAATTATTATTGCAATTAGTTTATATATTTCTGATGTGTCACGGCCCAATAAATCAACATTAACCTTATCAAGCACTTTAAAACAAAGTTGCAAAATTAATCTAATTCTCAACAAGAGTTTTTTGTTCACCAAAAGCGAGTTTGTAAGCTAATGCGTTTACAAACCGGTTTGTAACTGAGATAAGAAAGAAGGCCGCCAATAAATTGAAATATGCCTAAAAGCATTCGTATTTAATACAGTCAGTATATTCATCATTGGTTTGTTTTTATCTACTTACTCGATGAATATTATGTCTCAGTTCGCATATGTATCAGCTATAATAAGAAATTAAGACTCCTTAAATAGTTTTTATTTCCCAAAGTTAGAGTACCTACATTATATTCTTGATTGTCTGTTTTTAATACACGTCCTATATGGGCAAAAATATCTACAAACCCTTAAGCAGGTTCCAATAGTTCCAATAGTACCAGATACGAAATCTTGTTTATTATTTTTATATGTATTGTTTAATTAATATTTAGTTTGTATACTTGGATAGATACCACAGGTTCGTACTACGGGTATTTTACCCACGTACGTAAAGTAGTTCCCTAAGAATGCGAGAAAATGTAGGAAATATATATTTATTCGATACATTATGGTAATAAGTCCACCCATTAGAAGATAACCTCTCAATCCTTTACATAATATGTTAATAACTTAGATAAAGTTATATATAAATTATGTGTTCGCTATAATGGATTTTAGTTCGAGTATAAGTAGTGCTTTTGTTATGCAAATGTTTTAGAAAATGTTACACGGGGTGTGGTCTTGACCTAAAATGGAAATACTATGAAGAAAACAAAGGAACATTCAAGATTCTCTCCATTTCCACAACTAATCACTAGCGACCGTTCAATATACTTATCTATCTATCTACCTGTTGTTTAATGTCTTACTAGAGATAGATACATTATTTTGATAAAACTCGTTACAAGTAACGTCAAATTCCTATCTATGTAAAATACACGACACATGCTTACTTAGGCTTTAGTTACAAATCTATAGTAATGAAATCGGCAACCCTTTAAAACCAATTATTGTTAAAATTTTACGTCAGACACGATAAAAAAAAACTATGATAGGTAATAAGACCGTTTAAAACTGCAGCTCATTCAGTGAGCTGAAGAAGACTAAGCCATACGTAAACGCATATTATATCTACTAACAAGACCAACCCTTCACGTACAAGCGTACTATCGTACCTACTAAAGTCATATGAACACAAAGAAAACGTTTGCAAACACAACCACACAGCGTATATCTAACCTCACAAAATAAGACATTGTTAAAATATACAACGAAGTAACGTGCACAGAATTAGTTCCTTAGATTTTGCATAAAAAACCGTTTTATAGGCCGACTTGCCTTTTATTTATAGGCAAATGGTAGTCGCATCAATGGTTGCGAATAAGAAATGACAAAAATATGTTAATATTGAAGTCTTGTGTTCACTAATTTGTGTATAAATGTTAGACATGTAAGCTAAAGAGACATCTACATTGGTTTATGCACTTAAGTTAGTGTTTTAAGTTGAATTATTTATTTTGTGATGTCAGACTTGGGTAGTGTAATTTGATGTAGGTAGATACCTTACATGTATCTTTAAAATGTACTTTTATGTAATGTATATTTGTATATTTAAGATATAAATTCGGTTTCTTGGAAAATGGTTTCCAAAATACTGTTAATTGATCACACTAAGTAAGTAAGCACGTTCAAGCAACTAGTTTTTAGGTCAAAAGAAACCTTTAAGTGTTAATAAAGTTGAATTAGTATAGCTGACTTCATTCAGAAATGAAAAGCCAAACTTCGCCATTCGGAAACACATTATAATGTTGATACCGCACGGCTGTCATGTCATGTCTCTTGTAAATAAAAACGAAGTAACCAGATTTAAGAAAAGTAATATGTAACATTCCTTCATCCTTATCTCGCGCAAAAAGACTGGCGACAAAAATAGTTCGCTTTGCTTCACACAAATAAACGTCCTCATCATATTAAAGTCATTAATTCATTAAAGCAACGAAGCCAGACCATCAAACAGTCCTCTTTTTTATAAGAGAGAACGAAAAAGGATGCTTATGAATTTCAAATCAGAAAACTAAATAAATATTCCGGGCAAAATTCGAGCACGCGAACAGAATTTCATAAGGGCGTCCATGTTTTTAATTAGTGTCGTCACTAGTTTTATTAACAAACTGATACAAAAGATTTATAGAAAAACATTTATGATTAGAAACACTAACACGTTCAAACCGCGTTCTAGATACATCTTTCGTTAGCGCAGTAAATCTAAAGCTACAAAGTTTCACACGACTGCTGACTATAACAACGTGGTAGGTGCATAAAACAGAAAATAATGACGAGCATAACTCTTGAGGAATTCAGAAGACATCGGCTACAATACAAAGTAAAGTCTTGTAAGGAGGTCGTATACATTCATCGTGTCTGCAGCACGTACGGTGGACATAGTTAGGGTGACCATACGTTTTGTAGTTACTGTATCAAAGTTGACTATCTGAAGTTTGTGTTAGAATTTGTTTATGTGTTGTTATTGTCTTTGGTCATTTCGAGAGGAACATACAGATTTATATTCACTTTGGTAGACGTGTTATCATTTAAAACTGTGAACAATTTCATAATATTCCAAAAAATAAACTAAACAGTCCTTTATCTATATTATCAATATATCAACATTGGCAAAATATACATTTTAATAAAGGTTCAAGATAAAACATAAAGTTGCATTAGCAAAATAAACAAAATTTGAAGGGGTACGAAAATGAACAGCAATTTGCAACTCTATGCGTCGGGTTCAGATTAAAGTGCACTCGATTGCGCTTTTATTATTATTTTTTATCAGTTAACATATTTATCTCAATTGCAGGCAGTTTGGCCTATATTCTATTAATGGAAAAATATCATAATACCAATACGGATTTTTGATAAGCAATAATTGTTTTGCGACGAATACAAAATGGAGGGCAATGTTATATTATAATACAAGTTTAATAAAAAAGAAACACTTTTAGCAACTATTTTTATAATCAGAAAATTGGATTCTACAGAGTTGTAAGCAAACTTTTTATATTACACATAAGCTTGATTATTTTCTATTGTTGCAGAGCATTCACCTAGCAATAACCGAATTTCGATCAAAAGTCAAAAACAAAAATAAAATGCACTCGGTCAGTAACCCCCGAAAACGGTGAACTTTCTAATAAATCTACCCCACTTATAACCCCGAATATTTTCACTATACCCCCAAATATTTGGCTTTCGACAACTTGAGCTTTGTATGCGTCTTTTTTCTATTTTATTCGAATCTAAACTAAACGCAATTTCGCTTGCTAAATCACACAGAACTATGTTAGTCAGCTTTAGTTCAATCTAGAAAATCGATCGCCATTTTTTATTCTAGGCTTGGACTTGCTTAGCTGCTAAAACGAAACCTTTATTCAAAGTTTTATTAGTATTAGTACCTTTATTTCAAAGTCTAACATACAGCATAAAATTCATTCTACAGTAACAATTTTAGTTTTGCGCATCGGCAGTCTAAAGGCATGAAATCAACAAAAGATTCGACCAGCTACCTAACCACCCAAAAAAACGATCCTTCTCGAATCCGAAACCAGCACGACCCCGATGGAACAATAACGTTTTTGAAAATAAAATGTCTCAGTAGATTTAAAATAATGGGCACCACAGTCTAAAGAAGAGCAGCTCTGATAAGCAAACTCGCCGGTGAGTCAACGTCCCATCAAAGTTGTTGGTGCGCTAAAAACAAATATTTGTCGACACTTCATCTTTCAAAGTTCTACGCCAGTTTACTAAGCATTAATCGTGTCAAACGGCCCTTATGTCTGTACACTGAGTTTATGACGTTTTAAACTTGAAATAGGTTTATAATCTGTTTAACACTTGTACTTACAAATGTAATAATTACCTACGCAATTAAAATTAAACTTAATAATAAAATTCGGTTACCACGTTTTGATCTTCAAGCATGTAAAAGAACGCGTATAAGAAATAGCCATTGCAGTGTGAATTGCAGATAAAGTGCAATTGATTTGTGCTTAATTTTGAAGCTCTGTAACTCGTCATTTACTAAACTATTGTTTTTATAATAACATATTGTTGGCCTGAGAGATAATGTAACCCCAATGGTTAGATGCATTAGTATTTTTTTAACAATGGGTGTTTCGTACGCAAAGATTGTGTAGATAAAATATAATGTAAGCTTCATTAGATACATACATTTTCTTGCATTATATTCTGCACATAATTTCGTCATTTTTTTAACTCATATTCGTGTGTATTTTTTGTTTAATGAAAAAGCTGGTCGAAACGAAATCTATATGAAATATATATTGTCATTAGTAATACTGAAACTGTAAAACTCGTATTTTACTTACATAAAAGTTACGATAAAATTATACTAAACCTACTAAACTGAATACATAGAACATAAAACCTTCGTGGAACTCAGTCACTTTAAAACGGTAATTCTACTTTTGAACTCCAGAAAAAAAAAAACATGCTCCGAACAGGTTTCCGTGCCTCCACATCCCTACATTTCCTGGAAGACCACGCATCAGAAATTTGAACTTTATTCTAGAAGGTATTAGGTCTAATTTCAATTGTGCAGCACATACTGTAAGTACTCAGTGAAACACATTAGAATCTGCGCTCTATGCTGCAAAGTATTAGGTTTAATTTCAATTGTGTAGCACCTATTGTAAGTAGTAAGTTATTCCAGGTTGTTCTTAATCCCTATTGCTTGGGTATTATGGTTCAATATTGTTCAGTTTTATATACAAAGGAACCGCGCGGGTGGTAAAGAGTTAGAGTAATAATAATAATAATATAATAAATCATTTATTTCGGATTCATCCTAAAATTACATCCATATTTGTTAGTAAAATTACAAGCTTATAAACTAGTGTTAGTAACTACTAATACCTAAAACATTTAAATCACAATAAATAATGAACTGGCAGGTTCGGTTGGACAGCTAGACGATTGCATGCAACCGTATCCAGCGTGCCAGTATCGGAGAGTCCCACCGATCCACCAGCGCGCGCAGAATGCTGTTGGGACTGTCGCGCGTGCGGCGCATGATAGAAGCGCACCGCTTGCGCATAATGGCAGCAAAGCCGTCTGTGCCAGCCGCCGCAAACATCGCGGAGGCGCTGCAGTGGCGCGGCAGCCCCATCAGCACCCGGAACGCGTTATTGTATTGAACGCGCAGATCGCTGTACGTCCGCTGCGTATAGTTAACCCACAGGGTACAGGTGTAAAAGGACTGACAGTATGCTTTAAAAAGCGCAACTTTGACAGTCCCTGTGCACCGTGAAAACCTGCGGGCCAACATGTTACAACGGACGGACAGCGCTCTGCGCTCCCTTTCAATATCCTCACTGTCCTTAAGATCCTCGGTGACCCAGTGGCCCAAATACTTAAATTTTTCAACTTTATTTAGAGCTGTTCCACTTAGAGTGAACTTCGGAACGAATGTGTATCGCTTGTTGTCCGGTCTGAAAATCATTATTTCACTCTTTTTTGCGTTATATTTGAGCCCATGAGCCACCGCATAGGACTCACAAATTTTTAGGAGCTTTCGTAAGGCACCAATCGATGGACTCAGCAGCACCATATCGTCTGCGTAGCTGATGTTATTCACGCATACTCCATCTATATGACACCCTATGCCGGTGCTGCTGAGCTCATCGATCAGCCCATTGACGTACAGGCTGAACAACGTGGGAGAGGTCAGCCCCCCCTGCCTCACCCCGCAATCCAGCCTATATTCCTCCGAAAGAGAGCCTGCCCATCTTACACAATTCTTTTGCTTATTATACCAATACATAAATAATAGCACAAATTCCCTAGGTAAACAAGTTTCGTCCTTTAATTTATCCCATAGAATATCGTACGATACTAGATCGAATGCTTTCGATAAATCTAGGTAGCATGCATAGACTGGGGTCTTTCTACTCGTGTAGTATTGTACAGTCTGCTTGAGGCACAGGATAGCACTCTCGGTGGAAAGCCCAGGCCTGAATCCAAACTGCGCATCATTTAGCGAGACGTGTTTATCCAGGTGCTGACCAAGCAGACTGTCCAACACTTTGGCTATCACTGTGGCTAGTGAGATCGGTCTATAGTTGTTTACATCCGATGTATCACCAGTTTTATTTTTAATGACAGGTACAACTATAGTGCGCATTAGATTATCAGGCAGATGAGCGTGGCCTAAACACAGAGTAAAAAACATAGCAAGCACTCTGGGTAAGTGTACACCTGCGTGCTGCAGGTGCTCGATGCTGAGGCTGTCGTGACCCGGGGATTTACCCCTCACCATGCCTTTGATCACCGAACGCACTTCCTTCGCAGTAAAATAAACACTACGTTCACCACCTTCCTCAGCATCGGGCTCCTGCCGCGCTGGCCCCAGAGGCGAGACCACTCTGAAATGGTGGGAGAACATAGTGGCGATCTCACTAGGCTCGTGCATTCCCGCCACGCTGACGGGGAGGCCCGGCTTATGATTCATTTTATTGGTATTTTTCCAGAACTGACCGAATTTTTTATTTGAGTGAAGTTCGGCAATAATATCCATTTTTATCTGTTCTTGGTTCTTTTGACACCACTTTAATTTTGATTTAAAAGCGCGCCTTGTTGCACACATATCATCATAAAGACGTCCCGCCTCAGGCTTACCCCCATACAGCCAAGCCAGAAAACATATCCGAGCCCTCTCATGAGCGCCTCGGACATGCCTATTCCACCCAGTAATGTGTTTACCTCTACGCTTTTCAGTAACATTATAACTACTTAAAGCGGCCTCCGACATTATACAAATAATCTCGTCATACATGTTATCTAACAGGATTTTATGACTTTTGTTACAACACATATTATCTGAGCAACTTCTTAATTCTGAGGGAAAATCAATTTCACGAAGTCTAGAGTGACATACACTATTATATTTCGCTATTTGAGTCGAGTCACGTTCGCCCCAGACTATTCTATTTATACAAACAGTGGGTATACAAATCTTAGGCTTAATCAAATTAAAATTACAACGTATAGATATGGGGTAATGATCAGACCAATAAGTATTATATAACACGCAGGCTGCGGACACGGACTGCCTCGCATCACCTGTCACAAGACAGTGATCGAGCCAGCGCCGACAACCGTGCGCATCACTGACAAACGTATGACTGTCCGACGGCATAAGTTCTAGGTCTACACAGTACCACGATTGTTCTGCACAAAAAGATAAAAGTTCGGTAGCAAATGACTCACCGGGGTGCGCATTGTAGTCCCCTAACATGAACACTGACTGTACATTGTGACTGTCAATTATAGCTGTCATTTCACTAAGACACTCTGTGAATTCCACTAAGTTATCATTGGATTCGGTAGGCATATACACAGAAAATATTAAGATGGAACGATCACTGAGCTCGATTTTTATCGCGGCGAGACGCACACTATCGCACTTTACTACGGTTACCGTCGGAAACGCAACCTTTCTCCACAGTAGGGCAACTCCGCCATAGGGCCTGCCGCGTAACACTCCTGCCGCTGTATCCACTGCAGAGGTACCCGTGCAGGCGAAGTCGTTGTCTATCGTGGCCAGGTATCCAAGGTCGTGCGGCATAAGCCACGTCTCCTGCAGCGCCACAACATCTGCCGAGCGACAAAGCTGCCGCACGCATTCCACTGACCTCGTCACATTTTTGCAGTTAAAACTTATCAAGTTGATATTATTCATAAATTATTCGATTTGCCTATATTCTCGCTAGTCACACGGACATTTTCCTTATCACGTTTGATAATGTTAACAAATCGACGATAGGCTACCCCCTTTGGCCAGAAGTCATCATTAAGGAAATTTATTAAGGAATGTTTTGGTACGAATATTTTGTATGATTCGTAATCCTTCGCTAACTTCATGTCCATTTTTTCAATTTTAACATCCATGTTAGTTTTTTTCTTTATGTAGGTATGGATATCACACACAGACACGCCCTTTGCCACATTATAAATGTACATGGGAACCTTAGTTTCCGCTGCCATAAAATTACATCCAGGCTCAGGCTCCGCTTTTCCTCGCTTCCCAACGAAACGGTTTCGAAACCTTTTGTTTTGAACACGAATCCACTGTTCACTCGGGGCCTGTGTCTTCCAATTCCCTTCTTTAACAATCTCCGCTAAGGATTTAGGCGCCATAGGGCTGGATCCATTTCTATCGACTGGTGGTGGTAGCGGCGCAGTACTGGTGGCCGGACTAGATAATGTCGGCAGCTGAGCGGGGGACAGGGGACCGCGGCCGCCGGTCGCCGCGGGGGACGGCGTCAGGGGCCATGCCCCAGCGACCGCCTCGCGCACCGGCGCGGGCGGTAGAACGGGCGCCGACTGCGCGTGCGGAGCCGCAAGCGACTCGATCAGCTGACCAGCGACATGCGTCATCGTAGCCGTTGCTCGTCGTTCGAATACGTAATACGTAATACGTTTCTGATGTGTTTTTAATTCGGATCTCGTGTGAACTCCTGCGCACTAATAGACACATTACAGTGATTGTTCGGTGAATAGGAGTTTTTTGTTGTCACCGGTTAATTGTCATCTTGTTGTGACGTTTCATTTGTGTTACATGATGATAGAATTCGTAACTGTGACGGTTCTTGGCGACAAGAGCGTCTAGCGTGTCAGTTCGATTCCCAAGTTGGGTATTTTTTTTAGGAAGACAAGGTTGATTTTCAAGGAACGCCAACTTTATATAAAAGCTTAAATAATTTGTATACATGCTTAAGGTTTTAGTTGTTACCTTAAAGATGCTTAAGTACTGTGCTTGCTATCTTTCTCAGTCTGTCTTGAAAAACGTGTTTATTTACCTGCAAACAAAAGAAAAACACGAATAAGTACAAAACACTTTATAACCGCAAATTGACTTAAACCTTAACTTTGCTAATAGTATACAAACACCCTCCAAAATCTAGGCGTTTGACCTTATAAATACAAAACAATAGAATCAAGTAACGATGCTAAGTCAGACATAGGACAGTTCAAACTAGGTACGGATAATTCCTTCAATGTGTGCCTAAACGTTGCAACACGGATGTGACTATGTGACATACAGTTGAGAAGAATCTCAAAGAAATTCCCAAAACAAACCTTAAGAAAGATAGCGATTAAAGCGACAAAATTAGGTGATACACGTTTATAAAACAAATTATTAACACATGGACATTAGTATTAATTTACATTTCCTATAAAAAAAAAGCAAGCAAGCAAATTAAAGAAAAGGTGAAGGTTGTGACGTACAAGGAAGTTCAGGAGTTGGCGCTAGATAGGTGTAAAAGGAAGGAGCTGCACCGACAAAAGCTGGGCTCTTAAATTAATGATGATGATAAAATAAGCGCGGATTCTCATTTGCTAATGATCGCAAATGTGCCAGTTTTAAGCTTGTAAAGGGCTAAAAATAAATAAAATTGTAGCCTAACAAAACACCACTTAAAGCTAAATTACTTCAATATCTAACGCTTCAAAGGAAACATTTTTCTAACCGGCTGATTATTAAAACTTCCCATCATAACGTCTCGTGCCATACAAATCCTCCCCCCTTAGGGGATTAAATATTCTTTCACCGTCTACTCAAACACTATGATTAGCAGTTGACCTACTTTTTACAATATAAAAACCATTTCTTTTTCAAATTAAAAACGGGTTCCAAGTGCTTAATCAATCTGTGATTGAGAATTATTGCAGTAGTGTATTCATTAAATTAATGTTTTTTTTTGTCGAGGATTTTATCTGATCATTATCTAACGTTTTGGTAATGTGATTTTATCAGCATCTATTGAATTATTTAGTAACCATAAGTCACGTTTAAAACTGGTATAAGAACAAAAATTGTCGTCATTAGCGATTTTGTTATTTCGGAATTTAGCAAAACATGTAATTTAAATAAGTTGGTTTAAGATACAATATTCTCATGTTCCGCCAGAGTGAGGGAAAAATAGGTATTTCAACAGGCCTTATAATACACTAACTCCATTTTCACGTTGCATAGAATTGATAACAAGAAAATTTCAGGCCTTAACTGAGCAAATCCTAGGTAATCAATGCCTTATAAATAAAACAGAAACCTACTATTTACCCAAACAATCAAAGGGAATTTGCTAACCAAATTCCTAGTCTGTATGTCACGGGTCTCAATTCGGCCAATCAATTGATAGCGACTAGAGTCACAACACAATGCGCTGACAATCAGTTGAGTGCTGCAACTAAATGGGTTACTTCACACGATCACCAACTAGATAAATCGATTACTGAAGTATCGAGTAAGCTGTTTTGGTAAAGTGTCTAATCGATATACCCCCGCACTCAGACATTTACCCCCTTACTTATAAAAATCTCTAATCACCTTCTAAGCAACGTTTTAACTAATCACTACTTAAAGTCTTAAGTAGTGATTAAATATTAGTTAAGACATGCTTAAGCAACGTTTCTAAGTAAGAATTTTCTTAAACAGCCCTTAAGTATTACTTATTATTGAATTCACGTTTATAAGTAAGGATGTTAATGATTACTTAAGTCACTCCTTAGTGACAGATTCTCATAGAAATTCTGTACTAAGGAACGGCTTAAATAACCATTAAATGTCTCTGAGTGTGTCCAATACTTTGGTATCTGGATAGAATTTGGAAGTATGGATAAAAATATAGCCTTCTTTTAGACTATCTTACTCTGAAAGACTTTTCAAATCAGATCAGAAGTCCCTGAGTTTAGCGCTTTCAATCAAAAAGTCTTAAGCTTTAGCTGTGTCTGCATGTATAATATTAATCTAGATAATTTGGGGAAGTACATACTACTAGAGGTGGTCTTACCAACCCTTCATATATAATATGAAACAGACTTTCTGTTATGATATATTTATAAATATTTTTCACACAATGACTCATCCTCACTTACTGTTGAGATAAAAACATGTTGTTTTCTTACTAAAAGCTTACTATTATTAAACTTGGTGATGGCTACGTCAACTACGGAGATACCTACGTTAAAAGGGTCAGATATTAACACCCCGTCTTTTACAATCTATTGGATATATTTATAAAACTTTATTATTGATTGAGTGACAGTTTTAAGTGTTATTTGTGTGTAAAAAAATATGTTTGGGGTTTGATTTCTCAAATAATCCCTTGTGTCTTTTATAATATCTTAACTTTAAAGTCATACTTATTGCAAAACAGCTTTATAACAAACCCTTCATTTTAAAGAGAGTTTGATGTCACTTGATTCTAATATTAACTATAGTTTACAATGATTTTTATCGCCAAATTATACAAGCTTACTTTTTAACAACATTCTAAGCTTAGCACTCATTCCTATACCCTTAAAAATCTACTTCCTATCCTCAAAACTAGACTTCAACTTAAAATCAACTCTAAAAACCTCATCAACGCGAGTCATTTAATCCTCAACTGTCATGGTATCTTATCTATACCCTTCTTGGGCTATGGTGGTCAGGGGACCTTATGTGTTAAGTAGCACCCGTTAGAATAGGGACTGAGTTATAGGATTAGAAGATTGGTTGCCTTACTGATGTGGGATTCATTGTGGTTTAAAATTTTCTTTGATGGTTGTTAGTCAATTTTGACATTAAGTAAAAGTGAGAAGTGTCTGTACAAGTAAATAAATGTTGACACATGTGGACACTATTGACTGATTACAGGTAAAGGAAAGCCACAACAAACACACAACAACGAGGAAACCTGGACTAAGAAATCTGAAATCAGAGTCCCGCATTGAGCAGGAATGATGATTAACGCTCAATCCTTCTCCAAGTGAGAGGAGGCGTGAGCCTTGCAGTGGGATAATCAAAAGGCTGATGATGATGAAATAATTATTAGTACATACATACGTATGTATATTATGGCTCCCCATTAAAAACACCTGTAACGGTACTTGTACTACGGTGGCCTTTTTTAAACAACTGCCCCCCATACACTTTTATGAAAATTGAATAACTAAACGTTTCCTATAGCCAGTTCATAGCCTTTCTCAGAAGGCAATGTAATGTATAGTCGTTACAAAGCTATCCAACGGACGAGTATCATATTGTATTACAACATATAAGTGGATCGTAACTCCATATTATATTGTCAGGTATTCATTTTAAAGTTCTCGGTACGGATATAGGAAATGCTGTTGAATTTGTTGTTGGTGTGTTTTATGTTATGTACCTATTTCACTTCAAAATCAAATAGAGCGTAAAATGCAGTGTTAATACTCTGAAAATAAGATCGATTTAGGGCCACTGCAGAAACCTACGTACCATCATGATACAAATCAATTTATTGTTACGCTTTTTTTTTTATTGCAGTATTTTAGGTAGGATGCAAATTAGATAGGATAAAGTCAATGCTCCTTTTGTTTTATAATATAAGATTCATATGTACCCATATTCGCAAAAAAAAAATAAGTTTGAGTTTGGACTATTATCCTGTAGAATATAATAAGAATTTTTATTTATTTCTTGCTCATTCATTTCCTACCGCTTTTCCTACATTTTAAAACATAAAGCCCATCGCCCACTCACTCGATTCCCCGTCCAGTGCGTGATACCAGTTTCCCCCATTCCTCCCACGTGGCAAGAGCGCCATAATCCCCCAATCGTGAAGGTAAACACTTTTGTTTACCCACCACTCAGCGCTTACCTGACCCCATCTCGTGTAAACCCTGCCTTTATTTTTTTAACGATAACTTCGTAATATACGAGGGAATCATTGGGTTGTTTACCTTATTTTTATTGGTGGTTAGTTTCTAATAGGATCAGGTATTACGAGCTTTTTGTCTCAACTTGTAAGTTACTTGTGAAATAAATAAATTCCCAGCCATGGTTAAAGAAAGCGAGGTAAATTAAACAGTTGCAGTAATAGAATGCCTTTTATTAACAAAAAAATAAAATAAAACACATCAAACTCAAGCAATAAATATCTTTTAAACATGAATAAAGTAAGCACCAACCATTACGTACTTTATTTAGCATCGATTCTCAAATGCATTTTAAACAACACTCGAATCGATAAAAACACTCGAGACAGCACTTAAGTATCGATATGCCCAACGATTTGAAAGTAATTACGGGGTATTAAGAAATTTTCATAATTATTCGCCATTCCGTCAGCTAACGAAGCACTCAAACGAAGAATTCATTTTGGAATTTGGGTGGAAAGCCTTAACCTAATTTTGTGATACTCCATCTTCAGCAATGCTTTGACTCGAACGAGAATAAACGGGAATCGCATTGAATTTATCGTCGTTATTTGTGTGAAATGTTGCATAAAAGTGTTACAATTTTTTTCTGTGAATGTTAGAAAATGTGTCATTGTTAAATTGACGATTGAAAAATACGTTTTTGAAGACAATATTGTCAAGTGTTTGATCTTTCTGCAAAACTAGAGATTATGTTAGATTATCCACTGCATGGCACGGTCCTCTTCTCATACAAAAAATAACTTTTTTACACAGAGCTCTCACACAACTATAGTACGTATTTACTTTAAATAACCCCAAACAAAAAGTTGCATCATTAATCATGATATTATATTAAACAAATAATACCCATAATTACGAATTTCAACTCCCCAGTTACGGAAAACAAATTGTAATTATAAATAATTGCGTTAAAATAAACACTTTGATGAATAAAACAATGACAGGACACAAATAAAACCATAGTGTAAACTAGAGAAATCGGTCATGGCCGCTATGAAGACACGGTTTTCTACGATTAGGTACGATAAAAAATAGTAGTTTGTTTATGGAAACGCAGGTAGTAAAACCTTTTTTGGTCCAAGTACACAATGTAAACTTCAGTTCTCTTAAAACAACTGTTTGTTTGTGTTAAACATGAAAATTCATATCAAACAGTTGTTTGAAGAAAAACTAACATTTATTGGTCGGTTAACTTAGGTTTTAGACGTTTCCCAAGGTCCAAGGGAACAGATTTATGTGTATGGTATCTGCCCCTGGTATTTTTATTTAGGTATGTATGTTTTTAACACAATGAATAAAGTAACTATAATGATGTTTAAAAGTAAATAAGTAATTAGTTCAAGTTGCCTTTGCAATCTCGTCAGTCAATTTGCAAGTAGAATCCTTACTAATTAAACTTAGATTCACGTCAACGGTATAAAGTAGGTACACACTCGTACATGAAATATAACAAATGTGTACCAACCCTTAGGCAGAAGCAGCTTATTTCCGAACGCTACTGTCGTCTACTAAAAGCTAAGAGATGAATTACGACGTTTTTCGACGTTAATATGTGATAGAATTTTAAAGGAATTTCACGTGCGACGTTCCCCAGCGATGTTGTCAAAATTATTTTAAAATTTGAAATTTTTGAGTTATGGCGTTTTGTTTGCTTGCTTTAAATTGAATATGGAAGGAATTTCTAAATTGGGAATAATTTTATCCGTGTTTAATTAAAATATTCGGGTAATACACTCAATATTTTACAAGAAAATAAGATGAAGAGGTAGAAAGAACTCCAGTAAGTATCTAAGCCTTAGTAGATCGACGACATACGCCTACAGGGGGAGTTGGGGGTGTAAAGGGGAGGCATTACCACTTTAGCAAATTACTTTGTCCCTACAGAATACCCAGCTTTGTCGTGGATTCGATTTTATCAAACAATAATGTCACCTATAGAAAATTCATCTTTGTTTGCCGAAAACCTGTAAATACTGTCGACACCTTTACGTTTTTGCGACAAAAAAGGCCAAAAGTAAGCAGTTCTCAAACTTTGATACTGGCGATAAAGATAGTGTTCGAAATTCGAAAAATTAACAATAAACATTCCGCATAAGGTTGTGAATGTTGCCAGTGAATTGAGCAATCCAAATGTGTCGCCGCCAGCCCGTGGCACGCAGGATGCCAAATAAAAACCGACGGAGGACAGTACAAGCCATAATTTTTGCCTTAAAACAAGGGACCCGCGTTGGCAGCGGTTCTCAACGTTCGAACGAAGGGGCGAGGGGCGTAAGCGATTTGTAAGAACGATGAAAGCTCTCGAGATATTGGAGGACAGGGTTGTCAACGCTCCTAAT
Source organism: Helicoverpa zea x Helicoverpa armigera (assembly GCA_033682625.1). Lineage (NCBI taxonomy): Eukaryota > Metazoa > Arthropoda > Insecta > Lepidoptera > Noctuidae > Helicoverpa > Helicoverpa zea x Helicoverpa armigera. The sequence continues at coordinate 4,415,772 of JAWIIS010000017.1, forward strand.
GGCATTTTATTTTTAGTTCCAATATGAACGTAATTAAAGTGAACGTTTCCTCTCCGGAGTTATGAGGTTCTTAAAAAGGCGATACAAAAAGCTACTTAGTGAGAAAAGTAAATAGAACCGTTTTTTAGCTGTTTACGGTTAGTTTCGAGTGGATATTATCTGGAGGAAGCACCTGGCTTCTGAAAACAATAATGATTAATGGTTTTATTTTACATTCTCTTTCCGCAACAAAATATATGAACACATGTCATTTTATCGATAGGAAGCATATTATTCATACGTTCCTTTACCTTTAAGGTAAATAAAATTTCGTATCGAAAGAGATTAAGCTAATAATTCCCCGCAGAACCTTTATCAAGATTTTGTTTGGTTTCAAAGAAGACCTAGATTGCGTACTACGCGAAATTACAAGGTACAGTAGACCGCACATCAGTGGTAACTGTCATGCACCTTAACTCAATAGTAATAAGTACGATGTTCCTATAAAACTGTTACCACTGATCTGAAGTTGACTGTACTTTACCAATCTCAAATTGGGTTATATTTTTACTAGCTTAGATTCTAAGTGGTGGGGATTAGAAAACTTTTTTCACATCTACAGTGCGTGTGCGTCAGTGTTTGTGTAGGATCAAAATGGATGATTGAGTCTATCTATGTTGATTGACACTTGATCCTATCTGATGGAAATATACTCGTAGGTACGTTTGTTTTGTTTCGTCAACATCGGGATTATTTTAGAAAATTGCAAGATGAACGACGAACGACGGATATAATTTGTGTTTTTTGGCGGATCTTTGAAATGGATTTGGATTAAGTTTAGATGATTTTTGTGTTACGTTCGCTTCTTGTGGTGTCAAAAATAATGTAAAATCATATTAGAAAGATTAAATGACTTTTTTTGAGAAATTACTAACATAGGGGCTCATTTCGTGGATTTCTCCTACAATATAGAATTTATCTGTCAAGTTTTGCAGACCTAAAGACAAAATCCATAAAAGCGGATGTATACGCACATATAGTAAAAGGTAACCAAACAATCTTTCACTACAGGGTGCTCAAAGGTGTATGACCCCCTCAATTCGCTGAGAGAGGTCTCAGGTCCCATGTGGTAGCCGTGGTAGGTCCCACGGGGGCCATGGGATGGGGACGACGATAGACAATGGCATGATTTGTGGGATACAGTTGTTTATGTGGTATTGTGCGTTTGTTTGTTGATGGTAGTAGAATAAAATTGCTAAGGTTGAGGTTATAAACGGGTTCTATCAACCAAAGTCAAAGCATGATGTTTCATTTTTTTTGTGAGCACTTATGAACGTCAAAAATATGATTATTTTTGATTCTAGTTGTCCATTCCAAAAGTAGCTTCCTGTGTTATATTTTAGGCTTATTTCAGTATGATAGTAAGTGTATATGAAATCGCTTGCTGATTAAAAGTACTACAGTTATTTCTGTATATTTCGAATTACTTAACACAATATTGAAATGTCATCACCACATACGTGCGTAATATGTGAAAACAACAAAATTTGATTACGTGGAAGTGGATGAAATATCGATTACCAGATTCAATTGTAAGGTACGGCAGACCGTTAAAAATTTGCGAAATTGGATCCTGGGAATATGATATAAATATGACATAACAGGCCATCTGCAGGATGAAATTCGTAGTTTAACGATCGCAGCTTAAATCTGTTTAAAAAGAAAGTCTATCCAATTTTTGTATGGCTAAAAAATGTTAAGGATATTCTCTCTATTTCACAAATAAGATATAGTTGTTACAGCCAAAGTAATAAGTCCGCATATTATACATATTATCTAGCTATTATTTATAATATCTACTCAATCTGGATAAAGTGATAATTGACACAGAATTAATCACATTATCTAGAAAATTTATATAATATCTCCATAGACTTAGATAATGTAATAAAACAAGTAAGTAAAGATGATTATTTTAAGTTAACTAACTAAAGTGCCTAGTAGCTGACCTTAATATAATTCAAAAAAGGCTAGTTAGCACAGTGCACTCCATAATAGTAGCGAAAAGTCCCCTCTTTGAAGTGTGGCTCGCGCCACTGTACGGACGGCCCGGAGTGTGCCCTGCCCGGGAAGGGCACCGCCGTGTCCTCGTCAAGGCAGTCGGCAGCGGCGACCTCTCGCGCCCGGCCCTGGTTCAAGCCAAGGTCCGGGGCGAGAGGTACTGGGATGCCATCGTCTCCTTCTGTGTGGTCGAGAGACGACTCCCAGCTACCGTAGACGTGAGCCTGTGCGATGAGTTCGGGTGCCTTATCTGCCTTCCGTCTCCTGGGACACGGACCCGTCTCGGCGGCGCACGTTGTTCAACGCGTGGGTTTAAGCCACTAACAGTCTGACCTCACGCTGCACGCTCACGCTCTCTGAGTCCCTCACGCTGCTCTCCTACAGTGGGAGGAATCATTTAATGATTTATCATAAAAAGAGTCATAACTTGAGCTGTTTCTAAGAATTAGTAAGTAGTCAGACGATTATACCATATTTATTACTTTGGCTAACTTTGACCAGCTATTATGAATTAGATCCAGATAAAGTGATTAATCTATCACACTGTCTAGCCAATTTGGGTATTATATACAATGACTAGTCATTATGTATAATATATATTTAATCACTTTGGCTGTAACATAGTTAAAAAAAAGGGTATTATCAATGTGGTGATAATACCATTTTTTTTGGATTGAATTGACCAAATGCAGCTGTGTTCTACTTACTTAAAAGACGGCAAACCCTGCAGTCTCAGATCAGATGATTCCTGAAGCTCTGAGCATCATAGCTTTTGGATGAGGTTGTAAAACATAAAAGCTGGAATTCCAGCGCTGCTTCCTAGATATGATTCATCAAAATCGGCCCAGCAGTTATAAAGGTATAAGCTGTTTTGTCAACAGGGTAGGGATCTTATGTCAAGATTTAGAATCAGGCCAAGGTAATTTCAGCTAAACAATCCGTCATATTAATTTGGGTTTGCAAACGTTTGTGATTGGTGAAGACGAAGGAATATCATGCATAGTAATGTGGGTTGGATTGAAGATTCCGCTAAATATGGGTTTGGAAGTTATTGGGTAGTATAATAAATAGATAGATACATAGATATCCTTTATTAAGTAATAATTTTACCAGTTTTTTAATAAAACTAATTAAAGTAGGTGACATAATGGGTGTTCTTATCGCTAAAAAGATAATTCAAATTTAAAGGATAGGTATTTGTGGTTGCCTTGTCCTTTAAAAAATGTTATAGGACATGTTTTTTTTAGATTCGCTTGCAGTTTTTGCAGTGTCGAGAAATACTGTATTATTAGAGGTCATGTCATAAGTTTTAAGTTACCTACGGACCTTCTTAAAGACGTAAATAAACAAAACCACCAGACTAATATGATATCATTGGGCAATCAAACTTAATTAAAGTATAAGGTACGAACAAATGATCAATAAAAATAAATGAGTCACAGTTCTTAGAACATTTTGATATTATACTGCATTCATTCTTAGAAAACGGTAGCTTTAAAAAACTAGCACCTCAATTATTTATTTACCTGTACCTAAAGTTCGTAATTTTAATAGGACTGCTACTAACAAAAAGAAGAACATACTCTATGGAGGATTTCAAAACAAATCCTCTTTGCATGAAAAAAAAAAATAACAAATAGGTTTGCCAACCCTCAATACAAGAGGACTTGGGTCTCGCTGCGGTTGCAAAATTCCCGCTTCAAAGGTCACTCACCCCACTCATTAGGCGTTAGCTGTGACGTCATAGATGTCACGTATTTTCCTATTGGTGTAAGTCTCGGGTGTAAGTTTTGGATTTAGAACTTTATTTCGGAGTTAGATGTTTTGAATTTGGAATTCGAATGCAGATTGAATTATTGTATGTTTAAACTTAGAATGTGATGACATCATTCATAGACGATTACAAAAAAAAGACTGGTTCGTCGAAATTATAAACAGCGTACGTACGAGTTACACTGAAACTCAATGATTTTACGGTACAAATTACGAAACACAGTTTCACCTAATACTTTTACAAGCAATAACATTTTACTATCGCTACGAATTATAAATTAACTCCCCGTGTTCGGCCGACACTAAACATTATAACAGTTTTAAAATCACTAAATCATAAACAACATCACCAGTCAAACATATGAAACATGTCATCTATAAAAAAAAACTTACGACATTCGGCACGACCAACTTATGTCATCATACGGGGAAATATGGAACTAAATTCAAATGTACTAAATTTGACAGGTCATTGACGTTTTTCCTTAGCAAGTGGCGCCACTATCAACTGCAACGTTAAAATGGGCGTTTGAAATTTAAAATCGTTTGAATGTTTATGTTGATCGTTCTACATACGGTTTATTTTGAAATCATATTTTGTTTCATGTCGTTATGAGAAGTATATTGACTTGAAATGAGATGAAACTTTTCATGGAATATTGTGATAAGATTTATAGAAAACATAAACTAAAACTGACTGATCCTTTGTATTGGGAATACTAAAAGACTTTTAAAGTAGGTATGGAGTCTAAAATTTTAATTGCCGGCTAAAATTATAAGGCCCGATTACAAAACAAAACAACCATATATCTGAGCCGTCAATTCAACGACCAAATGAACTCGAGATCCTAGTTGGGTATTAATTACAAAGCTTAGCGCACACAAGCGGACCACAACTGTAAAACTATTAACGGGTCTGTCCGAATAGTTGGAAATAGTTTCCTTGGCTCGCCGCCAAGAGCGCTAGTGATAGATCGAGTCGCCTTGCGTTTGACATGTTGTAAACAAAAATAATAAATAAAACGTGCACTACAACATGTTTTGATATATTACGTGTATTTCATTTTGGCTTTTATATTGCTTCAGTTTTATTGGTTTCAAGCAAGATTAGAAATGACGGGTTTTATGGAACAGCTCGACGTTTATGTTGATTGCCAATTTCTGGCGTGATTTTTTGGGTTTTCTCCGGAGATTGACAGCTTAATTAATGCATCAGGGATGCGGGAGTTAAACTGGGTATTGAGGTTTTAGAATTACGTAAACGTTTAGAAACATGTGTGACATGAATTAGAATTAAGTTTAGCTGCAGTAACCTCGAAAAGTTAATCAAAACAGCTTACTAAACTCACGCCACAACTTCACTCCTAAAACAGAAGCTAAATACGAAAAACATGAAGAAAATTACTTTTTAAACCGAAACACTACCATCAAAACATTACGAACGAAGTCAACGCATCGCGTCCCGCGAAGTTTGCAATTTACAACTTTAGTTCTGACAAGTACTTACAGGACTTAATATCTCGCTGTTATGTACTCAGCTTTATTTGGACGAATATTTAGAAGTATTCCTAAAGGACTGGAGACGCTAAGCGATGGCGTCGACATTTTTTTCGTTTTAGTTTTAAAGCTACAGAAAATAAAGTATGAATTTGGATATCAATTTTAGACGGACTGATAAATATAGATAATTAATAAAAATACTGTTTCGGTGTATTCTATAATTGTTAAGTGCTCAATTACAGTAAAAGCATTTAGGAAAAAAAAATGGGCCAAAAAAAATAAATAAAAAATTAGGCCCACATTACACCAACGGCCACAAATATCGACCAACAAAATGAAGGGTGGCCTTTAAATTTTTAATAATTTGATGAGCACATGAAACGTGCCGTTCAGCCTGGAATATACCTACTGTGATTAAATACAATTTGGACCGCTCCCGAGTACCCTCTAGCACTTCCGGGAAGCCGCCCGACCTCCGGTAGGATACCGCGAGTTTTTTTTTTTTTCAAGTGCCTCTTGTGAACGAGTGCCTTTTTGTCGTGGAATACAGTTTTTCACCAAAAATGTGATGTAAATGTAGGTTTATATTATGTGTTTTTTGGGTGTCGTATTTTCAAAAGGAATGAGTGTTATAAATGAAGGTTTTTAAGGCATTTAATAAATGGTCTTCGAGTTAAGTCTTCTCGTTAAAGAATACGGGATAAACAGGTTTCCAGGCAAGCTTATTAAAGTTCAGTTTTTAATTATAACTATTATTAATGTGAACTGCATTTTTATCTGCTCATTCTTGTTCACATGCTCAATAAGTCAGTCATCATTTAAGTTTATTTTCGAAACATCTCAGAAACAACTGTCGTGTACCTTGTTACCAAAAACTGATGATAGATTAATAACAAATTAAAAAAAATATACATGTTTAGAAAAAATCTTATACCAAACTATTCTGTTCGGGTGTTTCTTGTCTGTCAGTATGCAAACAAAACTTCTATAACCAACATAAACATAACACTCAAAAAATCTTAAACAACCTTAACACAAAGCAATAAAGTCTAAATTCAAACGTTCGAACAGCAAACAAAAACTTTGCAAACAACACAATTCAATTTGACAAGTCGGAACAAACAATTCTAAACTTTATGCGAAGGGTGTAAACGTCAATTTTGATTGTAAACATCCAAGATGGCGACCACATGGTAGTCTAGTTAACAAAATATATGAAGAGCATTGTTTATGGAGCATCCTGTTGATAGACATTAAAAGGTTTTGTGTCAAAACGGGATCGGATCTAAGTATAACAAATTGAGGACGAAAGGGTATCAAAAGTATAAGTACCAGGATAGTAGAACATGCTAAGAGCTATTTAAAGCAATTTTTTTCTCATAGCTAACGTATTCTTAGTTTAAAATATCATTTTACAGCGTAAAAAGGTCGCATTACTTCACAAAGGTCGATGAACTCTGATAGATCGGTATTTATAAAAGAATGACGCAAGTTTTTACAGTTATAGCAATGTAAACATTTGCTACTTTTAATGTCTATTTGGCGATAACATTTGCTTACTAATCGTATACACAAATTAAGCAAACAATTAAACAAACTCGATAATATTTCATTCAAGTTGATATCAATTAGATTTGTAGTGTCAAATGACATAAAACGATCAATTTGACAAAGCGTAGGACCTTAATAAATTAAATACATACCTGTGAAACAAAACCTAGATAATCTACAGCCAATTTAAGCCTTAATTCAAAATACTCGGAAATTGTTATCAAGATTCTATAGAAAACAATTTAATTGGAACTAAATACAAGTGTTCACACTTATTTCGAACAAACTAATAATTTATTAAGTGTCACTTATTCGTGACAATGCACTAAATATGCGGTAATTTTCAGTGTATTGTTCACTTCTGAGAATCAAAAGGATATAGAGCGCAGTTATTCATAAATAAAGCTTAGTATGAAGTAGTAATGGGCAATATTGATAAATGTGCTTTACAATTTATTTGACAAAGTTATGGGTATATCTGTAATATGCATTAATAAACAGATGTCACGTTACTAAGCTTAGTATTGTTTCATTCAACTTATTTATAACTAACTAGCCGTTTTCCCGCGGTTTCACCCGCGTCCCGTGGGAGCTACTGCCCGCACCGGAATAAAATATAGCCTATGTTACTCGCAGATAATATAGCTTTCTAATGGTGAAAGAATATTTAAAATCGGTCCAGTAGTTTTTGAGTTTATTCATTACAAACAAACAAACAAAGTTTTCGTCTTTATAATATTCGTATAGATATTGACTGACATAACTACGCTACAGTGTAAAATTTACCATTTTATGTACTTTTTTTATGTAACAAATTATTTGACATTACGTTTCGCTTATCAACTTGCAGCGAACCGATTCAAAGATACAAATCAGCAACATCAACGTAAACCTTGTTTCATTCCTACCCAAAGCACAGGCTAATTAGCACGATACTAAAACCTAAACCTAACAGTCACTCTCAACTCAATCAAGATATGGACCATTCCATTAATTCAGCCAATTTTATTTCACATTTCCTAAACAGAATACCAAATTAGAACCAACTTTGGAATTGTTTTTTCCTGTCAGCGAAAAAAAAAGTTTAAGCAAATACTGTTTTTTAGGGTACCGTACCCAGAGGGCAAAACGGGACCCTATTGTTTTCGCTCCTCTGTCCGTCCGTCCGTCTGTCACCAGGCTGTATCTCATGAACCGTGATAGTTAGAGGGCTGAAATTTTCACAGATGATGTATTTCTGTTGCCGCTTTAACAACAAATACACTGAAAACTAGAATACATATTTTGGGGGCTCCCATACAACAAACGTGATTTTTTTTGTCCGTTTTATAAATAATGGTACGGAACCCTTATTGCTACAGTCCGACTCGCACTTGGCCGGTTTTTTAATTATTTAATTAGAAACGGCGTGAGACGATTTGACGATAAATTCTTGACAACGGTATGCTTTATAAATGATTTTGGTTAGAAGTTTAAAAGGACTTCTTAATTAGTCAGAAGACTGGATCGAGAAACAAAAGTTTTAATACAATGAGGTAGCTACTTAAAATACTTTTTTTTGTTTTCTTTAATGGTCGAACCTCAATCTGTCAGCGGTTTTTCGGCAGTACACAAGGATACCAAGACAACATAAGTAGGCTAGGTATTTGCCACAGGGGTGGATCGATCATGCAACTCTTAGAGTGGTCGATCCGGGAGTGGGTTACCGTCTTGACAAGTTCCTAGGTGTTGAATCGAAGTTCAATTGCTGCCAAATTTTTTTTGAGATCATGGTAAAACATCTCCTCAGGTTGTTGCATAACATTTGTAAAATTATCTATATTAAATACAAAGGTCCCAAAAGAGATGATTTACCTACTAAAACGCCACAAAGAACTGCATTCTTTCTTTCCACTCTACTTTCTAAATCCCAAACATATTCCATTAAAATACCAGCAAAATAATACAGCATACTACACAGGGGATTATTGGCATTGCCGTCGAACTTTCAGGACCGGACTGCTGCCGAAATTGAAGATCTAAACTAGGGCACCTGAAAGCAATTTCCAGTCGCTTACTACCGATTCTGTGGAATGTATTTCGTTACGGCATTACATCAGTGCAATTTATTTTAGGATGGTTCTATTCAGCCATCTATTGCACTAAAAGGGAGTTTCTATCACCTATGTATGTATGTACAAATGTTCTATATCACGACAGCGGGTGAGACATACTTGTGTGTGAAAATGTTCATGCACATTGTCTTTGTATGCGTAGGGTCCGGAGCGCTCACCATTGGCCGAGTCGTTGTATCACACAAAGACATTGTGCATGTAAATTGACCCTCACAAGGATAGGTTACCCGCTTTCATTCTTATCACCTGTCGATTTCTTTAGATATTAGAGATAGCGATTTGACATTACTAGCATGAGAACCAAATCAACAGATATGTTATAGAAATCCGACTTTCAATCCTTTTGTTCTCCATTACACCCTAGTCTGGAAGATGTGACGTTTGCATACAAATAAACATAGACTCACAAAGCAATAGACAAAACAAGAGAGCTAAACAGTGGTAGAACTCCCAGTTCTAGACATAATACTTATGCAAATAAGGCGACGCTGGTTAAATACTAAGGCAGCATACACAATGGAAGACTAATTTTAGATTGCGAAGAATTAAGCCACCGTTTTCGTAAGAAATGTTTTTTGATGATGAGTAACTTTACATCGTGATAACATAACCCATGAGTCACAACCAAGCATGTATCTTGTTGCCCTGCATTTAATATGACGGATTTATTTATAGTCTATTGCAGATGCGTTTTACTTACGAACTGTATGTTTTGGCATTTATTTTACAGGAGGCCTATATCAAACCACAAAAAATCACATTCAAATCTCCTCATCTGATTAAATAGGCAGCACTCATAACGGTCAAACTAACACCCCTCTTTTTATGTCAGAGGTTACGCGCTACCATTCGTAAGCAAACGAGGCGTTTCTCTTCCTCAAAAGCAGGCATGAATGTAGGAAAATCTAAACGCTTCTTAATTCCGTACTACAGCCATTGACGTGAAAGATTAGAGCTGCAACTCCTGGATTAAACTTCTAAGATGAGGTGTATTAACTTGACAGGGCTGCCAAAACATTGTGCTCGTAAGTTTCAAGTGCTTATGATTTTAAGTTCGGTTTGAAAGGATCCAAGTTGGAAGAGATTTGGGCGCTGTTTTGGGATTTGCTTGTGTAATTCTGGTTTTGTAATAACGGGCCAAAATAAGTAACTGTCGTAGGTACGGATTTCTGCAATGTTCAAACTTTTTTTGTATCATTAAATGACCCATCTCGCTGTGGGTGCGGCGTGAAGGATTGTCAGACTTTTACTGACTAAAACCCATCATGTTCCATCTTAAGCCGTTTATGTACCAGGGCTACAGTAACTCTTCGCAATGTTTTAACTGGGATGGGCATAGGATCGGTGATTCAATTAATACATGTGAATGAGGAAAACAGTCATTCAACACCAACCTATGTATTAAGATAACAAGGTAAAACAAATACACACGCTTTATTTACCTCTGAATTACATTACCAGGTTTACCTGAACGATTCTATATATTTTTAATTAATTCAAACAATGTCCTAACCCTTCAAATCTCACCTGACGATCTGAATAAACAAAAACAAAATTTCAATTTCGGAAGCAACCCTTCGGCTGCCGTTAGGGTCTCATCGCAAATCCCACTTTGATCGACTTCGAAGACCTTCTACCGATAGCCTTAGAATACCCGCAAACTACAGACTTTTTAGTCGGCCGATAGTTTGATCGGGCGCTTGATAAGTTTAGAAATTAATGGTAGTACGCACATAACAACGATCAGGTATTTGACCGGTATCGGACCGACTGTTACTGTTACAGCCTTTTTATTGTCCCACTGCTGGGCACAAGCCTCCTCTCACAAGGAAAAGGATGGAGCATTCATCACCACGCTTGCTCAATGCGGATTGGTGATTTCAGACTTTATAGACCAGGTTTCCTCAAGATGTTTTCCTTCATACAAACATAGAAAAGTTGCATTGGTATTTTACTGACTTGGAATCGAACCCTCATACTCGTGAAATTGGTTCTTTACCCACTAGGCCACCACGACTTTGAGTGATTAAATTCACGAAATTCTTTAAAATATTTTCTTCTAGCCATCTGGCCAACAGTCGGGCGACTGTTTAGTGTGAAGTGTGCTTGTAGGCTTAGATTTCAGCCTAGGGTTAGAGGTACTTGAAGGCCATTTCGTTACCGTTTCATTAAGGATTTAGTAATGGTTAGTGAACTTTGATCAGGCTTTCGATTTCTATTTGTTTCTGAATATGGTTATGTGGCCGGATATGTGACCTTTTAGGTCTTCGGAAAAAGAAAGGAGTTCCATTTTAGGCAAGGCCTTTATGGTTGACAGTTGATAAAAGAAACATACCTAAGTACGTGACGAATTAGAATAAATGTGATCACTGGTTACATAGAAACACTGTTATCAGTTGTTTTATAGGCACAGGCAAGTTTTCCTTAATATGAAAGGCATTTTTAGGTCAATAGGTACAGAACATGTTTAGTATGTAGATAATGATGACTACTAGACTCAACTTTGTTTTATTCCAAAACAATTATGTTATTCAGTCGAGAAAACCACATTTCTTTGCGTCAAACTTTTGTCATTAGCTGGGAAATAGTGGACAAAGGACACATTCATTCTGAGTATTATGACCAAAAATTATAGAAAGAATAATGGCGTCCAGGCCGATTATAATTAGCTGCGGTAGCTATTCTCTCTATGTAGATCAGTAGTTCAGTATATAAGTAGCGCACACGCATTCGCGCAGACACAGGTGCACTCTCTATTCCCTCACTCTCATAGTCATCATTGATCGTTAATCCTCTCCATATTTAGTCATGTTTGTATTACTAACTTCTCAACAGTATTTTACCAAGAAGCTTTATTAATTATAAAATACAATAAAGACCATAACCAGACCCGTAACACAAGACGAGAAACCATGACTACCTAAGCCAAAACACAATAGAACGAACAAGAACTTAACAGCAAACATGATACGATGATAACTGGACCATATAGGATGTAACGACCCATAAAGACACCATATCTCCTATAAACCAATGTATTGGATATCGGTGTAAAATAATGTCGATTGTAATAAAATATAACAAGAGTTTAATATAGTATGGCTATTGTATTTCACGAGGTGGGTTGTAATAGGACATTATTGGGAGTAAATAATTCATGATTTTGTAGATGTTGCATCTACTACAGGTGCAAATATCAAACAGATGTGTTTAGGTACTGCGAAAGCATATAATGACTAGCCAACTTCCTGGGGCTCAAGTGGGTCCATGTTATGACTAAGAAAAGTCCGTTTTTATTGACCAAATAAATGGAAAATGCTCCATGTTCCTGTGATCTAAATATCCCTTCTAATATCATAAAGATATCCGATTGCATGATCAAAGATTTTTAAATAAAAATCTTATAAACATAAACAAGGAAAGCGGATTGCACGGTCAGACTATAGAATACGTTTCTAGTATACTTTTATTGTGACATGCATTCTAAACAATACGTAAATTCACAAGGGCCATCTTATAACTTAAACAAAACCGCATCGCTCTATTTTCAAATCTCCTCGTACAGTAGACTGCACATCAGTGGTAACTGTCGTGTACCTTAACTCAATAGCAATAAGTACGATTTTCCTATAAAACTGTTACCACTGACCTGAAGTTGACTGTACATCTAACGTTTTATCTCCACGTTCCATTTTCGAATTTTAAATTTCTAACCCGGAACCGCGGCCCGATCCAACACACCAATTATCGTTGGCGGGGCCCATTCGACCAACCTTCACTCTTACTCATTACGTTTCCATTAACAAAAGCAGGGTTGCCTAACCATTCCGAGCCACATTTAAAAAGATCTCCAACCTTTAACCCGTAAACGTTTTGTGGGCGGGTCGGTACTGCCATTGTAACACTTCTGAGCTATTTCAAGTGTCAAATTAATGATTCGAAACAGTGAGGCGCTAGACTGCAGCGCGTTGGATGCTCGATGTTTTTTTGTTTGGTTTAAGAGATGAACGAATGGTTTTATGAAACGCCTATATCGTGTTGTTTTACGATGAAATGAGGAAGAAAAAAGCTTGCACTTAATTTAAAACTTATTAATAAACTGTGAACTGTTTTATAGCTACATTAATTTTGTAAGTAAATTAATCATTGAAAAAATATGGTTCACACACAGATATGGATATTTATGCGTTAAAATGTTGTATGATCATAGTTTTTAAACGATCGTCCTATTTTTTATTTTACACTTATTAGCTAGATATTATAGGATAGTTCCAAATAACACTCAAATATATGTATTTCTTCTGTCTATAACTTGTACCACAACCCACCATTACACACCACACGTTACGCAACGAGCACAAATCTTATCGTAACATCTGAACTTTTGCACATCCCTATCATTACAACAATACATACATATTACCGGTTTTCTTGCTTTCTACTCGAATAGTTTCTATACACTTGCATAATTAACTTCATGATCATTAATCTACGTCTTTGCAAAGGAATTTGTGTGCAATGCAATTTTAAGACGTCCATCTGGGTTGAACGGGTGACCTACTTTGGAACTAAATGGGGAACAGGGCTCCTGGATGGCCCATTTGAAGTCGAAATAGAAGCCTTAGTAAGTACCGTGTATAGTTTAGTTTAAATAGACGGTCTTTCAATGAGATTAAATGCTTGAAACTTTATTTTGGTAGGAGCTGTGTTGTGGTGGTCTTCTAAGGGTTAGAAGTGAAGTTTTTAAGCAAAAGTTGGTTGAAAATAGTGTGTAAAAACAAGCTTATTTCCGTCATTTTCTGGCAGAAATCTATACGTTATTATTTTACCTAAATTCACAGCAGGACATTAACTAATACTCCTTCGTGAGTACAGAATCAAAACACACCTTAAAACCGATAAATCAATAAAATTATTCAAATGCAATGCCTTACAAACCTCAGTAAATAACGTTCGGGTAACTAGTTTCACGTTTCTAAGCAAAATCTTTAATACGAGTTAGTGTTATCAGATTTATTTGCTTGTACACGGCAGATTCGTGAAAACGAGGTACGTACTGCCGACCTAATTTCTAAATCTGCCTACGATAATGTTAGGATTACGACACCTTCCAATTTGATCCGTACATATTTGTAATAGCTCGCTTCCATTCCGGGAAAAATTGTTCCCCTCTTCCGTCGGCCGATGTGGGCGGTTTGTATGGTATTAAAGGCTTATGGGATGGGTGGGTACTTAAACTGTGGTCGCCCTAACCAGCCAGTTGCAAATTGTGCTAATTAAAAACATACGTTATATTTTTAAGCAGGTGTACATTTGCATGATAATGATATTACGTAATGTGCTGAGAACACACCGTTGGATTTTGCGGACCACGATTTTAAAAATATTTTTTTTCTTATGTTGAATTTCGAACAGTCTAACCAGCCAGTTAAAATAATCCGTTCCAATTTGAAATATCTAAGTCTAACATCTGACTGCAGAAAATTCAAAAGCATTTAGAATAAGACCCATTCTTAATTCAAATGCAGAGTTTTGAAAGGAATATCTTTGACAGAATGATTCACAAGTCTCCGTCGATTGCCGTCTATCTTATCTAAAGGACACCGGCGTATCTTTTTGCGCCGACGCAAACGATCAATGCGAATTGACTACGAAGATTTACGACCACACCACTAAAAGCTGCGTGAATTATGCTCGTATACCTGTCCTTCACTAACGTACCAATAAAGCGAAGAGTGAACGAGACGGCCGCTATTTAGTAGTACTTTGGTTTGAACTTTGTGAAAGTTATAGGAATTTCACGGGGTGTGGAATGGAATCTACGCTAGAGTAGCAATAAATAGCTAAAGCCGTTTATAATTGTAGTGGCTTGTAGATAAGGAAGTTTCGGTATGCGAATACGAATTTATGCGTGTTAGAAGCCATTGTAATGGTTGTGTTTCGAACTCTTTAATGGAACTTAAAACTGTTTTGAGAATAGACGCGATGCTTTTCCATGTTATTCAGAATAATTTTCAACTCTTAGTTCGCTTTGTTTTCTTTTATATTGCTTTTGTGATAAAATTGCTTACAATTATTTTATGGATTATGTGTAAAATTACACAGCTCGGCAGGTTTCTCTCTGAATTTTATTTTTTATGTCAGTGTTAACCTTAATAAAATGGTACTTTAAAAGCATTACGCATTAACCCACATTTGCAGCTTCTGAACGTTATTTTATTTGAATCTAAATTCATCCGCTCTGATTGAGTAAGATCCATAAACTTAAAATATTTAATGGACACGTTTAGAAAGATAAAATACTCTGAAATAATCTTTCTTTTTATGAACAGAATAGAAATGTTGTTTGTTTAAAAAAAATGTATGTCGACATTTTATGAAAACCTATGTTCAGTCAACTTCAGGTCAGTGGTAACAGTTTTATAGGAAAATCGTACTTATTACTATTGAGTTAAGGTGCATGACAGTTACCACTGATGTGCAGTCTACTGTACTTAAATATTATATAAAAAACTGACTCCACGACCCTACATCTATTTTTATTTAAAAAAATGTCTCGAAAGGGCTTCAGCGTGTTGGCTTCGGCCCCACGTTCGCCTTCCAAAAATCCGGGACTCTGTATTGCCGTGGTCTGGTCGAGAAATACAAAAGTAGGTACTTACTTATATTTAAATTGAATTGCACAATATACAGACGACACTTAAGTTACCAATAACTGGAACAAGTTCGTGTATGTTGAAGGTTATCATCAAGAACAAACAGACATTACCTATGCAATATGAAGGACAACGCATATCAATGTGACAACTAAATATGACTCACAATTGACTATTGTGCTCATTATAAAAATGCACTCATGCAATACCTACATATAAGTATGTGCTACAAATATTCTATACTCATACTAATAAAGAGGATATTTTTTTGCTTTGTTTTTTGCTTCTACCTAAAAGGCTCCGAAATCACTGGACCGATTTGATAAATTCCTTCACTATTGGGTAGGAATAGTGTATGTTCCCTATGATATCTGGGTACGGAAAGAACACATGCGCGGATTTCATCATCCTCCGAGCCTTTTTCCCAACTATGTTGGGGTCGGCTTCCAGTCTAACCGGGTGCAGCTGAGTACCAGTGCTTTACAAGGAACGACTGCCCTATCTGACCTCCTCAACCCAGTTACCTGGGCAACCCGATACCCCTTGATTAGACTTGTGTCAGACTTACTGGCTTCTGACTACCCGTAACGACTGCCAAGGATGTAAAATGACAGCCGGGACCTACAGTTTATCGTGCCATCCGAAACACAGTCATTGGTGTCTAAGATATACTTAGAATTCCAGCCATTTTCTAAGTTGTAATTAGAAAATATTATACCTACGTCATCCAAGTAACTATTAAAACAGTTTAAGTGCCGTTTACCGACATAAACGTGTTATATTACACATTATTGACATAATAACATATTTAGCATCCCATTTGAAAGCTTGGCATTTAATAATAAACTCCATCTTAACTGGAGTCAAGTATCAATGTCAAAGTTCAACGTAATCAAGAATATTGTAAGCAAATTATTAGATATTAAACTCTGTATGTTAATATGTATGTGATTTTGAAATGTTTGTGTAAGGCTGCTAAATATAATTGTGGAAAATTTTCGCTTTTCAAAAGTCTGTCCTTTCTTATGCTCTGTCTAAACATTTGTAAGTCTATAAAATTATATCGGACAATATAGCTTTTATTAATTCTAAACTTGGGTAAATAGGTACAAAAGCTACAGCTTTTATATACTGAGGCATATCATTTATTAATCATCATGATTAATTATAATCCATTTGCATTATACCCTAAGTATAGACAGGTGCATTTGCTTAAAAGTACATTCGATATTAATACCATAGAGCGATGAACATTTTATATTCGAAGTTTCTGTACATAATTATACTTTCCACTTGATTAAGTTTAATTTTATGCCAGTGGTAATCATCTTTAAAATACCTATGAAGATGTTTAAGACGAGTACCTATTACCCAACACTAACGAAACCAAATAATAAAAGATCCCAAAACGTCTTACTTATCTTAAAATCTCTTGTGAATAGAAGAATACATTCAGTTGTGTAATTGTTCGGAGATCGCAGCATAGATCGAAACTAATTGTCGATGGGAGCAGCTTGCTCTATTCATCCATATTGAACCTTTTTTTCTTCGCAAAAGCAAGAAATGATACGTCATACATACCGAAAATAGTTGCGATACATCATTTCGTTATTTTTAGACACCTAATTTTGTTCTCATTAAGTATTTATACTTGTTTTCCTAAAAGCTTTCAGAGCGATGACCCTCCACCGTAACCGATTACGTATCAGCTACCTGCCCACATATTTTACGAATTGTTTTACGATATAAAAATATCTGTGACATTTACAAATGTTGTACAATCAATTGCTGATGCAGCTGAACATCGAGTTTTAACTCGATCAGACAGACGTATAGTTTTCGTTTCGATGCAAGTATTTTTATTTCAGATACGAGTACGTTCGGTGGCAATGCTTTCCCAAAAGATAAAATGGCAGTAAAAATCGTAACACTTAGCAAAAGGCATCGGGACAAAGCGTCGTCGGACTCCATCGTAAGGTACGCTGACTCAGCTGTGAGTGCTAGCACCCGCCATATTGGATTTTTATTTTTTAAACTGCGAGCATAGACAAACGATTCGATTGAGTTCGGATACAATTTGTTTTTATTGCATTAGCTATTGGGATATTTGGGAGTTGTTCGGAATTTTCTTCGGGTTAATGGCTTGTTTGTTGCTTATTTAGATTTGTTTAACGTTCTGGGTATTTGTATATGTTTATGATAGCTGTTGAGGATACTGAAAACATTATTTGTTCAGTTATAATACGTAGTGTTTTTAAAATAAATAAATTATTTAAGTAATTACATATATTAATTTAGTAAACCAATTTTAAGTTTTAGTAAGCCAGTACTTGTTTTCCTAAGTAGCTAACAATTAATATCGAATGTGAATACAAATTAAATTAGAGATCGCCATTTACGTCAAAACTCTTTTATTATGGAAGCCATTTAAGCAGTCCGGTAGGTAGACTTACAAGTTACATTTGATATTCAAAACATTTTGAATTCACGTGAAACAATACAATGCCGAGACCCGTTTCTTTTACAGCAGTAATTAATACTTAATTAAAATACTAATCACATTTGAAACACACGGTGAGCCAAAACATGTTCAGGTCATAAATCAACGTCACGGCCCTCGAAGCTTTAAAACAAAATGAAAATTCGCTAAAAATCCGCGGCACAGTAAAAATCACCGCGAGAATTACGCCACGAACTTTTTTAATAACGCTCTGGATTCAATCTCAATCGAAAAATACGTAACAAAAAAATCCTCTACACAACAGTAAGAAAAATGTATAAACATGTCAGGGGACCGGTTCAGGTACGCCATTTTTTATTGAATTGAACACCTATGCCCGAAAGGGACGCTCGTTTCCCTACCTTTTCATGCGCAGCAAAAACCACAAGACGCAAACGGGACGCACACACCGTCCGTCTCGCTCCCTCGGCCGCTGCATTCATGAGGACAAAGAATAAGTAGTAATAAAGACGTGACATTCGTGCAGATGGTTGATAAAACTTAATACTTGGCAGTTTGTTCGCTCTTTGGCTATTAAAAGGCTACGAACAGATACGTTGTTACACGCTCTTTAGTTCTCGAGACTCATGAAAACATTAAAGGAAATGGTTCTCTCCAGCGAGGTCGTATATTGCCTACCATGTTGGTGGTATCGGCGAGTCTTTTTACTTTTGCTATTGGCGTGAAATTGGAGGGAAAAGAAAATGGCAAACATTCAATGTCTCAATTTAACTCCGAAGCAGTGAAGGCGAACCTGATTGCGTTCAAAGTATCTCAAATGTTCGGAGTTACGACACAAATAAAAGAGTTCAATTATTTTAGGCGCGCCTAATTTTTATCGTTGGGCCGAGCGTTTGGATTCCAGTCGAACGTTTTTAAATGACAAATGCTTCGTGATCCATCTGATTCGGCTTTCTCGGCTTCGAGTTATTCTGTCCTCTCGAACCAATTAATGAGAGAGAGAACCGATATCGCCGTTCCCTTTCTTAGGGACAAGTTTGGGCTCCAATTTTTACCTGATGTTATTACTAGCGTTGACAGTGGTATTACAAGGGTCGCAAATGTGCGCGACACTTTTGAAATATCCTTAATGTTATTATGCTCTGATGACGCTTTATAGGATTTATGAATGACGACCACTCTCAAAATACTTTCTCACGTTTACACGGGGCGATAATTCTATAAAATAAAGGTTGCGTCAATATTTTGACTTTATATGTGATCGAATTACAACCCTAAGTAGCGATTACGCTTTTGACGAGTTACATGAATAGACTCCTTGTAACTAGAGTTTTTATGGGTTTAATACGACTAAGCAAAGGAATAACTCGTATGACGCACGGATTTCCACTTTTGATGACGCCAAACTTCTCAAATGAGTTCTGGAAAACTGCTTCAGAGCCGATTCGGGAGTCATACGAAACTCGTAAAACCCGAGACTTGACTCACCACCATTTTGTAATCTAACATAAATGAACGATCCTGTCGCTGTTATCGTTACATTTCTCCTTCTACACGCAAATCCCGCCGAATTTATAAAGGGAAAACTCAGTACGTTGCAGGTTTCTGGGTGTGCAAAATCGTTGGCTTGTTACCACAGAATGTTGGTGGGGAGGAACTCGTAACGCGCCGTAACATAAATCGATCGTTTGTTCAGCTGATTGCTAGATTGAAAACCTCGCTTTTTGCTCTGTAATCTCATCAGCTTACAACCTACACAATCGAATTCTAGCTATTTCGCAAACTTTTTTATATCTCAACTCTTCTATATTACATACCGTGTTAGGTGGTTTGATTGACACTATATTTGCCCAACCAAAAGTCTATAATTCTGAAACAATTTGGTCCACAATAAACTTTCAACTTGAGGTTGTAACGGGATCTAAAATTATTTCCAAGGCTCGCTTCGAGACAATAAAATAGCTTTCTTATAACCATTCTGGCTTGGGGCTATCCAGTAAAGTGCGTAACTTCCTTACGCGCTCCTACGGAACTTGGCTGCAATAAAACAATAAAATGTTGCAAAATTCCCAGGATTGCTGTTCGTACCATCCCAAGGTGGAGAAAAAAGAATAAACAGCTGCTCAGACTCCTATAACTTTACTTAAGTCTAGGTAATGCAGCTAAGTATAGTTGACGGGGCTTAGAGCAACTTTGCCCGTCGCTCCAAGGGACACCCAAGTGATTTAATGAGTCTGCTATTATAATATTGATTGTTGGAGTAATCAAGGGTAATATCCTAAGCGATTTGCTAATACTACACCAGAAACGTGCAGCCTGTTCTCAAATGAGATACAAATTATTAGATATTGCATTTTAAAATAGTCGCCATTTGCAAAGCCTGCAGCCATTTCACCTTTTCTGAATCACTTTTGAATGTCATTAGTGTTTGAATATTATAAAACAAAAAGGACAGCTTAGTTGAAACGAAGACTGTTTAATTTCTTAAAACCACATGAAAAGAAAACTTAGGTATATTAAGTTTAATGTTGTGGTTTTTAAACTGACTTCTGAAGAGATTAAAAAAATGTTGGAAATAAAAACGGGTGACTGATGCAAACATCAAAAAGAAGATTGTATTAAAAAGAAACTAAAAGCTTTGAATGAACATAGTTTACTTAATTACAAGCTCTTGACTTCTTAATGGGTGTTTATAGACACACGTTTGTTGAGAAAATTCTGTAGACTTGACACCCGCAATGGGTGGGTGGATATTTAATACTTTTGAGTATTTGATTCTCAGTATGTGCAGAGACGTAGGCTTTTAACTAATTCTCAGTATTTCAAATCATAATACATAATCTTGACAACCATTAAAAAATGTGTTTACTTTTCATATTATTGAAAAGGAAAGTAAAGAAAATACCGTTAGTGCCTTTTATTAACAGTCTTGAAATAAATTGCAAGGAGCTATGAAACACCTAAAATTCCCACGAGACATCTGAAGTATCGCTATATTAAGCTCAGATGGGATAAGTTTTAAAAAGCAATTAGTCTATGGTCTAAGTAGGTTAAAGTACTTACTCCACTCTATATCCTTTGTAATAAGTACTACCTACTCAAAAAACTTTTAATTGGTCAGGAATATTAAGAATTTGGAATTATTTACGTATTTTAAGAATTCATTTAAAGCTAGAACATAATTTAGGTTCTTAAGAATCCTTTATGACTAAATACGTAGCAAAAAGCCACTTTACTTCGTCTGAATGACTCACAGCCAGGATTTTAAAGAAAGCTACATTCTCCACTCGAAACATACTGAAAACATTACTTAAAGCCTTATTCATAAGGTTTAAAATCGCATAAACAGCAACACACAGGCACTTCAATGCATCGCCGTTACTTCTCACAGAATGGATTCTTAGTAATGACTTTTCAATATTGTACCTTTAATGTTAACAAAAAATAGGTTTTTACCTAGTAGAAGTCGATTACAACAACTATTCTATTCTTAACGATACTTTTGACCTCTCTTTATGTTTCTTTTAACATTTGTTTCACATTCAAGTTTAAAAGCATTCTTGTAATAACTAGATAACTTAATAGCAGGAAACTATTAACGTCGAGCTGGTAGGCATTAAACATTGACAGATGTGTCATATCTGGACTGACAAGTTAATCTCGGTGACTTAATCTATGTCTCAAACTGATGTAATTATCTCATTTCATGAGCTATTGTTAGGCTTACTATTAAGTACTAGCTTTCGCAAATGGTTTCACCTGCATCCCAGAATGAAAGAGTCTATATTATGTTTCATCATTACTAATCGAACCTTTTCTAAAAATATTCCTATCAGTATATTTTTCTCAGCAGTAAAGCTCCCTAACGAACATTCAAAACGTCTAAACACTGAACGCATAAACCATGTGGTCTTTAAAACTATCAATCTATTCCGATCACGCGAAATTGACAGCAGACTTGACTCCTAACATGACTGATTGATCTATAGCCATAAAACACAGCACACGCGTTAAATGACGCGAGATGACGACTCATTGGTTACTTAAAGCTTAGTTTACACTGTGGTACAAATGTCAGGGAGATATTGTCTATGGTATGATCGTAGCTAGTCTGTTGGCGTCCTTAACACGTGTGCTTTAGCAAAGGTTCATGTTTTTTATAATAAAGTCAGGCGTTTAGTTAATGCGAATTTGATTATCCATTTTTGCCTCTTTCTATTAAATAAAATATTCTACCGTTTCACAGAGGAATAATCACTTCAATATAATTATTTTTTTATGGAGGAAGTGTAGGTATATTGCTTCGTAATAAATAAGACGTAATTATGTAGTTTATAAAGTGTGTCACAGTCTAAACCAAGCTTAACACATTAACCAGTGTTTTTCATCAGTCACAATGGCTTGTCAATTTTAATTAATCCGTTGAGAAGCAAGATGGCGACATACAGTCTTATTATCTGTGGTCGCACTTACCATAACTGACCGGTAACGGTAACTGTCGGTCCAAAATGTTTTTACTGTTAAATGTCGATGATAAGTTGATGGTTTATTTAGATTTAACTTGAGTGTCCATGCGTTTGTTGGGGAGACATTATGGAAGTTTTCGGAAGGTAAATGTTCTTAAGTAGGTATAGAAAGGAAAGTAAGTATGCAGTACCCAAACATAGATACTTTTGGGTCTCAAAGTTAAAAAATACGTGACTACTATTGGAATGTATCTGAAGAGGCCTTTTCAAGCAAGAATATATGGATTTTCGAACTGTATAAATAGCTATAAAAAATCACAACTTGATAGGTCCTATAGATATTATTACACATGTGAGTCACTTCGACTTTTTCAATGAAAAGGGGCTTTCAATAATAATGTACCTACCTGGGTACTTACCCGAATTATTTTCGTAAGTACTACTTGTACATATAGGTAATCAGTATTGAACTTCCGATAAGAGTAAACTAATACAAGATAAATCGACAATCAACAATACTTTTGACAGTCAATTATTACAAATATTGATGTAGGTCTGTTATCAAACAATTTAGAAGCTCGCTAAGTATGTCAATGATAAAATAAGTTCAATACCTATTTATTTTTCTATAACGGTCAAAACATTTTTTTAAACCTATTTTGGTGAACAGATTGAAGGATTAGTAAAAAAAAAAACTAGGTATCTCGTAAATATAATTACATTTTTCAGAACCAGTTAACCCTAGATCACTAACCTTCGTCAAAACGACGACGAGGATTTAAAAAAGTGGTATAATTTTTGAGTGCGTCGTCGCACGCATTTCAAATTCCAGCTAATCTCAGTCGAACCAACGGTCGCGCGGCGCACGGGTGTGTTTTTTGTGTAGTGGCCCTGTGCTCGTCGTTCCAGCCACCATGAGTCGTCGAATCGACGAAGGTTAGTATTAACGCAGCAACATTATTATTCAGGATTTTATTTATTTTTAATTTTTTCGAGTATAATTATTTATTTTTCTTATATTAGTGTTTTGTAAACTTTGTACTTAATTTGCCTACATTGAAATAAGTACCCACACTATTTTTATTTGAATATATTTTTATTTTAGATACGATTCGTCACATGTTATGTGATGATAATAGTGACGAAGAAACTTCTACTTCTACACATGAGCCTGATCAACGAGAAGATGCCGATAATCTTCCTATCGCTAAAAAAAGAAAACTATGTGCAATTTGCCCCTCCGCAAGACGAAGAATGACAAAGAGTTGTTGCACTAAGTGCAACAAATCCTTGTGTGGCGAACACAAACTTGAAATTTGTCACAAATGTATTAATTGCTAGATTTTTTATAAAATGTTGTTTTCTTTTGTTGATTTTATTTCTTAATTCTAATATTTTAATGTTTTTTTGAGTCTTTGTTTTGTTAGTTATAAAGATTTTTAGCATTTAAAAAACAAAAATGTTGATGTGAGTAACATTTTCGGGTCTCAATTAAAAGACTGTCAAAGTAATTAAAATGTGATTTTAGTGAATAAAAAACTGATAATTATGTTAACAAATGATTATTGTAATAAATAAATAAAACACAAAAATATTTTATTTCATTAAACCTAACCAGAGAGAGAAAAGGGGGAGCCTTTTACATGGCGTAGTCGAAACGTCGAAGGTTAGTAATAAGAGCTGTAAAATAAGGTTAGTAATCTAGGGTTAATGACAGTCGGTTTTTCCTGAGACACAGGAGGTAATACATTCAAGTATGAATAAACAACAACACAAAATCTAATCTAGTAAAGAGTCTCCTGATTTACAATCCACCTACCCACTTACTCAATGAAAATTCAGAATCAGAACACAAACATCTGCAAATTGCAGGCGGTATCTCCATTTTGTTTTATTTTCCTTTTCCCGTTGGCACGATATCAAAACAGGCAATTGCAATACAATTAGAGAAAATGAGTAATTCCAAATACAATAACTACATAAAAGCAATTTTATTTTTTACTTGTTGAAAATGAGTCATAAACTTGACTCCTTAAGTTCAAAACGAAAACATATTTCGTCCTTTTTCGACCGCTAGACGCCAAAGTAATTTACAGTCAGCCTACTTTCAAAAGAAAATTCTTATAATCCAAAAACGCACCCCAATTGAACAGTCGTAAATTTTAAAACCATCTCGTTATTAGATTAAAAGGGAAAAGATTTAGTTTTGAATTATAGCAAAATATTTTTCTGTGGACGTCGAAATTTCCAAATAAATTGGATGTTTTCTAATAAATTAGGTTGAAGTAGTTTAGTGAGTGAAAAATTCAATTTTTACGAGAGTTTTTTAGGTTTAGGTACAATTTGAAATATTAAAGTCAAGTCCGATAGCATTTTGCATTAGTACTGCCTTTCCAAAATTCAACACGCATCCGAAACTAACACCAATAAATCAAAAAAAGAACATAGACAAAAAATGACAGGTCGCGTCAATCGTAAAATTCCCGCGCAAACGTAGGATGGAACCACAGACTAGGAACGCAGCTCACGTTTTTTCCCTAGTCAATTAGCTCACGGCATCGGCAACGCACCATAGACCCAGGCGACATATGTCAACATCTGTTTTACAAGTACCGGTGTGACACGCACGTTTCCGGACTTAGATTTTTTATGCGGTAAATGAACACCCGAAGGCATTTACTCGAAAAACCACGCGACACGTGCGTTCCGAGTTTCTGACGCCCTAAAATGAAATGGTGATAAATCTATTGCATTGTTTTTGGCTTTGGGTGCATTATATGGCTGAGTAGCAACTGTGTTCTTTTGTTTTGTAACAAAAACAACGTAAGCTTAAGAAAGGGAAATAAGGTACCTACATAAGCAGATATTGAAGTTTTTTTTTAAATATGTACGATCTTTATTTCATAGATTTGCAAATTACAATAACTCACACAAAAGTTATAACTTATTCCAATAATATGAATGAGCAAACATCGTAGTTTTACATTATTCATTTCAGAATCCGTTTTACAATCTTGCTATAACATTTCACACATTCCAATTTCCATATTTTTATTGTTTTCCAGACCAATATTTATTATAATTCGATATTGACAACTTTATCTTGCATACGACCGCCACGGTACAGCCTTTACGACTTCGTTTTACGACTAAATCAACGGTTTCATCTTGTAAATTGTAACCCTTAAATTGTCTATAAAATAATGTTATCCGATGTAAGTATTCAAATTTGGATAATAAAACAGAATATGAAACCACTGTTGCCTGTTAAACTTCTACGAACCGATAAAGTTCTTGTGATCATCACTATTCACGATTTAGTAACTTTTAAGCACTTCACTAATTCGTTATCGTCACATCTCTAGAGAAATGACAAATGTCATAAAATTCCCGCCTCAGAGCGCGTAGTGTGCCGACTAAAATAATCGAAATGATTAAAATCAGTGCTTAATCAATGCTTATTTGTGCATAATATTGTTTAAACAATAAATTATTGTTCACGGAAAGTTAAATGGGTTGTTTGTGATGTAAATTACGTGCCGTTTTAATGTCGAAGCATAACATTAGTGTTCCAAATGTTTGTGATTACCGTTTCAATAAAATCAGGTTAACAAAGCTTTCTATTATGTTGTTTCGTATAATTAGCAGTAAAGATTCACCAGTAAAACGTAATACCGTGCCTTTCGTGGTTACAGCTCATTGTTTTGCCATAAGTAACGCCATCTATCGGGCGGGTGAATTAAATGGTGAGCTTACACCATAATAAAATATTTCGTTGAACTCGCTAACTTAGTTTGTGAGGTGATGCCATTGTTTTGTGTAACTGTTCTTCATAGTAAAGCTATTCCAATACTAAGCCATAAAAGCTTTCGGTTTGCGTAGCTACGAAGGAATACTATGCAGAGGTGGATAACATTTGTTTTACATTTAGATTGTTGAAAGGAAATCATGAGGCAAACACATAAGAATGTAAATGACTGAACTTCAATACTATTAATGTGATCATTTTGACATTAAGCTTTCGTGTTCCTTCGACTAAAAAGCTCGGTCACCGTAACTAATCTTATCTATCCTAATCTGGCCGAGTAACTATTCATAATGTTCATTCGACCATAAAAAAAATTGTTATTAACACAATTATAATCGAATCGTCGAAAATCCAACAACAAAAGTTATCAAATGATCGTTAAGTGGAGCCGGGTGGCGTGTAGCATCAAGTTGTACCGTTACACCAAGTCGCCTAATTAATACTCGCCCACTCGAGCCTCGGCCGGACTCGAACCCGTTCGCAGGGCTGCAATGTTTACTGCACATTGCACGCCGCGCGCATCTACAATGCAAATCCACAAACACCATCCACAATCTGCTATTCAATATCGACGCATTACAAGCCTGAGCTTCCTCACTCGCATACCCACTGAATCAAGACTATCGATTTAACTACACGAGGGTCGTAGAAAGAATTCCTTACAACAATGAGCCGGTGTAACAATAAATACCTTAATGATATCCCGAGATCGGAGAAAAGGCGTCCGGCGGCGGCAGGCGGAACCCGTTCCACAGTTTTCAAGAGAAATCCTTCACTATAACATCTCCAACAGGCAACATCACAATATGAAATGGCACAATCTCACACGAGCACTACAATAATAGGAATCCACAGCACTGGTTTGGTTATGGTACAAAAGATGTTTTTTCGTAACACAGCGCGGCGAATACACTCTCTCCGCGAGATAACCGACGCGCACGGCAGCCGGGCACGAACTGAACTGGTTTTGCTGGGGACGCGGGGTCGCGGGGAGGGGTGGACGGGTGCGTTTGGTTCGGTTTTATGAAAATATTTCGTGAGTAATGCACGTGTTATGTCGGCGAGTGCGTCGGCCTAGAGCGGCCTCGGATCTTTGATTGAAGTGCAGTGTACGCTGCGATAGATAAAGATAGTAAAAATCCCAAGGTGTCGTAGTGGACACGCTTGCCCGCCACACGAGATGTGAGGTCTTTGTCTCTTCCTACGCTTTCTATTCGATAAAGGCTGAACTACCCGGGCTTAGTGCACGTTGCATTTCTATCTACAATCAAATTTACAACGGATTGCTACTCGTTCGATATTAGGTTTCGTATCGTACCTTCATTATTGTATCTTTCAAAGCATATTGCATCTATAATTCAGTTGATCAGAGCATTGCCCTAGCTGGCCAGGTCGGGGCTAGGTTTTGTTTGTAGCGAGTATTTACAATTCTGTTTTATTGGAATAACGTCGACAGCCTTTCAGAATTGTCTATTTGTCTTCGTAATTGTCCTATAATAGGCATTGGCTTCTACCGGACCTATGAATAAATTTTTGTTTACGTTCTCAACTGGATTTAGAATGTGAATTGTATTTGTATAAGCTAAATGTTTAGTCATTAGACTACAATGACCATATCTGGGATATTGGAGTTAAAGAGAACTTGGTATACAGTTACAATCCGTTTATTAAGTGCAATATAATTCTGTTGTTTCAGTTGATTCGTTGGTTCTGCAATCAAGCCGGATTACAATCTCTAATCAAGATCCACTATCCTCACTCATGGAAGATTTTTGCTGACGCCACATGCAAGCCCGGGTTTAACATTGTATACGCTGAACGTTAATTTAAAAGCAAAATGTCCGCTTAAGGCTAGCTAGGAGTTTTACGATATTAATAAACCCCTATTAGTAGACAAGATGGCGCTTGGCGGTAATTCTGAATTATGGACCAGCGTTTAGTCGACATTTTAAATTGCCTCCAATAGGCCGGCGCTCAAAATAGAAAAAAGAATAGGGTCCGCCGACCGGATCAAATCCTTCAAACGAATGCATAACAGCGAGTGGTAAACCCACGATAAATGCATAAGTTTTTACATGTCCAAGTCTAATGCAATCGGAAAATAAAGCTGCATTTATTGACATTGGTGAAAAATACGTAATTTATGTATAAAATATTAACAATGGCACAGCGTTGGGGCATGATTGAAACGTGAACCGTTTACCGACTTTATATTCGATACATTCAGGATATAAGCCTTATTTCATGTACCACCTTTGTGGTGTTCGCTGTATCGACGTAAAGTATTTAAATAATGTACATACGTATGCTATTTATTGCTACCCTCGCTGGCAGGTGCACTGTACACGTTGTTAAATTAAAATATTGGTTTTGAATTCTGATTATTGCGAATGCTTTTTGTTTCGATTCGAGCTCGCTTCTCTCAATATCTTGTTTTGTGAGTTATTTATTGTAAATTATAGTTTCATTATTCATTATAACTTCACAAAGGGTTCTCACGATTAACTTTATACTTTTCAACTTGTGTCTTTGATGGAGTTATCCATTTCAAGTCGTTCTGCAATTTGCAAACGAAAGAATTCTCCAACAATAAAATGATTGGATACACACGCCCATCTGCTTACGAAATCTTTTAAAGCTCTTTACGATAATGACTTTCTTTCAAGCGTCTTTACGACATTTATCCCATGAATTTGTCGAAATGACCTACCTCCTGAAACAAGATCGGCTGATCCGCTGAAATTCTGCCACCGGCAATCCGCTGACAAAATCTTTGTAGTCAAAGCGGGTATTTCTATAAAAAACGCATTTTCTGAATCGCCGTGTGGCCCTTTGAAGTTAATCCCTGGATTTGGGTTCACCGTTACAGGAGATACCTCGCGTTCACTGAGTGTGTTTGTATGTAAATGTTTACACTGAACAATTTGAGCGTACTTTCTCGGCTGGATTAGTTGGAGCTCTGTGCGTCGGCGGTGCGGGTGTGTGAGTGAGGGTCGGGGGGGTCAGGTAGCGTTGGTTGCGTGGTGTTGCTGTTGTCGCGCTACTAGCGCCGCCCCTCGGACTGGCGTGTAATTACAACTGGCGTGGTGAAGTGACGTCGTCGCGTCGAGACGACATCGAGTGGCTCGTCAAAAACTCGAAAATCGAATTGGTTCGTTCGTTATTAGTTTTGTTCGTTATTTCATACGCAGTTTTATGGTTTATGGTTATGTATTGCATGCTCTATGGTCCGTTACAAGATACAATGTAGGTAGCTACTTCTGCACTCGATGTTGGAATTAAATTAGTGGTGAAGCGTAAGTTTACATTTCAATGTTGATTCAATTTCCTTATCGTAGTGTACCTTTGCTGCGGCTCTGCGCCTTAGTATTCACTACAATGTCTATCATACAGTACATAATACACACCTACAACGAATATTACCTAAATAAAATAGGATTGTCTTCTTTTTTACAGGTGCGGGCAGCAGTTCCCACAGGATGCGGGTGAAACAGCGTCGAAAAGCTAGTCTTCAATAACAGCAGCCAGCGACGTTACATTGTTAACCTCATTATAATAATTTTTCATTATTAAAGTTTGCATAATAGCAAAGTTGACTTTAAGTTTAAATGAACCGTAACGCCCGATTATATCTACTTCACTGAAACTTTTTTTTATTAAATCATTACTTAAGTTTTATTCTTAGAAATCGTCCCAAAATTAGGGACACGAACAAAGCTCATCCAGTAATCATAAAATAGGGACTTAATATAATTTCACTTGGGAAAGTCAATTTCATTTTAGTATTCCAAGTCTTTATTCAGAATTAAAACTTTGGGACGTTTGGTTAGTCGTAAACTTTCAGTGTGTCCCGAAAAATGTCGTAAAAAATACCATACAATGTTTTGTAACAACAAAGGGTACATACACGGAGTAAGGAAAGATGAGCAGAGATGCTATAACGCAGGTAGGTCAGGCGCGTTCTTCTGGGTCAAATACGTATGGTGGGCATGATCAAAACGATCAGTTACGAGTGAAGTAACGAAGCTTTAGGGGTTTTTGAGACACCTGCCATCGATTTTTGGAATTACAAAAAATGATCGGCTCCAAAGAAGACGTATGTACAATGGTGAAAACAGTCCTCCCCGTACCTACACCCGCATTTTGGCGCTACATTCTTAGGCGATTTTCCGTTATGGCACCTCCGCTAGTCATTTCGTTCTCCATGGAAACATATGACATTGATATTTTGACATACTTCTTCAGGGTAAAAAGGATGAACGGGTTCTTAGAAGATGATGTTAATATAATCTTGATATATTTTATGTTTGAAGCATTCTATCGTTATAGCTTCCGTAAAGAATGGTGCTTGTAGACTTCAGCGTTTATAAGTTTATAGGCGATTTTATTGATTTAGTTCTCCATAAAATTGTTAGGTGCTATACTCTAAATAAAGTTTTATGATTTTATATTATTATCTATTACAAATTGTAACCAGTTAAATAGGTACGATTGATCTGGTATAAAATATGTATCCAAGTAGGTACCTATATCCCTTTCTTGAAAGTAGATATGGTAAGAAAGAATGTTACTTGTGAGATGACGGCAGAAAGAAGAGTATGGAAGGAGAAAACATGCTGCGCCGACCCCAAATTGGGATAAGGGCAGGAGGATGATGATATATCCCTCCTATCCCTTTCTGCAATAATAAAATCCTAAATACATACATATTTTATAGATATTTTAGTAAGAAGCGCTCCAATAACTTAGGTATTAAAAGTTCTATGCATGACCTATACCTACGCATATAAATTTTAGTCATAAAAAATATAAGTAAGCAAACGTTTTCAAAAGGTGTAATTCTAGAAAAGTACTTGAGCAAAAAATATTTTTAGCACCAAAAAGAAATTCAATATGAACCAATACAGTGAATCGTAAAAAGTCTATATTACTTTAATACGGAGGATTTGGACCTAGTAGACCCGTTGGCATGGAAACCTGATAAACTTATGAACTATTGAACCTATGCTATAGGTACATAAATGGGTCATATTTTCTTCCTGGTTTAGGCTTGGATACACAATTATTTAATTCTTCTGTGTTAAAAGAATCGAGATTTTTCATTTGTAACTTTGTAGAAATTTATTGTTTGTGTGCAAATCGTAAATATTCCCATTTCTAGGGTTACGTACCCAAAGGGTAAAACGAGACCCTATTATTTACTTAGACTTCGCTGTCCGTCTGTCACCAGGCTGGTCAACCGTGATAGTTAGTCAGTTGAAATTTTCACAGATGATGCTGTTATAACAATAAATCACTAAAGACTAGGATATATGAAATATTTTACAATACTTTCTACTCCTTCATAAAGGACTACAAACCTTCGTGTCCGACTTTCATTTACCCAGTTTTTTATGCCGTGATGATGATCCCAGTAATAGGTCACATACTTGCGCAGACGACTTCCTTCATACAAACAAACTAATAAGTCTTGATAATATTGGACATGCGTTTATCTAGTCCTATAATTATAATAAGACTATCATGCATTGATAACATGAGTTAGTAGGTATCTAAAAGTAGCAGTAGTACTACAGCGCAATATCACGTGCATGCAGCACGTGATATTGCGCTGTAGAACATAGCTATCCCGCACATGGATAAAATAGTGGTAGGTATTATAGGTACCCGTATCGATGTACGAGAAGTAGTCAAGAAGACGTGTTTCAAACCAGGTGACGTAGACGAGAATTTTCTCGTATTTAACCTATGATATAAGAAGAACATAGTAGA
Source organism: Helicoverpa zea x Helicoverpa armigera (assembly GCA_033682625.1). Taxonomy (NCBI): domain Eukaryota; kingdom Metazoa; phylum Arthropoda; class Insecta; order Lepidoptera; family Noctuidae; genus Helicoverpa; species Helicoverpa zea x Helicoverpa armigera. Next base: position 4,447,913 of record JAWIIS010000017.1, read on the forward strand.
TGCTTAATTTTGATAAGTGCTTCTATGTAGTTTCCCACCGGTTCTTCTCCATTAAATTCACTCCTACCTTGCACTTACCTAGTTTTATACTTTTCGAAAGGACCTATAATAGGTTTATCTGTGGAATAAATACTTTTCATTTATAATGTAATAAAAATTGTATAACAGAACAAGGTGTTCCAGATACAATCCATCTTTGAGCTTTATTAAAGTTAATAAAATGCACGCAGCATGTTTGTGAACTAAATTAAAGCGAAAATAAAACTAAATTTTTCGTAATAAAATAATTTATTAAAGTAATTCGACTTTTATTACTTTAATTTTACACTTAAACAGTTGGCCGTTTTCAGCAATTACTCAAAATGAACTCTAGTTTCTTATTAACTTTGTTGTTTTTTAAGTAGTGACTTAAAAAGCTACTTATATGAAATGCCACATTAGTTATATTTTAATTGTAAAAAACAAGGTTATTTAAACAAAAGCATTTACTCATAAGCTTAGTTATAATGACGTTAATTATGTTTTACGTTATAATTACCAACTAAGCTCAAAAATATTTAGGTAACATATTTGTTTTTATTTATTTTTTGGAACTATCACATTTTTGTACGCACTTTTTTTTTTGGATATGTCATCTCGCAAGTCAGCCTAGGAGGCTGTTTAACCGAACTATCCCCGTGGATACCTAGAAGTATAATAGTCTTTGCCTTGAAATTAAGACCTCCAGCCACTGAAACGTATTATATAAGTAGTATAAACATAAATGCATCTTTCTATAGAATCACCACTGACTTACCACCACATAACACTTTTATCAGGCTGATAAAAAGGTGAAGAAAAACATCTTGAGGAAACCTGGACTATAAAGTCTGAAATCACCAACCCACATTGAGCGAGCGTGGTGATTAATGCTCAATCCTTCTCCATGTGAGAGAAGGCCTGTTCCCAGCAGTGGGACGATGAAAAGGCTGTAACAGTACCTAACATTGACCTACATCATGAACATTAAATATTATATTATTAACATAATTATGTTATCATGAGGTTTCCGTATTTAACGTAGAATTCCATCAATCAGTTGTCTGTTCAATGAGTTTCAATATAATTTAATCTTATTGCGGTTACCTTCTAGTTATTAGCATAGTTACTTTGATAAATAAATTAATATTACTCTAGTGTAGTTAATTTCCAAGGTTGAGAGAGATCAAGTATGAATATGTAGTTAGAATGTTGTGAATACAAATAAACGGTAAATAAAGTATTTAAATACATGCAAATTTTGTCTTTTCTTTTTAATGGATATTTTGATAGATAGGTTAAGTTATTGCTTTCCATCATCATCATCTTTTTTTTTAACGACGTCAAAAATCATCAAATGACCCCTCCCGCTGTGGGTAAGCAGGGGTGAGGGAGTATCAGACTCCTACTGACTAAAAACCGTCGTGTACCGTCGTAGGCCTTTTATGTACCAGCAACTCTTTCCTACAATCCCGCAGCCCCAGCAGACATCATCATCATCTGACTAGCATTTTTGCAACTATGTTAGTATCGGTTTCTAGTCGACCGGATGCAGAAAAAAAAAAACTTGGAAAAAAAAATATGATTGATACATTCAATATCTTTTTTAGTAACAGCTAATTCAATTGCATTGCATGTCTACCTTCGCTCAATTAAATATTATTCACTAAAACACCCCCAGATTGTCTAACACCTACTTTCCAAGATAATTGATATTAAATACACGTTTGTCAAACTTCCAAACTTCGAGAATGAACAGAATTATGATTTGAGAATTCAATTTTGCGATTCATGTTTAGGCTTCAAGTTTTGGCTGTCAAGTCTTCTGCATGACTATGAGTTAAATTTTAAGATAACATAGTAGGTAAGATAACACAGTACCTATATATTATATATTTACCTACTAACTTGGCAAGATAGGCGATTTTGTTTAACTGAATGTCAAAAGAAAAAAAAGATAGTTTAAAAAACTTTTCTTTGGATTTTGATGTTTCTTAGCTAGTCATGTATTGTCATCAGAACTCAGAGCATGTGCAAAATTGCATCCTAATCGAAGACCGGAAAGTGGGTCTAATTAAGATTGCAAGATTTTCTTACATACATAGTTACAAGTGAAGCTAATATAAGCGTGTTAGAAATAAAATCACGACACCTGTACCTAAGGTAATTTTAGTCTATACTAGCAACATGTCTGGCAGTGCCACAGACTTAAATATTAATAGACTAGACCATAAAACCGTTTGAATAGATCCCATCTCAATACAGTCTTAGCATACTAAGATTTTAACATAATACTCAAAATGTACCTCTATGTCCTTTAGACAACCTACGGTTCTAATTTATCTAACCACGCGACAATGCTTGCAAAGTTTATCGGTAGCACGTTATAGGGCACCTAGGTCGTCTAGATAAGGTCAGTAGACTGTAGAGCATTGTTTATTGGGCTATTGGACCAATTTCAGTGTTATACTGGGAATTATGGAGAGAAATAATGTATGAATAGACGGGCATTCGAGATGACTGGCACCCATTTTGAGAATTATTGGTCTAATTGAACGACTTGTCTGCTAAACTTTTCCCCAAGTATATCGGAGTACGCTTTTGGTTTAACCGGATCCAGCTGAGCACCAGTGTCTACATGGGAGACCTGAACTTCTCAACTCAGTTATCCGGGCAACCTGATGCCCCTTGTAAGACGGTGGCCGAGAGAAGATGGTGTCCCATTCGACGCATCATCCCAACGCCTAACCTTATGATTGATCTACCCGTGATTGCGCTCTTTTGATGCGCTCTTTTGAATACTGCACCATTCCAGAGTGACATCGACTATATTGTTTCCTACTTAAAACACCTGCCATCACCTGTGCACTTTAAACCCATTATTATCACACCAAGTCCTAAATATGACGGCTTTTCAGCAGGCGTTGAACCATGTTTCATAAATGCACAATATGCTTGGAAATTTCTGATAGCCAGACTCAGGAATTCCACGAAATCATTGTACTGATAAATCTAGCAATTTCGCACGTAGTTTGGTTTAACTATGAAAATTCATTACGGAACTGTTTTCTACCGAACCTACACACCTGTAATAACGTACATATTTACCTTGACTTTATATTTACAAATTGTAACATTATAAATCTCAAGCTACAACAAAACATCCTTACTTAAAGATCTTCAGAAAATAATCTAGACAACTTCTTCCATAAACAATTTTTTCGCAGCTACATTTTTCATATGTGAAAAATTTCTACACAATACGGAGTTGTTATCCGAACCTCTAAGTGACTTTTCCATGGCATTTTGGCACCAAACACTGTATTTTTGTCATTCATCGACCTTGGATTCCAACCACCATTATATCTTGGCCTGCGGTAAAACAAAGAATAAATTTAAACGTAACGTAATCTGACGTTTGCGAAGACAGTGGCGCCATCTTCAAGTGTCAATTTATATTTGTCGGTCCATAAGTCTTAATATTATGGCGAAGAATAGTTTCGACATGGTTTTGGCACGTTTCGCAGTTATAAATATGGATTAATCACGCACTTTTACTACTTGGTATATTAAGCAGTATAAATAGGTATGAATCATTTTATATTAGTGGTTGTAATTCCGGTGATTAGGTGGGAAAGTTTGTTAAGGGAAGGAACGATTTCGTCTCTTTAGTGACTTTCTTGAGTATAATATTTTTTTCAGACCACATACAATCCTTATACTGTAAGTAGATAGGTTATGATGACTGAATGTCGTTCCTTTGTTTAAATTCGTTTTAAAACCACGACGAGCACTTTTTCCAACTTGATTCTTATCCTATGGCTCGTCAAACTTGTCGTCATGAAAAATTACAACGTATCGCTGTAAGTTTTCTTATAAAGTACAGTCTACGAAGAAGATCATTAGAATCAATTCCGAGAAACTTCCATTGATTCGATAACCCTAACAAAGACTGCACTAAATAGAAGCTATAGATTGCTGATAGCCAGTTGGTAGACTTCTTATAGTTCAGCTAAAGAGACTAAGAAGGTCTTAATATCAGCTGTCTTCCCTAATCCTGTTAAGGTTTTAGACAGGCCACCCTCGGTAGCCACAGAGCAGAGAAGGGTGGCAGAAGGGCCGGTAGGAAGGGGAAAGGATTGTACTTTGGCTTAACTTTTTACTTAAAAATTCTGAAAATCAAGGTTTTCATAAGTGTATAATATTTTGAATGCTATGTTATTAAATATAGACTTACCAAATATTGTGGAGCTAAAGTGTATTTTAGTTTGCTTTAACGCTCTAGTCTCAGGGACTATTGATCCGCATTGAAAAACTATTTTCCCATTTGTGGTGGAAGGCTATAGGCTACTTTTTATATGATTATCTAAGTAGTTCTCACGGGATGCGACCGGAATCTAGTTAGAAATAACAGTCCTTGAAAGTATTATGTATTAAAAGCCCTAACAAATTCCGTTGTTACATTTATTTTCGTTTATATACTCGTGCCTTGTGTCAAGTGAGCCTTTTATACTTTTCTGTATTGTATCAAGCTAGATAAACCTTTCCTGTATTTATTCGCTTTATATTTAAAGGTGCATCGTGTTTCTCGTAATTATAATTGTCGTCGAGGTATTTAATTTAATAACATTTTTGTACATAAGCACATACAATTGTTTATCTTATCTATAACAATTTTAGTTTTTTTTTTTTTGTACAAACGTGCTGGTGTACTCACACTAGGTACTCACAGTATTTATACTAATTACGAACTTTAAAACGTAAATTACCCAGGATAGGCATATCCTGAACATTTCACATTTAACATTAACTCTACATACAGCTTAACGTCAAAACCATTTAAGATTCCGGCTACCACAGTGACAGCCATTTCGTTAATTGACTTAATTAATCAGATAATGCCACTGTATCGGAGCCAATCCGACTCATGTCGTTACGCCGTAAGCTTCTCTGATTGATTTAAACATTGACTCTGCTTTCCTCTGATTGGTTTAAACAGTGTGTCGCTGTCCCCTGATTGGTCGGTTGATTGGTAATTGTATTTCGTCCGATCTCTTTTTAAATACTGATACGTTATTTTGCGCGTTTGTTACTTTTAATTTGTTTTATTTGTTTTTCTTTAGGCTAATAAATGTGTTCTTTTTTTAGTCTTCTTTTTCTATGTCTTGTTGTAGCCTGCTCAAATCATATTGCAAGATATTTTACTACAAGCGGAATAGGTACTAATTCTTTGTCCGACTTCACACTCAGGCTTTCAGTTTTCAGTATCGCTAGCCGTATCCTCTTTAAATTACTTATACTAATTTCATCATCATCATAATATCAGTCTATTCTCATTCATGCCTGAACGTATGTCTCCAATGAACGCCAAGCATCTCTATACCAATTTTACTTGTATGAATAGCTTTATTAGTTAATCCTCTTCATTATCTTCACATGCTAATCTAATTCTAAGAAAACAGATCATTATTATTCTCAATAGCTACTCTACAATATGCAGCTGATAGCAATTTATCAACCATTTGACTCATGCTTAGTGGAAATTTACTATTTACGATATAACTTCTATTGAGACTACACATTTGTGATAAAGGCCTTTTGTAGATATGAAACAAGTAGTACATAATTGGATTAGAAATGTGTGTGTAGATATTAACTTAAGGTTTAGTCACGCTACAGTTTAATGTAAAACAAAATTGTTTTAATTCATGTAGGTATACATATATTATTAGAAATTCTTATATATCCAAACATATTCTCAACTATAGTCTGTAAAACCAGTCAAATTAATTTTGACAAGGACTTGGTTATTTTAGGCGAGGTTTTTCTCCCCAATGAACATAATAAGGAATATTTTGTGAAAAATAATATATCTTGTTATACCTGACTGAATATTTTGTATTTTCATGGAAAATTTCAGAAAACACTCCATGCAAATCAAAATGACGAGCAGAGATGACATAACGGAAAATCTCCTAAGAAAGTAGCGTCGCCAAAATGCGTTACGCTACCTCATACACCTTCTATGGAACCCGCGAAAACCACAAAAAGTTTAAGAGATATGTCAAGGTATCTGAATGCTTCGTTAGTTCACTCGTTGCTGATGATCATCGTACTTATATTGACCTAGACGAGGGCGCCTGACCTACTTGTGTTATGGCATCTACGCCCATCTTTCCTTACTCCATGATACACTGCAAAATCAACATTATGCTGCATCAAATCACAGTGTTTTCGCTGCAAGCTTGTATGGGCTTGTACGTCTGAAAGCATCCAGTCCATTCAGCTGGTTTCTTGAATTAATCAATTGTTTTAATCCACTCGTGGAGGCAGCTGTTGACCGCTCGCTTACTTACTAAAGTTGCTTGGTTAGTGATAAGCGGGGCGGGTAGCGGAATACACACAAGTTTTTTTAGTCATTAAAATTTTAATTTAGATCAAAACATAATAATGTACTCTTTAATGATTGGGATATTAAGGCGTATCTTAACTGATATATTTACCAAAAAATAACTATTTACAAAATAATATACTTTTTTAAATTAGCCAAAGGAAAAAAATATTAAATATGTTGTGGTTGTTTTAAATGTCGGTTTAGTCTTTCTTCATGGCATGAGCAGCCGTGGCCATAATATTACCTGTAACAAGAAAATATGATATAAGTAAGTAATCAAAAGCAAAACATTGAAATAGTAGTTTCAGAGACTATATAATCCCTGTCAATTTATCTCCATGTAACATTATTACAGAATAAATCACCGTTGGTTTTTTCCTCGATTAACATACTTACCTGATTCTTATTCAGTTAGTTACACATAATTATGTCAAGGCTACCTATGTTCCCCTAGACGCCTACACTCTTGTCTAGACACAGGAGATTATGTTTCACAAAATATGACTTTAGCCTTGATTCTTTTGATATGTGGCGAAAAGATACATTATGTATATTAAGCTGTACCTGATTTGTTACTTGTGTAAGCACTAATAATTTCTTGTGGTACTTTTTGATTAGCGACATGCGTGACCTATATTTACCTAACTCCGATTTAATTCTTCTAGTATCAAGTATTGGTTTATTGATGGAAATATCTTAGTGCTTAACTATCCTCCTAAATTATCCTTACTTATGGATATAATAAATGCGAAAGTTACATACTCTGTCTGTCGCGCTTTTTCGCCAAAACTTCCCAAAAAATACATCGCGGTACCAGCCGCATCCCGAGAGGGAATACTTCCCACCTATACCTATCTTTATACGATCCCTTAAGTATGTATCTGTGCATCAATTTAAATCGATAGTACTTTTGGCCGGAAACGTGGATAGAGAAAGGCAAAGTTACTTTCGCAAATATTAGTCAGGATTGACCACGGAGCAAGGAAAGATGAGTCAAATAGGTACAGCCGGCATGACCAAAACGATCAGATGACGAGTGAACTTAACCTCCATTTTGGCGCGCTTTAGGATATTTTCCGTTATGGCAACTCCGCTGGTCATTTTGTTCTTCACGGGGTTATTGCTTACCAAAATCGCTGTCGCTCCGCTCATCACCATACCCTCACCTAGCGTCGACAAAGATCTATTTATTGTCTCCCCACGTGTTAGTTTATTTGACATAAACTACATTCTGAATGCCTCGTTAGCTTGTTCTAAAGCAACAACATTTTATTTGACTGCGCTTTGATCTCGAACATTCCACCGGCGCGGCGGGAAGGATAGCCATTGTTGCAAAGTGTTAAATGTTACTTGTATAAACTACTTTTAAGTAGTTTTGGTTCGGTAACGGGAGTTTAAATAGGTGTGAATATTAGTTTAATTTATTTATTAGGTTTTTCTCGCGGTCTTTCTGTGATCACGGGCGTATTTATAGGTTTGACATGGGGGGAAGGGGAGGGGGGGGGGGGTAAGTAAGCAAATCAAAGATGGAGGCATAGACTTACAGTTTGTAAATGCACGAGCGAAGGGACCGCGATTTTTTTTTTGAATTTTATGAGAACTCAAAACAAACTGTACCTTGTAACAATGTATGTATCGTTAAGTAGGTACCTGAATGTGTGAACGAGCCTTTAGTAAGTAGAGTAAGCAAATCAAAGACGGAGGTATGCACTTTGCCAATGCGCGAGCGAAGCAAGCGCGTATTTTTTTTTGGATTTTTTGAGAATTCAAAACAAAAATTTAAAAAATCTCCTTGTATGAGAACAGCCGCCGTGGCTGAAATCAGCCTAGGACGCTATTATTTGTTATGCTTTCCTAGAAGATAATCTTTTAAGGCTTTTCTTTAAATAGCGCCCTAGGATTCTAAACGCAAAAATGTGTGTCCACCACCAGTGGTCAGGCGATAAAGTCCGCGGTAGTACATATGGTAGTCGGCACGAATCTTGAGCTCTGACCTTCACCTGCGCAGAAGTAAATTATTGGGTTCCTTTTGTGGTATGAAGTGAGGCGCGGGGGCGGGCTAAAGCGGTGATTGGCCCGCAGTGCATCGCGTTATAGCCGTCACTCGGGATTGGTTCTTTGCTAATAAATCACTTCTGCGCAGATGTAGGTCAGAGCTCAAGATTCGTGCCGATAACTATACAATTTTACCAAACAAACTTAGTTAGTCAGTAAATTCCCGTTCTCGCATAACTAAGAGAAGTATTTATAGACCGCTGTATTTGTAAGACATAGAGTTAATTAATTAAATAAGTCACTTGTAATGCTTGGTACTCTACTGAGAATGTATGAGAAAACTAAGGATTTAGGTCAGCTGGTAGATACGGTCCAATTTTGATTGGACTAACCGCAGGTTGTTAAACTGACTTTAATAGAATGACTCAGGTTGAATGCGTTGGGAATTTGAACCTTAAGGTGGTGTTGAGTACATGGTTAATGTAAGTGGAACATTCAATAACTTCTTACTATTTTAACCGACTTCGCAAAAAGCGGGAGTTTATCAATTCCGATTTTATCAACAGCAGTAGCTCCCAGTCAATTTAAATTTTAATTTCTTTTTTTTCTACGAATCACTTCAGGAAAGCCCTTAAGAAGGTTATTTAACCAGATGTGCAAAGTAGTAATCGCTTACGAAAGATAATTTGCATAAAGAGAAAACATAATTGTTTGTTTGTTTGAAGAGGCCGAAACTACTGAACCGATTAAAAAAAATTGAATTTTCACTATTTTAAAGCTATAGGTATTCTATCCCGGTACGGGCAGAAGTTCCCACGGGACAAACGCGAGTGAAATCGGGGGAAAAAGGCTAGTGTGTTATAGATAAGTTCTACTCTGTTTAGTTTTCAATCAACAAATCCGCTCATTAGATAATATTATAATCAATCACTTTAACTCGTCAATCAGTAAACAAAAGCCCAATTGAGAGATAAAAATAATATTTGAAGCTCACAAACAAACATGACCTAATTCTTATCGTTTGTTGACAATTTTATCATATTTGGACGAGGCGTGGGAATCACTGATAATAGTATGATATGAGGAGTTATTAAAATATATAAATTTATTTAGGTATGTAGCAGTTGATACGGATATTTTAATTTTAAATATATTTTGGGATACATTTTATTCTATTCGGAGTCCTATACAAATACTTAGCTATTATTTTTAACCAACTTCCAAAAAGAAAGATACTGTCTATTGCGCTGTTTGAATTTTTATTATTCAAATAATAAGGCAATGTCCGAAAAATAAGCTTTTTAACTCACATTGCAGTTTAAATCCTTTCAAAGGCAAGTAGGAACTACCCTCAAAAAACCCACTTATCAAAAACATGTGACTAGGGCATCAAAAAAAATTAAACTAAGTTAGGATTATAATTACAATATCTCAGATATATAAAGTGTCTCAAAAAAAACTAGTTTCTCTGCCTAGAATGATGACTAATTTCAATACTAAACTAGTCATCTGAATTATATAAATCATACAGCGTATTAACAAAAGGCTTAATTTTTTATTGCAATACATCATTTTATTCCACTGGCTACATAATAGGATTATAGAGCGGTTTAGTTTAAGCTCTATTAAATTATTGTATTTTGAAACAAATGTTGTGTTACATTTTATATCATGTTATGGCTAAAGCCGTGTACTTGTACCGTGTACGTGTACTTTAATTATGTCTATCTACTCCTTTATATACTCCATTATGTACTTCACTGTGTCCTTCCGTATGTACAGCCTTATGTACTTCCATATTACTTCTTATATAGGGATAGTCACTATCACTACATACTTAGTATAAAACAAAGTCGCTTTTTATGTCCCTATGTCCCTTTGTACTCGTACGTTTAAATTTTTAAAACTTCGCAACCGATTTTCATGGTTTTTTTTTTTATTAAAGAGGAAAGTTTATATGTATAATAACATACATTAAATAGTAGGGCAATACCGTTAACCCGTGCGAAGCCGAAGCGGGTCGCTAGTACATAATAAAGTACAGGTACACATCAAGGTAATGCCCCAGGACTTTTTTTTACTGAAAACGATAACTTTTCAATTTTGACATGGAACCTATCGATATGTTCTTCTAGTTTCTGTCAGATGTTTCACCCGCGTCCAAAAGTAACCTTCCTTCCTTACAGCCTTCCTCGATAAATGGCATATGTACCACTGAAAGAATTTTTCAAATCGGACCAGTAGTTCCTGAGATTAGCGCGTTCAAGCAAACAAACTTTTCAGCTTTATAATATTAATATAGAAGATTTAACCAGTGAAAGCTATTATTTAAAGCAGTACTACAATATTTAAGCACTATGTATAAACCATTTACATATTAACCTCACAGCGTCTTTATCTGAACAACCCGTTTTCTATTTGACACGCATTATTTAAGGTAGCTAGATACCCACCAGACATCAGCACTCAATATGTCTTGCCACAGATACAGAAATTAATATTAATTCAAACACGTCTGCAATGATAGCAGAGTACTTACAAATAATTTATTTATTGCCGATATGTTAATATGGCAATTAAAATGTATAGGAACAGACGTTACTGTGTATTGGAAGTTAGAAAATCTGCTACCAGTCGTACCAAGGTATCACTTTAGCCCATGTATAGTTTACCGCGGCCCATAAAAGGCCCACGACGGAACACGACGGTTTTTAGTCAGTAAGAGTCTGACACTCCCTCACCGCTGCTAACCCACAGCGGGAGGAGTCATTTGATGATTTTTAACGCTGTTAAAAAAAGGTAATAGTTTCCACCACGTATCATTGCAGTTCTGAAGTTAGGCATTTGACTTAGCTATTATTCGTACAATATTGTATAAAAGCTTTGCTTATCCGAAGTTAGGTACTGTTGACCTCACAATAGTGAAAAAAATATGATGAAAACAGTTTTGCCCATGCGTAAGGTGTCAAATTGCAAAGTTACGTGGCGTCAAACTCAGATACTTAGTCGCTACATGTAAAAAACTGGTACACATGAGGAGACTAGAAGCCGATCTCAGTATCTGGGAAATGGCTAGGCGAATGATAAATATAGACACTAAACTAAGGTACAGATTAAAGGATCGTTAATCGGTTCGTAAGTACAACTTAACTGTGAGTCATAAGAAAATCGTGTAGTCATCTTTTGCATTGGCTATACTTAGCGTTAGATATTTTTGTTGGGTTTTTGTCAAAGATTAAAAAATAGTAATACAAAAATAATAATATTATTGTAGTACGTAAGTGAACTCTTTCCTCATAGATATCTAGGGCTAGTTTTAGGATGAATAGTCGAATTCGAAAACTGTGAATTTTTCATGGGTAATACCGGATTAATAATTGGGGTATTGGACTGTTTAAAATTGTTTCCGTGTGACATTTTTTATAGCGTTTTAACAAATTGCTGTACTAACGGTTATCGACTCTAGCAACGAAAATAGAGCCTTTAAATAACATCGCAATTCTTAATCGCCCAGCCATCTATAAATCTAACTACTCTATACCAAATCGAGTTTTTGTCTCATCACAAACTATTCAGCATTTTATTTTTTGCCAACGTCATTAAGTATTGTGTCCGCCATTATTATATTTCGTCTATGATTTATATCATTCATACATTGTGATGATTTTAACAGCATTTTATTCTAAAGACACGAATTTATAATTTTTATAGACTTTTTTGTGTTCGTGGGTGTTATTAAATTATACTTCGAAGGCTAAGTTGGTCGAGTTTTTAAGTTATTAAGTTACACCTTCCGGGATGTGTAGGTAATTGTTTTAGCACTTTTTTGTGTTAATTAAGTTACATATACATATGTATTTTTGTATTATGGTGTAAGCAAAAAAAGGTTTTTTAGATGCAGCACCTATATGGAACTTTATTTTAATAATATTTTGAAATATATACGGCCTTTCTACAAAAACTTAAACACCTGTTGAACACTTGTTTAAAAAAAGTGTGTCTGCAAAACGGACCTTATGTTAACGTCATAATTTGGCATTTTTAGACAAGTATTCAACAGGCGTTTAAAAGTTTTTGTGGTGACGGTTTATGTACATGTTTTAAATAGTAGTTTAAACGTATGACAGGTTATTGCAGAATTCATATATTGTTATAGAGTGTATTTAGCATACAATAAAGGCTAGATAACACAGTTCCCAGAGTCTAGGCCTCATTTAGGAATATGAAAGCGAGGCGGTAGCAGGCACACCTATGTATGTAAATAACTGGTTTGGTCTATATTACCTTATTTCATATGTAACATTTCTATCTGACATGAATTTCTTACATATACAGATAGGTAGTAGTGTTATCGCATTTTACCTTTTTGAGCCTTAAAAAGCTATTGTCCTAGCGTTTCCAATTTTATTTAAGTACTAGCTTCTGTTAGCGGTTTCACCCGCATCTCGTAGGAACCACGGCAGGAACCCGGATAAAAAGTAACCTTCCTCGATAAATGGGCTATCTAACACTGAAAGAATTTTTCAAATCGGTCCAGTAGTTCTTGAGATTAGCGCGTTCAAACAAACAAACAAACTCTTCAGCTTTATAATATTAGTATAGAATATCTAGTTAAGTATCTAAGCGTTGAGCATTGTTCCTAGGAAGAGCGGAATGACAACTAAATAATATTGTAAAAACTTGTTGAAGAAATAAGCTATGTATTGACAATACAAATATACCAAAGTGGGTAATGTACCAAAGTCAAAGTCAAAGTCAAAGTCAAAGTCAAATCATTTATTTCATTTAGGCCTTTACAAGCACTTATGAACGTCAAAATTATAACTAAGTTTGATTCTAGTTGCCCATTCCAAAAGTAGCTTCCTATGGAGAAGAACGGGCAAGAAACTCCATGGTTACTCTTTTTTAAAAATAATATAGTATTACAGTTTGTATGTATTGATACATACAGTAAAAGCATGCGAAGATCATGTAGAATCGCAAAGACAAATGAGGATAAAGTGACAATTAAAATGCTACATGGTGTTCACATTTACAAATTGGTTTATATTTTGGTACAAAGTTACAAACAAATAATCAAAAGATGAATACAATTTTATTTGCTGGTGTAGGTACCCGATTTCAATAATCTCTTACACGTGCAAAACTTTATTTCAATACATCAAAATAGAAGACACTTAGCATACAAAAGAAACTGATCTCTAATTTCCTAGATATAAAGACTATTTTTCTATGAACTTAGGTAACAATTCTAACTAGGCTCCCCAGGCTTTACAACTTAGATTTCCAGATAAAAATGGACCGGTGTTTATCTTTAGGCTCGCGAGGAATTGAAGAAAATACCTCTTTAGATAGAATTGTGGAAAAGCGAAAGAATTATGTTGGAATGTTTGCTTTTGGATTTTAAGTGGGTAGAAGTAAATGTCTTTGTTATAGAGAAGATAGGCTGGGGTCTTTGACTTTCTGTATTTTTCATCCGGTATGTGTTCAGGACCAGCTATTCTCACCCGCTGCATCCGTGTGCTGATGGAACTATTTTCCACAACCGGATAAAAAGTAGCCTATGTCGTGTATTAGACTCTACTCTATCTGTGTACCAAAATTTTTAATCAGGAAGGTATTTTGGCATGAAAACGCTATAGACAGAATTATATTTGCATTAAGGGTAACTATATGACATTCCTTGCTGTTCCACGCGGTTTCACCCGCATCCTGGGGTATGTACCGCGCAGAAAGATTGGTTTCCTAACAGTGAAAGAATTATTCAAATCTGTTCAGCAGTCCCGAAACCTATTCGATTCAAACAATCAAATCTTTCTTCTTTATATATTAATATAGAGAAGTAAGTATTTAGTAATCTGTGGTGATTAAGGATAACTCACAAAATAATATAAATAAATCCTAGCTATTAAAAAACCGGTTTGTCCAGTAAATGATGATACATTAAATCGTTTGTATATCGAGCAGAAATGATAAATTACATACAGTTGGATGGCGGCTAATTTCTGCGGGACATTTTGTAATGAACCACCTTTGTAGACGTGATGTCATTCTCTTGTATACTACGATGTAGAAATACTAGATACGATAAAGTTTTAAAACTAAATATTGAATAGTCACTAGATTCTAAAATTTTTAATCGTATTGTTTCTGTTTTTTTTTTTTTTTTTTTAAATATAAATGATAAATAATCATTTTCAAAAGTATTTTTATTCAATTATATTGGGCTTCGTTCCCAAAGAATATTTACAACCCGTATATAATTCGGTATTTGACAGCTAGCCAAATCAAACTTTCTATGCAATTTGTATGAAATTGTGAAATATGATGTCACAGATTTTGACATCAAGTTGTGTACCTACTTATTTTTCTTAAAACAACGATGAAGAAATGAATATATTTTTTCATCAAACTGATAAATGAAAGTGTCATTATTTAAAATGTCTAGCTTAATGAATATGATAATGTATTTTATATGACTATTAATAACATTTCAAAAATTCTTTGCCACTTCCACAGAGCCTACATCTGTATAAAGTTCCGGTCAGTCCTCAGTATCGATCGGAGATGATTTATCTGCGCACGCGACGATCAACGGACCGAAGTGAGCTGGTCACGAGCAACGTGGGAGACCAGCTCCAACTCAGAACTTCACCCATGGAGAACAAAATGACTAGCGGAGATGCCATAATGGAGCTGCGGGATTGTTCGAAAGAGTCAAATGAAATATCAAATCAAAAGTCATTTATTCAAAGTAGGCTGAAAATCAGCACTTTTTGAACGTCAGATTTACAAAAGACAACCCCCAAAACGCCCGCCCTTCACCACTTACTATGTGTTTTTGCTGGGAAGAAGAAGTGGTGGAACAAACTCCCTAGCAAACCCAGTAAGCAAGTTATGCGGCCCTGGTACATAAAAGGCCTACGACGGAACACGACGGTTTTTAGTCAGTAAGAGTCTGACACTCCCTCACCGCTGCTAACCTACAGCGGGAGGAGTCATTTGATTTGATTTCCCATAGGAAAAATGGCGCCATAACGAGGAACGTTACTGTCTTCGCCCTTATACGCCTTCTTTGGACCTGAGTATTTTTTGTAATACCAACAATAGATGTCCTGGTTAGTTCACTCGTAACTGATCGTTTTATTCATGTCCACCGTACGTATTTGACCTAGAAGGCGCCTGACCTACCTGCATTATGGTATCTCCGCTAATTTCTTATTCCGTGGCTTCACCATTTAATTATTTGTTCGAAGATCACGAACTTAGAAGCTTGGCATTTGATTGTTTTTTAAGTGAGACTATATTTTTAAACGATTGTTGAATAGTGGTATTGTTTTTGAAGGCTATTTTGTAAGTTAGTTGCGGATGAAATAATGTATGGTTCCAATTGCTTATATACTAAGCTTTTCGGTAGGCCTTTTGTGTTATAAAGATACCAAGAATATGCCATACTAGCTTGCGCCAGCGGTTTCCCTCGTAGCCTACAAGAACGTCTTCGCGCCCTCGGATAAAATGAAGCCTATTGTCTTAATAAATGAGCTATCTTATGATAATTGATTTTTTTTACTCGGATCAGTAATTCCAGAGATAAGCGCGATAGCAAACTTACGTCCACAAAAGCTCATCAGCTTTATAATATTAGTATTGAAGAATAGATTGCATTTACAGATCGACGGATTACGGATCATCGGCAAAATAACTCATCTAAGTAATTTCGCATTTACAAACCACATAAACTATACTAGAACTTAATCTTAGCAAAGGATATAATTTACAATTCGTCTGGCATCCCATAAAATATCTAATATCTTACATTTCAATTAATTATTCTAGCAAGACTATACTAAAGTTAGTACTTAAACCACGGCACTAAGGGTGCGTCTACACGGTGCATGTAGCTGGAGCAAGTTAACATGCGCAAATGACCCGCACATACTTAACAGAGCACTTATTGGGTAGCCTGCTTTGCTTCTCGTTGGTTTAGTTGTCTCAAGCGCGGCTGCTGAGCACGAGGTATTTTTTTTTAACGACGTCAAAAATCTTTAAATGACCCCTCCCGCTGTGGGTTAGCAGCAGTGAGGGAGTGTCAGACTCTTATTTGTCGTAGGCCTTTTATGTACCAGGGCCCGCGGTAACTCTTTCGAATAGTCTTGGCTTCGATTTCCGAGTCGGGCCGAAATAGCTTTGTGGGTTTTCGAAACTTTCACAAAGCCGCGCGGAGCCTGGTGGGTGATTGATACACCCGTGCATCGAAGAGCACGTAAATGTCGGTCCTGCGCCTGATCTCTCTCCGGTCGTGTCGGATTGTCGTCCCATCGGGCTGTGAGAGTGAAGGAATAGTGAGTGCACATGTGTCTGCGCAAATGCTTGTGCACTTTACTATAGGCTAGGAGGACATCATATGCCATAGTCGATCCGCACATGTTTTTTAAAATGCATATAACCTGCGAATGAGCCTCAATATGCGCAAGCCACTTGCACCATGTAGACGCAAAGTCAAAGTCAAATCATTTATTTCACTTAGGCTTTCACAAGCACTTATGAACGTCAAAAAAATATAAATAAAGTTGATTCTAGTTGCCCATTCCAAAAGTAGCTTCCTATGGAGAAGAACGGGCAAGAAACTCCATGGTTACTCTTTTTAAAAATAATAGGTATTACAGTTTGTATGTATTGATACATACTATAATAACATGCGAAGATCATGTAGAATCACAATAGACAAAGAATATGAGAATAAATAATAATAAAACGCGCCCTAAAGTACTTTGCCTGTTTGGATGCGTGGGCGCAGCAGATCGACGTTTCGCTGCTAATGACTGGGAATATTGACGTATACGCCAATTTATTTGTTATCTGTGCTACAGGTTCAGTTACGGATGAAATATGATAGTGAAATGAGTTATATAAGAGGTAAGGATGTTATTTTAGAAGGAAAGATGATAAAGTCATAGTTCAAAACATCTTCGTATTAGTCAAATCGAAGTACTGCGTTTAACTACATAGATACGTTATGTACTGTTCAAATATTAATTCCATAACATATCCAAATGTAATTCAAAATAACAAATACATACTTACGTATAAACTACATTTTGAATACTTTATACACTATGAAAACTTATTAGCTAAATAATATAGGTACCTACTATCTTGCATATAAACGCCTTCCTATCTTCTATCTTGCTGTGCCCATCAGGGTCTATAATTGTGACAATCATTTTATATTTTCCACCACATGTACATACATTATGGAATGCAATAAACAATATAAATATAATACGTGATGATTGAACAACACTTTCACAAAGCGCCGTTAATTATTAATTTATCGAAAGTAATTAAAAAGGTTTTCACAAACAATTTTCGAAAAAAAAACTGATTAAAACTAGAAGGACAAAAAAGAGCTTATTCATAATCGGATTAAATTAATTATTAATTTCAAAAGATTAAAATTTTAATTTGTGATAAAAATAGTAGTTCTATGGTTTTTTCCTAGAATTTATTCCAAAATATTATTATGAAGTTTATTAGCTAAAGTACCGAGTGCAAAAAGCTTCTAGGATTCTTGGAAAAAGTGATTTGCGTTAAAACGAGGTTTTTATATTGTATTATCAGAACATCGAGTAAATATAGAATAAGAATCCTTAGAAGTTATAACTAGTAATCCCTACTTCCCTACTAATATTATAAATGCGAAAGTAATTCTGTCTGTCTGTCTGTTACGCTTTCACGTCTAAACCACTGAACTGATTGTAATAAAATTTGGTACAGAGATATAGTTGACCTTGAGAAAGAACATAGGATAGTTTTTATACCGGACTTTTGAAGAATTCTCTTGGAAACGCGATATAACTGAACTCTACGCGGGCGAAGCCGCGGGCGGAAGCTAGTAAGTATTATAAATTAAAAGGAACTTTGCTTGTATTTCTGTCTGTACGACTTTCACACCAAAACCACTGCAGTTGTAGTGTGTATGTAAGCCCTAGTAAGTTATTATTTCATTGAAGATTTAAATGTTTGGTACACAGATAGTCTAGAACCTAAAAAAGGCGATATGTATTTTTTATCCGGGTGAGGTAAGTGGTTTCTTCGGAATGGGAATGGAATCGCGGGTAACAGCTAGTTGGCTATGGAAATATTTAATCTTTTGTGTATAAAAGGCGTGATTAATAAATAAGGGGTCAATAGAGTCAGGTCAATGAAATCCATATTCATTATTCTTACAGAGTTTGACCAACTGGACACGCCATTACTATGCCTTCCTGTCTTCCAAAGGTATAAGAGCGTTATTCATAATACTCTGAAGTGAAGTTTATTCCTGTATTTATATTTTTTTTTTGCCGTGGGAATAAGCAAAGATTTTTACGTAGAGATTTTCACATAGGCGGATTTTTCGAGCGTCAAATGGGCCGATTTGTACAATGGTGTCTCAAACAATTGACAAGTGCCAGTATTAAAATGACATTAAAAACCGCGAGACATCGCCCTTACAACACGAACCGCGGTAGTGTCGGTTTACCGTCCCATCGGGCTGTGAGAGTGAAGGAATAGTGAGTGCACCTGTGTCTGCGCAAATGCTCGTGCACTATAATATGTCCTGCGCAGTTGGCTGATCTCCTTACGTGAGAACAGCCGCCATAGCCGATAATCGGCTGGGAGGACGTCATTGCGCGTATGTACCGAGAGGAAAATCCGCAATATCAAAACAAAAGGCTCTTTTGTTCATGATGGCTCCATTTGAATGAGTGCTCTAAGCTAGTATCGTATAGGTACCTATTTAAATAGTAAAATTGTACTATTAAAAGGACATCTTACGTAACAATAATTCAGGAAGTGAATGTTGCTAAACGGCCGTTGACCCTTCAGTCGTCATTACTGTATTACATAGTGGTGTCGGGCCATTAAACTTGCGAGAAAAGGTATGAACTTTTTATGGAAAAAAGGTTACACGGTTATATCATTATTAGCTTTTATTTATATAGATTTTTAGACAACAAACACATTTAAAAATGTTTACAATAAAAATTAAAAACAGAAGGAAAGATTAACTCGCTCTCTTCCTGAAGCCTTTCAAGTATGAGTGTGCGGGTTCGATTCCAGATAAGGCAAGCCTTAGTGCAACTTTTCTAATTGATATGAACTTTTTCAGTTTGTATTGGATACCAATAACCGAGTAAAAGTACTTAAAGGAAAATATCTCAAAATTCTGAAATTACCACTCGACCTTAAGATTACTAATTTAGCTCCTTCTCTGTATGACAAGAGGCCTGCGTCCTGTACAGTAAAAAGTCTAATGATAAAAGATGAATAGGAAAAACCTGTTTTATTTAACTAATCTAAACCTTTATTTCCGATTATAAAAGTTTAATATTTTTTTTACTTTAATCTATGTACAAAATTTTAATTTACTGTAATATTAAAAGTTGCATTTAAGTCCAGTTTTCCGCTGTTTCCACGGCCTCAGCACGTCAGACGGTTTCAGTTTACACAGGGGGCCGGGCTCGTATTGTTATTGTATTGGGTTACCTAGCCTATCGTTATCATTAACGTTATTGAGCTTATCACGACTGCCCCCGGTTAGGGAGAGGGGACCAAACAGTAATGTAGTGATGACCAATTTTTTGTAGGCTTGAATTGATCGTTTGCATGTTTTTTTTTAAAGGAAGGTACAATTTTGGGGTGGAAAATGTTTGCTTTAATTTAGTACTTAGTCTTATTAAAAATAATAAATTAATATTGCATATACAATTACTAATTGCATGCATTTATATGTTTTACAAATAAGTAGCTCCCGCCAGCGGCTTCGCCCGCGTCGAGTTCGGTAATATCGCGTTTCCAAGAATACTCTTCAAGAGTCCGGGATAAAAACTATCCTATGTTCTTTCTCAAGGTCAAATCTATCTCTGTACCAAATTTTATTAAAATCAGTTCATTGGTTTAGACGTGAAAGCATAACAGACAGACAGAGTTACTTTCGTATTTATAATATTAGTAGAGATTAGGCAAAGTTACGGCAGAATAAGAGATGTTCGAAGAACTTTCTGTACCTCATTTGAGCAAATAAATGATTTTGATTTTATAACTACCTCAATAGATAGGTCGCCGGTAAAACCGCTACAAACAAAATGTCGCAATATAATGACATTAATCCAAGTCTAATCGGCTTGTAAGATACAGATTAACCTTATTGCATTTGTACGTATTCAATATCATTACAATACAGGTATTGAACCAGAATACATTATAGGGATATTTTCCTTAGCTTAGTTTTATCAAGATTAGATGAAAACTGGGATATTTGTTTGTGTGTGTTGGGAGTATAGATTTAATATCATAATCGAGTACAGAATCTATAAAGAAACCCTAAGTTAATTGTTTTTTCATGAAAATAAAGAAAGGTAGATCAAGATTCAATTATGGAATTTTACAGATTTGTAGACGATACTGAATACTAATAGTCTAGTAGGTTTTGGTTATATTTTAATACTCTTTTTATTGAAATCAAATAAAGCTGATCAGCAGCTAAAAGTTCTTAACTAAAACTCAAGCCGCCGTTGTATGTACGCATTGTGGATAAAGCATTAAATAAAATAAATAAAAATGTTTACAATAAATGTAAATAGAGCTAAAACAGTAAGAGCTATGTCACACCCTCATTTACAAATTACGTAAAATCCTGAAAAAGTGCAAAAAAAAATGTTAAAATGCTATAAAATGTCTGGTATTAATCTGTCGCAAGCTGTGACACACTGAAAGCTATACTGTAATATAATAAGCGATGTAATAAGGAGCCGAATATGCAGAGTGCGTTCCTGAAGTAAATATTGTGAGCACGTGTGTTCACGTGCCCTGTATGTTAGGATTGTGGAGTACTGCAAGCGACGATATAAATTATAGCTTAAGTAGAGAATGTTAATTCAGTTATTTTCTAATGTTCTATGAAAACAGTGGAAAAAATGATTTTCAAGATTACCCAAAGTGATCAAAATATCCATAAATAACTATTTGTGTGATGTGTGTTTTTCAGGTAGATGAATCTTATCTAATAGGCATGGAGTAGAAGCACAAGATGTGGTTTTTAATAAGCTAAAAATATCACTAAAATACAGGGAGTTTAATTGTACCACTCATCACCATCACTCACACTCATACACAACCATCTTTCATTTAAATGGCATCATCACAGATAAGCATTCAATATCATTATATATCCAACTCAATATAGCTACATAAAGCCTACTATATCGTTACACACCAAATCAATATACAAAATACCTAGCCACCTATATCTTTTATATCTCCCTATCCCATCTCGCACAGGGCACGATCCTAAAGCTATAATAAAGTGGGCACGTCACGCACACTCGGTCCCATCTCATTACGTTAAACTGTTTCTGTTAGCTTTAAATAGCACTTCATTGGGTCGTGTGCGCACTTTATGACTTGAAGGACTAACGGCCTTAATGAATAAGGACTTGAAGTAGGATTTTTTTGTTGTAATCTAGAAATTAAATAGTGCTGTTTGGAAAGAGGGATAGTATACTGACTGGTTACCGTGATAATTTTGATTTGCTTATGTCTAGATACAAAGATTATGGAGTTTCTTGCCCGTTCTTCTCCATAGGAAGCTACTTTTGGAATGGGCAACTAGAATCAAACTTAGTTATAATTTTGACGTTCATAAGTGCTTGTAAAGGCCTAAATGAAATAAATGATTTGACTTTGACTTTGAAAAAGATAGGTAACTTAAAAGTATTTTCCTAACAGAACTTTCACTCTAGCGGATTTTCCGCTCGGTTTTGGCTGACACCTTTTGAGCTTAAAAGATACAAATACAAAGTATTTCTTGTTACTCAACTACACCCTTGGTTTTGTGACACAAAAATCCGGCAGTCTGAAAGTGTTGCAAAGGTGCAAGTTGGAAGCGAGCTGCCGACTGCATCTGCAGCGACTGCATGGAATCGGTTAATGTTATATCTTGTCGAGAACGGCAATTCTAAGTTGTTACTAGAAACAGCTAAAATACAGGGATATATTCCTATCAGTTCAAAACAATATTTACTTGCCCTAGACTAACACTAATTTCCATAACAATAATTAAAAAATCAATCCCCTCATTACACGATCAATTTCCCAATGATTTTAATTAACGAATTCAATTCAATCCTTGTTCAAGTAGGTATTGTAAAACTGCAATCTTAATAACGTTAAATGAATCGACTGCATCAACCGATAAAATTATATTGAACTATAAAATCTGTAATTTAATTATTTCTCCTCTAATTAAGTGCGCTCGTAATGTTTCGACATTTTACTTTTTTTTCCTTTTGATAATCGGGTGGGGTTTTTTTTTTTGAATTTGCAAGTACATCAATGATTGACGTTTTAGTTACATATAGCGTTTTCAAACTAGCGGATTTTCCGGTCGGTATTTGCCTCAGATTGACCATAAAAAGATTAAAAAACCATACAATTATAAATGTTTTTATTGTTTTCTTTTTAGAAACCTATAATGTACCTATTGATACTGGGTTGAGGAGGTCAGATAGGCAGTCGCTTCTTGTAAAACGCTGGTACTCAGCTGAATCCGGTTAGACTGGAAGCCGTCCCCAACAGATTTGGGGAAAGGCTCCGGAGATGATGAATGTACCTACTGATAATTCTGTTCGATTAGATTAAGATTTCTATCACTACGTCAAATATAATTTAAGAATAGTATACAATCTCATTTGTGACAAACAAAATTAAGTCGTAGACACACTAATCCCCTATTATTCGTAATTAATCTTGCCCAAACAAGCTGATCCCTTATTTTACGATCATCACATGTTTGCCGACTCAAAACGTTGTCACATACGGGGTCAACGTACTCGACACCCTCAGACAATAAAATTGATCAACTTTTATGTCTTGTTTACACTAATTTATAACGCCCAGCCCTTCTTATTACAATTTAATACTATTTTACGTGTTTCAGTTAAATAATGGGAAGTTTAATTATAGGGTAGTACCTATTTTTTTTTTTTTTTTTAGCGACGTAAAATCATCAAATGACCCCTCCCGCTGTGGGTTAGCAGCGGTGAGGGAGTGTCAGACTCTTACTGACTAAAATCGTCGTGTTCCGTCATAGGCCTTTTATGTACCAGGGCCGCGGTATCTCTTTCGAACAACCCGCAGCCCCGGCAGGCCTTGGCCCTGCTGGGCCCCGCTGGGGTTGCTGACATCTCTTTGAGGAGCGCGTGGAACAACGCGCGCCGTCGACACGGGTCTGTCGTCTAGAAAGACAGAGGGACGATGAGCCACCCGAACTCACCGCCCACAGACCCACGCCTACGGTGGCCGGGAGTCATCTCGCGACACCCGGCGCCCATGGTGTCTACCTGGTCCAGCGCGGCGGCCGGGATGAGAGGTGCGAACTCTCTGGCGTTCCGCCTCCTCCTTCTCGAGCATGACCGCTTCGCAGAAGGAGGCGACGGCATCCCATTCCCTCTCGCCCCGGACCATGGCCTGAACCAGGGCCGGACGCGAGAGGTCGCCGCCGCCCAAAGCCTCGACGAGGACCCGGCGGTGCCCCTCCCATGATAGGGTAGTACCTAAAGTTTGATTAAGGTTCATTTTGTTTTTTTATTAATATACTCGATTCTGTCTTACGCTTGCGTTATATGCTCATGGTCTATCTACCTACATTATGACTCAGTTTTATTACACGTAGCATTTTCGTAAATTAAACATAATAATGCATTATCTTTCACTAATGCCGTTTTTTTAAATAAAGTTGCCCCTGTAATGTTGTCCTCTGAGTATTGAGTTTTCATTAATGTAATAAAATATGTTGTTTGTTTTATCCGTAGGCTAGGTTATGTATCATATTAAATTTTTGGGTCGACTATTTTGTCACCCACGTACATATGTATGTATTAATTATCTACCAAAATTCACCCTTTAGCTGCATAAAACTTTCAAAAAATAATTTCCAAAAATCTCTCAAGTTAATCCTTTCGAAATTACTCTTGTAATTAAAATCCGATCTGCCGAAGCACTTGATGTAAATACATTGTAATTAAACACAAAACAATTCCACGGGTAAACTTGAATTTTGTATCTTTTTCAACCCTTACCTACACATGTAAATTTTAAATTAATTAAATGTATGTCGGTGGGAGCCCTGTGCGATGATTAGCAGGGACGGACTTGGGTGTGCCAATTTTCAAGTACCTAGGGTTATACATTGATGGTGAATAGGGTTTTTATAAAGGCGTATGATGGTGAATGTGCTGTTGGATTTTTTTAAAGTAGAATAACTTTATTTAGCTAAAAATAATAAACATATGAAAATAACGTGGTGTTTTGAACTAATATTCAAATTACAATATAAACCGATGATTATGACTTACAACTGTTATGTTATAAGGACCAATCAATTTACAAAACATGCACACTTTTCCATTTCTACTGTCTCGGCCGATGCCATCAATTATTGTATACTAAAAAATAGCAATACCTATTTTAAACCAACATTTTCCTCACCTCCCAACAAAATTGTCAATACCGATTAGCAACATTCATCTATTGATATTTCTCCCACCCACCTAAAAGCCTTTTCTAACGCAGACATCTTTTCTTCTACTACTTATTCAATAAATTTAATTCTCATCATCACTAGGCTTCTTTTAAGCATATTATTCAGGCTTTTAACCAAAAAAATCTTCGAAAGATAAACCTATTTTTCTCAAAGACATCAGTCTCGCATCATTTATCACTTTTTAGTGACACGATTTTATACGTTTTATTTGATAGACTGAGAAGTTTTCTTAAAAAATGTTCTGAAACTGTTTGATGTTCTGAGTCTGAACATTTGTTTTTTTGTGATCTAGAACTAGCCTTTGTTACATCAGCCTTTTTATGGGCTGTTCACTGAGTCAGAAAATAATGTTAAGCCCATGTAAAAAAGAGAATTCTTTTCAATAAGGGTTTTTAGACGATAAACTGACTAACTAATATAGGTAGTAATAACTAACTTACACATATACTAATAACTAAAACTAATATAAATGAAATACAAACTTTACAACGATATTCCACTGGTGTACGACACTGACAAATACTAATTAATTTTGCGTACAATTCTAAAATGTATGTATGCGAGAATGCAACCTATGTGCGCAAACACATGCTTGTAGTGGACTCGCGATAGTGCGTTACCTATGTTTTCAAAGTCTCACCATTACAGCAACTTTACAGATCTCACAAAAATATCTAAACCAGTAGATCGCTATCAATGCAGAAAATCTGACACACTCTAAAAACCTGCACAACCTGTAATAACAAAACATAGCAACGAAATTATCTGGCATAAGCAACCGCAGCTCGATTACACACGGACCATGCATTCAATCAATGACTAGAGCAAACATGTATGTGGGTCAATGATACTGAAACACGGAGTAAAGAAATGAGCAGAGATGCTATAGTGCAGGTAGGTCAGGCGCCTTCTTGGTTGGTGGTTCGGGTTCTTAGAGCCATCAATGATTTTTGGTATAATAAAAAATGTGGTTCAAATAAGGCGTATAAGGGCGGAGACAGTAACGTTCCTCGCCTCCCGAACACCCGCATATTGGAGTGCTTCTTTCTTAAATACTTATTGTTTTATGACATCTATTTTTATGGGAAATCATCAAATGATCCCTCCCGCCGTAGGTTAGCAGCGTGAGGGAGTATCAGACTCATCATCCTCCGAGCCTTTTTTCCAACTATGTTGGGGTCGGCTTCCAGTGAAAGCGGATGTACCAGTACCAGTGCTTTTCAAGGAGCAATTGCCTTATCTGACCCCCTCAACCCAGTTACCCGGGCAACCCAATATCCCTTGGTTAGACTGGTGTCAGACTATTACTGACTAAAACCCACCATTTTCCTTCTTAAGCCCTTTATGTACAAGGGCCGCGGTAACTTTTTCGAACAATTCCGCAGCTTTTATGACATCTCTGCTAGTAATTATGTTTTCCATGTTCTGTAACGTGTTGATTTGGCAAAACAGCCGAGTCACAGCGAGCCCGCATTTGATACTGTTGGTGATTGAGTCCTTATGTTAATTCTGCTAAATGAATCTTTGGTGTAGGTATATGTGTTGATAGGGTTAGTAACCCTTTGGGTAGGCATGTAAACTTATGTGGGTAGGAGAAAGGTTGTTTATAATGTAAGTGATTACTGTACTTAGATTTTTTCGCATCTTTGTTAGTAGATAAATAGATAGTAGAGTTAAAGTTTTGGTATATACAATTTACACATGTACTAGGCCATTGTTGTAAGTATATAAATGCCGTGGCAAATTATAACTTTTGGAATTATATTTTTAGCCTGAATTAGGTACAACATAACTGTTCTCTGTGATTTCACCCACCTCTTAAAGTTCCTCTATAGCTTTAATATCCAATTTCATCGTATTCTGTTCAGGGATTTCATAAAAGCATAACGGACAAACATTTATATTCGCATATATCATAGCAGTCAGGATATTCGAACCTTAGTTACCACAGTTATAACTTAAAGTAATGCTCAGATATATCATACTGCTACATCGCATGCAATGCTCTTTGGAATCAAGTTGCTTATGATCCTAACGGTATGGGGAGTTATAATAATTGCCTAAATGATATCTGAAACCACCTTACTAACGGTGTGTAAATCTGGCTAATATTATAAGTCCTAAAGTTAGAATTTCTATGCTAACACAACTGATAAACTACATACAGCTACATATATACATATTTATAAGTACATATTATAACACCCAGACCACGGCCAACAAGCATGTTCATCACACAAATGTCGACCGAACCGGGAATCGAACCCGGGACCTCGGGTTCGGGAGTCCGTCATGGCAACCATTGCGCCATCGAGCTCGTCGTTTTCGAGTTAGGTATGTACTTTTTATCCAGATGTGCGGAGTAATTCATTCGGTACGCAAGTGAAATCGCGGGTAACAACTAGTGGTCTAGAGTTGCTTAAAAAACTAGAATTCCCATCCATCTTATTCCCGAAACAAGTTCAGGAACAAAAAATCTTTTACTTTTTGCTATTTTTGGCTACAAAACATTAGTTTCGGTAAATGTGATAAATATGCCCCATAACTTACTTTTGCCACCCTAAGTAAAACTTTCAATTTCCACGGAAAAGTACACTAATGTAATCGCACGCCATTTTTATTTCTGTCATTTCCAGAAGTAGTATTTTTACAGCATTTTTATTTATTTTACAATACAGTAAGGTACTATAGTTATTGAACTAGCATTTTTATTTGTTTTACAAATGTATTATTGTTTTAATTTTACACTTAATGAAAAAAAAAACAAGTGTCATGACTACATTCAATTGATAATGTTCTGACCAAAAAAATATTACAAATAGTGCATTAAGCAGAAAAAATATAATTGCTACTCAGAAAGGGCGAAATGAAACGATTGATGTACCGAATGTATTTTTTTACCTATTCAGTTTTGTTTTAAAGGACCATGCGTCATTTTGGAATACTTTTTACATCGTTTATTTTTGTTTCTAATTGTATGTAAGTTTAGCGCGAACATGACAATTTAAATTTTAAAAATTTTGCATACATTCTTGAGACTAATTTTTTTCTAAATTTCTCAAAAATTCACACACCCAAATCCGTCCCACATCTAACTCCGGTATGTCGGTCATTAGACCTCGAAATTAGCGTACAACCCTACACTGCTAATTGTTATTATTGTCACCACATTCTACCTCGGAGGCCCTCAGGAATCCTACCAATGTTCCGTCATCAGCTCTCGAGTAAGGGTGCACCCACATTTATACACGCAGAACGGCTTAAGCCGAGTGCGTATTACCACGGGCTATGGGGTAGTGGGATGATGGCTTTTAGTGAGCAAGTGTCGATTCAGCGTGAGGAGCCATTTGATGATTTCCCATTTAAAAAAAGCCGAATGCGTATCACTCATCTTACTAGAGTTGACTTATCGTCGATTAGCTATACTGTACAGACTTCTTGGGCAATCCTCATTTCTTTCTCATTTTTATTTTCCTGCCATGACAGATTTCGCTTTTCTTTTTTTTTCTTTTCTGACTGTCAAAATATTGGTATCGCCCGCGGTTCGTCGCGCGAATATGCATGCAAAACCCTTGATGGAAGTGCTGACCGTTAGTGCCTGTATCACCCTGACTCGTGGAAAGACATTACTGAAGCAAGTGCGGAGGAAGTTTCCCGCTGGCCGGCCGGCATCGAGCGCCCCGTCGTTGGCAGATTCTTTTCCGTCCACTTCCCTGTTCCCAGGTAAGTTTGTCTTTTCCAATCATACTGAGAGTCACGGGGTTTTAACAGGGACTTCAACGGAGATTGCAGTAACGCCAATAACTTCTCCAGCGATTACTGTCCATATACAAACTGCTCGTTTTGCCGTCGACCGGCGTCGTAACGCGTCGTCCCGATTGGTATTAGTAACGCCCTTATTACATAGACAGCAAGGCTTTTTTGACCGGTGTCAGCCGTTCGTCGATACATGTGGTGTGACCCTTATACGTCTACGTCACGTGTGTGTCTGTGTGATTGTTATTACTAATTGGGAGTTTTGTGTCTTCATGCTTTTGTTTTAGTGAGAGTAATGTGAGATGAGGAATTTTAGTAACGGTGTTTTATGTGGCTGGTTGGCGTTGAAATGAAAAGGTGTCGTTTTCATTGAGAGTGTGCCTTCTGAAATACGGAAGAATGACAAGTTAGCCACACATTGCTTAAGCTTACGTAGTCGACCCATTAAAAACGATGGATTGTTACTAAAGCTAGGTAAGTTCCTTATCAAAATATCAGACAAATCCCAAATACATGATACAACAAAATCACAGTTTCTGGCACAATCATGTCAACAAAAATCTGTATAAAATAATCAATCGTGATAAAAATACAAATAAATCACTGTAATCTCGTTCTTAAAAAAGTTCATTGATATGCACTTCAAATTATCTACAATCAAACATGCAGAAACATCTACTTATCTTATACAAACTACTGAGAGTTGCAAGCGTCGAGACGACTCAAGATTATGACACAAAAAGATATGACTGATAGCAAAAAACGAGACACAAATAGCAACAGCAAAAATCTATTTATTTACCATGCTAGTAAAAATAAAACATATGGAAAAATAGGGGAAAATCGTTCAAATTACGATGGCAAAACAACAACAACTTGTTCACAGTTATCGGACGTTGCCTGCGTAACTGCTACTTTGTTGTCGCTCCGCTAATGTATTTTGAAATCAGTGCATAAACTTATAAAAAGTGCTGGTGATAGTGTTAACCTGGTAGAAGGTGTCCACTGCTATAAACTTGTGCTAATAATTTTGTGCTATAGTGTAATTTTTTAGAAATAATAGACAACATAATCATACACTATTTATCCAGCCTACCGACAGTTGTTTTATATCTGTGCGTGGTGCTAAAACGCGTAAGCGCCGCGTCTTGCACGGCGCTTATGACATTCTTCTCGCGAACTCTGTTGAACGGACGGTGCTGCGGCCTTTATTAGTGTGCTTTTGGTTTTGCTTACCACTATTACTGCCAACTTACTTTTGTTCGAAACTGTGGGAGGGTCTTTATTGCTGTGCTGTTTTTAATTACCGAAAATAAATAAAGGATATGGCTTCATCAATACAATCGTGGGGCTGTTGTACCAGCGATCGTTTGCAATTGGAAGATGACAAAGAATTTATAAATTGTATGAAATGCAAAAGGTCTTTTCATTTTGCCTGTCTGTCTATGCCTGAAATCCCTATTGAGGAGGAGGCTTACTACAAGTGGAATTGTTCGGGTTGCACAAATGCCATTTCTAATGCTTCTAAGACCGCTAAACCGAACAGGAATGTTTCTACTACAAGAGGAAACAAAAGAATGGCATTGAATTCGCCACCTCAGACCGCAGCAATTACGGCTGAAGATGTGCGTACTATAGTGCAAGAGGTGGTCGAATCTGAGTTCACTGCCATGCTCCAAAAACTTAATAGCACCATAATCAGCGTTGTCATCAAGGAATTGGCACCTATTAAGAATGAGATCCGGGAGTTGACGTCATCGTTAACATTTCACACGAAGGAATTCGAAGAACTTCAAACAGGACATAAATTACTAGAAAGAACGGTTAAGGACTTATCTGAACAAAATTCCAAGTTAAATATGTTAGTGACGGACCTAAGTCACCGGGTCAATTACATGGAGCAACAGACTCGTTCCAACAACCTCGAAATTCAGTGTCTTCCTGAAAACAAACATGAGAACCTATACAATGTCGTGAAGCAGCTGGGAGCTGTTGTGGGATGCAGCCTGAATGACAGCGACATTCATCACTGTACTCGTGTTGCCAAACAGCAAGCCGGAAACAACCGTCCCAGATCCATCGTTGTTCAGCTTGCCTCTCCAAGGACTCGCGATACTCTCCTGGCCTCAGTAATAAATCATAACAAAAACAAGAAGGTTAACTCAGAGAAACTCAATACTGCGGATCTGGGCATTGCTGGCGATAAAACACCGGTATTTGTAGTTGAACATCTTTCGCCGGCTAACAAAATGCTACATGCAGCCACTCGACAAAAAGCTAAAGACAAAGGGTATAAATTTGTCTGGGTGAGAAACAGCAGGATTTTTGTTCGTAAAACCACCGAAGACGAACATATTTTGATAAAGAACCTAGATTCCCTAACTAAGTTAGTATAGTTTTGAAAGAGAATCTTATTCGTTTTTAAGTACAAAATGCATGCTCCTGTGAAATTTAAAATGTGAACAATTCGATAGCTTAAATATATACTATCAGAACTGCAGAGGATTGCGAACAAAAACGAATATGATTTTCCGTAATGTGTGTATTAATTACTATGACGTTATAATTCTTACTGAAACCTGGCTTAACAGTTCCATACACAGCAATGAATTATTCGATGACAGATATACGGTCCACAGGAGAGATAGAGAGACCTGCCAACTTGCCGGTAAAGAAGGTGGGGGAGTTCTAATAGCAGCCAAAAAGATATTTAATCCTAAACGATCAGAACATTTTGAGAGTGGATGTGAGGATGTCTGGGTTACTTTGGATCTTCCTTCTAACGAATGCTTTCGTCGAATAACTTTCTGCGCTGTTTACTTGCCACCACCAGTACGCATGTCTCAGCTGGATTGTTTTCTGGATAATTGTAACAATGTATTGGAACAACTAAACGATTCATGTACATGTATTATAGGTGATTTCAATTTGGGCTGTATAGATTGGAAACTTGACAGTAATTTGAATAAAAGTCAAAAACTGAGTAATACTTGTGAAGCTCTGCTGGACTTTACTTATGTTAACAAGCTGAATCAATGTAATAATGTATATAATGCCTCCTCACGCGTACTAGATCTTGTTTTAACTGACTATCCATTGTGTAATGTAGAAAAAAGTATTGGCACCTTATGTAATATAGATCTGTATCATCCGCCTTTGAACATAAATATTCGTCTTAAAAAAGTAGCCAAACTTCCATATAATATCACATATGAGTTACGTGATTTCCATAAAGCTAGCTACGTAAATATAAAAAAATACCTAATGGAACAGGACTGGGAGGAATTATTTGAGGCGAAGCATGACGTCAATGATATGTTGCTGGCATTTTATACCATCATCAATGATGCCATCCAAAGATTTATCCCTGTTAAAAAACCCAAAAATAGTAGATACCCCCCATGGTTTAACAAAACTCTCATTAAAATGTTAAATACCAAAAATAAGATAAGAAAAAGATATAATACTTACCATAACCCATTGGACAGGGTTGAGCTGAAGATAATTAACAAACGTTGTGATTCACTTGCTATGACTTGCTATAATAATTATTTGAAAAACCTTGAAGAAGCTTTGGTCAACAATCCTAAATCATTTTGGACCTATGTTAAAACTAAGCGGGGTGGATCTAGCTCGTATCCTTTATCTATGACGGATGGTACAGCTACATCATCAGATGGAACACAGATATGTGAGTTTTTTGCCTCTTACTTCTCTTCCGTATATAGTCCTACTGAAACCAGGTGCAGAACTTATGACACTACTAGTTTTAATAATATTCAAGATAGTAGCATGGCCTTGCACATTCCATTTATCGACGGTGAAGCGTTATATAAAACACTAAAAAGTTTAGACCGCAACAAGGGTGCTGGCCCAGATGGCATTCCACCAGTATTCATATATGAATGTGCGAATGAGCTGGTCATACCTTTGTTGCGTATTTTTAACAGATCTTTGTCTACCGGAACCTTCCCGTCAATGTGGAAGGAAGCGAAAGTTATCCCCATCCATAAATCCGACAAAGAGAACTTGGTTTCGAACTACAGACCGATTTCAATTTTATCAACCTTTGGCAAAATCTTTGAGTCTATGATCTGCCCCCATTTTCAAAACCATCTCAAAATTTTCCTAAGTGAGGAGCAACATGGTTTTGTGGAATCCCGATCGACTAATACCAATCTGGTGCTTTTTACTGAGCTATTAACGACAGCAATAGACTCTGGATACCAAGCTAATGTTATATACACGGACTTCAGCAAAGCGTTTGATCGGGTTTCGCATAAAATTCTAATTTCCAAGTTAAAAAGGTATGGTGTTTCTGAAACACTACTGTCATGGCTCAAGTCATATCTCGAAAATAGAAGTTTTTTCGTAGTTGTTAATGGTTTTCGATCAACCGTTAGAAATATATCTTCGGGCGTGCCACAAGGTTCCCATATGGGGCCGGTACTATTCAACTTTTTTATTAATGATATTCCGAACTGCTTTCGCCACTGTCATATTTTTATGTTTGCCGACGACCTAAAATTCCTCAAAATAGTTAAATCAGAACACGACGCTTCCGAATTACAAAGTGATTTGGACGCACTGGTAACCTGGTGCCAAACAAACCAGATGCTACTAAACCCTGGC
The DNA here is from genome assembly GCA_033682625.1 of Helicoverpa zea x Helicoverpa armigera. Taxonomy (NCBI): domain Eukaryota; kingdom Metazoa; phylum Arthropoda; class Insecta; order Lepidoptera; family Noctuidae; genus Helicoverpa; species Helicoverpa zea x Helicoverpa armigera. The sequence continues at coordinate 4,481,296 of JAWIIS010000017.1, forward strand.
AAATGTTACCACATTAAATTTACTAGGAAACATCATCCCATTGCCCGAGATTATTACATTGAAGGAGAAAAACTAAAAGAACTGGACGCTATAAGGGACCTTGGTGTTATATTTGATCGGAAGCTAACTTTCGCCCCACACATAGATAATATAGTAAAAAAGTCCTCTAAAATTTTAGGTTTTGTTATCAGAAACACAAAACAATTTAGAAACTACAAAACAAAAATAATTTTATATAACAGTTTGATTCGAAGCATATTAGAATATTGTAGCGTAGTTTGGCGGCCACACTATGCTACTCACTCATTGCGTATTGAACGTATCCAAAAACGATTCTTAGGGCACTTGGCCTTTGTTAATGGTTTATCTAGAAAAATACGCTCATATAAGGATAGGCTAAAGTATTTTAATATGGTTACCCTAGACAAACGCAGACGTCTGAATGACGCAATGTTTGTTTGCAAGGTTTTGGCCCATAAAATTGACTGTCCGCCATTATTGAAAAAAATCGGCTTCCGTGCCCCCTCGAGAATTCCTCGCAGTCCTATAACACCACTATGTCCTCCGCAGAGAAGAACTGTTCTGGGTGCAAATTCTCCCTACGCGAGGTTTTGCGGGGTTGTTAACAGCTGCAGTGACCGTATCGACCTCCACTTTGATGGATTGGGAAAATTGAAAGCCAGCTTTCACAAGTATCTCCCCGATCACTGAGCTCCTTTCCCTTCCCACATTGTCTCGCTGGGAAGGATTTGTTATAAAATTGTTATCTTAGAGTACCTAGTGTTTAATTTCTTTAATTTATTTTGTTATCTTTTTATATACCTATAAGTATTTAAAATTGTAAGTTACGGCAACGATTTGTGTGCATGCAGTGTTTACCTGTAAGTGGTTGTTACACTTTACTCTTATTTGTTGCTTGTTTCTTTGTTTGTGTCAGTGTATACAATTGTTGGTAAACCAAAAATAAAAAAAAAAAATAAATAAAAATAAAAAAACATCAATGGTTGTACACGCATCTCAATTTCAAATGTAGTGTACTACGGGAAATATAGCAGAGGAAAAAGTTTATCATCTATAGAGGCTCAATCTCAACAAAAACAATAGCAATGCCTACAGGGAAAGGATAATAAAGTATTGAAAAGAGCGGGAAAACTCCAATCAATATCTGATATCCTCGAGGGAAGGAGCCCTATCTCGGAATACTGAGGTGTTTGTGCGAATATCTGACGAATGAGAATTAATCTGTGATGGTGTAGTGATAAAAGTGTAATCTGTACGTTGATTGAATTGTTCTAAATTATTTTTGAATAATTAAAATTTAAACAGACTACCAGTACCAAATCAATCAATTTTATGATTTACCTACAGGCTCTTTAGACCTGTGGATTTTTTAGCATTTTCAACTAACTTGCTATAGGTATTGTGTACAAGATGACGTTTCCCGCGAATTTACCTCCGTGCCAAGGGAACTATTCTATAAACCTAGATAAAAATATAACAAACTAATACTCACGCATTTGTGAAATTAGCAAGCATAAGTCTTCAAAAGACTTTGGAACACACTTAGTATCAGTATGACATGAATAAATTGCTAAGTAACTCATTAATAAAGCTGCTACTGAAAAGTCAGGCAAACTATTTTTAGATTCAGTAGTTCTTGGTTCCTTTAAAAAACACCCACATACAAACTATTTACGTATAAATACAAATGTGATAGGTAGTCTACCTCTCGCACTAAATAATTTGCAATAAAATAATCAATAAATCGGCCGAACAATTAGAATTCCAATCAATCCTGATTGATTCGAATATCTACGGAGGTTCACCATTGCAAATCTGTTTTTATAGTTTCATTAAAAACGGGTATTAAGTGGGTAGCGACTGCATAGCTAAAAGCCTATAAAAATCGAACTTGACTGGTTTTTATGTGATTGAGGAATCGCGAAGATGTAGGTGCTACTTAGATGATTAATTTAAATGTGATATAATTCAGTGTAAGTGGTCAAATATTAAAATACTGTGTAGCTAGAGTTACATAAACATAGTTTAGCTACGACATAGGGGTTTATATTATACATATGTATATTGCACTGTCGCGTTGTACTAGTTGTCGCATAGAGTGACTATTGTGCATGGACGCACGCGTTTGATTCCCGAGTCGGGCCGAAACCTATTTGTGGGTTTTAAAAATCTTTCACAAAGCAGCCCGTAGTTTAGAAGTTGGGGACTGATACACTAACAAAATTAAATGTCGGTCCTGAACCTGATCTCTCTCCGGTCATTTCGGATTGCCGTCCCATCGGGCTATGAGAGTGAAGGAATAGTGAGTGCACCTGTATCTGCCCAAATGCTTGTGCACTATAATATGTCCTGCGCAGCTGGCTGATCTTATAGAAAACAGCCGCCGTGGCCAACTATCGGTCTGAACGCCAGTATTATCATGTTGTGGTCAAGATTTCTAGATGTGGTAGCTAATGAAGATTACGTCCTATTAAGTTGTTAGTTTCGACACGGTCAATCTAATAATTAATGAATCTGCAGTTGAGGTGTGAAATAGCCTTTAATTATATCATCTGTAGTAGTTACGTTAGATTAATATTATGAAAAAACTAGCTCCTGCTTGCTGCTTTTCGCTGATAATTGCTGATGACGTCACATTCGCGTATGAAGATGTCAGTTATTTGTAGTTAGTATTATTAGTAGTTATCTCAACTCATACAAAGAAAGGAGGCAGTGTTTAGAAGTAGATATACTACATTTCGTAGATAATACGGATTCAATTTGAACACATTGAGTTTCCTGAGGCATTGGACAATACAAAATTTACGTAAGTATTAAGTTACACCTGGCTTGCCTACTCTTTGGGGTTATAAAGTACAAAGAACCGTCCTATTTGTATAGCAAACTTAGCTTCATTGCTAGTAAGAGAGAACGCCCGGTAAGACAATGCTCACAGCAACTCTCCACGGAACCGCACAGCACTGCGGCCTTCAGAGGCAGTTTTAGGTAGGTACGCTGCTACTAAATGCTGGAACAATATTCCCCCGCCAATAAAAAAATGCCAAAACTCTTGGTACTTTTAGAATACACCTTCGAAAGTTCCTCATTAACTCACAAAAAGAACTTGGTATGACGATCTCAAACACGTCCATAATATAGCAATAGCAGGTACCTGCCGTGATGGTGTTTCGTCGCTGTATTCCGGTTCACTCGTAGTCTGAGAGAACTAGTACCAGTAGTTTACCTAGTAACACATTTCTACACTTCAATATTAATCATAGTTCACATTCAAGCACAACAGCACAACATAAAACCACAGAACATAAAACCCTTACTTCAAATACACACAGCACACACACCAATAGTCTACTCGACGTCCGTGCGTCATTTTTAGGGATCCAGCAGAATACCAGCGTCAGGTATTCTACCTGACACATGCTGAGTTGGACTCCCATTCGGTGCAAACGTAAGACACTGCAGCGCGCCGTTAATCTCTGATTGTATTTCATATTTCATGTTTCTCTTTCTACCCACTTCTTGTTTTGTTTTATTTTTCTTATTGTGTATCTTTGTGGTGTCTTTTTGTTTGTCTGAATAAATGTTTTATCTATCTATCTACATCAAAGTTCGTGGGGTAAATTCACTGATACATTGCAAGAAATATACTATTGACCACTATTAATTTATAAAACTGCCTAAGGGTCAGTTCACACCGAGACGCGACGCGACGCGACGATACTCAAAGAGGCCAATGATTTCGCGCTGCGCCGCGCTGCGTGGTGCAACGTAATCTGAATTCTCACAATGTAATGTGTATCTTTTCGTGTAGTGAATAAAGTATATTCTGAGTCGCTCTGTGAAAAATGTGCGCGCAGCGTCGCGCCGCGTCGCGTCTCGGTGTGAACTGACCCTTAATCACATTATTATCATATTGTGATTATACCTAGACATTCATGAAATTCAATAATTTTATAAAATTATCGAGTTTACAGTATGGTTACAAGAAAGATACCATCAATAAATTAATAAATCAAATAAAATAATCCAAAGCAATCAAACTAAAAGACAGTACTTAGCAATTACAGATTGGTCTCCTTAGAAGACAAACTAAGCAGAAGGGGTGAAAGCTTTTAAATAATATGTAAGTGTATACAAACATATAATATATACGCGAAGCTTTATGCAGTTAATCAGCTTCGCAGATGCAGTTCCTGGAAACACGGAGACGTTACACAGAAATACCGTGATAGAGGGGAAATGTAGAAGGTTCATTCATTATGAGACAGCTGTACTGTATCATAATGAATGAACCTTTTACCTATTTCATATTTACCCAGATCAGCTGAAAAGTATCAGAATTTTCTTTGTTTATAATTACTTCTCGGCCGTTCTATTTCTTATCGTATGAGCTGCAGGTTTTTAGTTTTAGCGGCGTCCTATAGTAACAGTTTCTTAAATCCTCCTGACAGCCTGTGACGCGAAATTATTGTACCTAATATGGACCGATATCGAGTACACGGCAAGCATTCAAGGACGCCGGCTGTAAGCGCCTAGGCAGGAGACACCGCCAACTTTCTGAAGGTTGTAGTTTCGGCCATTAAAAAGCCAGTTAATCATAAAATTGAATATGCTGAATACTTTTGGATGATACTATTACATTATAGAACATTCATGATATTTATAAGCATGCGATGAGCGATGAGAAGCTTACTATTAACCATGCAGCCTTTCCAAGTTGAACCTTCTGCAAAACCTAGACGTACCAGCGTCACAAAACAAAAAGAAGATAAAACCTAGACAACTATTATCACGTGATAAATTACGCTAGTGAGTCAGGATGCTGTTTGCCTCAGTTTAAAACATCCGCAATGAGTGCAACTGCACTTGCTGCAGTTTCAGAATTAAAATGTTAGAACTTTGTTATTGCTTTTAGTTAAGGATTTTAGTTAATCGATGGTTTTTGAATAGATGTAAAAATACTTTTAAGGGGCTTACCCGTAAGCCCCTTAAAAGTATTTTAGTGCAGTTTTTTGTCTATGTTTTTGGCTTTGGCAGAGATAGGATATTGGATTGGTGAGATAGGATTTGGCAGAAAGTTGATTTTAAGCAAGATAAGTTTTTTTTATTATTTCGAACATCATTTGATATGAGAAAAGGTAGCACATGTAGCAAGCAATGTAGCAATGTAGCAAGATTAGTGGATGATTGGTAGATTAAGCACGAGTTATCGTATCATATAATTATTTGAGAACATTGCAAACATTACAGAAAGATATGAAATAAGAAGACATGCTGCGCTAACCTGAAAGTGCGATACTACAGAACTGGTATAAGGGCAAGATCATGATAAGGTATTTTCTTATTTATCCCAGCCAAATGTGATTGTTTTGGATCTGTTCGCCACACACAAAAGCAGTTAAAATCCGTACCACTTATGTAAAAGTCACCATGAAGATTCACAAATACACGTACATAAGTAAAAAGGCAAAAATACTATCTACGTGCGTTGAAAAGCGATTTTTTTGCCGCTATCTTGAATAGCATATGAGACCTTTACTAAGTTTTAGCCTGACTTTAGGCCTATATTGCTTTATTATGAAAATTCTGATATTTATATTGTGTATTTACATTATACTTTTATTCATAATGCGATAAAGATTTTTTTTAGATAAACGAAATTGCTGAAATATGTGTATAAATATGGTATTAGGTATTCTTTATTTAAGCTAAATATTTATAGATAAACTGAATAGATCGTTTAACGATGAAATAAATTATAGTTTGATATTTATTGAAATAATTCATTAGGTATGTCTTTGAATAATATTAAACTTTTTTGTCTAACGCTTGTATTAATAGTTTAAATTAAAATATACTTCAAACATTTTTATGTTGTTTTTTTTTTAATACTTTGTTGCCTTTAATCAAGAACAAATTCTGACCAGTTACTTATATTCTCATTGCTTATTTTTCAGTTTCCAGAAAGCTAACACACACTCATCAGCATCAGCAGATAAACAAAGTGACATTTCTTATTTCCATCAAAGATACCAGAAAAAAAAAACTAGCAAACAAAACAAAACACTCTCAGCTATATTTGTTCTAGAAACTACTAAACTACCTCTATAGTTACTAAGTCTTTCTTCTGAGGCATATAAAAACACTAGTAATTCGTTTCAGGATTAGTTTTATTCAGATCATGAACATTTTGTTTATACACTGAGTTGCGGAATCGTCTGAACGGTTTAGGTATATTAGTTTGGTAACTTTGAGATCGAGTGTAAGGGGGATCTTAGACGGGCTGCGGGTTGTTCGAAAGAGTTACCGCGGCCCTGGTACATAAAAGGCCTACGACGGAACACGACGGTTTTTAGTCAGTAAGAGTCTGACACTCCCTCACCGCTGCTAATCCACAGCGGGAGGGGTCATTTGATGATTTTTGACGTCGGAAAAAAAAGGGGGATCTTAGACTACCACGCACTAAGTTACACAAGGTTTCGTTTATGTAACTACCGTGATAAGTACTTACTTTTTTTTTATATAGAACACTACTATCTTCACTGGCTTCATTCACCTCTTTTGGTTATTAATTCACAACCCCAGGGGGTGTATAAACCTTCCTAAATGGGACATAAAATTTTGAAATATTTTTTCAGATCACACCTGTAAACCCTGAGATTAATGTTTTTAATCAAAACCAACATACCTGTATTATAATGTTAAGTAAACGCCTAATTATAATATTAGTTGTAGTGCTCATTAAAAGGCATGTCATTGACACGAGAGAAGAAGAAGAATATTAGTAGCAGTAGAAACCACCATTTAGGCGTTATCTAACTTAGGTAGAAAATGCTTCAGGCGTGAAATACGCCGTTGTACATCGTGCAAAAAGTATTAAAAAATATACAACAGAAAATTCAATACCGCATGTAAAAATACAGCATTACATATACAGACCCTATACCATTTTCAGCCAGATCCCCCTTCCAAGTCCTCAGCCATCCAAGTTCGGCAGGATCAAGTTACGAAGTTCAAGATCATCAGTTATTTAAGATAGTCCGGACGGCGCGACGTACCTACCCGTGCCTTGTTTAATTCCGAGCCCTAATCACTTTACTAATTAAATATTTGCTACTGTCTAGTGTCTGGGAATCTTCCGTTCGTGATAGATTTTTGGGGGGTTTTGCAATTGATTGTAATGTAATGTATATGAAAAAAATTATTACTTGTCCACTTTGTGCCACTGGCTCTATCAAAAGTTGTTTTTTTTTTTGATACTTTGAAAGGAGTCTAGTTAATCTATACTACCTAACATAAAAAATAACCCCTTTTTGTTTGTTTGTTAGGCTCCGAAACTACCGAACTGATTTGCAAATTCTAACACAGTCGGAAAGGGAAATACAACACAGTCACATCACAACACACAGTCGATAGGGAATTTTCTCTTCCCTATCGCATCTCTCTATCGCTCTAAGGTTTGCTGTTAGAGAACCCAGTTCTGGGTTAAGCTCGCCTTTGTACATGTCTTCTCTGTGTTGTGTGTGTTTTTTTATATGTTTTTGTGTACAATAAAGAATAAAGAAAGAATAAAGAGAAAGCTACACTCTCAACATAGGCTATATTTTGTCCCTGTACGTATGTACGTGCTATAATTCTCACGAGATACGGGTGAAACTGCGGGAAAACAGCTAGTTTACATTTCGACAGACCGGCCTGCTTTCCAGTCTAGATATTTTGGTATTAAACACTTGATATGCACAATGCATTAGCTACAAGTAGTAACTATAAGTCTACATGACTAAACTACACACAAGTTGCTTAACTTAGGGCTAACATTTTACAATATAAAAGTATCATAAATATATGATATATAAATTATCATAAATGTAGTAGGTAGTATATAAAGTGCCTAGGTAAGAAGTTTTTAAAGTAATATTGCAATAATTATAAGCCAATCAATCACCAAGTGGAGAGGCTTTATTAAAAGATTATCTCCTTTATTTACGAGTTATCATTACTTTGATGGCCTGATCGGTCGTTCTATTTCTTAACCTTTTAGTATTCAGTTCTCTGCCGGGGCTGCGGGACTGTTCGAACTGGTACTGGTCGATTGTTCCCTGGTACATAAGAAGTAACATGATGGGTAGTGGATTAGTCAGTAAAGTGTGATACTCCCTCACACTGAACCCACAGCGGGGTCGTCTGAAGATTTCATATAAAAAAGTTATTCTGTTCTATAATGGGGGGTTGCTCTTTCCCACTATTTCACCTTGTCCATCATTTTCCTGAGACGTGACGTCACACACCTACGTTGTCCCAATATAGCCGACTGCGGGGAATAGTTGACATTCCATCAGCGCGCGGTCATCGCGACTAGTTGCGGTCGCATACCGGTCGCGGTCGCTGCCACAGATTCACTACGATATTGTACCTACGTTTATATGTATTTTGTATGTTTGTGTTTGGGGGATGATTGGGGAATCTGTAAATTGAGAAATATTGTTTGAGTGGGAAGGGAAAGAAGGTGTAGTTAGTTTGAATTTGTGGCAATTGTGAACATTTGTTGATCGCAGTCAATCTAAGAAATGAATGAAGAATATAAGTTGGTAAAATCAAAACAATCGTTTAGGATTATCTGACTGTGACTCCATCACATTATTATAAATCAGATAAAGAAAAAAATAATTGTAAATTAATTATGTTGATCAAGACAAGATACCCGTATGTTCTTTCTTTATCATGATGGGGAAATCGTCATCAGTATATAGAATATTATGTATTTTTTTGTTTACTTGAATTTTTCTCGACATTCAGAACTACCAAGATTACTTCTATCACATTAATTTCTTCCACAACAACTACAAAAATGTACCGCAGTCAGCATTAACTACCGACGGTTAAGTAAATGCAAATTAACTGCTACAACGCGTTCGAAACGATCACCCTGCTGCCTAATTACCGGCAGTTTTCGGATAGATATGGATTTTCACTAAAATAGTGAAGTTATTAACTACTGTAACTACAAAAAAATCTCTAATAGTGCTTTCGCTCTGCCAGAATTCAAGCGCGAAGCAAAATTGAGCGTATATACGCGCACATTCCGCGAGGCAAATATCAGTAGCTCGGTGTAAAAATGTAATTTGTAAGGTTCCTTAGGGTAAAAAAGGACCCACCCTATTGTTTTCGCTCCTCTGTCCGTCCGTCCGTCCGTCTGTTTGTCACCAGGCTGTTTCTCATGAACCGTGATAGTTAGAGATTTGAAATTCTCACTGATGATGCCGCTATAACAACAAATACTGAAAACTAGAATATAATAAATATTTTGGGAGGCTCCCATACAACAACCCTGTTTTTTTTTTAATAAATGTACGAACCCTTCGTGCGCGAGTCCGAATCGCACTTGGCCAGTCTTTTAGTACCTACTTGGTAGTTGTCAATTGTTTGCAATCGCTAATATACACACAACACAGCCCGTAAGATGGAATGCTAATAAAGGATTAATATTGTGTGTTGTCGAACAAAGTCTTGTCGCTCGGAAAAACCGAGCGGAAAACCTGCTTTCGTGAAAACGCTGATATTCTAATCACACAGTTCTAAACTCTCATAGGAAACTTGAGTAACTTTCCATAACAGTAAAAACAGTGGTCGTTTTTTAAATGAAATTAAAACATAAATAACACATGTAAAAATAATAATTACCGTCAATTACGTTCAATCATTATAAACGAATTAAGGTCAACATAACCGTCAAAATAAATTATCCTAGTTAAATGAAAACCATTTACCTGTTAATCTCAGGGGACACCCTGCACTCGGATAAAAAGTTACTTGGCATAAATATAGTTAAAAAGTTACAGCCTATTTATCGTCCCACTGCTGGGCACAGGCCTCCTCTCACACGGAGAAGGATTGAGCATTAATCACCACGCTTGCTCAATGCGGGTTGGTGATTTCAGACTATATAGTCCAGGTTTCCTCAAGATGTTTTCCTTCACCTTTTATCAGCCACTGGTGTCTAAGATATACTTAGAAAGTACATACAAACTTAGAAAAGTTGCATTGGTACTTGCCTGACCTGGATTCGAACCAGCGCCCTCATACTCGAGAGGTTGGTTCTTTGCCCACTAGGCCACCACGACATAAATATATTCAAGGCAATTTAATTAATTTTTATTTTATTGGCTTATCAGCACCTGTAAGCACTATCAGCCTTACAACAAAAACTAAAACATCTATTGAACACTTGTCTAAAATAGTGCTGCAAAACGAACCTTATTTCAACGTCACAAAATGACATTTTGACAAGTGTTCAACAGTCGTTTAAAAGTTTTTGTGGTAAGACGGTATGTATTTACAGATATAAAACTTTTAAAATACTTATTTAAGTATCACAATTACTTATAGGTAAGCTGCACTTACACCATATTTTAATTTGAATCAGTTCGGCCGTTTAAGCGTAAAACTGTAACAAACAATCAAACTGGCTTTTCCATCTGTTATATTAGTGAAGATAAATAAGACTACTAGATACTGTGTGAAAATTGAACATTTTCTTTGGAAACTTAACTGTCTTACAAAAAGGATCCCGGAGCAACGTGAATGCGTCTTTTCTAATGTCCTATAAATAAACATACGTTGCCGAATTTAGGGACCGCACACAACGACTGGTGATTTGTGCGGGAAAATTTTTGTTGTGTTCTTTGCTGTGTGAACCATGTACTTTTTCTTATGTTTCGTCGTCTAGTGTATGTGTAGTTAGATTTGATTTGAAAGTACTTAAGTTATTCATTAGTGTCTATGTATTTTTTTAGGTACTAGAAACTTGGCATTTAAAATAAGCTAGTTTGTATCCGATTTAATAGATACTGAAAAGTAAGCACTGAATTGATTTGTCCTTTGTTTTTATTTTTCAGATCTTGCCACAGTCTGCCTAGCAAACATTGTGGTAAATACAAGAGAAATCTACGAAGATTTATTTTTGCAGAAAATTGATTGAGGGGATCATACTTAAATATATGCGTCCAAAAAATTCTCCTCATCGCTGTTTTGACACATTTCATTTAATAAGTAAATACCTCCCAACCTAGCTATGTTTTTTTTTACTTGTAAATAACATGAATTACAACTTGCAATAACAATATTTTCAGAAGCCTTTCTTCTTGTCCACTATCAAACCTGTTCAATATCACCCCCAGTGTGAACCATCCCTTACGGCCTCCCAGAATGGCTTATTGATGTAGTGAGCCCTTAACAATGGCGCAGCTGTGTTACCCGACGCGAAAGATAGAAAAAACTCGACCTACCCTCACGTCCATACCACAAAATACATAGGTACAGAAGTCAATCTACATACAAAGCGCGTTCGAGTCACGCAGACATAGGTGTCTCTGTGTGCGTGTTCACAGACGCGCTGTCTCAAAACAACTCAAAACAGTGCGAGCGGGGCTGCCGTTTTCTTGAGATACGCGCGTCACACACAAGGTAGATAAATGTGCACTCGTTGTGATACCTACCTAACTGTAATTTGACTGTAATATTTTTAATTTTAATTTAATAACAAAAGAAAAAGTAATAATGGAGCAACAAAAAAAGTCGTATTATAATTGTTCAGTGGACGGTTGTTTTTACACAACAATAAACAGTGAATTGTCGTTTTTTTAGCCTGCCGTATTACCTATAGTATGTACCTACTTATTTTCTCATATTTCGATGGTTCGTATAATAAACGCAGTAGGTACAGTTAGGTGGGTAGGTAAGCGCCCCGGCGGCCTCTGGCCCAATGCCGTAATAAGTTTTGCTAGTGTCGACCCAGGCGAACCTCCCAACCTACCCTCAAAGATTATTACTAGTAGGAGTTGATAATTTTTGTGATCATGGCGAGAGTATGTTGTAAGGTAGACGAAATAAAACTCGCACTTCAAGGTTTCTGTAGGTAGAAGCAAGCTTAGATCAGGGACTGTACCAGCCCATTACATAGAAAAAAAAATTTTTCACAAGTAAAGAGGAGGGTAAGTATATATGTATGAATAACAAAATTATAAATTGCGGTTTCTGAAAACGTTCGGTATCTCGTTCAAACGAATTTCCGTTGAAAGTGTTTATTAACCTCTTGTATGCCACATTAAATATTTTATTATTATTGGTTTATATTTCATTTTTCCTGTTTTATTCTTAACAATACATCAAATAATTAGATACGAGTACCACTACCACGTTAGTTTTATGCGCATAAAAAAGTTGACAGCCCTAGCGCGACCGCCGAGTTTAGGCATGAAAAGTGAAGTACATACATGAGATTGACTTCTGTACCTATGTATTTTGTGTCCATACTCTGAGAAAACGTCGAAAATGATTACTTATGTTTTACGATCGGCAAACTGGGAGATTAGGTAGTAGAGAAAGGTTGGCTGTCATTGAACATATGAACAGCTTTGGCAGTCGTTACGGGTAGTCAGAACCTGGAAAGTCTGACAACCAGTCTTACCTAGAGATGATGATGATGATGATGTCCTCTCAGACGTGACCGTCGACGGCGACACCCTGTCAATTCCCGGCAATCTGTCTTCGCTCATGGGCCCGGTAGAGACATGCGAACCCGAATTTGTTTTTAAAAACTCGCTACCTAGGGATAGACAGTCGCTCTTACACACTTGTTCTCAGCTGCATCAAGTTAGACTGGAAGCTGACCCCAACATAGTTGGCAAAACGCTAGGCTTAGGTGATGATGATGAAAGGTAGGTAAGCTGGAGGTTAAGTCTTAGTTTGTTGGTCTAAAAGTCGTATAGCGCGTCTGATGTGCACGGGGTCTCGGGTACGCTTCCCAGGTAGAGCCGAAATAGCTTTGTGAGTTTTTAGAAAATTTTACAAAGCACCACGGAGTTTGAAGGTTGGTGAATGATACACCCGTGAATCGGAGAGCTTGTAAACGCAAGTCCATGTAAAACTATGAATATAGCGTAAATGCTTGTAGACTCTACGATTTTTTACTATTGATACGATAGACGCCAACTTCAGACAAGCAAAGCTTCTCGACCACAAAATAAGTAAGGAGTTAAAACGCTGACTTCAGAAATGCAAAGTTACATGACACAAACTTTCCAAGTACAAGCACAGACAAGGATGGATCAATAATATTTTCAAAGGAGTCTGCTATAGGGAAACATGTCTATTATTTCAATGACACTTCGGCGCTTCGTCATTAATTCGAGTCGCTTCAAACACGAGTGCACCCGGGTGTATAACCATAGCTAGACTGTTTAATAAGTCTCAGCTTTTTCGCAGATTTCTTCAAACTTTGCACTTAATATTGTTAAGTCTAAGTGGTTTTTGTGCTTCATTGGAAAATGATTTGTATTTTTCTTTCTGCACTATTGAATCTGAAAGATGGGGTCGTTTCGTTATTCTAATTGTCATCATTGTTTTGGGTTGGTTGAGTCTAGACAGGGTTTTCGCTTGGTCAGATTGTAATGTGCTAAGTTAGGGAATTTTGGTCAGACATTAAGTATGTGAGTCTTACCACTTTGTGAATAATTTTCAATTGGATTTAGGTGTCAATTTGAATCTATAATTTAATATTATGAAGCTGAATAGTTTGTTTGTTGGTTTGAACGCGCTAATATCAGGAACTACTGGTCCGATTCGAAAAAATATTTCAGTGTTAGATAGTCCATTTTTTGGGGAAGCCTACTTTTTATTAGGTTTAGTGGGAAAGCTACCATCGTACGTCTCTATTAGTTTATTATTTTGAGTGTAGATTATACTGTATTACGTTACAAATAAAAACAACTTATCCATAACAATAAATTGATGAAATTCGAAAGCAATTGAAAAATTCAGTCGCCAACATCTTCCCGATATAAGCTTACAACATTAAGACCGACGCACAAACATCTGCCACGCATTTAAGAACAATGAATGGCATCAATAAGCCACTCTCTACAAGGTTAGCCTTTTGTTCCCAATGAGAAACAACAGAAATATACCCGTCTCACTTCCTCCTATAGCTAAATGCTATTGCTGTTTCGCTCGAATGTCGGGTGAAAGTTTTTCCGGGCCGTTACGCGTTTCTGTGAAAATGAGTGGAATATATTTAGTAGTAAATGAAATCATTTGTTTTGATCTACTTATTATATGGTCCTGTTCTGTTACGCGAGGGACGATGTATCGTGCGTGTGTTTTATTCGTGTACACAGTATGTTGGTTGCATAAATCTTTTTTGCTTGAGGTTGGTGTGCCAGAATTGAGTTGGTTGCGTTATAGTTTTTTTTTTTTTTGGAGTTTACACGGGGTTTTGTGTTTGAACGTGAGCTTGATTGAATTTTAAGTTTTGAAGGCATAATTCAATGCTTAGGTGAGGCCTATGGAATTAGTTCACTGTAGATACTGAAAAGGATATATTGAGCGGACTACTTGGACCGGTTAAAAAATGCCTGAATTTTAGACAAAGGTACTTTTAAAGTTTATAACGTGTCAAGTTTATTGCTGAATATTTATGTGACTATTTCCTATATTCTGACCACTTCAGACTGTTTTTGGTGTCGCCCGGTATACTGGATTGAGGAGGTCAGATAGGCAGCCATTTAAAATTATGCATCAGGTTAGCCTGAAAGCTGGATCCAAAGAAATTTAATTTTAACACCAAACGATGGATATATCAGATTCTATGAAAACGTAATTTTGTATAGGATCAAAGTTACGTGAAGGTTCTTCGTAGAATTCGGTTTAGAGGTATAGTCTAGTTTGTTTACTCTGTGGTAGATTGGTTTTAGGTGGAATGTCTTTCATGTAGTAATTGAGTTGATAACAGAATCACACCGCTTTCCCAGGATCAAGCGCAGCGGTGTAAATCTACCTAAAATTCGTTTTTAACGTAGAAAATAGGAGGGGACAAGTCCTAAATCGGGAGATATTAATTAATATTATGACTCTTAAAACATACATTCTTTAATTACAATTGACCTTCTAGTTACACCACCGTAATTCCAGTGCTTGACAGTACATATTCGTAAGATAAATGATAATCGGTTGTCATTTGATCATCTTTGACAGTCGTTATCAGAAGCCAGGAACTCTGACAGCCAGTATTGCTTGGTGTATTGGGTTGCTCGGGTAACTGAGTTGAGGGTTGAGGAGGTCAGATAGGCAGTCGCTCCTTGTAAAGCACTGGTACTCAGCTGCATTAGGTTAGACTGGAAGCCGACCCCAACATAGTTGGAAAAAGGCTAGGCAGATGATGATCCTTTCTATATTGAAACGTAAAACAAGCATTGAGTTATATTTTATTTCTCATTGAAAAACCACTCTTGATGAATCGAGCTTGATCAATATCCTATAGGAGTAAGCTGCATGTAATTAAAATTAATTGAAACTTCATCCCCTAGGAACTACTGGTTTTTATTACTTTAACGCTTCTTTGTAAAGCACAAAAATGTAATCAATTTTATTTCGAGGAATAATTACTTCATTCATTTATTTATGGTTTTATAATATTAATAGCTTTATACTCGTATATTATTTTGGTTATGTATGATTCATTCATTTTGGGTTCTGAAATTAAAGAGTTAGTATCTGACATTCTTATTTATTAGGTTTCGAGTGTCGCAAGAAAAAGCATATTTATTTAATACTAGCTTCCGCCCGCGGCTTCGCCCGCGTAGAGTTTAATCGCGTTTCCAAGAGCATCCTTCAAAAGTCTAGGATAAAAACTATCCTGTTCTTTCTCAAGGTCAACTCTACCTCTACTTTCACGTTTCTAGCGCATTAAAAGAATCAAATACAAACATAAAGAAAAGACATGTTTAGTATCTTATACTTGTATTTCTAGATACTTTCTTATAGATAAGTCATAAATCATTATTCTAAACGCCGCGCTATTTTCACCAAAATAAGGCATAATCATCTATTCATGACAAAGTCACTAAGATTGCTCTTATAAGATGCTTGATAGCCTATTGACAATACAAAAAATAACATGTATTAGGCGTCTAGACGGGCCAAGGTCATATTTTTTTCAATTATAAATAGCTAACTAACAGTTTCGTCTATTAGATTATTTGGATTGTTATGTGTTACTTATGTGTTTTTGAAAAGAAACAAAGTGGCCTAATTATTTCCTTGGTACACTATCACTCAAAAGAATTTCTAATCTTTCTAGCAGCTCCTGAGATTAGTGTTTACACAAATAAATAAACTATTAAGCAATTTCATATGCTTTGGTATTTTTATGATATATTTATATAATTTATTGTCTATTTTATTTATTTTTTCAAAAAAGGTTTAAGATATTTTTGTTTACCGATGATAAATTAGCGGCCGACCAAAAAAAGCTTTGAACTCATTCATACCTACTTATGTATGTACTAATATATAAAAATGCAGGATTGTAACCATTAAGCAACGGTCTTCGTATGTCATAAATATATGTATAAAAGTATTTTAAATACAAGCAATATTTCATGAATAAAATATAATAAATTCTAACCATGCTGCTTTTTCAATATAAAACGATCATAGGATCAATTTTCACAAGCATAAATTCCACATTTATTTTAACATCAAAGCTAGAATTCAATATTTTGTTTTATATATTCCATATTTTTACGATGTTAACTGGGTTGAAGAGGTCAGATAGGCAGTCGCTCCTTGTAAAACACTGGTACTCAGCTGCAACCGTTCAGACTGGAAGCCGACCCCGACATAGTTGGAAAGAGGCTAGGCTGATGATATATTTTACTGGTGAACTAAACCAGCTACATGAAATAGTATTACTACTTAGATACAGAAAAACGTTCTAGAAACATCAAAAACATTGACAATATTCATGTGATAAACACTTATGATTTATTTTCAAATCTAGGTCGATTTCAATAGAATTCAGATGATTAACGTACCGTTTTTATTTTTCTTTTATTGAATGTCGTGGAGAATTAAACCTACCGGAGACGCCATTACCGAACTGTCCAATCTGCGAAAGGTCATACTCATATGCATGTGTAGGTATGTCAAGTTTAAGCATGTGTTTGTCAATTTTGTTGTGAACGTGTGTCTCGATGTGATCATGTTTGTTGCATTAGTGAGCTGTCACAGTTTGAAGTGCCTCAGCCCTCGCGCTTTCCTATAATGGCAGACTTTTCAAATTGACATTTGGCGCGTCCGGTTGGTTACATGCTCTATGATTGATGTATAAAACTTACGTGTAATATTTATGAGAATACGACGCCTTACATTATTGTAATACTTGTATTAGACAAATGGTTTGAACTATCGATGGATTATCTCAGGAATTCCGATACTCAGTTCTAAAGCCGTCACCATTTTCTTTTCATTTTCTTTTTTTACTCAAATTATATAGAGACAATGGGTAGCAAAAGACAATCGTAAAGAAATGTAGTTCATAAAAAAATCTACGTTTTTGTTATCAACTGTAGGTACACACGAATCAAAACACATGACAAAGTACTAGGTACAGTTTCATAGGAAATCATACTACACTCCACCCAAAGTTTGTTCATTTCAGGCCTCCAAATTATTGCCAAATTACTCATGATAGTTCCACAGCCGACCAGCCACTGCGGCGGCCTGCGGTTGGTCGAGCGACGAGTATTGATGACGTCATCATTCAACGCGCCAATCCGCGCTCGCGCCCGCTAAACTGATTTCAGTTTTAGATTAGTTCCAAATTCAAATTTGTAATGTGTCTGTTACGGCTGGAAGCTAGGATGTTAATAAGAGGTTGTATGTGTTTGTCTGTGGCTTTGAATAACGGTCGGTTTTTGAATTTAGAATTGGCGCCAAGAATATGAATGTGCGTTCTGATTTTGAAAAAGTTTTTTTTTTTTTTAAACATGGAGTCATTTCCTCAACTTACGGAAAGTCCAGGAAACCATTAGTGATTTCCAAATAAAGGACAAAAATTGCCAACACATGTCATTTTACATTTTCGAGAGTAAAAATAACTGATTCCAATAACCTTTCAACAAGTTTTTCAAGTAAGTACGATTTCACAGAAAGGGAGTTTCTGGGAATGTTCGAAAAAAATATAAAATATCAGGTATTTCCTTACAGTTTCTTGTTTACTTCATAAGAGCATACTTAAAAAGTTTTTTAAGGTGAATGGCACGCTACCTAACGCCTATGTATTACTGATGACAGAAATTAGATATTTATCTAGGTCCGCGTCTTAAGAATTAAGAATTAATTGAGAATTAAGACGAAGCCGATTGAAAAATAGTAAAATAAATAAATCTATACTAATATTATAAAAAGGAAAACTTTGTTTGTTTGTTTGGTTGTAATGAATAGGCTCAAAAACTACTGGACCGTTTTTTAAAATTCTTTCACCATTCGAAAGCTACATTATCCACGAGTAACATAGGCTATATTTTATCCCGGTACGGGCAGTAGTTACCACGGGACGCGGGTGAAACCGCGGGAAAACGGCTAGTTGTTCATAAATTCACAACAACCACACATTAAAAAGCAACAAATTCGAAATTCAAAAATTGCAATCGTTTAGCGACTCAATAAACTCTCGCAGCCGGTTGGTTGCATATTGATGACGTCATCAGTCTCTCGGCCAATCAGCGCTAATTCTGATAAATCGCCGTTGCCTGTTCAACTATGGCTGACTGAATGTTGAATATTGTACGAAATTATTAAATTCTACCGATGATAGTATTTGATGGCCGACTATTGCATTGTCAGTATTTTGTCTATCTGTGCTGTTGTTGTTATTAAATATACAAACGGTTGTGAATACAGATTGGTCATGAATTTGTTTGGAAATAATGTGTGTAGGTTTAGTGGGATCAGTCTGGGTACCTACTAGCAACAGGCACGCATGTATGGATATCTTTTTCTATTTTAAATATGAACCGTCGTACCACAAAAACTTTTAAACGTCTGTTGAACACTTGTCTAAGTCTAACGTTGAAATAAGGTTTGTTTTGCAGCCACACTTTTTTTAAGACAAGTGTTCAACAGATGTTTAAGGTTTTGTAGTAAGTAAGGAAGTGTCTAGGTCAGTTTTATACAGCTTTCACAGAAGGCTTCGGAGTGTCCCGTGTCTGTGTAAACTAGCTTGTGCGTGCTGACAGATCTTCTTCGTGAAATACTTAATTTTGGCCTGGACGACAATAAGGTTCTTGGAAAACTGCTTTCTTCGTTTCCTCTTAAATTATTATTTCAAAATACATAGACTAGATTTTCGTGCTTGAGAATATTTCCCTGAACTTATTTTCCTGTTACTGCTACTTAAGAATACTTAGGTAACTCATTTGTCGTAACAAAGTTTTTTTTAAAATGATGGTCACCCATCCACAGATTGAAGCTTAACTTCGAAGATTTTTCATTGCGTACCTCTTCATTAGCACTACAGTGTTACCAACAAAACAAACATATATATTTCCCAGTTATATCACACTATAACAAATTGGTACAAAATAAAAACAGAATTGAGTTGGCTGGACGGTGCCAGTAATTTATATAGCAAGGGTCGTATGTTAAACTTTCCGGGTTTAGTTTAACGAACATTGTTAATTTAACTGGTGTTGCTAAATAACTGTACTACCTAAAGTATAGTATAGTTTGTTTCAGTACTTAAGGTGTATATTTTGGTTGTAATACGTGGTTTTTGTTCTAATATTGAAAAAAATGGAAATGTCATTATTTAGGTTGATCTTATCAAATACTCTTAAGAAGAAATACCGATACAAATTGAAAGGTCAAGGGCTCTTTATTAAATATTCAGGTTTTTTATACTTAAGCAGTTCTTTTAATTCGTGTCGGAAGACCTAAGTTCACGTGAAAAATATATACCAAGGTTTTGGGCATAAAATCTTTAAAGTAAGTAAATTGATAAATGAGAATACTCCTTCACGTACAAAGGAAATATCATCAAAAAAAAAATTGCATTATTTTATGAATATTTATATCATACAAAAAGCCGATAGCAGAACCAGTTTCAGGGAAGCAATCTACCGGAGTACTAACAAATTAAGTTATCCCCCCCTATAATACGATTCATCCGTGTTTTAAATACATTGCTGGCAAATAAAGTTTTTTTGTAACCCTCTCACTCATTGAAACGTTAATGGTGATGAATAGGACCTGGCTAGAAGCCAGTAGCTGTTTGGTTTAACGCCTACTTTTGGTACTCGAAGCGAAAATTAAAAATTTCGGCAACAGTACTTTGTTGAAACGGGTAACTGGGTTGAGAAGGTCAGGTAGGCCGGTTGCTCTGCGGGATTGTTCGAAAGAGTTACCGCGGCCCTGGTACATAAAGGGCTTAAGAAGAACAAAGTGGGTTATAGTCAGTAAGAGTCTAATACTCTGCACCCATAGAAAGAGGGGTCATCTGAAGATGTCCCACCAAAAAAAGATACTCAGTAGCTTCATGTAAAATTGGTACTCAACTGAATCTGGTAGCGGACCCCAACATAGTTAGCTAGGAAGATAATGATTCAATGCTTGATAGCCCATTTATTTAGGAAATCTATGTAGGGTAAACTTATTATCTGGGAGCTCCAAGTACCTAGTTGGGACGCGGGTGACACCGCTGGCAGAAGCTAGTTGGTTACCAAAAATGACAATACTATGAAGAACTCCACTACTGGAAGGTTAAACCAATAGTAAGGGTTGATTTCTTTTATGTTTTTGTTGGGGGGAAAGCTTGTTAAATAATTTTATGTGCCGCTCACATCCTGTAAAATGGACTTTTGCAAAATGGCCGATTAAATCAAATTGTGTCTAGACGCCAAATAATACACAAGTGTTGCCAGACTCATAATTGAATACGCAGTTTGTTTAATGTTTTAGTTGTTTTGGGAATTGTTTACTTTCACTAGTGGTAATGGAGTTTTTATGTGTTCTAGTGGATGTTTTAGTCATGGTAATTTCAGATTTTGCGGAGAACTACATTTTCATTTTAAATGGGAGAATGCGAGGACTTTGCAATGACACTTTTGACTTATTTTCGGTTAGTGTTTTGGACAACTCTATGGCAGCCGTTTTACACCAGTAGATTTTGCTGTCGTTTTTCCCGAATATCATCATCGTTTGGCACTATTAGTTAATTTTGAAATTGAAAACTTACTTCACTTACTGCACTCGTATTCAAAAACTCACTCCACTATGTATGTGACCAGACCTATCCAACACGACAATGATTATTTTGCAACCAGACCATCCGTTCCACGGTAGAATAAACCAGCAACCAGCTACCATTACCGCATCACTTTCCCCCAAACCATCAGACCGTTACAAAAGCAACATTAATAAAATACCAAATCTAGACACCTACAACGAACCTGGCAACACAGCCTACCAACCTTCGAAATAAATTCGGATCCCTCTCATAAATCTGACGCTAGTTTGCGCCCTAGGTCCTCAATTTAAGCCGAGCCCCTAATGGGGTTGCCATATTACCCATCTATTTAATTTCCCGAATGGGTAAACGAATTAGGCTGGCAACTTTGAAACGAATTAAATTTTCGACGGTTGACTCATTGTGTTACTGTATGGCTTATTTTGTACATTGCGATTGCTACCGGTTTTTGAGCAGTTGCTATTGTAATGTTTTGGAATATTTATTACTATAGGACGCTGTTAAATATGTGAATATTTTAGCGTCCCTATATCAGACGTATATATAGATAGTTCTGAGTAGTTAAAGTTTGCAAAACTGTCCCAATATAACCCACGGTCAAGACAATTCTACGATACCTAAAGATATAATCTTCTTTATCTCCATAGTACAAAAGTAATATACATGGATATAAAAATAAATTGTATTGGCGTTGTGTTGTATTCTATTAGTGTTTTATAAATTACATGATTTGTTAATTTCATTTTTTTCTATAGTATAACGATAACAACTGGTTGTAATTTCAATAATAAAGACACATGTACGGTAAGGGAGAGTTTTTATGAGATTAGACGACCATTGTTAGCGATGATTGTAAAAGATTTTCTATTCACATTCATAGCAGTTGCATTAAATAGTT
Source organism: Helicoverpa zea x Helicoverpa armigera (assembly GCA_033682625.1). Lineage (NCBI taxonomy): Eukaryota > Metazoa > Arthropoda > Insecta > Lepidoptera > Noctuidae > Helicoverpa > Helicoverpa zea x Helicoverpa armigera. The sequence continues at coordinate 4,503,297 of JAWIIS010000017.1, forward strand.
TCTTTGTTACTTTGACTAATGAAGACTTAAGTCTTAAGCCCTTCATTTAAATATTTTTATTTATTTCAAATATCCGTATTTTGCGTGGCAACTAAAGATTTGGTTAACCTCTTCTCATAGTGAAAAAATACGGTCTATTTTGAAGTAGTGAATGTCTCATACAATGATAAAACAAAACGAAAGCGAATAGACATCTACCAACAGAAATGTAAATAAGGTAAACTCATAATAAATTCTCAAAATTCAATCTTATTACTCATACAATAAATAGCAATTTGGTTTGCGAAAAGTTTCCTACAAGTGTAATTCTTTTCAAACTGATATAAATGAATGTAGGCAAGCCCCTTGTTGGATTAAAAATTTAAACAAAATCCCGCCAAGATATTGGTATGAAATGATTCGACTGTTTTCCACCCCTACTCCAACCCTTGCAATTCAATTTTCGCGCTGACGAACAGAAAATTTGCAATAATATTTACCTACGTTAAATATTTTATTTTGGGTAGTACTAGCTTGTTCCATCATTGGATCACTAGACTTTCGGCGAAACGCCATTGGTACATGGTAGATATAATGGTAGCAATAGCGTCCAGCCGATTATTATCGGCCACAACGGCTGTTCCCTTAAAGAAGATTAGCCAGCTGTGCAGGACATATTACATAGTGCACGAGCATTTGCGCAGACACAGGTGCACTCACTTTTCCTTCACTCTCATAGCCCGATGGGATGGCAATCCGACACGACTGGGGAGAGATCAGGCGCACGATCGACATAACTTATAAGTACTTTAGCAACCCGTCTATAAGGCATACAGAAGAAACAGAATTCCCTGCCTGAATCTTTGTTTCCAGATAACTACAACCTGGCTGCCCAAGGCAAGAGTAAATAAGTTACCTCTAAGCTAACATCTCCGTCTTTGATCAAATCGTTCCTAACATCGGGTATAGTACACCGGATGGTAAGGATTGATACACGCGTTGTTATCATCACTAAACACTTATGTCAATTAATTAAGTAGGTACCTAAATGAAATAAAGATCCCTGTTAACCTTATTTTTGCATGAAACCTAATTTCTTTATAGAACATTATTGATTGAAATATTTTATTTAGGGATTTTGTTTTTTTTTTATATATATTTATAAAGCATACAAATATAGACTTAAATCTCAACAACAAACACTGATCCTCGGCTTATAAAATTTCGTAAGAGAAAAATCCAATTACTCTTTTTGCTCGATTAGCGATTTGATCCTACTTCGCAGAAATGTTTACGATTCATAGCCAGGCTTGATTACGTATAAGCTGTGTGACAAAAAACACTATAAGAATAGCTAACTGCAGACTTTTAGTCGGCCGATAGTTTGTTTGGGCTCATAAATCAGTATGAAGATGAATGGCGCACATTACAAGATCTGGTACCAGCTTCCGCCCGTATAGTTCGATGATATCGCGTTTCCAAAAGAATTCTTCAAAAGTCCAGGATAAAAACTATCCTATGTTCTTTCTCAAGGTCAACTCTATCTCTGTACCAAATTTCATTAAAATCAGTGGTTGTCGGTAGTTTAGACGTGAAAGCGTAACAGACAGACAGAATTACTTTCGCATTTATGATATTAGTATATAAGGATATTAGTATTAGTATGGATTTAGCCGGTATCAGACCGACTGAAGACTTTGATTGGAATCAAGATTTTCTTCAAAAAAAGTGTAGCCAACCATCGGGGCACCGTCGGCCAACTTTTTAGTTTGCAGTGTACTCTAATATGAAGATTATAATCAAGTTCGTCAGTTAATACTAGTGACTGTGAGAATATCATAGGGTTGTTTCTATGGTTTCTCATCAACTTGCCTTTTCTTCGTTTTCTGTGAGCATTCAATTTATTTAGTTATCCTTTCTCTTAAGCTATCTCCATGTAATTTATGAACTGTTTTCTGCGAAAGCGAAACAAACGAATGTATGTATATTGGCATTCAGAATAGTAGTTTAAATTGCATTCTGTACACTGTTGTGTTCAAACAAAATCCTTGTACAGTAAATGCAATTTTGATTTTAATTATATTTTAACAGTATCATTTGACGATCTCGATGGCGCAATGGTCACCATCCCGGACTGCTGAACCTAAGGTCTGGGGTTCGCTTCCCGGTTCGGTCGACATTTGTGTGATGAGCATGCTTGTTGGCAGTGGTCTGGGTGTTACAATATGTATTTATAAATATGTATACAATATGTAGCTACAGCTTTAATTAAAATAAACGACCTAAAAACATAAGCTTTCAAAAAATATATCAAACTTAACCAGTACAGTTACAACCGTAAATACCTCGGAATTTCGAAAACGACACTTAAAAGCGATTTTTATTGTTACTAAGGTACTTACGAGATAATATCTTTTACCTACCTTTATTATGAAGGGTCAGTTCTTTACCCTCCTACCCTCTAGGGCTATTGTAATAAAAAAGATCGTCCAGAAATGAAAGTACAAAATGTATAAGACTTTATTAAGAAATCGTATTACATTTTGCTTGTGAATTTTCAAGTGAGAGTTTTTTCCCTTCTTTCCAATTTCAATTATTGCCTTTTTTATTTCGGGTACGAATGTAATTATTGTTAATTATTTGAAACGTTTTATTAATAAATTGACACTTCATTTTTATTACTGACTAGCTTCTGTCAGCGGTTTCACCCTCGTACTGAAGGAACTATGTCCCGTGTCATCATCATCATCATCACCCTATCGCAGTCCACTGCTGGACATAGGCCTCTCCAAGTGCACGCCACTGAGATCGATTTTCGGCTTCTCGCATCCGTGTGCTGATGCAAAAATAGCCTATGTATTATTTTGGTGTGTACCTAAGCTTCAATAGCATTATTTCCAAGTTTCACCGATGTCTTGTCAAAAACTTGATAAAAAATAAGTAAGTAACCATCTTATATTTAAATATGACAAATGCAAAGGGTCAATAAACTATGATATATAGCATCCTACATATTTTTAGAAACAAAGCACTACGTAGTGTGGGTGCAAAACGCTCATACAAAACATTTCACATTACAAAAAAGGGCTTAAAACCTAACAAAACAAAAATTCAATATAAAAAATAGAACACAGGCAAAACAAAAAACAATCATTCTAACTATAATATAATAAAGCTAAAAACATAAGCGCCAGTAATATTATTTTTTGCTACGATTAATGCTTTTTTCGCGCTAAAAGTCATCCATCATTCGATAGCGAGTTTTTTCCTTCACAGATTAATATTATGAGTAATACGATAGCGAAAACAATGGGAGCGCTGATTACCTACTTTAGCAAATGAACTTGATTAGCTAGTTAATTAGTTGCAGGATTCGCTGACTGTTCAAAACACCATGGAGATTAATTATGTAGCTTTTCGCTTGTTTTATTTGTGGAGTAAGGTTGTTTAAGAGGAACTATATTTCAAGCTATAGGTACTTAGATACGATATATTAGAGGGGTCTATTGTCATCAATCGTCACTTAATACAAAATTAATCGTTTGTCTGGCTTTTTGTAGCGTTTTTATGCTAACTCTACGGGGTACAGTCGCTCCTTGTAAAGCACTGATACTCGGCTTCGTCCGGTTAGACTAGAAGCCGACCCCAACATAGTTGGGAAAAAAGCTCGGAAGATGATAATGATGATGATGATTATGCTTACTCTACGGAACCAATTAAAATCTCAGAATTTGGTACATATTAAGTATGTAGTATTGAGCCTAAGAAAGGACATAGGCTATTTTTTATGCGAGTGGGGGAAATAGTGCCTTCGGGATGCCGTCGGAACCGAGGGTATTGACAAAATTCAATTGCATTCTAAGTTCTTATGATTATGAGAAATGCTTGAAGTTACTAATCCAATAACCCAGTGAGGAAATAACTTGTGGTACACGACTTGAGAAAAGAAAAACTCCAAGTGCTTGACAACCATAACTACTTTCTAAATAGCACTTATAAGCGTTTAAACCTTCCAAAGAACAATCTCCGAAAAATCTAAGCGATTAGTACTTAAAACTAAAAACGCAATCACGGGGCCATTTTTAGAGGTTCTAGTACAATCCTGGACTGAAATTTTATCCTTTTTACGTCGACATTTTTCGTAATGAAGATGGTCGAAAAAGCAATTCTGCGCAAAAGGGTTTGCAATTTGGTCACTTTTTATCATCGTTCAGTTAATTTTGCGAGTTTCTTGTTAGTTGGGATTGAGGGGGAAGCTCCTTCAAACGGTTATTTAGTTTTAAATTGATTGTTTTTGGGTGATGTCACGTTTTTATTTAGGCATCTAAATAGATTTTTATATAGATCATTGTTTATTCATCAAGATCAAGAAAATTAACAACACAGGTAATCACAAGACACAAAGAATAGTACAGTCAACTTCAGGTCAGTGGTAACAGTTTTATAGGAAAATCGTACAACTTATTACTATTGAGTTAAGGTGCATGACAGTTACCACTGATGTGCGGTCTACCGTACAATTGACGGTCTATAGCTAAACAGAGATTTCGAAGATAATTTCATTAGAGAAGACAGATAAAGCTTGTATATATATTTTTGCCAGTCAAACACTAAAAACACTTAATAAGAATACACAATTAAGACACAAGATCGAACTACTCAAAAATCATTCAATTTTAGCGCAAGCTTTCATTAAGATGATGCAAAGCAAATCCCAAGCTCCTCTTAGTTTATTAACCTTTAGCAAATCCAAAAAAAAACGCAAATTAATGAGGCCGACCTATTTCTTGGTAGGCTGAACAATTATTGGTGTAATTACACGGTTTATTAGCGCAGGGGTTGGCGCCAAATATTGTTATAGGTACCTATGTCAGGGGTGCCAAATCATGGGTGAGCGGGTCATTGGGAAAAGGGTCATACTTATCGATTTTAAGCTGGTAAGTTTGAGCGCTTAATTTTAGCACCTGGTAGGTACTATGCCTAAATGTTTCGAACTATTTTAGGGTCGACTTACTTCTCTTATCGATTGTAGTAGTAAGAACATTTTTAGCGATTGCAAAAATCATCAAATGACCCCCCCCCCGCTACCCCTCCCGCAGCGGTGAGGGACATAGACTCACTTACTGACAAAGAATCCATCGTGTTCCTTCGTAGGCCTTTTATGTACCATGTACCGCGGTAACTCTTTCTAACTATCTCTAAAGCCTCAAAAAATCTGGGGGGAAAAGTTGAGTAGACCTGAGTGTGAAATCGCCGATCGGCCTTAACCTATGGTGATTAATGCTCATTGCAATTCATTCATTCATTCATTCATTTCATTCATTGTAATTCATTGAGAAGAGGTCGCAGCCTTGCAGTAAGACAACAAAAAAGGCTGAAGATGATGATGATTTTGGTTCATTTATTACTGATTACAATACAATACGCTTTATAAGTATTATCACTACATACATTATTACCAATTAGTGAAATAAATTATGTGTTTCAGGCACAGATAACGTCTTTAGTTTAATCTAAAGAAAATATCCTCCAGCGATATCTCCGGGCTGACATGTAAGGTAGAAGAGAGAGTGTAGCGGAGCGATTTTATGTAAAAAAAAATTTTTTTTGTTTATTTCTTGAACTTTCAGATTTTTTATATAGGTATTTATGTTTTATAATACGAATAATATATGTTTATCTGAGATGAAAGTAAAATGTTATTTAGGCTTAAAAAATATTATCATCATCTATATAACCTTTTCTAACTGTTGAAATCGGTTTTCAGTCTAACTAATCATATGCATAATTTGAGTGAATGTTTTACATGGTGACCTATTCTAGTTAAATCAATCTAGTTATACGGGCAACCCGATACCCGGTGGTAAGAGTGGTTGTCAGACTGTGAGGCTTTTGACTATCCGTATCAACTGCCAAATATAGTTCCGAGACAAGAGACATATAGCAAGGGCATATAGTCTTTAGTTATTTCAGAAGCCATATTGAACGAATTTCAGAGATCAATAGCTTAATTTCTAATAATATGTCCTTTATGATTGTGACATGTATATTATATACTAATAGACCTGTGGATTTAGGTCTCAATAACACAAACACTATACTACATAAGTTGGAGCTGATTGATCTTTATAGACGTTTAGACTTCTTAGTAAATACAATTAAGGTTAAAGGGTTGAATAAATACAGTTAAACCATTGGTCTGGGTCTGACAACTTCAATCAATGAAATAAGCATGTTATATTTATTAACTTTTACTAATACTAGCAACCAGTCCCGGTTTCGACCTACCATTGACGGCTTGCTGAAAAACGCATGAAAAAATCATTTTTTGAGTTTGTTGCGAAGACAAATAGATTTATAATCAGTAGTTATTATAAAGCTGATTAGTTTTTTTATGTTTGCTTTAACACACTAATCTCGTGAAAAGTAGGTCCGATGTGAAAAAGTATTTCAGGATTAGATAATCGACTTACCAAGGTAGGCTATTCTTTTTCTCCGCTTCTGGATTCCCGCAATGACTGCCAAAGATGTTTAATTTTCTCTCCAACGATAAACTGCACTCATTTTCAGGAAAAACTATCGATAACATTATATTTACGTTTCATTACATAAACACGAAATACGGGGCCACTAAATTGATCTCTTAAGTATTCGCCAAACGCTTATCGATATTTAATATATCCACACCCTTATTGGAATATCTTTTTAGTTCTGAGAGAGCGTCCCCGATAGTGGAGACAAAGAAAGATTGTTAGAGAATGCTTTGAAAAATACGCAAACTCTCCTTTTACGGATATTTAAAATAAGTGACCTGAATTACCGGGACTCAGGTGCTTTAACTTGGTAAGGAAAGGATTTTACTTGTGTAAGCTAACGGAGATCATGTGGTCGAGTGTATATGACGTGACTTTGGGTTGAGGAAGCGTTAAATTTAATAATGCAATGGCATAATGCAGTCATGGTTTTGAGTGATGTTTTTAAGAAAGGGCATTGTGTATACGACTTTGTTTCTCTTTTTTATCTTTTACTCTCTCTCTGTGTGTTTCTATTACATACTTTTGTATACTTAAGGATTCCAGAAAAAAAATATTTACAGCACTTTCACACTACCAGATTTTCAGCTTGAATTTTTCACAAGCAACATGCGATATTATTGACAAGCTGTTGACCCGTGTCTCATGGAAACCAGTTCCTCTACCCTGATGATAAGTTGACCTATGTAACCTATGTCATCTATTGTGTAGCCTTTTTTCAAATCGGTTGTACCCTTGATTTCTCTCTTTATTTATAAGGAATATTAGTTGAGACAAATACATTATATAATATAATAGCTCTCCTCTATTATAAAATATGTATATCCAGTCTCATACAGGTTGACATGTTGACAGTCGTCACATGTCTCCTTTGATCAGCATCAAGCCTGACAAACTTCAAGACTTGGATGTCATTTGTAACGTCATCTTTTGTTCAAAGAGTAACAGTTGACATTGTTTTAAGTTCATATATAATTGGGCAGTTGACTTTGGTCATGAGTGAAATCCTTTATCGTACCGAATCATTGGTAAAGCATCTTGAAATAATGTCACTTCATATTTCAATTTATCGTTTTGATGGAAAAATGATTTTATATTTACTGACAGCTGTGTCTGCTATGTGTTCCACTACCATCTTCCATGCTTCAACCTGCTTGATGGATATTTCAGAAATTCTTCAAAGCAACCTCAGCTCGATCCAGGAATCGAGCCTAGGCCCCGTGCTTCGCAGTTACGCTTGCGATCATTATATTCTATTTTATTGATAAAGCGTCATTGGTGAAAGGCGCAGAGGTAGGCCAAAGTTAAGAAAGACATAAAAATCTGCGAACTCGAAGAGGAATATGACCTGGATAGAGCGAAGTGGAAGAAGATACGGAAAGCGAAGACACAAGACGGGATAAACACTAAGAAGAAGAAGATAAAGCCAGCCAGAACAGACGTGGATTTCAGAACTCAAACACTGCTGAACCCACAAAGAGAGGCAAAATCAGACCCTAAAAAAATAACGAAAAGCCCAGAATAAAAAATAGCACTAAAGTAGCAATAAAGGATTAGGCTATTTTCGTAACATAGTACCCAAGTGAGTAATAATAAATATTTTATTGGCGCAATAAAAGTTAAATTTTAACGCCATTTCTATACAGTTTTATAGCCACGTTTAATGGAATAAATATTATTATGTATTCAAGATATTTTTTGGAACGTTTACGTAAATGCTCTGTTTTAGAGGTAAAAATGAGTTTTGTTTGGGTAAACAAATCATTAAAATTCATTATGAAGATAGTTAACAGATGCGTCTAGTTTATGATTAGTTTTTTTTCTAATTAATGGTTTTATTAATGTCCACTGTGTACTAATAATTGTATTATTTTACTATCCTAGCCATATGGTTGTTATTGGTATACATGGAAGTTTTGATTTAGATAAATTCCACTTCAATCAAATTCTCTTTATTCCAAATCAGTGTTGACTAATTTTCGTTTCATCTATTTTACATTAAGCACTAAAATCCTACTCTACTTCGTCAAAAAACAATCCCGTATGCACTAAATAAAATGCACAAACAAACATTTAACACTTGCAAATGAAACTAAAACTAGTAAATAGTAAACTATTTAACCAATCAAGCTTTGTTTTCACTGATTTAACAGTTAAAACACACGTTTTCGAGTTAAGTTCGTTTTGGAGCTTTGTGCGGACAAAATCAACAAACTGTTTTTACGTTCCACTAATCGGGTCACAGGTGAATCCATTTGTGTTGGAAGGCGATGTAGGTAAATTGAAAGTCTATGGAAATGAACGCTGAAACACTCGTACGTTTACGTAAAAGAAATATATAGTGGAATAGCTCTTTGCAGTGATATTTAATTGTTTATGTAGTGTCAGTTTGTGTGTCTATATTAATATTATATTTAGGTATTATGTAGTTGTTACGTTCTATTTATCGTCAGCCTTTTTACTTTCCCACTGCAGAGCACAGGTCTATTCTTATACAGAGAATGAATGAGCGTTAATCACCACGCTCGCTTCAGGCGGATTGGCGATTTCATACTTTAAAATCAAGGCTTCTTTAAGCTGTTCTCCTTCACCGTCACTCAGCCATTGGCATCCAAGATACTCTTAGAAAATAGATATAACTGAGAAAAGTTAAATTGGCAATTTTCTGACCTGGAATCAAAACTGCACACTCGTATTTCAAAGACAGGTACTTCTATGACGTAGGTACAACTCTGCCTAGCTTTTCAAGGAATCCAGTCATCAAGTTAGAGGTAGATTCTAAAACAGCATTTGAACCTTCAACCTTTAGGCGTCAAAGCTTTAGTTATCTAGTGCGCCTTAATTGTAAGGTATTGTGTGATGCCTCTCACCACGGAGTAAGGAACGATGAATGGAGCTGCATCATAAGGATCGTAGGTCAGGCGCCTTCTTCTAGGTCCAATTCTCATGGTTGGCATGACCAAAATGATCCGTTACGAGTGATCTAAAGAATCGTTCGGGATCTTTGAGACATCTTTCAACGGTTTTTGGTATTACAGAAAATGGCCGGGTCCAAAGAAGGGCGGAAGCCGTAACGTTCCTCGTCCTTCGCTAACCCGCATTTTGGCGCGCTACTTTCAGAGGAGATTTTCCGTTATGGCACCTCCGCTAGTCATTTTGTTCTCCATGGATGCCTCCGACTTAGACATGTGACCCTTTTGTCTAGACTAAACAAAGACGAACGCCTACGTATGTATGTGAGACCTACTCGGAATATATTTATGTTTGTCTGTGGGAAATAGAGTGGGTTAAAGTAAACTTCTATGGAACTTAAATAAGAGTGTATTGGGCGGTGCATCTCTCCATCACTAGTCGAAGATATAGGAGCGCCCTAAAACTAAAAGTAGGGATAAAAAGCATGATGGATTGCAAGAAAACAGATAGAGGCTAGACCGAATTGGAGTGGAGTGAAATGGTAAAGAAAGATCACTATGTGGGATATATAGCAGGAAAAGAAGAAGAGTATGTTGGGTTGTATGTTGGGAAAGTCCTATGTCTTTCCTGAAGATTGACCCCTCGTCTACCCTGAAAATATTGTTTATATACTAAGTAGGTAGTTGGGGGATAATTCGTTACTTGACAAATATTAGTTTCTTGTTAAGTACATAATACATATAATACTCGTTTGTGTCAATAGTAGTTGTGTACTTATCAATTTCACCAGAGCTTAGCTTAATCCATTAATTCTAAATTACTTATCTTTCAGTAGCTCCTGCCATCAGAAACGCCATTGACCCATTTTTCTCCAAAACACGGCTATTATACGTGTAAAATAATTAAAATTCGACCGGCACGGCTGAATAACAAATGGGCTCTAATGGTCCCTTATTCACGGACCCCCAAATCGCGGTATTCATAAAAGCAATTAAAACATAAGCTGATTAGCTAAAAGTTTATTTGATGTTCTTAATGACATAGTGGATGGATGTTTGGTTGCCGTGTTTGGGATTGCAGGTTCTGACGATTGAGGCTAGTGATGTAACTGGCATGAGAAGTACTTATCAACCATTATTTGGTTAGATATAACACGATGTTGAAGGAATTATACCTATCGATAGAGTTATCGGCCATACCGTTTGTGATGAGACTAAATTCCTTCGGCAGTTTTGCACGCGTCGTGTGGGATCTACTCCGCCTAGCCGGACAAAAAGGAGCCTATAGCTTTCCTCAGTCAAGATACTATCTAACAAAAAATACAGGACCAGAGCAGACGATGGCTCCAGTCGGACACACCTTCCCGTAGCACCCACAGCGTCTTCCAGTTGATAATCATTCCATATCCGAAAAAAGGATGTTTTTATTACCTTGACAGTCGCTATAGCCCCGACATATTATTTTACAACCAGCAGGAAGGTCATGTTTAAACCAAAAACCCAAACCCACCATCCCACGGCCAACAGCACCACTTCAATTCACCCACTTGGCCATATTTCAAGGCTTTTAGTTATTTATGTAACATAATCACAAGCGGAGTCGGGTTAGCATTATATTTTCCATTGTTACTCGCTTCGGCTTCCGCCATGGCTGGTGGTGTTTCGCCATCATTTGTCAAAGTCAAGTGGTGGGATTTATTACTATTTATGGTGCTCGGCCTACTGACCTAGCGTAGATAGCTTGCTTTCTACCGGAATTCTAATTGGTGCGATTCCAAAATTTTTGGTTTATTTCTTTAATTTAATTTTCTGCTTTGTGTTTAAATGATTTGATAAAGGCTCTTCACTTCACACTTAATTACGATGGTGAAAGTTTGTATGTTTGCTACATCTTACACACATCATGCTAAAACGACAGAATGGATATTGATGAAACTTGAAAGCTTAGTTTACTAAGCTTCCGCTAGTGGTTCTACTATGCACACCTATACAAGTATAAGTCTTTAATCTTCCTCGATAAATGGGCTATCTAACACTGAAATATATAGTAAAAAATCTGAGGTTTGGACTAAACACTAAACTGTAGTGTAACAAAAAATCTGCAAACACAAACCCCAAACTAAAACAATCCCGCTCGACCCAAAAACAAAGCACTAGCAACACTAACCCACTTTCCATAATAATCACACATTGCAACCCTTTGTATTTTTACAACGGGCAACATTTGTGGCAATTACGTAGCTGTCAAACGCACACGGTGACGTCACAGTCAGCTGACAGACACCCTGAAAAGGTTTCAGTAGTCGGCGAAGCGTGATACGAGAGTTCACAAACATTTTGATTGACTAACAATACAATTTCTATGGAGTTTTGACTGGTTGAAATTCGTTTTTTGTAAGTAGGAGTGTTGAGAATTTTAAATAGGCTAGTTTCCTAAAAAATAATAATTAGTCCGTCTTGTAGATTGTCCAAAATTAAGCGATACGTATTTTTTCTTTTTTAAATTGGATCAGAAATTGTTAAGATATAGCGTGTTAAAGTTGAGTGTGACGTCACAAGTTGCTACAATTTTCAGGACACTGTGACGTAAAAGGCCACCACTCCTAATTTTTGAAGTGTATTATCTTTGTCATTTTATGTTTAATTAAAAAAAGAAAAAATACGTATCCAATATTTTTTGATTATCTAAAAAGCGGACTAAATATTATTTCATTATTTCGACCCTGGACACTACCCTATTGTACTTAATGGTTTTAGAAGAGAAGGGTGCTTATGACTTTAATTACGAGGTTTTATCATCATCATTAGCCTTTTTATAGGCACAGGCTTCTTCCCATACTGAGAAGATACGAGCGTCTTAGAGGTTAGGTTTCGTCAAGATATTTTCCTTCACCTTGTCGCAGTCATTGGTTTCCAAGATACACTTGAAAGTACTTATTTAGAACTTAAAAGTTACATGTCATTGCCTGACCTGAAATTGAAGCCATAAGATGGGCATGGCGATGAGTGGATATCGAAAACTTTTTAGGCTACATTTCTTTTTAACACACAATGCAAGTGAAACCGAGTGAAAAGCTACTACAACAAAAGAAATCCCATTACAATATGAACATAATGATATTAACATCGATAAATTACCAATGAAAGGTGGACATAATATGATATTAATATGTAAATTGGGATCGCGAGCCAATTGTCGCATCACTGGTAATTCTATTATATCATTGGATCTGGCTCTGACACTGAAATATATCATGAATTCAGGCTTCATGATGTTAAACTATGTCGTTTCTGACATGTAATTTCATGTATACTTGTAATATCAAACACTTTAGTAATATAAGGGCCCAATATACTTTACCTATCTGTTGATTTTGCTAACTATTGAATTTATATTTTTTTTAATTTATTGAAATTTCTGAAAGTCGTAATGAGTAGTCAGAAGCCAGAAAGTGTGACAACCAGTCAAAGCCAAGGGGTGTCAGACTGCTTGAGTAGCAGGTTAATAAGATCAGATATGCAGCCGTTGCAACATTGACAAAAACAATTTCCAAGTTCAACTGCTGTCTATGTACTAAATCTTACCTAAAAGGCCTTATGTCGGTGTGTTACCTAAAATCGGTAGCATACGATACACACCTATGTACCTTTTACAAATTAAACTCTCAGCGAAAAATCTCTAATCTTAACAAATTGAGTGATTGGTTTCGTCAGTCGTTTAGCGTCGACACGTGACCGTGCAGGTCAAGCGTCAAAGTTCCCAAGTTCGAATCCCCGGGGAAGACGGATCATGTCGATGTTTCTATAAGGGAGGTGTAGCTTTTGTGTCAATCTTTTTGTATGTTGATGGATGTTTTTTTGAGATTCGTGAGATTTTTTGAAGAGTTTATTTTGCTGATTGAAAGTTAGAAAAAAATACATGTGGTACACTTGCCAGTTTTCTATTAAACAGGACGAAAAACAAAAGATAAAGAAACAACAAAAAATTTAAAACTTTATTTCCAAATTGTACCTTTATTACGCCAAAGTTTATCCTAATTAGGCGTAAAGGGTTTTTTTAAATTAGCGTAAGGGGTTTACGCAGATTGTAAAAAAACACTTACTTATACTCCTAATCATATAAAAAGTGTATATAATTTCTATATGTTATAACATAAAGAAACTTCTACACCTTTGTCCCCGGTCATCTCCCTCAAAAATCAACCGTGAAACTACCCCCAGGGCCTGACATCAATCGGCAACTCCTATCCAAGGGCACAAATGTTCCAGACAGTTTTACAGCCCCCAAGTAAAGAATGGGACGTTTATTATATTTATTTGCTTGCCCCTCCGTTGTAGGCATTTTTTTCGCTCCACTGATATCTTGTATTGGGTCGAGAATTACATGAAATTGAATTTATTTACCTGCCTAATGTTTAAGAGACATATTAAGGTCGTATTTGGTATAGTTGCTGAAATTGTCAAGATAAAATATCTTGGGTAGTAAAAGTCGATTGTAGAAAAAGTCGTGGTGGCTTAGTGGGTATAGAACCAACCCCTTAATACTTTTATATGAGTATGTGGGTTCGATTCCAGGTCAGGCAAGTACCAATGCAATTTTTCTAAGTTTGTATGTACTTTCAAAGTATATCTTGGACACCTATGACTCTGTTTTGGATGGCACGTTAAACTGTAGGTCCCGGCTGTCATTTAACATCCTTGGCAGTTGTTGCGGGCAGTCAGAAGCTAGTAAGTCTGACACCAGTCTTACCAAGGGGTATAGGGTTGCCTGAGTAACTGGGTTGAGGAAGTCAGATAGGTTGTCGATCTTTGTAAAATAGTAGTACTCGGCTGCATCCGGTTAGACTGGAAGCCGACCTCAACATAGTTGGCAAAAGGCTCGGAAGATAAAACATCTTCAGTAGAAAAAGTCGTTTACATGAACTGTTATGTAACAATGATGATGTATTATGTGGTAAAACTTTGTCATGTCGACGGACAATCTTATGAAATTGAGTTTCGAAGTATTTATCGTCTTCAGAAGGGGTAGAACTTTTGCTCACATGTGAATTTATAGACTAACATACAGACAACGAAGAAATAAATAGATAGTTTATATTCGCAGGCTAAGATCATCACGCATTGAAAAGCGAGTTAGAAGAAGACTAAGGAAGCGCTAGAGAGGTGATAACATGAACAGTTTCCACGCTAACTGGCCTGCTGATGAAACAAGATCAATGGTTAGGTGTAGGACAGTATAGAGAACCGGTCGTATTGGTTATAATCTTTAATTTCTGTTACATATTTGTTTTCCACACTCAAAAGCTACTAAATACATAAATGATACAAACAGAAGTGGTCCTCATTAGGCCGGATTTTTTGCCTTTGATTTTTAATTAAAGAAACAGTTCTAAAGATATAAGTAGTTTAGTTAAGCTGTATTTACATTGCAAGAGATGCCAGTATTTATCCAAGTTAGTAGTAAAAATATCTACCATCCCTAATCCAGAAATCTGAAATTTCTAACGCAATCACTTTCGTCAGTCCATAAACACTATACGCCCGAATAACTTGAGCCCCTCATACGGGAATAAAACGGCCGAATTCCCCTAAATCATTCACAGTCCGAAGCCTCGCTCCTGGCTCAAGGTCACAGGAATTTTGTGTAATGGCCTTCGAGAAAACCTTTCAGAAAGACTTAGTTATGTCCAGAAAGAATGTCTATTGTTGAAAGTGTTTTTGCCCAAATAGTTTCGCTTTTTTTCTCCGTGAGTACTTACTTACAATACCCCTTTTGGCGTGTTGTTCACTTGTTTTATTTTTAGTTTGGTTGTGTTTTGTTTTCGGGAAATTGTGCTGTTTGGTTGATTGGCTATCATCTGCCTAGCCTTTTCTCAACTATGTTGGGGTCAGCTTCGAGTCTAATCGGATGCAGCTGAATACCAATGTTTTACAAGGAGCGACTGCCTATTTGTCCTCCTCAACAGTCTATTAATCCTCCGAAACATAGTCCATGGCTCTAACAAAGGTGAAATAATCTTCTTTAAACTATGCAGCGATTACCACTTAGGTAAGGATACATGTAAATAATTCCAACTAAAACTAGATACCTACATATATCACTTCTAAACACATCGTTTCACTGAAAAGTAGCTCTCTGAATAAATAACGACGTTTTCAAACGACCACTATTACGTAAATGTATCGCAGACAATAAAATAGTTTCTTAGAAAATAAACGACTGGGCTAAAACCAAAGACCGTCTAAATGTATAAAAAATATTGGCAAACAATTTGGCAAATACTAAAGTATCTTTATTCGTCTATCTTGATAAGATGGCTAAGCGAGATGACATTTGGCATGAAGATATGTACATATGTAGATTTCTTAAAACATATGCTGGTTTTTGTTTATAAACCGTATTTAAGTTATCGCCTAAGGATAGCTAGGATTGAAGGATAGCAAGGATAGCCCAAGGATAGCGCCAAGGTATTGTCTAGTTTGGGTGATAATGATAACATAAAATGTAATATTTTTAAAATTAAATTTCTTAATCCTTCTCAATTTGTGCAAAAACATTCGTTAAAGAGATATTAGAGCATGCGAAGAGGGCATGTCAAAAATGGTCACCCATCTTCTGATTGACAGCTTAACCTACCTAATCTACCAATTCACAGTTGTCAGTCTCAATCACCTCACTAGTTTCCTAAGTATTGTATTTCACTTGTAAGTTATAAAACCTGTCAATTTTGATGGAATACTTGATACTAGTTCTTAGTAATGGTAAGGTAGGCATATAATTTGATATGCAGTCGAATAAACTTCCAATATCGATTGGGTAACCTACTTGGTGGTTTTGTGTCGTTCTTTGTGGTCGATTTAAGAATTTGAAAACCAAAATGCAAAAGAAGAAAGTATTTTTTAAAGATAGTATACTTTTTCCATGGATGCCTACAATGCCAATATGCAAAATAAAGAAATTAGTGAAATTGGAACCCCGGATAATTTATGTTGTATACTGATAAGCTTGTAAGGACATTCAAAATGCTTCTTAATCCCAAAATTGTATGAAAATATTTATGAATATTGATGTTTAAAAAACTTAATTCCGCTTATACTGCTTTACAAAGAGTCGAATCCATAGATTTAAAGGTAAGTTTATAATTTTAGTTTGTGTATACCAAGTTACTTTATTGGTACATATTTTTCTGCCAACTCACTTCTATACTAGATCTCACGTCTAAGTTTCCAAGAACCAGCTCTTAATAACTTTCCAAAACTACAATACTCGTATATTCTATCAGATCACTTGCTAAAACAAATGCCATCCTGTTTGCGAGACCAAATATGACAAATGGACCAACTATCCTCGTAAATCACATCAACAGACAGTAGCAGGTCTAAATGCAATAATTATTAACTAAATTCGTTCCAAGAATTGCAAGGAAACTAAACATCTTTATTACAAGTAGTTAAGGTTTAGTTTAGCTTGGTGTTTTGCTTCCGAAATACCGCTGATGGCACTCGATGGGCCAGGAACAAAAGTTTTGCGTGACCAGTGTAAGTTGGTCTCTGGTTAATGGTTGTCTTGCGTTTCATGCGTCGTATGTCTGGTGTGTTACGGAGGGCACGGGAGGTCAAGTTATGCTGGTGGTCTGACCACCCGCAGCGACCTCACAGCATGTTGGCAGACTATGCGTCACCACCAGGTCCGAGAGACTCAATGAGACATTTCGCCAATAAAAATAATCAAGTGCTTATTGTGAAATATTTCTCGGAGGTTTGAGAGGATTCCGATTTGAAGCATGTCGGAATGAAGAGTTACGGAGAATTAAGGATTTCTTATGGTCATGCATACCTATTTAAAAGGGATGGTCAGCAAGAAGGAACAAAATTATTATTGATAAGTTAATTAAATGTATATTAGGTATAATATCTTTTGACGTGAAGCCTTTAAAATAAAGTTTTCATGTTTCAAGGAACAAGCGTAATTTTTATAAAGTTTTTCATAGTTGTAAAGTTATGAAAATTCTTGAACTATGCTCTCATTTAATTTTATATTAATAGCAGTGATTCGTAGTAAAGGAATAAAATACTTGTACTTGTAGGTTTTTCAAGCGAAGTTATAATTTATGTAGGGGATTAAGACGGTAAAATAGAAAATGGGTTTTCTGGAAACTTTGCTTTTATTTTTACAAGGAATTGTTAGGTTAAAACTTATGTTCTTTTAAGTGTAACATTTTAATTACGTATTTTAAAAGAATATTTTACTAAAGTCAGAATTGATTCAAAGAATGACATTCAATAGGGCTTTATTTAATTTCTAGAATTGAAGATATTTATATAGACTATTTCCAATAATTCTGAAAGTACCCAAGTAAAGATCTATGTATAAACTAAGAACTGGAAAGACTCTCGTCATTGACTTAAAAGTATTTACAAGGTAATCTAAAAAAATCAAAATCATCATCATCATCTGCCTTGCCTTTAGTTATGGGATCAGCTTCCAGTCTAACCAGATACCTCTGAGTACTAAAGTTTTACATATAGCAACTGCCTATCTGACCTTCTCCACCCGGTTACCTGAGCAACTCTACACCCATAAAACCTACTAAGTACATAAAAAATAGTAAACTGTCATTGTTCTGTTAACAAATGTTCAAAAACAAAATGCAAACGCAAGATCAGCTGAATTATTTTCTACCTTATTAGCATACTCGAAATTCCCAGCAATTTGATCCGACCTGCTATTCGCGGAGATTCGGATCTATGCAAGTATTAGTGCATTAGGTGCATGTTTAGGGAATGCAATCAGAATTGTATAAGGCGGCGGTGTCAAACTATTAAGTGCAGTCACGCCATCTAGCGGTAAGCTTCAGTCACGCTATGAAGGCTACTACTATTTGAATCGAGATTTGATAAAGAAGTTAATAAACTAGCCTAAGGTGATCTTCACACTGCCCCGCATCACGCTGCATCTTGCGTGTCGACGCACCTACGCGCGTTCCTGCGGGAGTGCAGATCTGCATTATCGTGCGGGTTTTTCGCCCACTCACGCGCGTAGGTGCGTTTTGTAAATTCACGCACGGCGGCTTCCATTTTCAAATATATACGTCACGCCCATTCAAAATCACGCGCGGCACTGCGGGATTCAGTGTGCCATACCTTGCGTTTCGCCCCGCATCTACGCGCGGGGGTGCGTGTTTCTCCGCATGTATGTGCGTGATCCGCATGAACGCGCGTGGATGCATTTTCAGTGTGTTGGACTATGCGTGTTTTCCATACAAACGGAGATATTTCCATACAACGGAAAAAACGCATCCACGCACTACGCTGCATCATGCGGGGCAGTGTGAAAATCGCCTAAAATATCCAGTAACATTATAGACAAAATTTGACTACTAGAATGTTACTCTGTGTATCAATCTGTCGCGCTTTCATATCCAAAAAATACTAAACCGATTACACAGATAGTCTAAAGCCTAAGAAAGGACAGGCTTTATTATCCGGGTGCGGGAAGTAGTTAACTAGGGATGTAGGTTGATCCAAGGGAACATCTAGTATCATTAGCATGTAATCAAACTATCATTGATTTATTGAACTTTATATAGAAGCGAAATTATGTATGTAGCTGAAAAAAAAACACACTTTATTCTTGTAGTTAAACTCATAGTAGGGCCCGACACCCCGTCGATCCAATAGACTTGTTTCCTAGAACAACGATTGAAACATTACATTTTTAATACTAACTTCTAACTAGGGCCTGCACTTCTTGTACGGCTAGGTAACATCTGTACACGCGATACAAAGGTATAAATAAATTATAAGCTACAATGTGTAAGGATAATGAAACCACTTTGATCAAAGTTGAAGTCAAAGTCAAGTGATTTTTTCAAAATGATGTTTGCGGCTCTTATGAAACGTCACATTAGTTCTATAGTCCCATGGAGAACCGACAAGAACCTCTAAAACGAACATAATGCAATACCTAGTATCTCTATACCTATACTCTTCCACATAAGGCATACTCTTCCGGTATTGCATAAGAAGGTATTCCCATAGGTTTTTTTTGATTCCTTGAAATGAGTCGGCTAGTTATGGTAACATTGAGGAGTCTGTGTAATATACTTTTTAACATAATTTTTACGATCAATACTGACTGCATTTTTTATTTAGAAGTGCCGCTTGTTGAAACCTCATCTTTGTTATGTAGGAGTTACAGTCATCGTTAACCTGCCACTACCTACACCAATTTACTATTTGGGGTCGGCACAGCATGTCTTCTTCCATACTTTCCTATCTGACGTCATCTCCCGAGTATCACTCCTTGCAACTTGTAAGTCACCATTCCTGACGATATAATGTCTTAGGTTCTACTTCTTATAATTTTTAGGGCAATATACGCGTAAGATACGAAATACGTTAGATATTTTACATTTCAAGTGATACATAGGTACATAGTCAAAAAACCTCCTTAAAAAAATTATGCTTACTCAAAAAACTGTGCAAATCATAACCTAAAAAGGCAGTTGAGCAAAAACTGCAGGTTTTTGAGAGAGCAGCTATTTCTCAACAGTGGCTCGTTACCTACATTGTTGTCGCTCATTAGGACCGAGCTAAGCTTTCGACGCGTTCGGCTCGACACTTTACGATTGCGAAATAGCCCCCGCCCTAAAACTAACAGCTTTATTTTTACGGGATAGTGTGGGAGTAAAAATTATCGATATGCGCTTACATATCGATTGAAATAAGTATGGTATTGATGCTGTGGCTGCTGATTATTATCATCTCTGACTGTATTATTTTTATAAAAGAGAGAGAGAGTGATATTAAAATTGGAAAATCCTAAAAATTTAATAAGTTTATAACTTTAATTTTAATTAAAAACTATTGTAATAAACACATAAAACTAACCCAAAAATGTGTCCTCAACGCTGTCAAATAGGAGCGAGCTCAAAAAAAAATTACATGTATAGTTTTTTTTACAATTCGATTAAGATTACAAAAGATCCTACTTTATAGTGACCATTTTCGATCAACTTTATTAAATAAATATTAGGTTTAAAATATAAACTTAACATCATCAAAGTATACACATTTCCATTCCTCATCTCAAAAAGAACCGTCTGAGCTCATCCAAGACTTGAAAATTACAACAGTGCAGCATCCCCAAAGTTATTAGACGCCGCTACAGGATATAGGTCACAGAGATGTTCTAGCAAGAAACCTAGCATAATATGGAAGCTAGCTTGTACAGTAGACCGCACATCAGTGGTAACTGTCATGCACCTTAACTCAATAGTAATAAGTACGATTTTCCTATAAAACTGTTACCACTGACCTGAAGTTGACTGTACATAAATGCTTCGTATATAATTTACGGCTGTGTGTGTTCATTAAGTATGTATTTGTCTTCTAGGCTTGAGATGTTATGAGAACTTTATGACGACGTAGTGGTAGTAAGTGTTGGTTGATATTAGTGTTTCTGCTGTGAATTTTAGGTTGAGTGTTTTAAGCGCAGTAAAGCTTTTAAGAGTTGATAGATTACTCTTATAAATTATGACTTTTGCTTTTTTTTATTTGTACTAGGGTTTCGGGCTACCTGTCAGATTATTCATGAATTTAATACGAATGTCTATATTTATTATTATTTACACAGAACAAAGGACTTGGGTGCAGAGAAAGGACCCTAAGGGCCAACCTTACATGCACAACTGTTGGTCCCGGGTATGAATCGGTACGATTTGTGTTATGAGTAGTATAGGTGAGTTAATATATACTTATTTTAAGTGTATGATGCAGTTTTTCAGAAGTGTTTCCATTCATAACACAAGCCAAAAAATATTTTTAGGAATATAACTATCGATAACATCCCATCACTAGAATCTGAATTGAGTTATTAGCCCAACACCTTAAGGTTCTCTTCTTTGTAAAAAGCAATTTCCTTGTAAAATCGTAATAAATAACAACAATTTAGCCGCGGGATTACAGTAACTACGACATTTACATCGCCTTATACATAAACTTGTATAATAAAAATATACATGTTAACGTATATTATACATAATACTAGCCTTTCAAGTTGTTTCTTTTTAGTATGTATTTTTAGTTAGCGCATTTTTATTAAGTAGACGGTTTTTCAGCGTAAATGAATGCAAAGGAATTATTAATTTTACATGGAAACAGGTACCGCCTCTCTCCAATTACAAGTTCATCAGAAAATTCAATCACCGTTTATAACAGGTACCTTTAAACGGATAACTATTTCCCGTAGCCGGATAAAATATGGTCCTAGTCACGCTGGGATCGTGTACAGTTCCCGACACGTAACTTGGCAAGAATCGTGAGATGAAAAGAGTTTTTACTTCAAGCAGACATAATTGCCAATAAATGATTTCAATAACCATAGAATTATGCACACAAGCTAATAATTCCACTTTTTTTTATCAATTAGTGCACTATGTACAAGCTCACACTTATTAAAGGACCCAAACTTGAAACTTTCTTACAGTGAAATATTTTTTCATATCGGTCTTGTAGTTTCGGAGGCTTTAAGGCACAAAAAAAAATCCTCTTCATAACATTCATTACAAGTACATTCGCTCTGAAAAAAAATCTCAAATATTCTTACTCGAATCTCATTAAACGTCATCCGCATTCATTTCCTTACAATACCTGCTGTAAATATGCAATACAAGACACGTAGTAGGTATGACATTTTTCACAACTCATAATGATGGTCAAAACGTGACAGGATGGCATTTCAAATATGTCTTCAATGAGATATCTTACGCGGATAAGGGTCGTAGCACACATCATCGTCATCATTGGGTTTTTTATCGTCTCACTGGTAAGCACAGGCCTCCTCTCACACGTAAAAGGATAGAGCGTTAATCACTACGCTCGCTCAATACGGGTTGGTGATTTCAGACATAATAGTCTAGGTTTCGATGATATTATTATACTCAGAAAGTACCTACGAACTTAGAAAAGTTGCGAATACTACTTTACTAGGTACTTTCTCGACTTGGAATCCAACCATACTTAGCACAGACATTTTTCGGAAAGGGACCGTCATCGTATCAATCGACCTTTATATGAAACTATTATACTATTACTTATATGAAACTAGCATTTACATGAAACTTCCTACTGCAACGCAAAGTTGTTATGTGTGTTACGACCTTAAACGAGACTTTGAACATTCCTCCCCATTCTCCCCAGTGATGGTCAGCTCTCAATCTTCAAGATATTTGGAAATTAAAGCATGACCTTGGTCAGTGGGACTGAAATAATAGGAATTCTTTAGATTGTTCAGTTTCGAATGTGATGGAACATTTTCGCCTGCGGTTACCGGTATAAGGTAATCGCTCTATTCCGAAATTTTCTTGAAATTTTAATTGTCAAGCCAGGCTGTTTCACCTATTCTATAGTATACGATAAGTTATTAAATCATGTTTGCATGACGGATATTTAATATGCTTTTCGTCAGACGCAATAAAAATACCATCCTACCGGAGGCTACCCGATTGTTAGAAAGAGTTACCACGGAACCAACAAAGGTGGGTTTTAGTCAGTAAAAGTCTGACACTCCGCTGCACTTACAAGCAGAAGGAATCATCTGATGAAGAGAGTCTAACTACAGCATATCTACCTAAACATTGCGACTAGTACTAACCGATAAAAATATCACAGTGTTAAACCTCATAAAAACAATTCAAACTAGTTAAAATGAAAGCTCAAACTGACATCCACACCCTTCTATTTCCCAGTCTTCCCTAACAACCTAACCCAGAAACCAACTAGATACAATTCCTACAAACCTATTACTTTACCACCTAAACACAAACCGGGCTTTTTACCCTTTTTTCCTTGCCACGAGTTTTATTTAAAAACCAATTTAGCCAGAGAATTAGCAGAGGACGTAGGAATTAGAGATGCAGTCAGTCTTATATTTCCATTTGTAAAATATCTATTGTACCTATGGCTCCGTTGCGTTTCCTGGGCAGACGATTTCAATTACGCCCGTGGACTGGTTGGCTTGTTGCGGAGAGGACTTTCTTTTATAGTACATTTATTATTTATTTATTCTAAAACTCATTTCTTGCCATCATCTTCCGAGCCTTGGCTTCTTCGCAACTATGTTGGGGTTGGCTTCCAGGCTAACCGAATACAGCAGCTGAGTGCCAACGTTTTACAAGGAGCAACTGTCTATTTGATCTACTCAACCCAGTTACTCGGGCAACCCAATACCCCTTGGTAAGACGGCTTATTTCTTATTTGTTGAAATATTAAATACATAGTATATACAAAATGTTGGTAGGGTATATTTTAAAGATGGATGAATTTACGAACGGTCTTTAGACAAAACTAGAACTAGAATCGATATAATATGAAAGAGAACGCAAGAATGTATTAAGAAATATCTTTTTGACGGCTTTAATGACCACAAAATATTATTTTTTTTTACATCGAATAAATAAACCAAACTATTTACAAAATAAAATCATGTTTTTGAAACTGAAATGTGTAAACGATACCCCATTACCCGATGCGATCGCTCAATGATGGAAATTAAAGCCGACAGTTTAATTAAAACGCGGCATGACCGTAATTTGTTTAATTAAAAACAATCAGATTATTGCAGTAACCATACGATTAGTAATTAATCATTAGTGTTTATTGTATTATGCTGATTGTTTTTCATAGAACACTTAGTTACGTAGTTTTGTGAAAGTAGTACAATAACTACTAAGTAACCTTATAGGTAATTAGTTCTTATACTCGGTGGTGTCCGTCATATTATGAGTAACGTTTTAAGTAAAGTACCAATAGTTACACGCTTTATAGTTACATGTTTTCAGTACTTATGTAACACTTGAACTTGATCTTGCACAATAATAGGAAGTAAAGCAAACTAATATTATAAGCTAAAGAGTTTGTTTCCTATAACCGGTTAATCTCAATCTGGGGAACCACTGCTCCGATTTGAACAATTCTCTTAGTGTTAGATAGTCCATTTATCGGGAAACACTGCCGGCTACTTATATTCAGGTGCAGGCAGTCGTTTCCACGACACTCTAGCACAAAATAAGACAAGTTTTGTTTTACTTATATGAAGAAAAATTTTTCAAACAAGAAAATTATAAGGTCTTTATAAAAATGATCCCTTTCCATGCTTTACAACTAGAGGAAGGCACACTGTCCGATATCAAAGAAGATTCAGTAGCTATAAGTGTTACAGCGTCAAATAATAACTACTTCACTTACTGGAAATAACTGGTTTGTTACTAAAATAGTTAAATGTTGAGCACTAGAATAACAGTTTTATATGACAGTTTAATCTTCGGATCCAATCTTTTGTAGGGGTCTTTTTAGCCAACTGTGCCAAAGGAGGCCGTTTATCATTATACTTTACAAAAATGTCCTTTAACTCGTCTGTTTGTTCGCGACAAACCCAAAAGTTCTGCACTATTTTTTGACGACCTCGTTGGCGCAATGATCACCATGCCGCTCTGTCAAACTAGGTCCCGGGTTCGATTCCCGGTACGGTCATTTGTGTGATGAGCAAGTTAGTTGGCTGTGGTCCGGGTGTATAAGTCTTCTTCCTCCTGCCCTGTTCCCAATTTTATTTGGGGTCGGCGCAATATGTCATGTGATTATACCTATGTATTTATAAGTTTATATACGTTAAGTATATGTAGTTTATCAGTTGTGTCAACACCCATAACATAAGCTAATAAATAGCTTACCACGGGGCTAACCGACCATGTGTGCAGGCGACGCGGTATTTATACTATTTTCATGCTTTTTCCACCAATAGATACAGTGACTCATAAGGCAGATCTAGGCAAGGCACACATACCTCAGGCACAGCCAGGGCGGGCCGTAGCCATAACAATAGTTTACCCATCCCTGCATACCTTCAAACAAAAATAACATAAACTACTAACATTTCAATATCTGTATGTCTAACATAACATTTCTTGTATCTTTGTTAAGGTGCGTCTACATGGCAGTAGCTGGAGCAAGTTAACATGCGCAAGTGACCCGCGCACGCAAAAGAGCGCGCGGGTAGCTTGGTACATGCGCAAGAAAAAGTTGTGGTCGTCTAGTGGGTAAAGAGCCAACCTCTTAAGTATGAGGGCGTGTGTTCGATTCCAGGTCAGGCAAGAACCATTGCAAACCTTTAAGTTTGTATGTACTATCTAGGCATGTTAAACTGAAAGTCCGGGCTGTCATTGAACATCCTTGACAGTCGTTACGGGTAGTAAGTCTGACACCAGTCTAACCAAAGGTTATTCGATTGCCCGGGTAACTGGGTTGAGGAGGTCAGATAGGCAGTCGCTCCTTGTAAAACACTGGTACTCAGCTGAATCCGGTTAAACTGGAAGCCGATCCCCACCTGGAAAAGGCTCGGGAGATGATGACATGCGCGAGTCGCTGAATCCGCACGTTTTTTAAAATGCATGTAACCTGCGCATGTGTATCAACATGCGCAAGCTACTTGCACCGTGTAGACGCACCCTAACATTTCTTGTATCTTTGTTATTGTGATTCTATCTTATCTTCACGCTCATTTGTTTTTATGAGGCTTGTAGAATGCGAGGTAAGTGCCGCCCTGGACCTTGTAATACATAATGGATCATGGGATATGTGGTGTTACTATATTGTGGTTCAAGTGTGGTCCTAGTAATGTGTGGTATGGTTAACCTCGAACCATCGCGAAATCCATAAATATGTAAGATTTTTCTTGTTCTAAATTTCCATAATAGGTTTACTTTACGATAGTCAAAAATGTATTAAAAATGTTTTTTTGTATTAAAAATCTCGCGCATTTGTAGAAGTGGTCAAGTTATTTACCGAAAGATTATATGTAGTCTATTTCAATGTCTAGTTATATCAATCCGTAGGTAAAGAGTTACAAATGCTATATTTCCTTTAGATCCCATTGATTAACTGTGAAGAAGATTACGCAGAGAATCGTTATGATATCCCAATTCGTCCCTAAAAGTAGGTCAAGATCACACCAGTTTTACTACATTTACTAACTATACAACTCATAAAGATCGAGATACCACAAATAAAATCGATATAAACGTTAATCGAATAACTGATCTAACATCGACAAATTGACGAGCTGTCGACGTATTACAGTTAAAACTATACTGGGTTATGTTAACTATGCGATAGGAATGTGAACCGTGGGTGAATTGAGGAGAAAAAATTTATATGCCACGTTGAAGTATATAATTGAAAAAGATAGGCTAGTCCGTCCTTTATTGCCTAGGCCACTAACGCACATTTTAGGCTGTAATTTCAGAATTTTGGATAAAAAACTGATTAGCTGTGTAATTGATAGGAACTTTACTCTGACACTACAGACTTTATAGAAATAAATGGTCATGATTATGTAAATATAGTTGTATGTGCACATCTGGGGCTACGGGATTGCTCGGAAGAGTTACCGTGGCCCTGGTAAATAAAAGGCTAAGGCTAGGCTATGATTTGTTTTAGTCAGTAAGAGTCTGACACTCCCTTCTGCTGCTAACCCCCAGCGTTAGGAGTCATGGCACAAATAATCATATTTTGTCCAAAGTAAGAATCAAACCTAGGTAACCCAAGCTGATCCAGTCACGAGAATGGCTATAGATATTCACGATTTTGAAAAATAAAGGATGCTTATAACATACATAATTCAATATTACACGCAAAGATTCCTACCAACACCTATCGCCATTTCCCCTCAAAACATATTCACTTCGACAATGTGGCGAGCACACAAAATGACATAATCATTATTAATATATTCACCCATGGCAACACGGCGGTGAAAGTGCTGTGTAAAATTTATCGATGAGCTGTAAGTACATGGAGAACAAAATGATTAGCGGAGGTGCCATAACGGAAAATCGCCTAAGAAAATAGCGCGCCAAAATGCGGGTCAGCCCGGGAAAGAAACGTTACAGTATTCGTCTTTATAAGCTTTCATTGGACTAAACCATTTTTTGTATAACCAAAAATCTTTGACAGATGACTCAAAGAACCCGAACGCGTCAACAGATCTGTTACTGTTACAGCCTTTTTTTATCGTCCCACTGCTGGGCACAGGCCAGTGAGCATTAATCACCATGCTTGCTCAATGCGGGTTGGTGATTTCAGACTATATAGTCCAGGTTTCCTCAAGATGTTTTCCTTCACCTTTTATCAGCCATTGGTGTCCAAGCTTTGCTTAGAAAGTACATACAAACTTAGAAAAGTTGCATTGGTACTTGCCTAACCTGGAATCGAACCCACACCCTCATACTCGAGAAGTTGTTTCTTTACCCAGTAGGCCACCACGACTCAACAGATCACTCGTAACTGATCGTTTTGGTCGTGCCGTCCGTACGTATTTGACCTATAAAGATGCGTCTGACCTACCTGCACTATTGCATCTCCGTTCATCTTTCCTTCCTCCGTGTATAACAGCGAATGACAATGGTACAGCTAGTTCGAACATGTCCAATCAACTGGTGACAGGTCGTTAAATGTCACTGTCAATTTTTTCGATAATATTTTACATGCAAAGTTTATTGTTTGCCTGTGGAGTTGATTGGTGTGGCGTAAGTTTTTGGCTGTTCTTTTGTTTTAGTTTTGCTGTTTTGTAGACACAAGATTAGGTAGAAAATTGGGAGTAGGGGATAGCAAGGAATAAACTGAGATAAGAATTATGTAGTTATAAAGATGAAATTGCAATCCTTTATATTATGTGAGATATAGCAATAGTAAATTAGAGAGATTTGGCTTATAGCTGCTGCTAAGTTAATTATTTTCCTAATCAGAAGAAAAACAGGAAGTGGTGAAGATAATATACAGCACATTAGACAGACACATACAACACATTAGAGAATTCATTTTATATTAATTTCATTATTTTGAATCGTACATAATCAGCCCAAATAAATAATAAATCACGATCCCTAACCCCAACAATTCAACATAAACAATACAATATAATCACACAAAAATAATAATCTTTTACCGCAATTCTGTTTAACACTTTACAATACCCAGTCACCCGGCTATTTGAGTAACGAGCGTCCCGGGTATTCCGGATAAGTGAAAACAAAGCCCAGGTATCGGCCAGCCATTGTTACCCGGGTAAAATCCGCAAACATCGGGAGGTGTAAGGGCCACTTTTACCCGGATTTAAAATGCATATTTGATTCTGTTTTGTTTGTTTAACGATTTAATCGAAGCGAGGTGTAGGTATTTGGGGATTTAAATACTTTTAAGTGTCTGGAGAATAGGGTCTTTGGAAGAGTATGCTTATTGCTTATAAAGCTATTCGTTTGTAAAGGTGCTATTTTACCAAAGAATAGAGCGATCTTCTCAATTCAGTTAACCATGGACATGTAATTAGACTTTGGCTTCTAACTACCTGTTATGGTATCGACCAAAAACGTCCAAATGACTGCCGCTATCTACTAATTTAACCTGTCTTCAGAAACACGGAGGAACTCTTCGCAGGTGGTCACCCATCTACGGACCGAATGCGCCAAGCGTCGCTTAACTCTAAGGTCTATTGACGCTTGTGGCCACATTGTGGCTGTTACTTAGCCATGAGCTCCTCGAGAACTATTCTATTCCGTGTATGAGATAAAGCCGTTGAAAACAACTAGTATGATAGCACACAAACACTTTATCTGCACCCACACAATGAGAGCCATTTTCACCGATCACATAAACGTCCGTTCCTTAAACCAACTGTTTACCAAAATTGAAAGTGAAAATTCATATAACACAGGTCCCAGGACTGATATCTGTGGAACTCCAGCCAAGATTGGATGAAATCTGTTGTTCAGTAATCTTCTTTTATTTGGAATATACTAATAAACAGTTTGCGATTCGGGGGGCACGTTAAACTGTAGGTCCCGGCTGTCAATGAAGTTGGCAGTCGTTACGTCTAGTCAGAAGCCAGTAAGTTCGTCTCCAGTCTTACTAAAGGGTATTGGGTCCTCGGGTTAAGGAGGTCAGGTAGGCAGTCGGTTTTTCTAAAACAGTGGTGCTTAGCATCCCGTAAGACTGGAAGCCGACCGTAACATAGTTGGGAAAACCCTCGGAGATGATGATCATTCTAATAAACAGTTGTTTTAACTAAACGGACGTTTACATCGTTGGTGTACATGGGCTCTAAGCCACATAAAAGGCACCAGGTGCGTATCAGCCGGAGCGTCGTAAACTGTGAGTGTGAAGGGGTTGTAATGTTTCCATAGTTAATGGGGTCACCTTGAAAACAGTGTTAAATATGGTACTATATACTGTGGTGGTTTGTAGTCTATTTTTGTTTAATCTTGTGTTTTAATAAGGTTAAGTTAAGTCTGTACAATCTAGGCTTTCTATATCTATTTTGAGGGATGCCCTTGAAGCAAGGAATGCTTGAACAACTTGAAGTCTTGAGTTATATTCTTGGGTTATTCTGTGTAGCTCCATATCATTTTTTCTATGATTTTTTAGCGATGTATTTATTATGTTACAGTCAGTAAGTACATAGGTATTTCTGGGACTAAATACGTACTACGTTTTAAGTTATTTCCTGTGATTTAGCCAGGCTAGGATCCGGATAGGAAGGATAGAAGCTGCTCAACAAATCCGAGGCAATACGCGAACTGACTCCAAATCTTATTCTCCACCCAATTTCATAACTAAAAACATTTCACTCTTACAGCTAATCAACTCTGTTCTTTTATTTTACACTCCCGACTCTTTTATAACTATCAATTTGTACAAGAAAAGGTATCAGTGAAATATTATGATAGCCTGTATGCCATTACACTCCCTCCATAATTAAACTCAAATGACGTAAACAGCCCCCCCCCCCTACTCCGTCGTGCATCGGAATGGCGACACAAAGCTGTCTGCACTCTGCCTTATTGCTGTATACAGGGGGTTTGTGTGTGGAAAAGATGTAATTTATAACTTGTGTGGTTAAATAATAAGTCATCTGATAAGGGGTTTAGAGAGAGATTAGACGATACAAAATAAAAAGGATTTTTTTTTGTAGTAGATGAATTCAAAACTACTGAACCGATTTTAAAAATTCCTTCACCATTAGAAAGCCACATTTTTTGCGAGCAGCATGGCTGTATTTTATTCCGGTACGGGCAGTATTTCCCACGAGACGCGGGTGAAACCGCGGGAAAACATAAATATATTAAGAATATTGTCGACTATGACAAAATAAACTTAGTCAATAAAATAATTGAATTAAATAACTATCCATAATCCTCTTCAATTTTCTAAAAACCTTTGTTCTTTATAAATAAGCAAAACAATTCCCATAAAAGGCTACAAACAAAATTGATCGCACATCGTCCGTGAGTTTTGTGGCCTCATTTAAGCCTCTGAGATATAGTCTATCATTTGAAACTCTATTGCTTAGTTTTCACGCTGTTTCCTTTAAGGAAAATAACGTTTTATCTAAGTAAAACTAAGTATATTGTTTTTGTTAGCAAAATGTGGTATGAGAGATAGTAAAATGTGGAATGACAACTAATGAAAACTAGTTTTTCTGTAAATGGGAAAAAAAAATCATAAATATTTCAGTGAGAAGATTTTCAATTGATATAATAAGGACAGTTTACATCTGATTCTGGCGCCTTTAGAATCTTAAAATACCAGTTGTTACGAGAATAAAGACCAAACAATTATTTTCTTTAACTTACCTACATCTTATCCCACCAGCCACTAATCCAATAAGTAATACATAAGTATATTCGCCAAATTAGGTTAATAACCACATCCGTAAAAATCAGCAATGATTTTTTTTCTTTAAAAAAAAAACAGCAATTATCAAAACTAACAATTGTGATCACCCTGTACATATCAAAACGCATGTCTATCAGCATAGGCTGCGATGCATGCCTTGTGGCTTTGTTGTGCTTTTAAAAAAGGCATCGCGGTAACAATGCACTAGCAGGTATGCCCCGGCTCCGCTCGCAATACCAAGTTATGAGGGCTTCGAGAGACGGGTAATACGGAGCAATATTGCGTGGAACTAGAACAATTCTGTTGGAGAATAAGTTGGGAAGATCATCATTTCTCGAGCCTTTTCCCATTTCCATAGAAGATGATGTAGGTAAATAAAGGATAGTTAGTAGTTTTTGTTGTGCTTTTAAAAAAGGCATCGCGGTAACAATGCACTAGCAGGTATGCCCCGGCTCCGCTCGCAATACCAAGTTATGAGGGCTTCGAGAGAAAGGTAATACGGAGCAATATTGCGTAGAACTGGACTGAATTGCTGGGTGATAAGTTGGGAAAATTCATATATAATTAGAAGAATAGTTCACAAGTATTATTAAGAAGTAATTCATATATATTTCCTATAATCTTAAAGTGGGTAAAATACGATAAAATGGTCAGTTGTATAATATATATATCTCTCTCCATATACTTTACATTATACTTATTTAAGGCTTTTAAATTAATTTATTGAGTTTCTAGGCATTATTACGAGTCTCACCACCTAATCTGTTCTTAGTCTCACGGTCTTCATTATGAAAGCGGTCTGGACTCCAATAAGCTGCCTATTTCCAGTACTACAAGCCCAGCTTTATTCGTTTATTATTAGGTAATTTTTAATGGTTATTTGTCTTGAGAATTTAAAACCAAAACCACTTGACAAAATATTTAGTTGTCCTAATCATTGAGTAGCTAACCGTGTCATTTTGCCTTATAATTTAAGTTAGTAATAAATAGCAACAATTTACCTAATTCGGATAAACATTTAATCGAGAGTGAACCGGCGGTCACACGGCCTGGGTTTAACGTGCAATATCACTATATCTTATGTCTAGTTCACCCGCCTACTTGTCAAGGTAATTTATTAACTTGACTTTAAATATTTAGCGAACTTATTGAAGTAATTGTGAAGTAGTGTTACTCATAATTTGACCGCTTTTTTTTCAATCGGTTTTTAAATAGCAGCTGAGCTGAGGGTGGCATAACATGTGTAGAAACATCGCTGATTCAAAACCTTTTATTTTAAACATCTTCATCCAATTCAGTTCATCCGTTTACAGAACGACAGACATACAGAAAGAAACATAATAGAAGTCAAAATAACACCCCTTTTTTGCGTTGGTGGTTAAAAATGCACAGTTGTTCACAAGTAGATAGTCCAAATTGCATCATATCAATTCCGTCAGTGCACACGTGAAGAAGAAACAAACGTACACACAAATTCACTAATTTCCGCCCCTATTCACACGTATATTGTCTCATATTTAAAATGTATAACAATTCAACTGTTTCTGCTCGTCAAAATACCCCTCCGTAAGCACAGAACTACTCTCATGATGAAGCAGCCGTTGATTGTACCGCACGACAATGGTTACCGCTAAACTGTAGTCGCGGCGACTGTCTATGCAGATGGACAGATGATGATCAAAAGAAATGTAAGGCGGGAGATTAAAAATATGAAAATGAGAAATAGATACCCGTATTATAGAATGATATTTTGTATGATTTCTGGGCCCTCTCCTACCCTTCAAATATTATAAGTGTGAAATTTTGTATAAGGATTTGATCGTCTCGCGGAAAAATTACTGGATGGATGTTGATGGAACTGAGCGGCTATAAACCTTGTACATCAGAAAAATGTATAGGCTACTTCTTATCCGAGTGTGGGAAGTAGTTACCTTGGGAAGCCGGTAAAACCACAGGCAGAAGATAGTCACCCCACCTATGTACCATTGGAACTAACAGTAGGTACTTTCCACACCTGTTTATGGTAGCTTCCTATCTTATCCCGATGCATAAGCCACAATATTCAATTTCAAACGCACCAACGATAAAAATCCTAAGAACAATAATATGTATTTTTACAATACATTTACGATTTTCCGAAATAAATACACATCCACGTTTGTGAGTGACACGCTACAACGTTAAGCTCTTACTAACTTGCTAATCGTATGAGTTCTCATATTTTCTATAAATATAGAGAGTAAAATTCATACTTTCTGTGAGAGAAAATAGTAGGACTAGTTAGTGTTTCTTTTTTGTGGTGGAAATAGTAGCTAATGTATGTAGGAAAAAATATACCTCTCGCTTGAAAATATATGTCGGAGATAGTCAATAGTACGGTCACTGAACGAGCCGCAAGCGCGCCCTCTGGTGGCGTTTTCGGTGAAACAACAATTTGGCGCGCTTGGCGGAGTCGTGGCGGTCAGCGCGGCGTCCGCGGAGTTCAGTCTTAGTTCAGTCTTGGTCGAGTCGTCGTGCTGCGCACATCTCGAAACTGCCCTACGTCACGTCTAGTGTTATTGCCTAGTGTTGTAGTACCGTTGTAGATCCATATTGTAAAGTGTGTAAAGTGTCTTTTGAAATTAAAGTGTAAAGGTTCTTCTAACCTAACAGACAGACATGTGTTGCTGGGGAGTTTGTTCCGCCACTTCTTCTCCTCAAGCCAAAACACATAGGAAGTGGCGAAGGGCGGGCGTTTTGGGGGATGTCTTTTGTTCTGACTAATTTGAATAAACGTTTCTAAGTTTTGAGTTCTGTTTGAGTTATCTCTTTGCTCGATTACCCTACCTGATGTCGGACGATAGTGCTTGCCATTCCTGATGGCCCCCTTCCGACATCAGAAGTGGGATTGCAATCCGAATGCCCACACGCGTTTCGAATTCGCCACGCAAAGATAAATTTCTACCCACTATCAAAAAAAAATGGAACGTCGATAATTTGAATTAAGAATTTCAGCGAAGGTACAAGTATGGTAACCACGGTTATGGTAATGGTATCGTTTCCATTGTTAAATGTCAAGCTAGTTATTGGAGGTATGTTAAAAAATTAACCGAATTTGTCTTTTTTTTTCATGTTTCAACAATGACGGTGGTTATTGAGCAATATGGCGAGAAAATTACGACGTTGAATGGAGCATCCCAGCTGCCTGCCAGGAGCCCAACGTGTCGTGTGTTATCGTGAGTTCGGAGTGTTGGTGCTCGTGCATCTCCGTGGCTTCACGTTCGCGAAAGTCGCTGTACTGCGCGCTATAGCGATGTGTGCATCGTCACGCACGTTGAGTGGAAACCCGGTGAGACCGATCCATTTTTGGTTTATTTTTGTGATTAATTGTCGTAAGACACTAATAACCTTGAGAGGCAATCTGTCTCGTTGATGTCCTAGTTGGTGACCTAGTTTTAATAAAAAAAATTAAGAGCGCAATCCAGTTAAACTTGACCCTAAGTTTAAAGGGCCATTTTAAATTTCTTGAGTTACTTAAAGACGATCGCTATGTTTTGAAATCTTTAACTGGTAATAGAACCTAGAAGTATGCCCACGATATAAGGATGCCCCAAGCTGCTGAATTAGATTTAGTTGCTGTTGATTAGGTACTTCATCGAACTCTAATTAGTGCACGCATGATAATTGTATCTGTCTGATGATTGCGACTGATTTTGTGCGAATTGATTTCGCTGATTTTATTTCAAGTTAATGCTACTAATTCCATTGCAAAGTTCATTGTTCAGATGCAATTCCTACCTTACCATATCAGTGAGAAGGACTGATATCCCTTGGGTAGACCCTAGGAGTGTTCCAGTGAGAAGGACTGGAATGCTTGTGTCAAAGATATCGTCATTGTGACAACATATCAGTCAGAAGGACTGATCATTCTAAATCATATCAGTCAGAAGGACTGATCATTCTAAATCATATCAGTCAGAAGGACTGATCATTCTAAATCATATCAGTCAGAAGGACTGATCATTCTAAATCATATCAGTCAGAAGGACTGATCATTCTAAATCATATCAGTCAGAAGGACTGATCATTCTAAATCATATCAGTCAGAAGGACTGATCATTCTAAATCATATCAGTGAGAAGGACTGATCATTTTTCATCTTTGACACGCCCAGTGAGAAGGACTGGAGCCTATCGATTCCTGATTGACTTAGGTCTGTCTGGATCATTTACATGGTGCATTGATTCGAGATTGTGTGATCTGATTTCGATTGATTTTAAGATTGTGGCATTCTTTCTAAATATTTCGTTTCTATTTTGTTTAAAATTATTTTGTCATTCCTACTCGTGTAGTCAGGTAGGCCGAGCTGAAAAGTTACTCCAGTTTTGTTTTCTTCTGTCACCAGGTACAATGTGTAGCCACACGAGGACGTGTGTATGTCAGTTATGGCCGTGTCGGAGATAGTCAATAGTACGGTCACTGAACGAGCCGCAAGCGCGCCCTCTGGTGGCGTTTTCGGTGAAACAACAATTTGGCGCGCTTGGCGGAGTCGTGGCGGTCAGCGCGGCGTCCGCGGAGTTCAGTCTTAGTTCAGTCTTGGTCGAGTCGTCGTGCTGCGCACATCTCGAAACTGCCCTACGTCACGTCTAGTGTTATTGCCTAGTGTTGTAGTACCGTTGTAGATCCATATTGTAAAGTGTGTAAAGTGTCTTTTGAAATTAAAGTGTAAAGGTTCTTCTAACCTAACAGACAGACATGTGTTGCTGGGGAGTTTGTTCCGCCACTTCTTCTCCTCAAGCCAAAACACATAGGAAGTGGCGAAGGGCGGGCGTTTTGGGGGATGTCTTTTGTTCTGACTAATTTGAATAAACGTTTCTAAGTTTTGAGTTCTGTTTGAGTTATCTCTTTGCTCGATTACCCTACCTGATGTCGGACGATAGTGCTTGCCATTCCTGATGACCCCTCCGACATATACTTTACACTTCTAAAGAGCATCAAATATTTTTATGACGGTATATTAAAAATAATACTTTATATGCTTTTATAAAAGTGAAAGCAACTCTGTCTGTTGTGTTTTCAAGTCAAAACTTACTAGACGAAAGGCTGAGAAAGGGATATACGATGTTACTTTTTACTCGATTGCTGGAAGTGATCCTCGTAAAGTATCATGAAGTTCGATTATAGATACATGTTAGGGCAAATTATTCCATGTCAATATTGAAGAATCAGTGTTACATGTAGGTTGGAAAACAAGTAAAAAATAACAACAAAAATGTTAAATACGCCTACTCACTCACTCTTAATGGAAGAGTCTAAAGCAAAAGTATGTAACTGTCCTACATTTCATTATTAGCTGAAAAATACAGCAAATCGCCAACGAAACACAAATCGCCTGCCAAAATATTCCGAAAAAATCAGAACCATTTCAGGCCCAAATTACACAGTTCTTCATAAAAACTCATTATGTATATCAATTCACCAGAAATTTAATTTCCGAAACCATTACGGCGGAGTTTTTTCGTCGCCCAAAAAAGATGGAGTCGTACAGAAAACTTCTGCCCATTTAGAATTCAAACAACGACTGTAGGAAACAGAATGCCACCGTTCTCGAGAATAAATTTTAAAACAAATACAAAGTTTCGCCTGTCAGCGCACAAGTGAGTGGAACAAAACAAAAGATTTACGTATAAAGTTGTAACTTAGAATTAGTTACTTAGTCCTTTTTGAATTAAGTGCGGACTAACGGTGTGAAATTTTAACAATTACTTATAGTCTTCTAAACAATGGAATGTGGATGTTGGGGTATGAATTATACTATGTATGGATGCAGGTAATAAAAAAAAGTAGTTAAAAGTCAGTCTTTACTGGATAGGTATTACGAATTGTGAAAATAACTTTGTCTGTCTGTAACGCTTTCACACCAAAACTACTGAACCGATCTAAAAGAAATTTGGTCGCAAGTAGCCTGAGAAAGGACACATTCTACTTTTAATGCAAGTGCAAGAGCAGTAACGAGTCCTTCCCTTAAAACTGCATTTACGCATAAGTTGTTAGTTAGCCCTATTTCAATTGCTATATTTGTAACTATTGCTTTACCTCTCAAATAAAAAAATATTTACATACACTCTCACAAACGAATGATACTGGCAATATCGCTGTATTTCTATATTAATACTCGACAAGCAAATTAAACAGTAGATACGGAATCTTTTGCTTGTGACAAAACAGAAGAATTAAGGACTGCGGTCCTGAACTCCCTAACTGTACTCCATAAAACGGACAACTTGGTTAAAACCTAGCCTTTGTATGATTTATTTATATTATTTAAAAAACCGAAAATCTCAACTAACAAATCGAGAAGTTTCTATGGCACACAAGATGCTTATCTATCCGGTCCCCCAACTGTTTAAATGTTTTTTTTAAACCTTCATCAATTTAATTACCTCTAGTATTGCTCCACTAAAATCATCATCTTCTTGCCCTGTTCCCAAGTCATTTGGGGTCGGCGCAACATGTCTTTTTCTTCCATTCCTTTCTGTCAGACGTCATACTTACATCCACTCCCTTCTGCTATATTGCTCTACTAAAAGATAAATATAAGGTAAGGTAAATCTGTTTTAACGTATTGAAGTACCGTGTTTTTTACTGTTTATCGTCATCACTTCACGTTTTGATGCACCTGCATTTGAACATTTCAACGTCAGCAATTTCAAAGGTTCACTTCCAAATTATTATTATTACGACGACAAACAACGCACATTATTAACCGACCATTACAATAAAAAGAGGGACTACTCTCCCTATTATTAATACCAAATAAGGTAATTTCACTTCAATTACATGAAGAAATATTGACAATTTACTGACGAATTACCGACTTCCGACTCGGGTCTATCAAACAATGGAACTACAGTTAAAGGCCACTTTTTAAAGTAATTTTGTTTACTTTTATTCTGAAATCTTCGCGTTTTATGTCTATACTATCTATACTAATATAATAAAGAAAAGTTTTTTTGTTTGTACTTTGAGGCTCAGAAACTACTGGGCCGATTTGTGAAACTCTTTCACTGTTGGAAAGCTACACTATGCCCGAATAACATAGACTATATTTATTGTCCAGATACTTATACAGCCAGTATGTCTGACACAAGTCTTACCAAGGGGTATTGGGTTGCCTGGGTAACTGAGTTGAGGAGGTCAGATAGGCAGTCGCTCCATGTAAAACACTGGTACTCAGCTGCATCCAGTGAGACTGGAAGCCGACCCCAACATAGTTGGGAAAAGGCTCGGGAGACTATGATGGGAAGAAGTTCTACTGGAACTCGGGTGAAGCCGCGGGGAAATAGCTAGTGGTTCATAACTTTAGCTTGGTTTTCCAGAATATATGAAGGAGAATTTATCATATAAATGGTGTGTTGTTTTTCCAGCAATGTTGTGTATGCTGCAGATTGCATATGAGTGGGTATGTCGGGGTAAAACTGTGTTGTATGAGTCTCATATTGTGAAATACAATGTAAATTCTGGTGGAATTGGAATTATTATAATTTTAAAAGTTATTTTTTATAACCTTAGGTTTTTTTGAGAAAGAAAGAAGATCTACATATTTTGGATTCACATCCCGAAAGACATTTTCGAACACAGAGAGATGTATTCTTACGTTTTTCAGATAAACACCTATTTGCATTCATGTGTGAAAATATTAACTTATACATATAAAGTGTCGGAAAAAATCATTTTATATGTAACATACAAAAAATAGGATTTTATTAAGTGAACGACAATAAAACGACTGTAAATAAAAGACTTTAAATGAAAAAAAAGCATACTAAAACCAGAACAAATGACGTCTAAATTTTTAAAGGGAAAATAAATAAAGTAAACTAGACAAGCGGGTTCCGTAGAAAATTCAATGTTAAAAGAAGTCCCCGAGATAGGGAAATGAGAGCACTTAGTGGGAACAATTTTATTTGCTAGCTTTTAAACTATAACGCAGTCAATTTGATACCCGAGGAAAGCAAACAATATTAAATAAGACTTATAGAAAAACTGTATTGTGAACTTTGAATAAATAAAAGGTTTTTAGTAAACAAAAGCTATTTGTTTTTGACCTCCGACGCAAAAAGAGTGGGGTTATAAGTTTGACTGCTACGTGAGTCTGTGTAGTTCTTTAACAAATAAACCGATTTATATGCGACTGTTTTAGTCACTTGCTGGTTCTTCAGCGGTTGCTGGACAGTTTTTATCAGGATCGCCGTAGCCGTTTTTAAATTATTAGCTGGTTTAACGCACCTGCAACTATTCTGGTATTGTAGTCTGTTGTACCAATACCCATCAAATTGCTTGGATTTTTCAGATGTATTGATTTGTTGGTAGGTATATTTCTAATTTGCTCTTTATTTATTTGTTTATAATATTTATTACATAAAAAAAAGAATAATATAAAGACTGTAATATTAGCAAATAGCTTTAGACCTGATAATCGTGATAATAAATAGTAGCAGCTACAAAATCAAATCATTTTCAAAACAGCTTTCTCTAACCCCCGCACTTTCCAAAATAACCACCAAATATACGTAGCCATCATAAATGCGATTTAAAGGTAGCCTGTCATTCCGAAATCAAAGTGCCTCTCGGTGCACCATTCTCATGGAGAACAAAATGACTAGCGGAGGTGCCATAACGGAAAACCGCCTTAGAAAGTAGCGCGCCAAAATGCGAGTGAGCGGGGGACGAGGAACGTTACTGTTTTCGCTCTTATATGCCTTCTTTGGACCCGACCACTTTTTGTATTACCGCAAGCCTCATTTAGCGCACCCGTAACAGATCGTTTTAGTCATGTCCTCCGTACGAATTTGACCTAGAAGAAGGTTGCTGACCTATAATCATCGGCACGTATCTTGAGCGCTGACCTTCACCTGCGCAAAAGTAATTTATTGGGTCCCTTTTGTGGTATGAAGTGAGGCGCGGGGGCGGGCTAAAGCGGCGATTGGGCCGCAGCGCACCGCGTCATAGCCGTCACTTGGGATTGGTTCTTTGCTAACCTGTGCTTATGGCATCTCCTCTCATCTTTCCTTACTCCGTGAACATTCTCTATTCATACGGGAATAACGTCTATCTTGATTACTGAGACCCGTGACGTCACTGGTCACTGTGAACTGCCTGTGTCCGTCAGTCTATCGATGAAAAATCGCGTTTGAAATGAGTGGAGGCCATTTTGGAGATGGGCAGTTGGGCTTATGTCATATTTAGGTTTGGAAAACTGGGTAAGTGATTTGAAGGTTGAAAATGTTTTGGGCCGTCCTTGGTAATGAAATATTTTAGGTTTATTTTTGATGTGTGATGATATTATTTAATGATAAATTTAGACAGTTTTAAATAATATTAAATAATTGCAACCAATTTATTAGATTTTTTAAAGGAGTGAAGCATAGTTTATGTAAAATAAAAAAAATTGCAGATGTCCTTCGCTACTTATAGAACTGCAGTAGCTAAGTTTATCGGCTTTATTAATCAAAGAAAATTATGTTTAGTTGTAAAATTACATATACATTTAGCCATATTACCGTAAAGAATATTCCAGAATAATTCCACAGCAACGCGGATATCTTCCTGGATAAATTTGACAGTCTTGTCTCTCCGTAAGCTTAGCTATTCCATCGGGAAAGTGTCTCCTTCTCGTTTTGAGAAGATAGACGCGTCGCAAGATGTTTGTTTTGGACGACAGAACGTTTTGTCCCCGTGAGAAATTGTCGTAAAGAAGGTTTATTCAGAAGGCGCATTGCCAGTCATAAACCTTCGAGAAGGTCTAATGCTCCCTCTCGGGAAGGGTACTAAATAGATTTTGATAAAACAGGGCAATACTTTAGCTTAGGTATGTATATGACGGCGCCACCGTCGATGTGTCAACCGTCGATCTGTCAACGGTGGACCTTATATAAAGCGGCGCGCGCGCACGACTCGGGTCATTCGTTCGCCGACCGTTGCCGAGTGCACACCTCCCACAAATTCGTGATAAATAATTGTAGTGACTAATACTGTGTTAATTGGAATAAACCAAGTGATTGTGTGAGAACCCCTTTGTTTTATTTAACGATGTCGGATCCTGACGCCTCCTCACCACTGACGGTACGGACTGTTAATCCATCAGGATGTGTGATTATATATAAATAAGTAATTGCTATTTTTCATCTCTTTTCGCTCTGTAAGTCGTAAAAAAATGTTGATGAATTCATGAGCAGGATTTAAAAAAAAAAACATTTATGGATTACTGTAAAAAAGAATGATTATAATATCTCTGCAGATTTTCCGTTACCATTATTTTGTAAACATTGAGGGACTGCCTATGTGACCGCCATGACATAGTATGTAGGTAGTGCGAAGTCAGAAAATACTATTCAGAATGAAACTTCTGCACATTACTGTAATGTGATGGAAACACAAATGTTCATGTTTATACAGACAATAGTGTAGTATTATGTCGGTGTCATCATCCGATTTGTTAGCCACATCTAGATGGTGCTTTTGAGTTAAATTAGTTGGCGTAAGGTTAAAGACCTGCATATTAAAATCTTAAAACTAGACTATAGGTTTGAAAAGACGTAAAATGCATGACGCTCATTTTCAGAAATTATGGTTTATATTGTCTTTGGGTTTGAAATCCAGAAGATGATATGTTTGCCTTGTTTGTCTAAGGTGCTCATATTTTTATCTGCGAGAAGATAAACTATTTGTAATCTGTAAAATAAACTGAAGTTTCATGATGTGGGATAATTATTAAATCTCCCGATATGGGTGTTGTGGATGGCAGAGTCTTACTTCTACAATTTCAACGTACCTTTGTTTCTCTTGGAGCCCGTTGTATACCAGGGCCGCGCTAACTCTTGGCACCATCCCGCAAGAGCTCACTACATTTAACCCAGTGTTTAAAACATGAAAACACTGTTCATTAAATTAAAACATACACAGCGTAATAGGTAAGCGACCTAATTACCATTCTTAGTTTACTTAGTTATATATTACCACGACAAAGACGGTTAAATATAACCATGTTTTATTTTGAAATAGTATGACATAACCCTATAAATTCTTCAGTAATCTAATAGAGTATGTCTCAGAGTCTGCAATTCTGAGAAAACCCTTTATATTGGCTATATAGTGCTCTGTTTAAATTCAGACACATTTTTTTTCATCTCGCCTTTTCTAGGAGTAAGACGAATGGATGTAATTTCAGCTGCAAAATGCTTGCCTAGCCTATTTTGCTCAAATCACAATTTATAATAGTAAATTGTTGGTGATAAAATAGGTTTTTTTGGTTTGGATACCTAAATATATTTTCAGAAAAAGCTATTTTTCGCAATGTGAGATAAAAACAAAGCCTGGAAAAGAATCGACTTTTGTTGCATTCTTTACCTAATTATAACACCTACTGGGACAGCCATTTTAAACGAAATTAAAACAATACCATATTACCCTTTAACTACCTGTATTTTACAAACAAAACAAAAAGATTTTACCCCCAAATAACAGCCTCCAAAACCCAAAAGATTCCTCTCCCAAACATACACAGTTGTGTACATATATACTCTATTTATATACCCCTAGTACACAAGTCTGATATCCCACGTAGGCCAAATGTGGCGACGAAAGGGACATAGTGACGTCATCAATCGGCCTAAATGGCTTAAGAACGTGTTTAGACGTTCGATAGTAAGGGTCACTGCCATGGAGAACATAATAAGCAGAGATGTCATAACGGAAAATCTTTTAAGAAAGAAAGGACGAGAAATGTTACTGACTCCGGTCTTATATGCCTTCTTTGGAACCCGCCCATTTTAGTAATACCAAAAATCAGACAAAGGCGGATGTTGAGAACCCGAATATTTTCAGTTAGTTCACTCATAACTGATCGTTTGGGTCACCGTACGAGTTACGTTGCTGTTTTCACACTTATACACCTTCTTTGGAGCCCGCCCATTCATTGTAATACCAAAAATCTTTGTCTAAGAACCCGAACGCTTGCTGTTGCACTCGTTACGGATAATTTTGGTCACGCCCACCGTAAGTATTTGACCTACAACAAGGCGCCTACGCGCCTGACCTACCTGCCTTATAGCATCTCTGCTCATCGTTCCTTACTCTGTGGGCTCTAAGGGTCACTTCACACTTCGACGGCTACAGATGTACGGTAATGAGTGTCATGAATCCTTAAGTGAATTCATTAGCTCAATTGTTTTGGGTTTCAGGATTTTATTTTATTTATGTTCATTGTGTGTTGGGTGTGTTTTTCTGGGTAGGAATTTCTTGTTTAATTGATATGTGTTGCCTTAGAGTTATAGCCTTTTTATAGTCCTAAGGCTGGGCACAGGCCTCCTCTCATACGAGTACGGCATAATTTTGGGTCAAGAATAATTACAGAATAAACTGTCGGCCGATAAGTTGGTCCTTATTGTTAGAACTTTTATTTGGTCTGATACTTACTGTAATACCTTGATCGTTGTTTTATGAGCACTACGATTCATCTCCTACTGATTTATGACCCCAACAAACTATCAAAAGACATACAGCCTTACTATAAAAACTCAAACATCTGTTGAACACTTGTCTAAAAAAAGATGTGACTTCAAAACGGACCTTATTTCAACGTCATAATTAATTGTAGATAATTTTTTTGACAAAGTATTCAACAGACGTTTAAAAGTTTCTGTGGTACGACGGTAAAAGTTTATACTTATATGAGCTAAATCAGCTACACAATATTTATTCTTGCCGATTTTCAATAGAGATAAAAGATCCTTTAAAACAAGAAAAATCACAGCATTTCACAAAAACATTTTACTTTGTCAAACTAATGACTTTAGTCGCATCAGACCGATTCAATGGATCTACATTGCACAGTGGGCAAAAGCAAGAAAGCTTCATATACTCCGAAGGGTTGCACATACGCTGATTTACGTCGCCCCATTCAAACTGTAATTGCACAGTGGGTCAAAACGTTGTCTCCTGGACAAAATTGCTGGCTTTGACAAAATGAATGAAGAGAAAGTGCGAGATAGGATTCCTTTTAAAAGTAAAAGAAAGAAAAGTTCCCTTTTTAGAGATCTGTAGGGGAATGCAGAAAGCTTTATTGTTATTCCATTGAAATATCTTATTTGTATGAATTTATTCTCATTATATAGTTTAGATATGGCCTGTAGGTACATAGTTACATAGTTAGGTACATAGCTGGATGCAGGTCGCTTCCAACAGGTATCTGTGAAGATCAAAGGGGGAGGCCTATGTTCAGCAGTGGACGTCCTATGGCTGAGATGATGATGATGATGATGACATAGTTATAAAATATGTATGATAAAGGAATAATTAAAAAAATTAGGTTAAGGTATACCCGTGATATTTCAGTCTTTCAGTAGTAAAAGTTACATTTTATCAAACACATCACTTGCACACAGCATGCGTAATTCTTTGAAAGATAAAATTTTGACTTTTCATTTACAAAATATTGCTGCATATACCTTCGAAAACCTTAATAAAATATTTTTCATCTGTGCGTCAGAAACATAACGATTTTGGTGTTTGTTTTTATGAAATACTTTTAGGTATACTTTGTTTTTGTTCCTTTATTTTGTAACTTTATATAAAAATGACTTTAAAAGCTCTGCTTAAAAATATTTTTTTTACCGA
The DNA here is from genome assembly GCA_033682625.1 of Helicoverpa zea x Helicoverpa armigera. Classification (NCBI taxonomy): domain Eukaryota; kingdom Metazoa; phylum Arthropoda; class Insecta; order Lepidoptera; family Noctuidae; genus Helicoverpa; species Helicoverpa zea x Helicoverpa armigera. The sequence goes on from JAWIIS010000017.1 coordinate 4,548,106, forward strand.
CTTTATAAATAGAAGTATGTATGTAAATATGTATATTTGTGCTTGGTTATCTAACGTTATATTATTTGTTATACTTAGGATAAGGTTTTACGTTTATTATTGAATTCGGTTTCATTTTTTTATAATTTTTAAAGAATTTTATTACCTACGGGACCAAACTTATTTCAGCATTTACTTGGAAGTCTTCTTTTTCTTTTCACGATTACAAAAAAGTGCCATTTTGGGGTGAACGCGACCAGACAATGGACTTTCAGCTTTTAGTTAAAGAATATGACGTTATTACTAATGGATCATATTATTATTGGACTTTTGGTTAAATTAGAAATCTTCACAATGTAGGCTTCGCTTTTATTAATTTCAAGATTTTTTTTGGGATAATTCTTTTGGAAGATTGGGACTTAAGTTATTAAAGTAACTTAATAAGTATTTATGTAGTGGTAAAGTCTAGAATTAGGTAGTATTTGTAGTGATTCAAAGAATAAATTAATCATTTTATTTTTTGCACGCACACTCTTAAATGAAAAGACAAAGGAAATATATAAAAAGTTGCAATAATCTAGACACTACAATTTAGTTACCCTACTATAAAATGGCAGTTCTTAAACCAAACTTATTATATGTGTGATGCATTTCTGATAAATGTACCAAAAATGAAAAAAAAAAACACAAATATAAAAATATCTAGATAAGATCTTAATACAATTGCGCGACTGCATAGATCAAGCTATGTACAGAGCGTAGTATGATAACTATAGTTGATATGAGACTACGCTCACGTTACAGAATGCAATTTGATCGATCCCAGCTTCGTCTGTGTTTAGGCCACTTCCAGACTGGTTTGTTAGCTGCGTTTTTGTGACAATTTTGATATGGATCCTTCCCCCACAATTTTTAATACATATTTGTCATGCAATATTCCAAATGTAGTGGTAAACTATGTAAATATGTAGGTAATCATCTGCCTAGCCTTTTCCCAACTATGTTGGGGTCGGCTTCCAGTCTAACCGGATGCAGCCGAGTACCAATGTTTTACAAGGAGCGACTGCCTATCTGACCTCCTGAACCCAGTAACCCGGGCAACCCAAAACCCTTTGATTAGACTGGTGTGAGACTTACTGGCTTCTGACTATCCGTAACGACTGCTAAAGATATTCGATGACAGCAGTGAAAAATATGTAATTAATATATTTTTTTAGTTTGATCAGCATAGCTGAACTTTAAAATTTCATAGTGTAAAAGAGATTATGTTTGTGGTACCCCACTTCCATTGCACGCGAGTGTACTTTAAATAATAAAACACAATGGATGTAGTTGTTCCATGTTTGACACGACTGTACATAAAATATATAAAGTGAGTGATAAAAGTTGTTCATTGTGGAATTTTTCCGCAGTTCGGATGAGGCAAACCGCAAATTCGGAGCAGTTTTTAATTAAATTCGACCGTTCTACTGATTAATTATCGTATGTATGAGTGTATACCATAAAACCATTATTTTCTTTTGCAACCAGGTAAAATGTTTCAGTGTAAAAAATATATATATATTTCACTATCGAACAGGATACAGGCAGTTTTTTTTTTTCAGTATTAAATGGAATAAAATACGGTTGACTTTTTTCCCACCCTTTGTTCGCGTTGAGTTTCCTAAAAGTGTATATTTGTTTTTTTTTTTCTGTGGATTATTTTTATATACCTATTGCTCTATGGTTGTAAATACGTTATAGACTATTGGGAATGTGTGGTTATGAATAACATGCACTATACAAGTTTTTTGAACTATTTTCACTCAATACGCTTCTATGCTTGCTAACATTTTTGTATTCTAAAAGGTTTTGGGTATAAGAGCTTTGTATGTTCACACAGTCTATGAAAAAAGATTTTTCTACATTTAATTCCGAAATAGGTACGGTAGACTGCACATGAGTGGTAACTGTCATGCACCTTAACTTAATAGTATTAAGTACGATTTTCCTATAAAACTGTTACCACTGACCTGAAGTTGACTGTAAATGTTACTGGGTGTACGTAGCTTATAGATGTCTTTATTTATTTAATCTTTATTGCACACACATTCATTTTGGACCCAGTGTTAGGTAGGTCCTCCTCTCCTCATCTCACCTCGATAAATGGGCTATGTAACACTTATAGGATTTTTCAAATCGGTTCAGTAGTTCCTAAGATCAGCGCGTTCAAACACTAATCAGCCTAGTTGTACCTATTGATGTAGTTATTTAATTATAAATCATAGAGAGCAATGTATTTTTAATATTACTTCGTCGTATGAAACCCCTTAACTTGAAATCAAGCTACCTACACAGACGCAGCGAGGGAACCAAATTAGATTCAAATCAGACATAAGATCGTTCGTCGCTGCGTTTATTACGAGTGTAACGAACAAAATTTGTACCATCTCTATATATATTTTTAGTTTTACACTGTTATTTTTTAGTTAATTATTAGAATAAAAGTATATATACCTATTTATTTTTAATTAAATTCTCAAATAAATATTTTAATGCATTTTATGTTAGAACTTTTTATAAAATGACTTTTGCCCACAGTAATTAATAACAAGAAATATGTAAGTAAAGTACTTATGTTGTTTTTAACTGTCTGATCTAAAATAATGATTTTATATACATAAGTATACAGAAGGATACACCTTTTATACATATAGCGGGCTGGCATCAAAAAAAATACAGGTAACAATATCATATAACAAATGCCATACCAACCATAGCCGGTCAAACAAGACAAAGTTATCCCAAAGTTATTTTTAGTACTAATTAGGCGTTGACCGTTCTCTCTTATGTACACTGCCGTTCATTTGGCAGGGAACAGCTATGCGAGAAATGCACTTGAGTGCAAAAAAAATGCCACACAACGATAACTGGTAAATGAGACGGAAGTATCAGGCTGTTGATATATTTTTTCGAAATAAGATATTGTTAAAAAAAACATTATACGGTTGGTAAATACTTACATAATATACCTCTACAAATAAGAAGTGCATTATGTACAAGTTGCACCACTAAAACAAATAAGAATCTAATAAGTAATTGGTTTCATTTTTTATTTTATTATAACTAAGTAGTCGTGGTGGCCTAGTGGGCAAAGAACCATCCTCTCGAGTATGAGGGCGCGGGTTCGATTCCAGGTCAGGCAAGTACCAATGCAACTTTTCTAAGTTTGTATGTACTTTCTAAGTATATTTTAGACACCATTGACTGTGTTTCGGATGGCACGTTAAACTGTAGGTCCCGGCTGTCATTGAACATCCTTGGCAGTCGTTACGGGTAGTCAGAAGCCAGTAAGTCTGACACCAGTCTAACCAAGGGGTATCGGGTAACTGGGTTGAGGAGGTCAGGCAGGGCATTCGCTCCTTTTAAAGCACTGGTACTCAGCTACATCCGGTTAGACTGGAAGCCGACCCCAACATAGTTTGGGAAAAAGGCTCGGAGGATGATATAACTAAGTCCTCGCAAATCCATCATCAAATGGTAGAACCACTTCCAGCAGTCGGATAAAAAAAATCAGTAGGGTAGACTGGGTACAGTTGTGCCAATTTTCGTTTGATCACCAATAATTTTGTTATTTGACTAATTAGCTCGCAGAAAAGGAACTTGTATCGCAATTTGCACATTTGTGTACGTAAAAACACTAATAGATTGTTCCTTAATACAATGTATTACTCATAAGATCAATTTAAAAAAAAAATGGGAAAGTGTCACAACCGGCCACATACCAAGGGCGGTTGTGACACGCATAAACATATATCAAAGGGTCTATAATATCTTTTATTGTAGAAATGTTTAACATAATAAGCTTACAAACATAGTTTTAACAATCAACAAAACAACATCTGCTCTGTTAAAACTTGTAGCTGTAGAAAGGCTTGTAGCTTGAGCTACACGTACGAAATCCCTTGTTTCACTTCTTCATCGGCATCTTTATATTTTTTGATATCACACTGCGCTCTTTCGGTCTTCCACAAACGTTTTCTGGACATCTAAAAGCAAAAAATAATAATATGAGATTTATTATATGTATAGATATTCGTCACAATCGTACCCAAAAAAATTGTCACAACCGTACTCAACGCATCATTTTGAAAACAAAAAATCGCCATGATTTTGCCAAATACTTTACGTAAAAAGACATCACTTGTAATTAAATATTAATGTTCAACTTTTAAATAAAAAAATAACAAGATAACCTATCTGTATAAAAATAACAGTAATTAGGAAAAGAAATCGAACAAAAATACTTACTTTTGATTGTTGAAAAGCAATGTGGGCTCCTGCTTACGACAACGTCGTGCGTCGGGTAACGCAATATTGGGGAACGTGTTTAGGCTTGTGAGCCACGTCTTTCTCCCTCACACACCTCCCACGTATTACGTATAGTTTCGTTACAATTGCGACTGTCACTACCGTACCCTGGCACAACCGTACCCAGTTTCCCCTAAAGTTGTTTTTACCGGGAAACGGCGACAGACATAAATGCAAAGTTACTTGTGCATTTAGAATATTTATAATAAGAGTTATCTCGGTCGGTCGGTCAGAATATACTTCAGAAAATATTCAGCTGGCCTTGTAACATTAATAAATAAGAATTTTATACCGGACCCACATTTTAATGCATAAAATGTCAGGTCATTTAATAAATGCACATCAGATTGGTCAGTGATCCATTTTTCTCAATGACATTATATCTTAACTGAAACGGTTTTTATTTTATTTAAAATTTTAACTTTCTCTAGAAAATGTAGCTGGCCGATATTTTTTTGCAGATTTTTTTACAAGCAGGCTGTTTTTGTTCGTGTTCTTTCAGGTATGTGGTATTTTATGAAATAAACACAAAAAAAATACCTTTCTATTTATTGTATTAGTATAGGTTAGCTATATGTATATCACTCGCGTCCAGTGAGATCTACTTCCCGTACCAGGATGAAATATAGACTATGTCGCTCCGGTTTCAATGCAGCTTCCCAAAAAACATTTTTTTTTCAAATCAAAGTCAAAGTCAGAAGTAATTTATTGAAACTAGGCTTACTATATAAGCTCTTTTCACGTCAATATTAACAAAGTACAGCATACCTAAAGATTCACTACTTTCTAAGTAGTTAGGAAACCTTTAGGGTACAGACGAACAAATAAACAAATATTTCCCTTTTATAATATTAGTATAGAATAACCGATAAGTAAAACATACAAGCACTCGTAGATCGCTCACTATGAACGATCGATGGGCTAGGAGATCCATCATTCGGATGGCAGAACTTAAAACGTGTATTTTACCACCTGTTGCTGTCCTTGAAGGGTTAGCTAGTGATGTGTTGGTTGAATGGAATAAGTTATCGATATTTTTAAGAATACTTTTTTGTCATAAGTTAATAATCGATTGAGAAATTACGCTAGGATGCTTGTCGCCATTTGATTTCTGGATAATTAAGGCCCCGCTACCGCTGGTTAAAATTACATTCTTGTGTTATAAATACGCTCATAATAATGATGTTTTAAATTACTTGTCGCGAATTGAAGCAATTGATAACTATCCTAGCGCCGTTTCTAAGTAAATAAAAAAGTTATTGTTTGTCATCATACGAAGTGGAACAACAGATATGTATTTTGAATCGATAGCAAATATTATTATAGTAATATCGATAAAAATGTCTATCGATACTTTATTAAAACCTCTAAAGTGCTACCCAGTTCATCTAAGTAGTCGATAAAATATGGGTCTGCACTATAAACTGGACAATTGACAGTTTTGACAGCACAAATGGCGCCTTAAGGCGAACTCAAAGTTCTGTATTCTATAGCAAAATTAAAATATATCATTCATTGACTGCTTTGTACCGATATTGGTGATTGTCTTGTATGTTAAAGAAGAAATGGATATTGTAAATAAATATGGTGATGTGCAGGTGCAAATGAGTTGATCTATCTGATAGTTATTAAAGGTTTGAATTAAACTTATACTTACCATGTTATGGTAGTACAAATGTTTCTTCTGGTATATCTATTGCTCTCGAACTTTTCAAAAATGTCCGCGAAACTGCAACCTTCGTGTGCAAACTCATGCTAACAGTGGACTCTCATTGACGAGTACACATTTTGTGATAGTTAACAAATGTGTACGAATAATTTTAGTGGTACAATATCTCAATATTATAATGACATTCAAACTGTTAGTCTATTTCAATTCAATTTCAATAATACAATGTTCTCTCTGTATAATCAATTTCAATAGCTAAACCCTACACATAACAGATCTATGTGTTAACAAATGTCAATAAGTTATTAACTACAGCACCTAGATTTTGATTCCCAAATCAAAGCTACACGGAGCTCAGTCTTTGTCCATTACTGTTTGCTTTGAACCTTCGATTGCATTCCAGTTGGATGAACTCACAGAGTATGGAAATATGAGCAGAGATGCAAAAATGCGGGTAGGTCAGGCGCCTTCTTCTAGGTTAAATACGTACGGTGGGCATTACCAAAAAGATCTGCTACGAGTGCACTAACTACATAGGCTTTCGGATTTTTTGAGATATCTGTCAACGATTTTTGGCGTAACAAAAATGACCTAAAGAAGGCGTATGAGGGCGAAAACAGTAACGTCCCTCGTCCTGGCTCACCTGCATTGTGGCGCGCTATTTTTTTAGGAGATTTTCCCGTTATAGAACCTCCGCTAGTCATTTCGTTTTCCATGGTGACCCAAGTCAGGCTCTTGAGCTTAGGCAACAAATGTCCAAAACCAGATAATACTAGGAAGGGGTCGATATGTTTGCAAACGAGTGTAATTTTGGCAATAGATGTAACTGTCTGCATTGCGTGTGTAATTGGTTGTTTGAACTAAACTAGTATTAGTTAATAATTGGTTGTTTGAAACTAAATTATAACAGAAGTGAAATAATCCAGTCAGTTTAACAAAGTTAAAATTCTAGCTGTTTCCCCGCAGTTTTACCCTAGTCCTGGGGAAACTTTTTCCCGTGCCTGGACAAAATATAACCATGTTTTTAATTATTCTTACCTGAAATAATCTTACTTCATCAGAGTTGAAGTTATATTATTATCTAATCGATTCAGTATTTTCGGAGCCAAGATGAATTCTCTTTATAACATTAGTAGAGATTAATATAGAAGATGTATAAAGAACAAATTGGAATTAAACTTACAATAAATATGTTTTCTGAACACTGAGCGACAAAAAACCTGCCCTCACAAATGTAAAATATTCGCAAAACTATCTACCTACCAACCAACAAAACATTTAAAAGCCTTTTAAAAATCTCATCAACTTCAACAAAATTATCATGCAGAACACATCAAATCGAATTAGTTCGCAAAAACATTTCGATTCTAATCAGTAGCGTCTCGCATTCTTCTACCAGCCAGTCAGAAATGTTAACAAATATTTACTTAATACCCACAGTTTTGTTAGAATTCCCATTACAATACACCCTTCGTGAATTATTGTAGGGTTGACACTGGCTATATCTTTACATTTTTTATGAACCTTAGGTCTTTACGGAAGAAGAAAACATGTTGTGCCAACCCCAAAAAAAAATATATGGATAAAGGCAGGAGGATGATGATCATGACGTCTTTAAAAAGGCTTTAGTATACCTTGACCAAAATGAGAGAATTTTGAATAATTTTTTAACTAATCTGTCTGTGCGTCTCTCACGCCTTCCCACCAAAAATGCTAAACCTATTTAAATGAAAGGTGCTCTGAAAGTTTAGACCCTGAGGAAGGACATAGCATAGCCTAATTTTGGTCCGGTTACGGGAAGTGGTTTCCCCGCTACATGGGTGAAACCTCTATCAGAAGATAGGTACATAGTCACCTCTTAATTATAGGTGAAGTTTATTCCTACTCTCCCAATACTAATTCCTAATTTTAATAAGACAACCCTACCGTTTCGTTTCTTTGGGTCCCATTGTTTAGTTCGTGGTAGCAATTAATTAGGCATTCCGTCTTGACCCGTGGCCTAGCCATTGTGTAAACCAAGAGTTTTATGGTGTACAACCGTAGTTCTAACACTGATAGCACTAGAGACACTTATCTTAATAAATTGTTTAGTTGTTAGCCTAAAATATTGGTGAGGGACTAAGTTCAGTGCCCCAGTCCGGCAAGAGCGTATGAAACTAGATATCACCTGTATCTTCGTCTATACCTATATTTATCTATCTGCCTACAGAATTACACTCCGCATCCGAATAAATAGTAGCCTATATCCATGCCATGAAAAATTGGATTGTATTTGTCGGATTGGCTTATGGGAAACTTCGGGATAAGACTTGGATTTCAAAGTGTGAAATCGCCAACCTATTTTGAGCAAGCGTGGTGTTTAGCGTTCATTCCTTCTTTGTATGAGAAGAGACCTCTGCCCTTCAGTTGGACAATAAAAAGGCTAATGATGATATAGTTTTAGTAGCACTTAACTAAAGACCTCTTATTGAACAACTTACTGTACCGATTTGAAAATTCCTTTCACTTTTGGAAAGCTACATATTAGCGAGTAAAAAAATAGTAACTTAATAAAGAAATAGAAATAGCAAATATATCATCACATCATTTAGACTCCAATACATCTTAGCAACACCATCTATTTATTCAGGATATTATGCATAAAACCAAGACGCTCTCAGCCTCTATAATATATCTATGTAAATATGCGTTATGTGAATGATAGATAATGCACTCCATATTGATGGACTGCGTCCGGCAACAGACAGACGGACGGAGAATTGATATATAATATAGAAATGTCTAATACTAGCTTCCGCCCGCGGCTTTGGCCGCGTGGAGTTTAGTTATATCGCGTTTCCAAGAGAACTCTTCAAAAGGCCGGGATAAAAACTATCCTATGTTCATTCTCAAGGTCAACTCTATCTCTGTACCAAATTTTATTAAAATCAGTTCAGAGGTTTAGACGTGAAAGCGTAACAGACAGACATACAGACAGAGTTAGGTACTTTCGAATTGATAAAATATAAATTTCTAAGACAAGTACACATGTCTGAATGTACAGTGAACTGCACATCAGTGGTAACTGTCATGCACCTTAGCTCAATAGTAATAAGTACGATTTTCCTTATAAAACTATTACCACTGACCTGCAGTTGACTGTACTAGGTGTTTCCTGTGGTTTCACCCACGTCCTTAGCTTACGTAAACTGAACTATGGGCCACCTGTCTCACTTATAGTAGGCCGACGGTGTAGTTTGAAGGTAATCCTATTGAAATCAAACTTTTTAGTCGGCTATTCTTCAGCGTACTGATGATAATAATGCAGTTTGCGAGGTTCCTAGAGTGAGTTATTATAGAATACAGTTTATAAATATCTCTATTAATCTCTATTCCAAATTGCAGTTTTATCTTCTTTGAAACAGCCTTAACTGCACCAATGCTCCGCCTCTTCCTGTCCTTATCAACATTTACATTTGAGGTCAACGCAGTACTTCAAAAATTCCTTCAAAATATCTTCTGAAATTCAAGTAAGTCGTCTGAGAAAATGCAGTTTTCTTTATAAGTAATAAGGTATATTTAAAAAACTGAATGAAACTGGGTGAAATTACATAAAGAGGTACATACGACAGGAGACCAACGACACCCTTTAAAATTTTACCTGCAACAAAAAAAGAGCATATTTGTAATCAAACTTATATATATTTTTGACGTTCATAAGTGCTTGTAAAGGCCTAAATGAAATAAATGATTTGACTTAAAACTTGGGCTAAACTTGCACTATATTCTAAGAGCCTCTCTCGCCTGAAGGTGTGCTACCCACAGGGATAGAGCGCACACTCGCAGGACATTGTCGTAATTAGCTTAATGCTATTATTGGCGGTGCGTCGCGCGTAGCCGATTGGTAATGTGTGGCTGGTTCCAGGGGTAAGAAGGTTGGATGTGATATGGCATACAAGTTTCAGAAATGAGACATTCTAATGAGGTAGTTGCAGTGAGAATAAAGCTGCACACACTGTGATTAATTGTAGCAACATTTATTAAGGTAGGTCTTATCATCTTTTCCTGAGCTCTTTCCCAACTATGTTGGGGTCGGCTACATGCAGTTGAGTACCAGTGTTTTACAAGAAGCGACTGCCTATCTGACTTCCTCAACTCAGTTACCCGGGTAACTGCTACATACTAATAACTTATAAGGTACATAGACCTTAGAGTATATATAGGCAGCCATTTAAAATATTCAAATTCAGATTTATCTGGGTATTTTTTTTTTGTAATTTGACGTGAAAAACTGCAAAAAACTAGCCTACTTTCAATTAACATTTTTACTTTGAAATTAGAATCGTACCTATTCAGTATCAGGGGTGGATTGGATGACAAAATTATCAGAAGCTGAAAGATAGTAAAGTACCTATCTGATGTGCACGTAGGTACTTTTTAGATAATCTTGCACAAAGTTCAATATGTCAATGCCACCTCCATTCCTTTCTAACTCTACCGGTCTCCGCAACTGGTGCCCAGTCTGTAGGAAGCCGCTTTTCAACTGCGCTCGCCGCCGGCTCCGATTCGTTACATACACACAAACATACATACATACAACCACATACCTATATTATATACATCCCTACTAATATTATAAATGCAAAAGTAACGTCTGTCTGTCTGTATGTCTGTTACGCTTTCACGCCTAAACCACTGCACTGATTTTAATAAAACTTGGTACAGAGGTAGAGTTGACCTTGAGAAAGAACATAGGATAGTTTTTATCCCGGACTTTTGAAGAGTTCTCTTGGAAACGCGATATAACTGAACTCGACGCGGGCGGAAGCTAGTATTATATACATCCCTACTAATATTATAAATGCGAAAGTAACTCTGTCTCTCTGCCTGTATGTTACGCTTTCATGTCTAAAGCACTGAACTGATTTTAACAAAATTTGGTACAGAGATAGAGTTGATCTTGTAAAGCACTGGTACTCAGCTGCATCCGGTTAGACTGGAAGCCGACCCCAACATAGTTGGGAAAAAGGCTCAGAGGATGACGATGAGATAGAGTTGACCTTAAGAGTTGAGAGTTGTTAACATAGGATAGTTTTTATCAAGAAGAGTTCTCTTGGAAACGCGATATTAACCGAACTCTGCACGGTCGAAGCCGCGGGCGGAAGCTAGTATGTGTATGTATAAAGAGGGTATCGCTCACCAGGTTCCAAGAACAACGCTAATATAGATCGTGGGGAGATAAATGTATCAGAATTTCTTACTTTTATGTACTATGTAAAGTTGTTTGATAGTGTGTGTGCATGTGTGAATGTTAGTGTGTGACAATCTGTAGAACCGCTGTTCCCATACTTAGTCTTGAGTTCTAAATAATATTGAATATGGCGGCTAAACTGAAGCTTCAAGTAAAACTTCAAGTAGTCACAAACATTATAGACACTTTCTCAGCGCTCCACTCGAAAAAGGTTATGATAAATTCGCAACAAACAATTTATATTGACCTCTATTAACCTCTAGATATTTGCGGAAAACTGATTTTCGTGAACCTTTGTAACTTTTTTAGCCGGCTCGATATCAATGTCAATTGTTGCTATCCTCACAACACGTCGCAATAAAAGATATAGGTAGGTATACAAAAATTCAGCTCCCTAGGATTTTTCCGCTGCGGGTAAAATCTAAAATAACTGGCTTACTTGGTATCAAGGCAAAATTTGAAATCCCGAACCCGAAAATTTATCTCAAGTACTTTTTGATCGAAAATATTATCAAGCCATATTGCATTGTGTTAAGAAACCCGTTTCCGAAGGACTGCTAATATGCAGTTTATTGACCTGCATCTTCGGGTCTTTCTTAATCTCTATTAGCCCTCTTAGCTACACATACGGATGTAGATGGATGGAGAGGAAGACCTAAGAAAAGATGGATGGATTGCCTGAAAGATGACATCAATAGGAAGGGAGTGAGTGTCAGTATGACGAGTGACAGGGGAAAATGGAAGAGGATGACATATGTATTGCGCCGATCCTAAATAAAATTGGGTACAGGGCAGGAGGAGGAAGAAGAAGGTATACATACAATATTAGGTCCTAGCTCAGACTTTACCACACAGATCATTCTAGGCCATTATTCAGTTACGAAAGATACATATATGTATTATACTAATGAAATTCAATTTATAAACAAATCTATGGCGAAGCTGAATATAAGTAAGTAAGCATGCTGTTCATATTTGTGCTATGTTTATGACTAAACGAAACCTTACTTTAATCGCGTAAGTAACTATCTATCTAAGAAAAGCCTGAGAATTGACGTAGGCTCCATTTATCCGACTGCGAAAAGTATGTCTGTCGGCACTCGTTTTGAATTGCTAGTTTACTTATAAATGCGGTTTTTTTATTCCGATATTGGATAAGTACTTTTATCCATAAAAATACCACGAATTTATACCAAAGTTCTTAAAACAAACCATATTTCATAAGTCTACCATTTCAATACCGCAAAATATGTAGGTACTTACAGTATTTCATACTAAAAATAACTAACTTACCTACGAACACATAAAGACTAAATTTATTCACAATAAAAACCTATAGTAATTAAAACTGAATACATTTCTTAGATACGTGTATTCATATAGAGGTACGGTCGTGCACACATGTGTTACCTTACACAAAGAAAGTTCACAGGATTTTAGAACTTAGGACAAAGTAAACAAGGAGTAAAATTGCTTGGAGGATGTAAAGGGGTACACTGTGCATAAATTAAATTTTTTGCCTTTTACGCGTAACAGGTTTAGCGACTCCCGCCGTGCGGGTTCGATTCTCGCGTGTCGGATCTCTCAATAAATAAAATTAAATAAAAATAATTAGTTCTAAAGGCTGCAATGCGTGTTATGTTGGCACAACACGACATAGGTACTGGTTCGGTGTTAAATTGCACTTTTTAATTTTTATATCTCATTGGCATGTGAGGTTCAGAGAAATTTGTAAGTAATTAACGAAGGAAATTATACGCTTGATCGTACTTGCGTTGTTTTTGTATAAAAGTGCTTTATTGGCACTCTTTAAGGAGTTAAACTATAGTGCATCAGACATTGTTTTTATGTTGAGTTTTTTCCAAACGGACATAAACTTACTTTTCCCATGGTACTAAATGAAAACTGCAGAGTACCTACGGTCTGTTTTTGACTACAAACACTTTGTTTTATTTATATGTACCCATATTCTTTTGTATTTCAACACAGTTTTTATAAAGCCGTCAATATTTCAGCAGTTGGTCAGCAAACAAAAAAAATATTTTTCAGTTTTGTTTACAGAATTTTTCGGAAATATATGAAGCATATACTCTTTGTTTCTTAATACTATCATCACTGGCCTAATGATACTATTTTATACAACACCCATAAAAAGACAGGAAAGTCTATTTTCAGCAACTTTTCCACTGCACCGTAGTCACGCAACAACCGGCCTCGAAAACTTAAAAAAAAACGAACCCACAAAATTACTTCTTTAATTCGACTCAACATACAAATGCTAGTTTACAAATTACTACACTTTTGATCAGGATAAATTTAAATGTATAACAGTCGACCGTTCCATCATTTGCGGTTGAGCTCAATGTTGCCTTTTAAAAAAATATAAAAGACCCCGTACTGTCGGGGTGACAAGTGTTCGTGTTAATTAAGTGTTTTTAAATGGGAAATATTGTGGATATTTCATATAGTTTTTTGGGATTATAATATATTTAAGTGTGGTATTGAAGAAATAAGCTCTCATTACTAGCGGAAAACATGTTAGTGAAGAGTTACATACAGTTACCGGCACGGATATTGAGCTCTCGGCGAAAGAGTGGGGATCGCTTTGCGCACCTTTACGTATAAGGCAATAAGGCAGTTCTGCGCAGGTGAAGGTCAGGACTGCCGTGCCGATAACTGTATCTGCCGCTTTAGAACACGTTACTCTAAAAATATTGTCGTCAACTAATGGTAAACTAATGATTCCAGTACCTACAATATTTTATACAGTCATATTTTCTGAATACAGCTCTAGTCTTTAATGGAAGTTTTGAGACAGAAACGTATGGGAACTCATTTTTATTATAAGTACCGCAAATAAATCCATTCGACCTTCCATTGTCAAGTATTAGGTTACCACATGACCTCAACATTTTGGACTATAACATAAACCATTATCACAATTTTCTGGGTACCAACAGAAAGAAAATATATAAAATTTTATGGTTATACTCGAAATATGAGCAACATTGGAAACATTTTCATAAAAAATACAAAAAAAAAAGAAAAAAACACAATATCGGGGTCGCCTAAAATACAACAAGCATTTCGCCATTTAAGTACATAACATTAAATGTAAAGGGAAACATAAAACTGGGGCTAGTGGCAAATGGCACATATTACGAGTTAATAGGTAACTGCCAGAAAAAATTACCTAAATCACTTTTTGTTACAAGTGTAGATCGCGTGCTAAGCGAGCATAAGGCCCTAACACACGCTATACCAATGTTTTACAGACTTTGCTATAAAAAACGACAGACGGCCCCAATTGATATTTTGTAAGGGTTGCTTACTACTGTTTTTATGTTGGCTTTATAAATATTGTTCTGACAGGGATTAATTTTTACACAAATATTTTACACGGACCTGACAAATTATTGTTAAGTTCGACGCTCGGTTGGTGTCGGGTTTTATAGGTAGTCGGTAGTGTTGTGGTTTTTAAAGGGTTCCTGATAAAAATATTGGTTTATTGTTTTCGGAATCATATTTTGATTGAGATTAATTTGTGGTTGTCGAGTAGGTATTCTGATTACATAAAGTGCATGCATGCAAGATAATTGAGTAAACAAGCCCTTTAATTTTTATTTATTTAAACCTTTATTTTCAGGCAAATGTAGCCCATAGATGTATGTATACCTAAAACTAACATACATATGTTTTATATATATTTTTTTGTAGGTTAAACTATTATTTACTTATGCGCTACTTCACTCTTGATGTTGTTTACTTCTGACACACGATATACGATAATAACATATACATATAGGTATTATCAATTAAACTTATGTGGATGACAGTAGGTACTACTCGAATTTATTTATTAAAGAAAAACTTCAACAAATAAATCAATCTGTTTACCACCCGACAGTACATTTGTATATTCAGCAAAAATGCGACATTCAAACTTATTTCTTGCTTCAAAATCTACCGTTTAAAATGGCGTATAACTTTCCATTGTGACAGGAATTAATTATCAAAAAGATCCTGCGACAAATTATCATAAAGTTGGGCTCGGAGATCAGATTCGCTAAATGGTAAAATGTTATTTACTTGTTGTTTTATTTTAAGAGATATATGAGAAATTCTGTTATTTTTCATATTTATTGCATGTTTGTAGATATGTCTATTTTTTACATCAAAGTACATTCCTTCATTTACAAGTTTCAAACGATTTCTAATTGTTGGAAATAAAATTATTGTTCCCTTAATTATAAAAAAACAAGTACATCTGAAGAAATCTCCAGGAGACTGCACCGGATTAACTCAAATCCTGCAGATCAAGTAATTTTAAAAAAATCATCAAGAGTCAAACAAACAATTCATCACCATAGAACCAAATAAAAGAGATTTATCTAAATCGAAATTAATTGAAACATCCCGCGCCAGAGACAAAACCGAGACATTCTGAAACCATAAATCAATAACAATATCAATAAAAACAGCCATAAGTTGACCACTCACCCCCCTCCCCCCCTCCCACCCTCGCCCACCATTCACAACTGTCTCACCCAATCACAGCGCAGACACGATCGCTTTATCACGCAATCGAAAATCGAATCGATGGCCATTCCGCCATTGTTCGCTCGAGTTTCTCCATTCTTGGCCAGTCTTCTCCACTTCTCCGCAGTTTATCGCTCCGTGGGCCATAGTCTCGCGTAATGGCCCTTAATGAGCGTTTAAGACGTTGCCCAAGAGCCCGCTTGTTTTATGACCGCAATTAAACCTATGTTATCTGTTCATCTCGTAGATCTAGCGCGAATGTTTGTGTAAATTGATTTTTATATTGTTTCCTTGTTTTTTGTGTTATCTTTTACACGTGGAGAGATTTACTCTAATAAGACGGTATGGTGAAATAGCTAGCTGATAGTTTAACTAGTGCGTAAATTAATAATTGGAAAAGCACACAAAAATGTTCTTGTTATAAAGGTAAGACAATGTAATAGTGTATTCTACGGTGGAGATCCTAAATAAATAAATAAAATTTACCTATCCGAAAGTTAAACCCCCTTTTAAGCATTCCGCTTCTATCATAAATTACCAAATTACTTCCGTTCACTACGCCTATTTTTCAAGCAAAAAAATCAAGTAAGAAAATATAGAATTTATATAAAAACAAAGTCTCCACAATATAGAACACGGCCCAGCTGTGTCATAAAACTTATTTCCTTCCTCAGCCGTGAAAGCGAGGCAATGCGATCGGTTTGAACCACTCCAGTAATTCCAATGAATGGATATTTTCACACACGTGCTACTTCCAGTTAATACGAGCTAACCTTGAGGACGGAATTATAGCGTTTTTCCTCTGGAACTTTCCTGAAACGGGAATCTAAATTTGTGTCTAGTTGATGGCGGAATTTTCGGTTGTTTACTAACTGAAGGCTGGTTGCTGTAAACAAGAAGTGATTGTTTTTGGTTTAGATGCTTTTTTTACATAAGCTTTAGGTATAAAATACTTGTTGGTTTTCAATTGAGGTAACTCTTTCTTTAGAATATATTAAAATTATTGTTAAAAAGTTCGACACTTTCGGAGCCTGTTCAACGCTAACACAGAATATTTTTTTTACTAGTGAAGAAAATTTCAAAAAAGGTTAATAATATGAATCAATTAATGTTTAAGAATTGGATATAAACCAAAATATTACAAAATAATCTTTCTTTAGATGCGATTGAGTCGCTCAAAGGATTTAGATGAAACTTACCTCGGAAGAGTCAAAGGTCACTTAAAATATACCTACTTAAAATTCTTTCTTTCGCAGCAATTCACTTTCGCGTATTTAAAATTGACTAGTGTTTCAGTATTTAGCCGTCTAAAGGCTCAGTTTGAACCCTTGAACTTACTCAATTTTTAACTACAAACGACAACTAGTTTTCTGAGAACTGAAGTAAAATCGGAGGGCAGTCTAAAGATTTAAATTGATGTAGTTTCTAATTCCGTTCTGCCACATCCTGGGGTCTGATCCTGACCTCGTCTCCTGACCTTCGAACCTATTACAGGCCTTACAAGTCTAATTACTGGAACTTAAGGTTAGGTCCAAAGGTTTGAGGGCGATTGGAAAGAAACTAGGATCACCAATGTAAGCTGATTGAAATGCCTTTTAATGGTTTGTTATCACTTTTGAGTTAAACTGGTCTTGGTATGTACCATTTAACTAAAAGTCTTAAGATTTGTAAAACCAAAAAAGGTAAACGTTTCTCCTTAGTGATATTAGAAATGCGAAAGTAACTCTGTTTACCCGTCTGGTTTTCAGGACAAAAGGTTTGGAAACTATACATTGCTATGAAAGCATTAATTGGTACTTACATATACATATAAGTCTGACAACCAATCTTCAAAGGGTATCAAGTTGCCCGGGTAACTGGGATAAGGCTGCTGATAATTTTAGAACTAAGACTTAACTTTTAGGCAAGTGCATCATACACAACTTATTTTTTCTTCCACATGATTCATCTTTATTCACCTCAAACCATCAAATACCCCATGATCTTAATACCAATCTTTCTGAGTCACCTTTTAACAAAAAACTCAAAGTATTCAGCGTACATTACGCATGGCGTGTCCAGCGACACTTTAGCGGCCCAGGAGCGCTAATCTGCTGCATGTGGTATACCGTATTAACGCGTTTCCCGCATTACTTCAACAATTTGTAACTTGATAAGCTGCTGATATTTTTAGAACTTAGAACACGGTTGTGTGAAGTTTAGAGTTCATGTGTGAGGGGGTATTTTTATGTTTCAGTTTATATCATCTGCCTTGCCTTTTCCCAACTAAATTCTAAATTTTGGGCTACGAGTCTAACCAGATGCAGCTAAGTAGGTACTAGTGTTTTAAAAGGAACGACTGCCTATCTGACTTCCTCAACCCAGTTACCTGGGCAACCCAATACCCCTAGGTAAGACTGGTTTCTGGCTTCCAGAAACGAGTGTTAAAGATGCTGAAATGACAGCCGGGGCCAACAGTTTATCGTGCTTTTCGAAGAAGAAAAATTTAGTTATGATGCATATTTTTGACATTGCATTGTACCTAATAATCCGTACCTAGTAATTGTGCATAATCCGGAATGAAACCCGTATCTTCATGTCACTTTTAACAATTACACACACTATGTTTTTTTAAATATCTACCGTAAGTACTACAAGTCAAATAAACAAGTATATTTACAGTACCGTGCAATTTAAATGGCCCATTATCATTTAAATCTACACTCTATATCGGAGAATAATATTAATTTAACTGTTTCTTACGTAATTTGATAGGTTTAACTGCACTAACGTGTATGTCGGAACCCACTCGTCTAAGCGAATTGACCATTTATTTGAACCCCCATAGAGTAACACAGACTAAACATTAAAAGTATTTTGTCTACATCGATATAAAGCTTTACTGGATCATCCTCTCCCGAGCCTTTTTCACAACTATGTTGGGGTCTGCTTCCAGTCTAACCGGATGCAGCTGAGTACCAGTGTTTTACAAAGAGCGACTGCCTATCTGACCTGTTCAACCCAGCTACCCAGACAACACAATACCTCTAGGTAAGACGAGATGTGACAATCTAAACCCGGATTCGGAATTTCTAATACAATTATCCGTGGAGGTTCTTAGACGGTAAAGTCCTAAGGTCTTAAAAAATTTATAGGGCACCAGTAAAACTGTTCTTAGGCTGAAATGTCACAACTATTATAATTTATTCAAATTCACTAAACACCCACTTTTTACTGACAAGAGAACACTTTTAAGGAAAAAGTTTTTTTTTTAACAAAATGTCGTCATTAGTCTAGTTAAAACAAATTGACTTTTCAGTACCTATCTAAATACCTTTTAGGAGCACTTTGGTAAGTAGAACCAGGAAAGATGAATACATCGTTTCTCACCATTTGAACGAATAAAAAAGAATGTTTCAAACCTCGGTCAATTTAAAGAAAAAGGTCTTATGACAGGGTTATATCTACGCCTCAGAACAATGAAATAGGTCTCTTCTACTGAAAGCTAATGCCATGTCATGTCTCAATGTGATACCCATTCAAAGTCCAAGAATCGGTAATTATTACCTAATGCTTAGTTGTGGATATTACTTGGACTGGAATCTTCTAGTTATTACTACTAGGACTAAGATGCTCGGGAAAACAATACTCTTTAATACTATAGAAATCTAAGTACATACTTGTGCCCAGTTTGGCGCCGCTATAACCTGACATATTTTTAAAATGATTAATGATAAATTTTATGTTTACTCCTATTATTTGGGTTAAACAATATTTATGCATAAACTTATACAAGTATGATAGGGAATCAGGATCTCTTGCAGCTGGCCAGACTATGTAGGTAGGTATATCGACTGTCAAAGATTTAGGAACTTAAAATATATCGTGATTTTACGAAGCAAGAATTAGACTCTTTTAATATATGACCATTCAATACATTCCAGGTACAAATCATTTGGAATTGTATAAAGAAAAATAAATATGTATATTCCATTCTACTGTTCCTGCATTTCTTAGAACTCTAGGTTAGGTAAACAATAAAACTACTAAACAAAACTACGAAATAAGATAAAATATGAATCTCCAAAGAGAAAACTAAGCAAAGAATATAGAATAACAATTCTACCTGTTGCTTTGTTTACGAGAATATAGACCGCTTAATATTTCCCCTAGGCAAAGGTTAGACTGTGGCAATTTACATAGTTTATGCTACAATACTTTGTAGTAAACTAGACTCCACACGCGGTTTCACCCATATCCTGTGGCAAAATCTCTATGCACTCGGAAAAAAACCTGAAGCCTACCTCGATAAATTAGACTTTTTCTTTTTTTTTAACGACGTCAAAAATCATCAAATGACCCCTCCCGCTGTGGGTTAGCAGCGGTGAGAGAGTGTCAGACTCTTACTGACTAAAAACCGTCGCCGCGTCGTGTTCCGTCATAGGCCTTTATGTACCAGGGCCGCGGTATCTCTTTCGAACAATCCCGCAGCCTTCGATAAATGAGACTCATATAGAATTTTCAAATTGGACCAGTAGTTCCGGATTGGCGCGTTCAAGCAAATTAACTAGCTTCTCACATTTTACGTAAAGTTTATCTGGGTCCTTAGGTAACTACTTCCCGCACGTGGTTAAGAAGTATCCCATATTCTTTGCTTGATAAGCTGTATTACTGTAAAGTTACATCTATATTCTTTCATAACTTTTTGCGTGACAGAAAATATAGAGTGATTTACTATTTTGTGCTAGGCCTATGACCATTACTTAATATCCAAAAATAGTCCGTTTCTTAGTCATAAAACAAGTTTTTCAATTAGACAATAAACGTACGTATAACTCGATAATATTTTAATGGCGTGTAATTCCAGCACCAAATTATATTTTTATCTATTTCACTAATGGAAACATATGTTTTACGATTGTTTTTGCAAATCTAGAATACATAAAATTTTATGGCCTACAGGCCTTTTTAGCGAACTTTTTATAAAATAAAAGTGGAATTAATTATGTATAAAAATGTCACTTAATCCATTTTGTACATTAATTTGTCATAAAAAGGATGTTTGGTGTCGAAATTGAAAAATATTTTATCTATGGTATCTATTTTATTGTGGTAGGTACATAAATTTGCACCTCATATTTTAGATATTTTGCATTAGGCGGTTCTTTTGCGTGAGATATACATATGAATATAATAAAGAGGAATCTGTTTTTTTTTGGTTTGTTTGTTTGTATACCCTAATAGCTCCCAAACTACTGAACTAATTAAAAAAAATATTTCACTATTGGAAAGCTACATTATTGCCGAGCAACGTAGGATACATTTTATCCGGGCACGGGAAAACTGCTTGTACTAATAAGTATGCAGAATTATATTTATTAATCAAATACACTCGGTTTTTTATATATAAAAGCATTATCTTATCATTGCGATAGCATCCGAACCGAAAAATAAATTTCCTGTATTTATTTAGGTTAATAATAATTATATTCTCTCGTTATTGTATCCCGTATTAGAAGATATATGAAAATATAGATTCCAGTAATAAGTGTTATGCTAATGAAAAAAAAAATGTATGTATGTTTTTATACAAACCAATTAAATAAGTAACAATATGTGTAAGAATTGAATATTTATAAGTTATTTAGGATTATTTAGTATCTATCTATTAATTAATTATTATAATTATTTGCCTATAAAATTAGGAAAACACGTGTTT
This sequence comes from Helicoverpa zea x Helicoverpa armigera, assembly GCA_033682625.1. NCBI lineage: Eukaryota > Metazoa > Arthropoda > Insecta > Lepidoptera > Noctuidae > Helicoverpa > Helicoverpa zea x Helicoverpa armigera. The sequence continues at coordinate 4,569,571 of JAWIIS010000017.1, forward strand.
CGCCATCGATTAGTAGTTCTTTATAACAGCATTCGATGAATTAATTTGCTTACACAATACCAACTAGCATTCGCCCGCGGTTTTACCCGCGTCCAAAGATCACTGCATCCCGTAGCCAATTGGTGTCAAAACTGTCCATATCCCAGATCTGTACTATCTCCTCTCTAACTTAAACTAAAACGGTTCAGCCATTCTTGAGTTATAAGCAGTGTAACTAACAGGATTTTCTTTTATGTACCTACCTATAGATACAGATGAGTAGAATTAGTTACTACCCTAAGAAATAGTTTACTTACTAAACAGATATCCACAAAATAAATGCGCCTTTCTTCTTAAAAAAAATGAACTAAACCTCAGATAATTGTAATTGAAAACATACATGCTACTTCAAATTTTCTCAATCACTCTCGCTTCCCAAAGGTAAAGAACCTTATTAACAAATAATTTACTGACTAAAACGCCACTAAAGTATCAAAATAATCACTATTGGCGTATATAACATGAGTTCGACATGGAACTTCTACAGGCTGTTGAATAAAGTGACTTAGATAAGAATTCGGGACCAGATATGGTAAGTAATCCAACGTGGGATGGTTTAGTTTGAACGTTTTAGGTAAGGTTCCGTATACAATTTTAACTTTGCGAAAACCTTAGACATTTTTGTCAGTTATGTTTTGTTTGACTTAATACGCTGAAAAAAATCGTAACCCTTGTCTTTTGGAGTACTTTTACACATTTCTCTTTTGCCGTAAAGTTAAACTCATTCTATAAATCTGTAGTGAGTACATACTCGTATTTTGTCTTCATAGTACGCACATACTGAGTATTTTAATTATTTTCCTAAAGTAAGGCTTAGGCTTAATACAAAACTCTACACAGTTCAGTCAACATTTTTAAGCTTGTACTTTTATTTAATAAGAACTATTAACAATATTTAATGACGTTTTGTTTTCCACGTAACTTTACTTCTGTTTTTGGAATTGGAACATTACATTTTAATTTATGAAAACATTAATATTTTCGAAGTGGTTTTATTACATTCCGAGGCAACCCAAAAAAACCAACGTTACCAAGATAAGTTCACTCGTTCACTCGATCATTTGCATTCAAGAACGATTTATAATTGATTTACATTATCTGAACGGAATACATTAAAATGTAACTTATACTTGGTCTCTGATCATGTTTTCGAGAATGCAACAGCGATTACAAACATACAAATTGTATAAAATTCATCGCTTATTGGAGTATGAAAAATATCGCGTGTGTATGACTAGTTAAAAAGTTCACCGTGTCTCATTTCATGATTTGCATAAGTACGGTATTTCTATAACGATTCGAGCTATCATAGGAATATAACTTAGTACCTATAGTACAATGGTTGTCATGCCATCCTCATCCTCCAAGCCTTTTTCCCAACTATGTTGGGGTCGGCTTCCAGTCTAACCGGATGTATCTGAGTACCAGCGCTTTACAAGGAGCGACTGCCCCTGCGGGCAACACCCCTTGGTTAGACTGGTGTCAGACTTACTGGCTTCTGACTACCCTTTTTTACGCCTTCTGACTTTTGGTTGTATGTACAGTTTTTACGTTGTCACAGCATCGGAATAACTAAGATCTAAATAATTGGATTTTCATTGAACTACATCCTACGGTGACTTGCACCATTTAACTATAACTATAACGATAACCAAACCATTTTCAGTTGTCTAATCACCAATGGAGGCTGGACGGCTGGTTATAGCTTAGTTGTGTCATAGAATACGTACTTCAAAAAACATGTTCGAAAAAATAGAAACAGACTTCAAAACTTTTAACATGGCCTTTTTCAAACTCCCAGTAACAAAATGAAGCAACGATTGGTAAAAACAGGAGCTATTACGATAAGCACCCACACAAAAGGGTCACAATATAAAAAACCTTATTTCTTCGAATCAATTACTCGTTCAAGCAAGGTAGCCGAACAAATTAAGCCCAGAAAAAAAAATACCCAACTAATAAAATGCTTAAAAGACTACTACTACATTCAATAACAACATTTAAAAAAGTCCTGCGACCAAACTTTCATACAAAATAAACACAAATCAAAATCACTTTCGAAATATAAAATTTATCGACATGAAAACGAGAATAATGTTTTACAAGGAATATTTTGAGTATCGTATAACAGGGGACCGTGCAAAAATATGCAAATACTAAACAAACGATGTTGGCGACACTTTATTCGCTGTCATCTTGGCCATCCATTTTGTTCTGTGTTGCCAGGATTCAATTATAAATTCCACTGAATAAGGAAGCTTGATGTAACCGCAAATTATATATAGGTTTTCTGGAATGGTTTCATTCATGTAGGTGAAATAACTTTGATTTAACAGTTTAATTTGGTTTTATCGTAACTTGTATGTATTTATGCTTGTAATGTAGCTTTGCTTAAATTAGGTTTACGTATTAATATAAAAATAGATTTTATATCGTAAAATCTTTTACACCCATATTTTTAAAGTAGAATACCTTAATATGTACCGATTAAAATCAGTATTTGCATCTTCGTTAAAACTCCCCTATAGATTATGGGAGTTTACAACATTACCCCTAAATCGCGGAACTAATGCATCCACAGCAACACTAATTCAAGCCAGCACTTTATTCAACGAATCGAAATTTAAATTCGTTTTGTTGCATTCGAAATTTAAAATTGATGACACCGCGTTCTGTAATCAAATACGTTGTAATATTTATTACTTTTAAATGCGGTTGACAAAAGAGGCGGCAATTCAGGTCGGGATTAGGATGGGTGGTCATTTTGGCATTAACTTAAATGTTTTTGTAAACTTGAGAAGTGTAATAAATTGAACGATTTTCGAAGTAAAATTGGGCGAAGTAGTGTGGCTTTTCTTAGAAAGGAATATTTTTAGCATGCTTACATTAGCATCACTTTTTGTATGTAAGAAAATCTTGGAATCTTAATTTGTTCCACTTCCCAGTCTTCGATTAGGATGATTTTTTAAAATATAGTTTACATAGGAGTAAATATGTCATGTTTTTTTTTTGTTGAGTACATAATCAAGACTATATCAAGTCGCAGCTGAAACCGTTTATTTTTTATATTTTGAAGATAAATAAAGTTACATGAACGGTACAACCTGAGCCTAAAATAATTCAGATAACGATAATAATTTAAAACCGCATATTGAACGTATTGATATTAATTAAAAGTTAAATCGGTTCTACGCCGCAACTGTTTACTTTCATTACAATTGAATATCACGGTACGTATTCATTACATCATTTACTTTTATCATAATAATTTAAATATTGTAATTAAACCGCTGAAAAACAATTGCTGGGGTAAACACGCAAGAGTCAAAGAGAAGTTTGTTGTTTTTAATAACTCAGATATACCTAGATATGAGATCAGACTGTGCAGGACATATTATAGTGCACAAGCATTTGTGCAGACACAGGTGCACTCCCTATTCCTTCACTTTCATAGCCCGATGGGATGGCAATCCGACATGACCGGTGAGAGATCAGGCGCAGGACCGACATTTACGTGCTCTCCAACTTCCAGATTCTGGGCTGCTTTGTGAAAGTTTCTAAAACCCACGCGATTTCAGCCCGACCCGGGAATCGACGCGCGTACGACCACTAGACCACCTAGACCATTTGCAATAACAATGACGTCAATTAGGTAAGCTAGCCAATTGTGAACGGTGAAATTTCTCATGTTTCTATATTACATCAGCACCAATATATTCTACAAACTATATTTCTCGATACTACGTTATTTGCAGATTTCCTGTTATATCTAAAACCGTCATGGGTGGTAAAACTTCCTCGGACAAGCTATTCTACGAAATAATACTAGCTATTAATTCTAAACAGAAACGTTTACTCGCAATTGAACTCCTTTCTCTAAACGAAATTAAATAATAAGTCTAAAGTTGTATTAAATGCAAGATAATCATCTCCAAACATCTTTGTAATACAAAATAATAACAACACTAATATTCAAATTGTTTTAAAAGGTGAAACTAAAACATTACCGGCAATTATTAAACATTGTTGCCAGCACAAAAAATGTACCCACTCATATAGGAGAAAACAAATTTAATAAAGTCGTTGCAACCATTTTTTAATAAAGCATATTTCGCAACACCACTTGTTACAACGGAAAGAACAATTTTGACAAGAGAGTACTTAATGTCATGTAAACTTTTTTAATCAACACTTAAAATAAAGATACATACACATTTTGAACCTTAAAGACACAGTGATAACATTCACAATGATTGAGCTACAAAATTGACCCGCAGAAACTTCGTGCCAACAATAAAATGTTAGACAAATGAAATAGAAAGTTCTACATCATGCAATGATTACTCATTCTAAAGATGATTCCATTGTACCGATTTACATCATACTCTTTGATGTAACATTCTATCAAAGCTAGCCTAGGCATTATAATTATTTTCCTTTGCCTGCAAAAGTTATTTCTCGAACGTCAATCAGGATTTGACAGCTGTCGAATGCGCGGGAAATTAAAATGTCGTGAAGCCGCAAATTCTTTGATTGTTTAGAATTAAATAAGTTTGATAGACAGACTTTGTTGCTCAGAATAAAAGCAGAATACATGTCATGTTTTGGCGAAAGCGTACCTTTATATAGGTATTACCTAAGACCTGAAATTGATCCCGGGAACCGAAACTGTGCCATTGAAGCGGTGTACCATTTGTTTATTTAATTAACGGTCGTTTCCACTATTCTATCTATCATTCTATCTGTTGAGAGCTGTAATTTTGACATTAGTCAGATACAAGTAATGTCGAATTCTTATTTACAAGCAAAACAACAATTTAGTTAATTAGTTGGAATATTGGGACCGGCCGTTAATAAGAGACGGATTTATAAAAGAGGACAGAATTCCATTTTTTAATTATGTTCCGATCTAGCTTTTTTTGGCGCAAACTTGATTATCTAAATAGAGGCATTAAAACTAACACACAAAAAACTTTTCTACATCAACTGAAAATCATTAGTTCTAATTGTGACAGTTTTCGTCTTCTATCCAACTAAGTCTAAAACATCTAAAAGTCTAGTTTAAATCGTATTTTTACTTATTTAGCGTTTTCGAATCACTGTAAAGGTACCTAATTGTTGTAATTTACTTACCTAATTAAATAAAAAGGCGCTCATTATTTAAACATGAAATTAAAGGACAAGTCCGAACCCTGTTGTACTGGAAATGTAACCTGTTTCTAGTTGACATAAAAACTCTATGGTGCATCGGCTCAAAGTAGTTTTAAATCTTTTTTGTTATTAAACTATGGATGGCAATTTTATTTATTAAAAGTGTTGAGGAATAAATTAGATTGTAATTAAAATTCTTTTTTGTGTCTTATTTTATAGTATGTTTCAAATGCTTTTTGTGTCTTATTTGACATATTTGTTTCATAGGATGGTTTGGTTGAAGCAGTGGCTCAGTTAGCTGCTTTATTGCAAGTTCCAAGTTCCATTCTCACAAGAGGAGATAAATAAATTAAAATGTTCATATTTCAGCAGGTTATGTGTGTTCACACATAGATAAAACATATGCATTCAACTTTTTTATTTTTTCTTAATCGATTCACTGGTTTCGAATACACAGCTTAACATTTTCATAGCAATTATTACAACACTAGGTTCTGCCACCGGGTTCACCCGCATCCCAGAAGAACCCGGATAAAAAGTAGTCTATAGCTTTCCTCGATAAATGGACTTATGTAAGACTGAAAGCATTTCTGCAACTGAAAAGAGATTTATTTGGTCCTGAAAAGAGATTTATATGGCTTATAAAGAAAAAAACTTTTTTCCAAGTGAGTTTCAGATAAACAATCATACCTACAAACTCTTCAATTTTATACTAGGTAGGTACCTATAGATGTTAAGTTAGTCCCCCAAGAATTCCCATACAGACTTCAAAATCTTTAAAAAGCCTTATCTCCCGATCTTCGGTCCATCACAGAGCATTCGGGTCATGGAGAACAAAATGACTAGCGGAGGTGCCATAACGGAAAATCTCCTAAGAAAGTAGCGCGCCATAAGGCTTGTGAGAGGGGGACGAGGAACGTTACTGTTTTCGCCCTTATACCCTTTCTTTTGACGCGACCATTTTTTGTAAGACCAAAAATCGTTGACAGTTGTCTCAAAGCATCCGAAAGCCTAGTTAGTTGACTCGTAACTGACGTTTTGGTACGCTTACTGTACGAATTTGACCTAGAAGAAGGCGCCTGACCTACCTGCATTATTGCATCTCCGCTTTTTTCCTTATTCCGTGCTTCGGGTACATGAGCCGGCAACCGGTCCATTCAGACACCTAATTGGCAAGTGTACGACATTCCTGACACCTCGACACTCGCATCTTGCATGTCACACTGCAGTTTTGTGTTAAACTACCCTCGATAGGGTTCGCTAAAGTATTAAAGATTTATGATTACACCTACACTGATTGGGTGGGTTGTGATGTTTATTTGTTTTAGAATACTATAGTTGTTTTTAGGAAGACACTAAGATAAGTAAACCATGTATTTTTCAATTTGTAAATTATGGGGCATCATTCGGTCTTAAAAATTATGCACCCATAAACAAGAATAAAGGCACAATTGTAATATATGCCAGCGTCGTTCTGTTTAGACTTACGATTAAAACTGAGTTTATAGGATAATTTTTCAGTTATTGTTTTTTTTAACCAGGCGTTGCCGGTAAAACCAATATATGGATAGTCCAAAATAGGAACCGGTAGACATGACACATGAAAGTCGAGCCTAAAAAACATTCTAAACACCACTTTGCTAATAAAATCATCATCTAATAAAATCAATTAAACATTAACTTAAAGAAGTACCATTTCTTCCCCAAAATGTCCCACAAAAGAACCATTTAAAGATAAATCCTTTCCGAATGGAATCTTCAACGACTTAAACTGAACTTAAAACTTAAGCCGTCTTAAAATTGAAAATGCAAACTAGTTTGCCGACTTTCAGCCCCTGAACGTAACATCTTTTGTTTCTTTAAAACCTTGCGCCTAGGGGACACTTGTAATTTTTGTGCTAAGTTCAAAAACTTTCAATGTATGCAGACTGAAAATTGAAACAACTTTAAGAGTGTATCGGACATTGATTTAGTGAATCTTGGGGAGATAATAATACTTATCACCTTCCTAAAATTGTATTATGTTAAGTTCAAAATTAAAATTATGTATAAAACATGTTTAAAATATGATTAATATTTGATACATATAGATATGTAATCACAAATAACGCAAAATACCTGAAAACATAACACTGCACTTAAGACATTTTACCTCCAACCGCATCCTAAACGGCATTAACTTCGTCTACACGAAAAAAAAAGCATTAAAAGCCGCGAAAAAGTAAAAAACCTTGGCTGGAAGAACGCGTTCTCAGTGCGTCGGGTTCACATAAAAAAGTAAAAAAAAAAAACAACGTTCGAGAGGTGTGATTTGTGTACATTTTCGCGCCGTCGATAAACTGTGGGCGATTAATGATTCAACGTACGCGATACCGATTATGTTTTAAAATGCAAAATTAATCGAGAATGTACAGATTGTTACAAGTAAAGTGCTTGTGATGGCTGGCCTAATAAAGTTGTTAGTTCACCTGGCTACGGAGACAATAAAAAAAATGTAACATGAACACAAAGTTAATGTGTTTTAATAATTTATTTATTTACGTTCATGTTAAAGGCTTATCCTAAATGAGTGTTCAATAAATAAATGCACAACAAACGATAAAATTCATGAGTACCGATACTTAATTCTGAAAACGTGTGCTTTTTATAAGTTTTGCTATAAACCGATTCCTCACTACAGTCTAAAGTAGTCGGGTTCGTGATCATTAAGTGACTGTTTTTTCTCTTTTGCCATAATGTAGTGTAGTGCTTTACAAGGTTTCTTACACTCCCAGAGAATTAATATTCGATGTAAAACAAGCAATATCGAATGCACTCTTCACTGTTGAGATAATCTTTAACAAACCAATAACTTTGAGAGAGGGACAACGCAAAACGTCCTACTCCCACTCACGCCGTGTGATATTGCAAAAATATAAATTACACTGTTTAGCGACAGCTTAATGGAGACCCAAGTTAATACGACGTTTTCCTCCAAGTATGGGAGAACCGAAGACGGTCCGGAGACATTTTATTTGCAAGAATCAATCACGAATGCCTGTTCTGACCCAAAAAACAAAGAACAAAAACCGAAGTAATTAATACGATACATAAAACATCCATATCGATCAAACCCATCGATGTGTAAAATCGGCAACGACAAGATATCAAAACAAAAAATCTGGGAATCCTCGCATCCCAAGCTGGCAACACTGAGACGAACGGTAAAACTGGTGTTATGTCTCGGGGCGTCGTATTTAATAATTTGAAGTGTTATTTATGCAGTTTGTAAATCATGTTAATTGTAATTTTGTTACACGCCCCGCCCGAGAAAGGAAATGCAATAAAGTTTTGTACTTATAAAACATTCGTTCAATTCGTTCATGTGTCGGTCATTAATCTTGCGTTATCTGTGGCAGATTCGGCCATAGGTCAAGCACCGCCTTTTGAACATCGAACTGATTATTAATAGATTGGATCAAAAACAAAATATTCGACACACTCGGAACATCTTTGTTATAGTTTATGGAGCATCATAATGTTCTCTTTATGAGGCTTTGCACATAATTATTGATTAATCATCTTTCTTGAACATTTACATAACATTGTAGCTACATTATTGTCTTGCGATTACACATTATGTTTATCAGACCATCGCCTTATTCTGTATAAGAATTATCTGATGTTTTCTCAAGGAAAGCAAAGGTTACGATGTCCAAAAATGCTTAAAATATTGAAAGAAATAAAGTGCATACACACAAAATCAACCAAAAATAATAACGGCCATTAGTAACCATCTTCTTTATAACTAATGAAACTTCGCCACCATTTAAAATAAGAAATGATTGCAAAGATTTTAACAGATGTAAGTTGCCATCGTTTTAATACAAAGAATACATTTAAATTGCAGAATACTACTCAGATTTAGGCGGGATGGGATCGTGTAATCTGTTAATCGCACATACGGCCCTCCATAACACAGTAACGGCTATTTTATGCATGAATGTATAATTTAATTATGGTTTCCAACGATGTGAGTCGTGAAATTTTGATTGGACGACATTTGTTACGACTTCAGAATTTTTATTTGCGTTCGGTTGCGGATCGGGAGCGTTCGGGAGTTCTGTTTTTGAATCATTCGTTTGAAGTTATTGCGTTTGAATGTCGAATGCTCGTCGATGATATGATTCTTTTCGTTTATGGCGCAAACATTGTTTTTTTTTTTCATCTAGAATATTTTAAACGATTACAATAGGTCACATTGATGTCAAAGATATAGTTCGATTACTTTTCGTGACTTCATGAATGATACCTTTATATGTATACTTTGGAATGTTACTTTTGAGATGACGGCAGATAGAAGAGTATGGAAGAAGAAAACATGCTGCGCCTACCCCAAATAAAACTGGGATAAGGGCAGGAGGATGATGATGATGACCTTTATATACTTTGGATTTGGTTTTTCTCTCAATGAATCAATAAATAACGATCTCTATTTAACAATTGTTTATTTCACCCGTCACGAACAGTCACCACTATGACCAAGTTCTCTTCACAGTAATAACAGGAACTATGTGTTGAAAGTGCAAACCCTAAAACGTAACTACAACTTAAATCCTGTTGTCCCATTTAGCCCAGTAGCATAACACCTTAGAAACTGCAATAACCAGCACACATTGAAACAAAGGAGTACTTACTCATTGATAGCAATCACAATTATGGCTGCGTTCAAGAATGTGAGTCTGTTACTAATCCTCTATGGTTGCGTTCGAATCAAAATGGCGGCAACGTCTCATTTGAACCAAGTAGTGCTTCGGATTGTTGCTAAAGTTCAACTTTGTATGTAGTTTTGTAGTCGGTAAATACTTTTATATTATGTAGGTAAGTGTTACCTATTAGTAAAGGATTTTCTTGTGACTGTAGTTATTATTTTGCGTTAGGAAACAGATTTTTTTGATGGCTTTTCGATATATTGAACTGGTTGTTTTCCGTTGCCCTCCCGAACTGCCATACCGATGCGGTAACTATAACTACTTCCCGCACCCGGACAAAAATTGACTATGTGTCCTTTCTCAGGCTCTTTTTGGTTATCTGTGTACCCTGTAAGTAGTTTTGGTGCACAGAACAGATAGAATGACTTTCGCATTCATAATATAAGTAAAGATTATTGCATATTATCACAAGGGATTATCACAAAACATGACAAAAACTTAGCATTTAATCCGCAATAATAAAATACGAAAACAACCACAATTACACAAATTATCGCACACACCAAATAATAAAAGAAAATGCTTCAAATCCTCGCCGTACTATGTGATATAAGTGTTTATTTATTCAACAATACGAGGCCAATTCACAAAACAAACAAAAGCCTCTTAAAAAGAAAAATTACTAAAATTACAAGCATTTTGTTAGCGATGCTTATCCGCGTGCAATAAATTTGTCCACCCACGTACACTTATGAAATGGCGGGAAGATACCGACGACGCCATTTGTAAAAAATTTTTGCGTATTAAAACGAATATTTTGGGTGTGAAACTATAGATTTTTTTGGGTTTTAGGACTATGGTGGTTTAAAATAATAAGAAAAATTATAAACTACTTTTATTATTCTCATGTTAATTAAATAGTTAATTACAAAAGATGATTTTTTGGTCACCTAAACCATCTTTTCTTTAGGTGACCAAACTATCATGGATTAAAATGGTCAAAACCTGGATTTATTAGACGGAAACCAGAGATATATTTATCAAGGTGCGAGAAATAGCTATCTGAACGTTTAATGCAACCTTTTTGTGAAGTAATTCTCACTGCAGTAGGTTGATCACTAAAAACAAATGTAGGGGTACCGAATGTTTTGACCAGTTGACTGGTTTCGAGGGATCTTTAGATATTTGGACTGACTAGCAGCAACTGTCAACTGCACTAAAAATGGACGGGATATAAAGTCGTACGTAAAGTCACTAAAATGACAAGACATCATCTTGCCTCACACCACAATAATTGCGCTTAAAATTATTCATTCCAAAACAAACCTCAATTCAATTAACACGATTAGCATAAAGATCGAGATAATTGTCATTTTATACCATTCGTACTTACCCCGCTAGGGACAAGCGTGAACAAACTTTACTTTTGTAACAAAAATTAGACTAACGCAATCAACTTTGCAGCCGAACCCTAAAAATTCATGGACTGTACGTTTTTAATTAATTTTTACACAATGTTGTATTTAATTTTTTTCATAAAAATATCTACGTGCTTTTAGGAAGAGGATTTTTCTTTTATATAACAAGTAATAACTGTTTCCCATGGTTTTGTCATGCACCCTAGGCAATCCTATCGCACACGTAGATAACATAAGATAAAAACGTCCAAATATACCGATTATTCAGCGCGAAAACTATTAAACTCTCTAAAATATGAAGAAATCGAGGATCAAAACAGAGTTCAATTAATTTGCTATATTACCTAGGTTTATCGAACATTTATTACGTAAAACATATTAAAATTAATATACTCATACATATTATATATGTGCCTAATTAACTTGTATCGTAACGCAATAAAACGGGTAGTTGGATATTAATCCTCCCCACGTCTGTACAGATTCATCTACATAATATGAACACTAGACAGGACCTGCAGTAGCTAGTGGTGGGACACACATACATTATTTTCATATCGATAAAGTAAGCTAATATAAAATAATCTTAAGATAAATAAAAAAATACTTTTTTGATGTTGAAAATGGATATCCATATTTTATAAAAATCCGCAAGCATAGCTTTACCTCGATAATTACATCGAACTCTCTGGAGCGGCTGTCACTTCCTGTAACAATGAAAAATCTACATTTACATGGTCTTAAAATTATGTAGGTCTCCATAAGATACAATCCCACCAAAAACATTAAATGTAAAAAAAGCCAATCCTCTACGCAATTCCTCCACCGTAAAAAGTTTTGAGATCGCATAGAAGCCAAGTCCTGTTCAACTTTATTTGTAATAATAAATCAATATTTTGTGACCATATCAATAGTTTCGTTCACTTTACAATAATATTGACTTGGCCATGAGCACAATAAACTACAAATATAATACAGCATATCTTGGAGAGGTGAAAGTCAATCATGAAGTTTAATATCACAGAATTAAATACTTTTAGTTTTTTCTTTTTTTGATGCAATTTTTTAAATATTTTTATTTATAGTAAGTGTATATATTAGGTAATAAGTTAGTTGTATGTTGTATATATATTTATTATTAAGTTATTGTAAAAAGTTATTTGTAAATAAAGTTAAAGACAATATTGAGACGTTTTTTCAATTGTTACTAAATGACCGACAGTCAGTATCATCCCAAATCATGAACTGCACATTTACTATGGCGCATGTTTGGTCCATGGTGATCTCAAATTCCAATCAGTCCAATCGTAAAATCATGTCCATATAGAATGTATCAATTCAATGGTATTTACACATTATTTCAGGGAGCGACTATTAACTTGTGCTCATGGCCAAGACAATATTATTGTAATGTGAACAAAACTATTGATATAGTCACAAAATATTGATTTATTATTACAAATAAAGTTGAACAGGACTTGGCTTCTATGCGATCTCAAAACTTTTTACGGTGGAGGAATTGCGTAGAGGATTGGCTTTTTTTACATTTAATGTTTTTGGTGGGATCTAATTTATTTTTTGTAGGTCTCCTTTTTCTCTAAGTATATAACAAATTAAATTAACTTACATGCAACTAACTAAATATATAACAAACTAAATATGTAGACCTAAATTAGCACGTAAACAAAATTTTTTTTAAATAAATTAAACAATTTCGAAATTGTCGAATTTTTTAATCGAATATCTTTTAGAATAAAAGAGATTTATTTCAGAGGTAGATGGCGCTATCACATGAAATTATTTGTTTTTTTTTTAACTAAAAACCGTAGCGCGATTTAGACCAGGACAACGCCATCTATCGAGCGAGCATGCAGTATTTATCGCACACAAAGATTTTATCATTATTCATTTTATTTTAACCTAGCTTTTTTATTCATATGTATGTATATTTAATACATAATAACAATATAACAAATAGTAACATTTATACCACACTACGTAACAATAAAACAAATAGTAACATTTTGTACGTAAATAAATAACAAAGTTATCAATGCAGTCAAAATGTATACACAATGTTCTTGAAAAACCGCAAATATAAATTTGTTTCCTATTTTTTTATTAAGTTTTAAGGTTTTTATAATTTTCCCTTTATATGTAGCCAGTAACCTATCTTGGTGCCAAATTTGGAGGTTCTAAGTTTGCTAGAAGTACCTTAGACTTTTGATGATCGGTCAGTGAGTGAGTCAGTGACAAAATGGTGTAACTTTGATCGCTCATAACTCGTAAATTATTTATTCAAATTTCTTGTAATTTTGGGACTGAGCTTGTTCTAATACTTACTCTTGGTCATCGAAAACCTAAACTCCTAGCTTTGTTCACATGGAAGATACAGGGGGCTGAAATAGCCGCGAAACGCTTCGAGAAAAGATGGTACGGCCGTGCCCGCTTTGCTCGAGTCTTGGCTGGGGCACTGCCGTGCCCTCAGATTATTATTCGAGACTATATCTGAATGATATTATCTTTACTTTAGCTAAAGAAAAACGGCTCATCACTACTATATACAGTCAAGTTATGATCCGAGAACAGAAAGCTCAAAGGACCGACCTCATTTACGATATTCCCATGCTCATTTTCTAGACAACCTTCACTTCTTTTAACCTACTTTAAAGCGGCTATAAGTATCTAATGTACAACATATAGGTACTTATAATTTCGACAAATTCTAGACTAAAAAACTTTGAATATACAGATAAATTACGCTAAAAACGGATAGAAAACGCTGTAAATACAATTTCTTTTGATGTTTGGATAAAGATATCCATGAAGCTTTTATTTAAACCAATCTCCACATCTATAACATACCAATTTAAATAATAAAACTATCGATAAAGATAGATGTCCCATCACACGCATTAGTAACGAGCTCTACTTGACTGTCACTCGTCAAAGATTTATTGTCTCATCAGACGCCATCTTTTATTCATATTCATATCAGTAGAGACTGAGAAATCGCCTAATTGGACTTTACAAGCAAAAACATCACTAAATCGATATATTGTATTAATCGTATAGCAATACATATCGATCGACATAATTGGCGACATCTGGCAGAGACAATAAAATGTATTAGTGATGTTTATCGAGTGTTTTTAGTTTATTTATCGATATCGAGTAAACTAGGGTTGTGTTATTTAGGTTATTTAGTGATTGAGTGGTTATATCGTTCGTAAATCTGTCTGTAGTATTTTAGTAAGTAAATTGGTTATTTCTTTGTTTTGTTGTTAGATTTCTTGTGTTTGTTATTTATTTTAAGTGGTCTTAGCAGTTTCTTAGTCCTTAGTTATATGATAATTTAAAGCTGAGTAGGTTAGAACCAGCATTTAGATTAAGGTACCGCTTTTCATTAGACAAAATATGATGTAGGTAAATATTCCTAAATCTATAACACAGCTACATTTAAAATTAATTCCCCAAAAAGCGATCCGATGAAATTCTTCCAAATCGCAGATCTAGCACAGATTAAAAAATAATAAATCCACATAAGCACTCGGGCGGCCGCTACTAAACGTATAAATATTAAAATTTGATTAAAATGTACTGCGATCAGCGTCCATGTTGATTTATGTCCACAAAAAAAGGCCTAAGCCTGATTTATAGAATTGTATGGCCTCTTGCTCAATAGAAATCTCTTTGGGTGAAAACGAAATCATAATACTGATGCTATAGCTTATCTGTGTTGGAATTCAAGCCTAGCGAATTCATATTATGTATTTTTAGAAAAAAAATGACAGTCCTTTCGATTATATTTTTTTGTAAATCGGCAATTAAGTGCAGTAGTACTAGCAGAACTTTTCAATAGGAGTTTCACAAAAATATCTACTAAAAAACTACTATGAAGATATTTGACCTTAATTAAACTATATAATAAAAGTCATGTTTAAAATATTTAAAATTACGAATAGTAATAAAGACATGATGCTTTACTAAAAAAACTCAAAGTCGGCGTGACTTTATACGGCGTGGCGGATACAAGCATATCTGTCTAAAAGAATTAAATAACACCAATACCTTTCAAAGACAGCAAAAATATGGAACACCATTTATTCTCATCACTTACTTTAAAACCTCGAACTGACCACCCTGTATACGAGTTTGAAGGCAATTACTATAGTGACGTCACATGTCATGCTGTCATAAGACTGGGGCTAGTTTCCCGTCTATCTAGTAAGTTTCCTTTTAAGTCTAGCTAATTAACTTCTCAAGTTTATCGTAAATGTAATGAAACTGTATTAGAAGTAATGTGATATAGTAATGTTGGATTGATCATATTTTTAGGGACGTGGTTTGAAATATCACATGAAAGGCAATGTTAAAATTTTTATGATTTCATTTGTGTACTTCCGATATGGAAATAACGCTCTATTAAAATTAATTAATTTTAATAACAATCATCGAATTTTTAATTTTACAATACAGTATTACACGGTAAATCTTATTTATATGATATAAAAATTATATTTAACAGACATACATTAATTTTTAATTAGTCAATGCGATAATCATGTATTACAAAATTAACGGTTTTTATAATCATCATACACTTTCTTATAATGTCTCAATTATGTATTAAAAACTTGACATTACAAAAGTAATAACTGTGGTTGCTATAAAAGTAAGACAACGATTAAAATTAATTATTTAAAGGTGCTACCCGGGGGTCCAGTCGATGTAAAACGTCGATAGTCGATATGCAGACTTTAGTGATGTGCCCGATAAGAATGAAAGTAAAGCGTGTTACTTGAACATTTTTAAATAACTGTGTTTAATATAATGTTTTTATCAATCGAATGTCGGATTGTGAATGACTTAGTATCGATGTAATTATATCGAGAGTTAAACAAATAAAGAAAATATAGATAAGAATAATAATGACCTGCTTCTCTTGTTTAATTGGTAAATACCAGGATCGATGAGCTCTTTAAAATCTTTTAGATACACAGTCTTCTAGTATGTATGGTAGCTAATGTTCTTCGAATAGAAGCGCCTAGCCTAAAATATGAGATAAAAAGAACCCTTTGGTATCATGGCTATAATTGACACTGAATAATATATACAATATAATCCCTACTTGATAAGTATTTCAATTTTTTCTGAATCGATATCAAAAGATAAGTAAGGTCTTCGACCATAATCACTAAAACGCCGATACCATCAGCCGATTTATTCCACTTGTTTTTGTGAATTTGTCATTATCTCACATAATTATGGAGATTCGTTATGTAGCTACTTCAGAACCCCGAGAAACTGCTTTCTTCTGCTAACAAAAAGAGGGTGTCTAACTTCAGCAAGTTTCAGGAACCTTGAAGCCACTAGGTCAACCACAAAGGGTCATGAAGAACTAAAGAAGGAACCAATGTCTTGATCGTTTTCAAAATTGAGTTGCTATGTTTCACTAGCACATTTTACATTACATGAATACATTGCAAGTTAAATAAAAGCTTTTAATGATGTAAGTCTCCCAAAAATTCAACACGTCACGTCACAAAAACGTCTCCAAAATTGCAGAAAGATCCAACAAAAACGATAAAACATTAAATGTAATAGTACGACATCCAATACACCTAGGGTTGCCAGATGTCCGCTAAATCCAGGATCATAAAAAAGAGGAGTAAATAAGAGAAGAATATAAGAGAGTTCATAATAGAGTACATAAGCGGAGTACTTAAGAGGAGTACATAAGAGAGTACATAAGAGAGTACACAGGAGAGTACACAAGAGAGTACATAAGAGAGTACATAAGAGAAGTACATAAGAGAGTACATAAGACATTCATATTTTTGTTCGTAATCCTCGAATTGCCCCGTAACTGAAATACCTGTATCTGGCAACCCTAAATACACCAGCCATAATTCATTCAGTACGGAATACCGAACGTTTACGATCACAAAGTAATATTTAAATAAACTCCGATAAATCCTCCTCTCAACACATAAAAAGATATATCTCAGATCTGGAGGGTTCAGATATTAATTTCATATATCTTATATCTCTTCGTCTCGGTTTAAAAGCGACGTTCGGACTCTTTCGAGGCTCCTCGATACGCCAATTTATGGTATGTATCCGAACGCATATTATTGGCGGGAACGATGACGTCACTTTGACGACGGAGAACAGTTATTTTGAAATGGTGACAGTTGATAAAATATGGCGGAGGCGTGTGTATTTATAATAAAGTTTTATTGTTGTTCTTCGTTATGTTTTGAAGGCTTCCGCATGTGTATTTATAGATTTTGTTTGAGTGGGAGTTTGAGGTCCTCCGTACTTCCGAGTTTACAGAGTATGGAGCGAGCCTACAATGTAGCTATATTTAGTTTCTAATAGGTCGGCAGTTTGCTGTTTATTTTCACAAAGAATAAAATAAATACGATTATTGACTCCTACATACTCTCAACTATATCGGTTATCTAGGTAATTCATATAAAATGTGAATGTGGATCGATTCTTGATTAAATGAATATTCGCCTGAAACATCCATAGGATAGGGCTACAAGAAAATGCCAATTTTTAAACTCAAAAGCAACACCATAGATTCCAAAAATTGCACACCTATATACAATCCATTATTCCAAAAGGAAGTAACATAAAAAAATCGTATGATCCGCTCATCCCATGGATCCTATGTCATGAGTTTCAGTGAGAACTACACGCCATGGGCGGTGACTACATTGATTGAACTCTAACCCTTACAGGTAAAGGTTGCCATTGAACCTTCTAAGGTCATTAGGGATTTAAGCCGGTCAACTAGAGGTGAATATTGCGCACATTGCAATGATCAGGTGCCCTCCCGGATTCAGATTAACTAAAAGCTTGATTGGTTTCACGACTACACACTTCACACTATAGAAAAACTATGTATGAACTAGCCATTGGGCCACCTCATCCTCCGAGCCTTTTTCCCAACTGTGTTGGGGTCGGCTTCCAGTCTAACCGGATGTAACTGAGTACCAGTGCTTTACAAGAAGCGACTGCCCTGCCTGACCTCCTCAACCCAGTTACCCGGGCAACCCTATACCCCTTGGTTAGACTGCCATTGGCCACCTATTGGCCGAAAAGTCAACTGTGTGCGAAGGCTGTAATGGACCGAATATTCGTCACATGGGTTACCCAATATTAATTTGCATTAAAAACAGAATTCCATATAAATAAAAACAATCCTATCAAAATAACTCAATAATCCGAAATCGAAAAATATCAAATTTCTTTCTCGAAACAAACCCAAAATGTGCGCAATCGCATCTATCACAGGATCAGAATGCATGAGTGAGATGGCATCAGTGTGCGAAGGAGATAACCTAGTCACGTTCCACGGTTTACCGCGCGTCGATTTAGAGTTATAGTAATGAATATTATATAAATAAGTTTTGTAGATGCTCACAGGAAAGTGAAGAGCCGTTTGACGATATATTTATGTTTGATAAACTTGTTAGAGATAATGAAAACAAAGGATTGTGTTTCTTTGTATTAATAGGTATTAAAGTCTGGAATAAATAAAAATGAGACGTATCTCGTATTATCTGCTTAGCGTTTTCAGAATTATGTTGGCTTCCATTGAAGTATTCCACCTGAGTACCTACATCGGCAATGCGACACTCAATCTCGATATACCCGGTCAAGGCGCAGAGGCAAGCCAAAACTGCGGTGGTTGAGTGTCGTAAAGACATGGAAATCTGCGAACTCTAAGAGGAAGATGTCCAGGATAGAGCGAAATGGAAGAAGAAGATACGGAAAGCGGACCCCGTCACAAGACAGGATAAACACTAAGAAGAAGAAGAAGTTGGCTTCCATTGAAACCTGATGCAGTGGAACATCAGTCTTTATTCTAAAAGTAACCTAAACTGTATACCTAACATATCGTTTGACCAAAAACTTGCCGAGCTGAAAAATGCACAAAATCTCAATTTCCAAAAAGAAAACAACCGGGTGAAATGTAAAACAACCGGATATAAAGTTTAAATAGCGTCTCTTAAGAAAGTATCTTAATTACGCGAAGGAAGATATCGTAAAAAATCTAGATAACTAAAATTTAAGCGGGTCTTAAAATTCAGGCTGAAACATTTACTTTATAGAAGCTCGTTAAAGCTGGCTCTAAGTATGGCGAAGGTCTGAAATTCCATCTTCTTTTAATATGGACTTGACTATTACATGATGTATGCTTGATAGAAGAAATAGTTGATGGATCCTGAGTAACTTCAAGAATCAAGTCTGAAACAATATTTCTGTAATTCGTAATCAGTACAAATCAAAATCAGTCCGTTTGTTAGGCTTTCACAAAACTACGGAACCGAATAAAATATGTATTTGATACACAGATAGTGAAGAGCCTAAGAGAGAATATAGGCCTACTTTTTATGCGAAATTTTCCAGGACATGGGTGAAATCCTGGGAAACAGAAATTACTATATATGTAGTTTAAGTTCCGTAAGAAAATTAAAAACTTTGAAATATAAAGTCATTATTAAAATAAGCGAATATGATAATTATTAAGTATATCGGTTATTTATCTTGTTTAGCTAATTATCTTTATTATGAAAATAAGCAATAATTTTTTATAATTTTCTCTGTACCAACATTTCGCAGTTTGCGTTGAAAAATAATATTGGATATTTCTTCTTGGCGTTACAAATTGCAGATGATTAGTTTGTAGTTATTTCAGAAAAAGGCAGATAGGGCTCTGTTTTTTTTACGTAGGTATAGTAAGTTCAACTCAGTCGTGCGCGCGGCCTTATGTGTGGGTAAACCTTGTACATATACAGTAACTTTGTGTGCGTGACAAGAGGTACAGTCGGGGACAATACAGTTATTTAGGGGTTGTATACGGGGGTTTAAAGAAAAACGGTTACTACGTAATTTAATGTTTATTTATTTTTAATGATTATGAATCGCTGTTTGAAAAATCAAATGATAAATTTTCGGATTTGCTACTCTCCAAGGTGAATTATAAATTCTGTTTCCATGTCAAAATGTCTATAGTATTCTTCTTTTTTCTTTTTTACATGTCGACAAGTAGTACGCCACAACCCTTCATCAATTTGACTTAAACGTTCATTTATGAGTTTCATTATTTTGTTATGTTGGTCGACATTATGCGAAGCAATATATTTTTTTAAAATTCCCCACACATTTTGTTTGCATAATTATACTAGATTGTACCTCTTTTTACATTCTTAGTCCACACTTTTATTTATTGTCCGCGTACCCCGAGCTAGAAACTATGTACTTAAGGAGTATTTAATTCTTAGATACTATCAATGTCAATTTGAAAAGACGTATGAGAAAATAATGAAAAACTATATTTAATAATAAAAAGCTTTGAATGTTGTTTTATTTTTTGAAACGCTTTATCTGACTCCTTAATAATTTCTCCGTGAATAACTAGTATTTTCGTAAACGACTGTACCCATAACAAAAAGCGATAAGAACACGTCATGCTCGGACGACGTCACTGTCACACGAATGAAAGTTGTATATTTACAAGCCGACGCACACATAGGGCCGCGCGCAAATCTGAGTTGAACTATCTATATATTATTTTAACTTTGGTCTACTCTAAGTTATGTTTGGCTTTTGTATATGCCTATCTGAACTGATAAAAACTTTAAGATCTTCAAATACCAACTGAAATTACATAATAAGTATGTTCTTATATCATATCATTCGAGCATATAAACTCCCGGTCAAACAAACTATGTATATTTTCGTAGCAACGATGAATAAAATTTAAATATCCTAGTAAAATGCAAAACTTGAGTGATATCATGAAATAGCTGGGAAAATTCTCAGTTTACTGAAATCTTGAGATTGACAAAGATTCATAACCTAGAAAGTGTGCTGTTGGCAAAACAGCCAAGAAAAGAGTAAGTAATACAGATTTGCTTTATTCACATTTTCTTTAAGTTAGACTTTCATACATAGTGACCTAATACTTCAGTGATGTAAAAGCTAAAGCATATGTACCTATTGTGAATACTTAAAAAAATAGGTAAGTAGTTACATACTGAAATCATAGCCAACAGTTATTTTTAATTATGAAGCTTTTTGTATTTCACATAAGATTGCTTTTGAATTAAAAAATCTTAGGCCATAATTTAATTTAGGCAGCTAAAAAGTCTCCTCAATAATCGAATATTCATCGAATTGTCATTAAAATTAACGTCCCCAAATCCACAAGTTTATATGGTCATCAAAAACTATAACTAAGAACCTACCTACTCAAATATTCTTATTCTAAAATCTATCTATGACAAGTGTAGAAGCGTCTCCATGACTCCTATTCCAATGTACGTTAATGCATCGCACCTTCTCCCGTGGACTTTACCAAGCCCATTCACAACGCGACACAACACTACACTAGTGCACTAAATGCAACATATAAAGAAAAATAACTATAAAACGAATTTATGCTAAACTAAAATATACGTAATATTATAATACAAATAAATACTTTAATAATATACTACTACTATATACTTAACATTAAACGCCTTCCTCTCTTCTAACTATTTGCTGTGCCCATCAGGGTCCATAATTGTGACTTGTATTTTCCACCTAATATACATTATGGAATGCAATAGATGATGTGATATGATATGATAAATATCAACAATTTCTTTAAACCACGCTCATTTTCACCGATACCAAAATTACTAGCAGAGATGTCATAGTGCAAAAACTCTTAAGAAAGTTGCGCGCCAAAATGCGAGTGTTCGGAGGACGAAGAACGTTACTAGCGCCGCCCTTGCATGCCTTTTATGGAACCCACTCATTATTTGCGAAATAAAATCACCAATCAATCAAGATAATCATTCATGATTTCACAAGGAATTCAAACGTTTAATTAGTTCTAGTGACTGATCACGCCTATCGTACGTTGCTTGAGCTACAAGAAGGCGCCTGACCTACCTTCCTTATGGCATCTCTTCGTTGCCCAGTTAACTGCCCCGTTGGTCTAGTGGTCGCAAGCAGGGCTGCTGTGCTCGAGGTCTCGGGTTCGATTCCCGGGTCGGGCCGAAATCGCTTTGTGGGTTTTCTTAAACTTTCACAAAGCAGTCCGTAGTCTGGAAGTTGGTGATTGATTTACCCGTGCATCGGAGAGCACGTAAATGTCGGTCCTGCGCCTGATCTCTTTCCGGTCGTGTCGGATTGCCGTCCCATCGGGCTATGAGAGTGAAGGAATAGGGAGTGCACCTGTGTCTGCGCAAATGCTCGTGCACTATGATATGTCCTGCGCAGCTGGCTGATCTCCTTAATCTGAAATCGGCCGTGAACTCCATTATTATGGCATCTCCGCTATCTTTCTTTCTCCGTGCTCATTTTACATGTAAATCTGTCTAAAACAAATGAACATTTTGATAACCATTTTAATACTTTATTCAAATAACAATGGCAGCAATTTCATCTTATATTACAAAGAAAGTATTATAATTTATTGTTTGAAAACGAAATTGCGTTCTTTCATGTAATTGTAACTATATGTTTAATAAAACTTAGTTGAGAATTCATATTATTATGATTATTTGAATTTTGCTATTGTAATGAACTCATATTTAATGGAGAAAATGTATAATTTTCTTCTCTATTGTGTGTGTAATTAAGAAATTAATTTATTACCTTGCGTTACTAAAATTATTTATGTTATAGTAATTCTAAGTTGGTTATATGCTTGTGTTTATGTGTAGTAGGTATGTGTTTATTGTGTAATTCCCATTCGCTATGATATTACTGAACCATTTTGGATAGAATTTTAAGCCCTCCAACTCTGGCAGGAGAAATAGAGAGTATTATATTTTTCTATTGAATCAATATTAATTAATTTGACCTTTAAATTCTAGGGCTCTAGAGACTATTTCTAACAACCGCCGCAACCACATAAATACCCTAAAATTCCCTTAGGTATAAATTCAGGTTTCGGCAAAGACCTATAAATAGAATTTACCTAGTTAGTAATATTTCTAATTTCATGCTCTGAACTCGGGTCGCAGTAAGGTTTTGTTATAAATTACCCTGTGTGAATCATAGACCGGCAATTTATCGACAAACCTAAAGAGAATTAGTAGGTTCCCACTTTTTCTGCTGAGATTATTTGGTTTGTGGATTACTAAAGACCGTTTAACTTTTGACCGACATACAAGAATGGGAATGAGCACTTGAAGACATTTGTTTTATTGTTCTCATATATAGAACATTTTGGGAGCTAACTCTACAGACACTAATATGTATTTATTAAACAAGAAGTTTGCAAGTTCACAAATCACATAAAAATATGTCTAAGGGCGTATAAAGAAAGAAAGCTTCTTCCAGCTTTCTTTCTCTACCTATACGCCCTAAGAAACTCTGTGACTTTTAGGTACTCGGAATTATGATGAAGAATGTGAATCTTTATCGGAAGATTGACAAACAAAAAAGTACCTAAATACCCCTAAGTACCCCTTTCTTTTTTCAATATTTTTACCCAAATCATATATTTAAAAAGCCTAAGATTATCAATTGCCGATGAAGAATCGAAGTATTCACCCACTAATTCATTACTTAAACGTCCATATTTTATTCTATCGCCAATATTCCCTTGTTGAACAGACATCCTTATCGCAAAGCAATATTGTCCGGTAGATAACAGTGCGGCGCGTTTGATTTGTTGTAGCCAACATTAGCTAAATCTAATGCTGTTTATTGCGAAATAACTTATAGCACAGACATTCTAATTACCTGTGTTCTTGACGCCGAATAATGGAGCTTAAGTGAGTACATATCTTACTTAGGTATTTGTACATGTTAGTTTCTTAGTTCAAGACGCGAAAATACTTATTGGATTTTATTAAATTGGAAATTAACTGCCACACTCATAATGGATACTTAAATTAGTCCTAACGAGTCCTTAACTAATTATCATTAAATCTGTTAATGAACGATACATCCCAGAGACGAAATTTAAGTTTTCATTAGTTAATGACAGCTTTAAGTATCCGTAGGGCAGAGTATCGTCAAATTGTCTTTGATAATGCTTATCGATAAACGAAAGGTGTAGCCGCACCTTAAAATGTGAAATTATTAAGTAGCAAAAACTGTTATTTAAATACATTAAAACCTTGTATATCAACAATAGAAACAAGAATTTGTTAATTTCGGCATCGTTTTTACGTAAAAACACCTATTTTCATGTAGGTAAATGATATAAAGTACATGGAAACTTTTTTCTGGTATCACTGTCAATATTGTACTGTCAGTGTCAACGTTACGTTTAAAATTCTTGTTCCGTTAACCGTCAGGAAAGAAAAGTGTGATAAGCTCTAAAGTAAATAGCTTTATCTAAACATATTATGGTAAGTTTCGTTTCTATGTACATTAGTAGCTGCACATATGTATTTGAAGAATTTAACTTGTGCTTGTTTCATTTTAGGAGTCTTCAGGAACAAGAGCCCCACGCAAACGTGTGGCTGATTTCACGGCGGACGAAAAAGCTTTGTTAGTTAGATAAAAAGAGACCAATCGTGGAATCTAAAATAACAGATGGCAAATCAGTCGCCAAGAAACAAGCAGCATGGGATAGTATAACACAGGAGTTCAATCAGGAATCAATCACCAACTTCCAGACTACGGGCTGCTTTGTGAAAGTTTAAGAAAACCCTCGAGAGACCTCGAGCACAGCAGCCGCGCTTGCAACCACTAGACCAACAAGGCAGTCAAATAAACTTTGTACTACATAATTGTTCAACAATTAAAAAAGTATTCGTCTTATTTTATGGATTTTTATTTATTAAAAATTATATTATGAGAAAAACCTATCAACTATAGATTGTCGCACCAAAAATCCATTGCTGTTGGTTGTGCTTTCACGCCTTTCACTCATCAGGACTACATCATCATTCTCAATATGAAGAGATTCCCAGTTCATTGGAACCAAATCATCAACCTGTAAAGAAATATTATGCAGTGTCGCATAAGCACATATAACAGCCACAACTGTATCCATCTATGCCCATGCCAAGTTGGAGTCAAGGAAACCTTTACCAAATGCCAAAGCATCTTTCCACAGTATTCCATATTATATTTTATTTGGCTTCTGTTGTAGTTTTCTTGTGCAGTTGAATTTGGTGATAAAAACGGTGTCAGTAGCACATTGCTAACTGCATACCCGCTGTCCCCTAAAATTATCCCTTTTAACACACCAGTATTCAGTCTTTGTTTAATTGCACTGCTGTTATAAATAAAACTATCATGGGTACTGCCAGGCCACCGGGCTACTAGATTATAAAATTCCAAGTTTGTTCCAGTGACTGCTTGAACATTGATAGAAAATACCCTTTTATATTCCTATAGACTTCTAATGTTACTCCTCCTGGGCTTCTTATTTGGCCCCACTACTCTAAACCTTCTGGTATAGTCTACAAAATCAATAAAGTCAAGCAAATCACTCATCTTTACTTTATTGTTAAAACAATTCTATTCCTGAGACTTTTAAAAATATTTTATTTACTTTTATAACCTTAAACATAAATGTCAAAATCAATCATTAGAAAGTTAAGTAAAGGTTTTGCTGTACTTAACTTTAATTGTCATTAAAGGATGGTAACGGATCATTAAGTGTCTCTGAGAGTGAGCTTTTTTAAATCTATACTAAGGAGCCACTTAAGTAACCATTAACTGACTCTGAGTGTGGCAGTAAGACTGAAAGTTATTAACACAGATTTTTTTTATATTAAATTGAAAATGTGAACAATGATTATTAAAGTACAAAAATAATATAAAATTGCTAATTTTATTGTAACCACACAATATCAAAAAGGACAACTTTTTTGTTTGATATTATGATGTTCCTTGAATAATTTGCTTGAGCATATTCATCAAAGAAATGGGCTTTGGCCAAATATCAAGGCGAATTACAGTCACCATATAGTTAATTTATATATGCCGTTTAGTTTCGCACAATTAGTTTACAACAGCCATTCCATAGAAATTTCTTTTCACGCATCGCACCTGACCATCAACCCATCGACAAATGACTGTCCACCAAATTGAATGTCCACCAATAAGATTGTACCTCATTCTAATTAATAGCAACAACATTAATTTAAGAAATTCCTACAAAGGCCGACTTACGTGCTCTTTGACTCCTGATTGCAGAAACCTTATTGTTTCGATAAGACTGGTTTAAGACTAAACACCTCTTTATAGAAGATCACTGTTGTATACTAGACTTTAAACTTATTGCAAACATGCAAAAATATACCCTAAAGTTTATACAAGAAAGTCGTTTTTACAATGGCAAACTTTACTCTGAAAGGTCTTATGACTTTTTGTGTATCACAAACGAAATTCAACTCTATGTCTTACAAAGTAACGTTCAAAATTGCAGATTCTAAAAGCTCCTCTTCACAGGGTGTTGTAAATACATACAATGTTTCAAGATAGGGCTTTTTGCAAAAGTACGTTAGCCGTTTAGGTAGAATCTGTTTTCTAAACATGCTATATACTAAGTTTAACTGTTAGTTAGTGGTCGTAGTTAACGCTAAAAGGGATCGTAGAATTATTACTGCGTTTCGCACATGACTTTTGTATCGAGATAAGTGTTGAGTGGTTGTGAACGAATATAAAGGGGGAGGAAGATTTTTTGCAGTCATTTTTGTATTGGTAAAGTGTTAAGTGCATTGGTATTTGTGCGTATCTGATTTATAATAGTTATTTGGCATTTATATGTAGGTATTAAAACAAGTAAACCGATAAGTAACTATATAAATAAAAATCTTATAGATCATTGTCAGAAAAGTCAAAAGTGTCATAATCATCCTCACGTACTTATTATATAATAGGCATCAAAAAATATCCCTGTTTGGACAGTTCGAAAAATTTAGGTTTGATCATTATCAATCGAACCTTGTCAATCTTTGACTGTATAACAATATTTATACATTCCATCTACAATATGCCTCTAAGAGAAAAAATCAAAGTGAAAGTCAAATCATTTTATTTCATTTAGGCCTGTACAAGCAATGTATAAATAATTAAGTTTGATTCTAGTTGCCCATTAAAAAGTAGCTTCCCATGGAGAAGAACGGGCAAGAAACTCCATGACGGAAAATCATTAACATCTGGAAAGCGAAATACATAAAATCTTACCCAACAATCCGCTAATCACCACACTAAACCAATTATTACCAATCACCAACAACTTTAACCCTATTTCGACTGCTATAAAGTTACAGTAAAGAATGTCCTACACGGCATCGAATCCGCTACATGGGGTATAATTCGCGAGAAACGAGTACGAACCGTTACCCACCTAAATGTACTAGATGGCAGATAGCAGATACTTATCTACGCATTTACAGGGTTTAGATGCAATTGCGTAAACTATTGAAAACTATTTATGGCTTGAGAAAGTTGTGGCTGATGAAATAGTTGACATTTTTGAAAAGGTATTTAGTAAGTTGGAATGTTCACAAATATCTGTCTAATTGATTAAAGCCCCACAACCTGACAGGTCTATAGATATGCCTGCCGGGGCTGCGGGATTGATCGAAAGAGTTACTGCGACCCTGATACATAAAGACCTTAAGAAGGAACAAGATGGGTTTTAGTCAGTAAGAGTCTAACACCCTCTTCTGGTGCACCCACAGTCGGGGTAATCTATGTAGAGTCTATAAAAGGACATGCCATTTTTTATCCGATTTAAGTAGTTTCCTCGGGGTTGACGCTGATGAATCGCGAGCAAATGTACCTAAGTTATTATATAAAGAGAAATGGGAATGGAATGTTGTCTCTTAAACAATAAAAAAATCAGCTCATCCGATATTATGTTGAATTGTATATGAAATAAGGTTAAAATCTAAAGGAAAATTATTGGTATCTGTACCTATACAAAAAATCCCTCAGTGTCCAACCAAAACCAGAGCTAAGAACTAGTCCTTTTAATTAGAAAACGGTTGTCAAGCCTTGCAAAAGTTTATTAGTTCATCCCCGAGGCTAAAATAAAAGCAAGTAATGAATATAAATAATGCACTCAACAAACGTTTATTGTAGTTTATGAGTGTTGGTTAAATTCCCTTTGATCTCACCGACGTAACCGGTTCGTAACGTAACTGCCATGTCAATAGTTAATTGAGAAAAGATTAGGTGGGTGGAATAGTTATTGTGAAAAATATAACTGATGCAACTAGGTTTGAACGTCTTGGATAAAAAATGTTTTTAACACCTCTTTTAAGAGACAAGTGTTTAAAAAATTAATTTAAAACCTAAGAATGTTTGCCATTTAAAATTGCGGCACAAATGTAATGATAGAAGAGAAAAAATAAGGATTGTTTCTAAATAATAAATGCATAACATTTAATTAGACAATATTGTTGAACAACGATATTTCTAATCCAAAAAGCGACATCTTGCAATTGAGATATTATTTACTACATATTAAAGAAAACTTATCAAAAGCACATTGACAAATAAACTAGGTAAAGTATCTCATTTACTTTACTTCAATTTGCAATAACACATAAACATGTTATTTAGGACAAATATTGTCATTTTATTTATTTACTTTATTGTCTTCTTTGTTTAATCTTCTTCAGCTTTAATTATTAAAGCGAAAGTAAAATAAAGTGTTTGACTAACTTCTACTATGACCCTTTTTACCACTTAACTATAACAATAAGAAACCAAACCATAACCGACCATGTACGTACTTGCCGCCCATTTGGTCAAATCGGCAATTTGACAAATGAAAATGGTTCGTTTAAATTATCGGTGTTATTTTATTTTAACCCTACGGCATAGGTGAAGCCGCTAAGCACAACTAGTCACAGTATAAACTAAAACAAATAACACAGGAAGCAAGATCTTAATTATTTAATAAGATTGAGCAATAAATAATATTACTTTATAGTTTATGTTAATATAGATCGGATTCACTTGGAACCGTTGTGAAATCGTAATAAAAGGGATTGAGAGCTTTATATTTCAGTTGGCGCATAATTTTTATTTATTACAGTTTAAGTCATAGTATAATGCTAAGTAAATAACATATATAAACTTAATTATTAATCTTCTATAAATGTATTTCTAGAAGAATTTATAATCATTTCATTCCTAGGTATCTTTATAAGTTGACAAATTTTTCAAAGTGCTGTCCGTAATTTTAACCGACATCCCCAAAAGGAGAAGGTGTAAACATGCTAATTTAATCAGTTCAATTCACGATTTTTACTTAGACTTGTTATTCTTAAAAAACAATTTCCAATAGTGAGAAGAAAATTTGCAAGTAAACTTAGCAACAAAACCTACCAGACCATAAAAACATAGGTAAGCACCTATAACATCACGCAACATTAAATAACCACTCAACCAATAAAACATAAATATACAATGTTAGGAAAATCTCTAATGTTATTGACATTTTATCATCGGCAACATAGAAAACGGTTTTCCAATAAATGCGATGAAAGCTAAACTGGGAAGCTAGTATTTACGAGTTCCCAGAAAAAGCTGTCTACTGTCGACATTGTACGTGTATTTCTACTCTGTGGCGTATTTTAATATCTAACATGTTGCCACCAATGTTTATGAAAAAAGTAAATTAAATGTAGGTCCTCCGAGCCTTTTCCCAATCACGTTGGGGTCGGCTTCCAGTCTAACCGGATTCAGCTGAGTACCAGTGCTTTACAAGAAGCGACTGCCTATCTGACCTCCTCAACCCAGTAACCCGGGCAACCCGATACCCCTTGGTTAGACTGGTGTCAGACTTTCTGGCTTCTGACTACCCGTAACGACTGCCAAGGATGTTCACTGACAGCCGGGACCTACAGTTTAACGTGCCATCCGAAACACAGTCAATGGTGTCTAAGATATACTTAGAAAGTACATACAAACTTAGAAAAGTTGCATTGGTACTTGCCTGACCTGGGATCGACCCCGCGCCCTCATACTTGAGGTTGGTCCTTTACCCACTAGGCCACCACGACCATAAATTAAATGTAGGTACCTATATTTACGAAATTTGCATATTTGTGAAAAAATACTCTTCCTTGTTCCCATTAAAAGAGCACAACTCAGTAAGGCTACATAAGAACAATCCTGGGAAGTTGCAGGTACCTTCTCAGAAATTACATTTATATAGCAGAAATGTATACTGCATGGCAATTAAAATTTTTAATAAACTTCCTACAGAATTGAGAATGCTTACATTTAATAAATTTAAAAGACGAATGTTTTCATGGCTCTTGGACAAATGTTTTTATTCAGTAAATGATTTTCTAAATTATAAAGATTGACATGATAAAGATTGACCTTCAATTTAAATTTATGTTTATATAATTTGTATTTTTTTTTTTAATATTATGTAATTTTGAATTATTTGTATTTGTATAATCCGTAGTCTATAAGTATTTGTACACCGAAAACGGTAGAATAATTGGGACATGTAATAAATTTAAGATCTTTTGTAACATTATTCTGACAAATAAATAAATAAATAAATAAATAAATAAATAAATATATGTAAGGCTTTTGATAAAATTGTTACCGTTCTTTAGGAATTTATTTTTCTCTCTAAAGTATGTTTCTCTAAAATAAAAGGCAAACCGTAAATTACACACAACAAAGTATGTATGTGTGTGCGACAAACCCGTCATTTACCCACGAAAATCGGACTACATGGCATCATAAGCAACCATCAGGCTATTTCCCATCACGCTACATGAGTCCATACTTTATATATGTATAATATTTAGATAGAAATCGTCCATCCATACTAAACACAAGGCATCCTCAATTTAAAAACTATAGGTACCTGAACTTAGTAACTTTGAATCATGCAAAAATGTAACGGCATTTTTCAAAGACAACCAAAACAAGGTTCGTCTTATTTAAAATGTAATAAATATCGAAACATAACTGTAGCCAACAACCTTAAAGTTACACTAACTTTGTTGTAAAGACCATATTATCTTCTAAATATGGTCGTTTTAGGGTTAAGCGTCGTAAATGCTAGTGCTCAAGACTAAAAGGTCGTAAGATATTGTGCTGTAGGTCGTCCATACCGTTCTGATGTCGTCCGCCATTTTGTTTTATGTGGCACCTTTGGTAATGAGGCATGTGAAGTTCGATTCCCAGGCTGTGAGGTATGCCTACTTAGTACTTATGCCTGTTAGGAATTTGACCCATGTGTTGTATGTACGATTATATAATAAATATAAATATATATTTAAAGGGTTTACACACAGCTACTGTGTAGAAAAGGCTTAGAGTCCAATTTCTGTTATTAAAATACTAGGACTTACACAGTAACAATTACAGGTTAACCAATATACGTAAGTTAATGATACTATCTATGTCTATGTCTAAATTAACATCAAAGACTGGGATGATTGGCGGACACTGGGAGAGAACTACGTTAAGAAGTGGACGGCAATAGACTGATATGATGATGATGATGGGTTGTCTCACTGTCTTTTTAATTTGAGACTTAAAGAAAGTTGAAAGTCGGTAAAAAGTGGGGTTCCCCACTTTAAACAGATGCAGACGAGACAACCGCCTGTCATCATGAGCCTGGCTTTCTGGCTTCTACTCAATTGTGCACTACCTAAATGTTATATATAAGATTGTCACATTGCTAAACATTGCCTAACGTTTATTCGATCAACCCGGCTGTTACTTAGCGACAAACTCCTTTTAAATCTTCAAAAACATAAACAAACTGTCTACCGGCAAGTTGCGTGTGCGCATAGGAAACATCGTCCAACAGTTAGACAGTATCGCTCGCGTCAACGAGACGACCACGTGACGACCGATAGCGTTAACGAGACGCATAGAGAGGAGCCTCTTATCAACAGTTTTGTGTGAGCACGTGCCCGTGGTAGTGAAGACTCCTAAGTAAAGTATTACGGGGTCACATGATGGAAAGTATGATGATTTTTACACATAGATCCTGGTCTCATTATGTTGCAAGATCCTGAACCCACATAAATAACTACAAAAAGATATTATGG
This sequence comes from Helicoverpa zea x Helicoverpa armigera, assembly GCA_033682625.1. Taxonomy (NCBI): domain Eukaryota; kingdom Metazoa; phylum Arthropoda; class Insecta; order Lepidoptera; family Noctuidae; genus Helicoverpa; species Helicoverpa zea x Helicoverpa armigera. Next base: position 4,601,902 of record JAWIIS010000017.1, read on the forward strand.
GCCGTTTTTTCAGCACCTCATTTTTCAAAACGAGAATGCTTGAAAGAACTGTCATAAAATTAGTCTTTGTTCCTAATGAATTTTTGTCCATAAATCAAATCTTTAACACCCAAAAGAACACAGTTACAAATGCGATAGGATAACTAGATCTTTTGCAGGCCATGAATCTGAAAACCAAAACTACCTATAAGTATTTTAAGTTTGCAACTAAGTAGATAACAACAAAACAGTTACGCAACACACTAAAACAACGAAACACAAAACCAATAAATAATCCTATACGCCCACATTTTACTAACAACACCCCGCGACTGCGCGCACGCAGCTTCGACGCGAATGTACCTTCTTATCAGGGACATGGGACAACCTGACGTCACGGGGTCACCACGGGACCTACGCCTACTTCCAATCGACTAGGAAGGGACCCATGCAAACGATAGGCATTTAACATTTAAAATAATGATTACAAGGAACCGTTTAAGGAATTTAATGGAAAATGGCCGGAAATCTGACTGTAATTCACTTTGGATTTTACGTTTATTTAAATGTGTTTCGCACTTCCCGTAATCCCACACTTGTCTTGATAGAATTTCTATTGTGGAGGCAATTTAATTATATTCGTATAATGTACCGCTTGCTTAAGCATAAGAGCAGTTTACGCCATCTTTTATCATAGACGGGAAGACGACGATCTAACTGGGAAACGAAGAACATCAATTGTTTTGTGTCACTTTTATGTTACTCGAAAGACTGCAAAAATATTTTGGTTAGTCTTACTTAGGTATACATAAAGGTAACGATTGCTTTCCAGAAATCCTGTACTTTTCAACTCTTCTTCTTAGATGTCATAAGATGTATATAGGTAGGTATCTAAAAAACATTGTCAGAATCTATGGATGAACCATAATAGTGACAAATGATCAAGTATAGTCTAAGAAAAATATCTACAATTCATAAAAATAATCTAATCCAAATTCCTCCAAGCCAATCTCTATAGCCCGAACTTTATCACAACCCAAAACATAACACTTACTAAATATGTACCTAATTCATTTTTTTACCAAATCTATCCTCAGAACAGATCAGTACCTACTCAAGAATAATACCTACTAGAAGCCGTTGAAATATTGCATACTTTACCTTCTAAACAGCTGAGTTAGCAATTGATCTTTAATCCCAACACTAGTGGTTATCGATAACGGATACATCGTACCTTAGGCTAAAGATCGCATAATACGCAACTATCGATCGCTTGCTACTGGGTACGGCACTTTCATAATAAGTTTTCCGCAGTCGCCTTACGAAACTGAGATTCCAATAATCTCTGTAACAATAGCTTGGGATTGGTATAACGATTATAAAATATTCAGTTAAGTTGGTAGGCCTTTTCTGTATCCTTGTAGCAGATTGCACATACCTACCGAATAGAGACTAAAGAAATCATTTCAGATCACGAATTATTATTAGGCATTTGCCAAAACTACCTTCAGGCCTACCGTACACGGTCTGTCTCCGGTTTTGTCAAATTGCCGTCCCACCACTCTATGATACTGTAGGAAAATAGAGGCCACTTTTGTTTGGGTGTAAACTTGTGCACCACTTATTCATAAACGAATGCATTTAACAATTGTGAAGTAAATAAGATCTATATAATACATATATCTTTTATTGTATTATATATCTTCACTTCACCATATTCATCAAATTCCAGACGCCATTACCATCTCAAACGCAGTCTATCTGCAATCGCGATATACTCAAATAAAGGTGCGTTCACATAAACGAGCTATCTCACAGACCAAGCTCGTACAAGAAGCGCCGCTTATGTCCGAAGCTGTAACGCAAAGGGCAAGTGCAAGAACACAGACAGGAATAATCAGCAAGAATATGACTCGTATCAGACGGACTACTTTGAAAATAACTGTCAATCAACCATCGGTATCTACCTTCTGAAGTTCAGTCTGCAGTTTTCGGAGGTTCTAATAGCATAGCAAGTATATAAGAAGTGCCTTAAAACTGTATAAGAAATTATTATTTCCTTTTCAGCATCATAAACCTACACCTACTTCTTTAAAACCTGCAATAAATATTCAATTCTCAATTCCACGCCCATAAAAAAACCTATAAACAAAACTAAATCACACGTAACCACCATTACTTATCTCCATACAACAATTTAGCTCTTCAAAACGACTTACCATAGAGTTCGAACATTCACTAGAAGCCATAGTACATGCGCCTGCGCTGACCTGGCCACGTAATTTATCACCGCGTTTTAGTGTTGCCAACTCTCAACAATAATTTCCCTAAAGTTTGTGTTAGAAATCTTAATTATTGAGTTGTACCCCTAATCAAAAAGACACCTAATTCTAAGTCGATGCGTCAAAAAATACATTTTTCTTTTTAGTGTTTTTAGAAGTCATTTTTTTTCTCACAGCAATAAATTGACCTCCAGTGGCGCTAGTATTGCCTCCAATCACCACAGATAAGTTGTAAATTACGTACTAGACGTCGTTACAAATCGCTAGGTCAAAAAATATAAATCTCTGAAAATACCCCTAATTAGTTAATTATGTACTGTGTCAGAACTTGGAGCGTGTGCAAAATCGAAGACCGGGAAGTGAGTCAAATTAAGATTCCAAGATTTTCTTACACACATAGTTAGTTACAAGTGAAGCTTAAAAAGCATGTAAATAATATTATAAAATTCCATCTTATTTACCCCTAAATCTGGGAAAAACCCCTAAGCTAGCAACCGTGCCGCCTTTACCCGCGCAGTGATCACTTCTATCAATGCTAGTGCTTTTACGATATAAAGATTAACTGTTATGGTTAACTGCAGTTCAGGCTATGTTTGTTGTTTAAATAGGCCTTTGAGAAAGCCGGGGTCGGATAAGCTGTGAAATTATTTTGCCGTGTTATGTAATTACGGCGGCTTTGAGATTTATTGGTAATAGATTCTGGTATCTAGGAGTTAGTGGCTAAGTTAGTGACTCACGAGTCGATTGATCATAAGTTTAAGCTACGATTGTCGTGACCGGTGTATGGAAACCATGTTAATATGACTAGTTCCGCTGACAGAGTTCCTCAATTTTTGGAGTCAGGTCTAATAAGTGGGTCTCGGATATCATTTGAATATATTTGGCAATCGTTAAGAGCTGTCAGGTTGCAGTTTGAAAAGTTTTGATAGGCAGTCACTCTATTTATATGAAAGACTGGGACTCAGCTGTACCCGGTTAGCCTGGAAACCGACTTCGTCTTTGGGAAAAGGCTAGGCAAATTATGCGAATTTATATTATCATCAGTCAGTGATCTGATTTATCCATGTTAGTAGGACATAAAAAAAACCCAAGTTTGTAATTCTAAAGGTCAGAACTTTAGACTCACTGACCATAAAGCCAAGGAAGACAGAATAAACATTATTTCAACCCTCAAACTCAAACAAACACAGCACAACTTTTATCTACAACCAGATAACTATCTCATTGTTACCCATAGCAGGAACCTTAGCCTATCAGGCACTTAAAACAACATCAAAATCGGCTCAGCAGTATCTGACGTGGCATCTGCAATCGTGTGCGTAGTTGTCCATATAAAACTGCGTTTATGGTAAGAGTCGGATTAGATTCCCTTAGCGGCGGCCATATTTAGACAACAGTAGCTGGTCGCCATATTGAAATATTTAAATAGTAGTTAATAATGTTGTGTAAATTGTAGCTCTGTGCGTTTCTATGAGGATAGTGTAGGTTTTTCAATTAGGAATGTTTATATGGATAGTTTTAATTTGAAATGATATTTCATAAAAGTCTTTCAAACACATTCGTCTGTTATATCCCTTTTACATATTTATATTTAGCTAAGTATAAATTGTCAGTGAATACTATTTACTGACGACTTAAAACTTTAATATTTAATCGCAACCAATAAAGACATTAAAATGTAATGATAGCTTCGTAAGCAGTTCCTAATTAATTGACATGTTAACTGGTTTGAGGAGGTCAGATAGGCTAGGCAGTCGCTCCTTGTAAAACACTGAGGCTTAGCTGCGTCCGGTTTGCCTGGAAACCCCATCATCATTGAGGAAAGTCTAATCAGATGATGAATCTATGCCCAACTAATCTCAAAGAGAGAACTCTTTCGGCACAATTTAAAACGTGCATTTGATACAGACTTTCAATTTCACTCAAACACAGATCATTAACAACCCTAATCTTATCGATACCAAATAAATAATGGAGTAGGCATTAATTTCCTATAATTTAGCGATAAACTAAAGTTGTGTTATGAATAGGCTAGACCTGCGAGCGTGAACTTTGAACCTCGTCTGTGAAGAGCCTCGCATCGCGTTCTCTCTTGTACCAACTTCCGTACGCTTAACGTTTATTAGGAAAGCTTATTAGTAAATTAAAGTTTTTAAATAATGTTGCTAAATAAATAGATTATTATGTTTAAGGGAGTTTGTGTTACAGAATGATGGTAGCACTAAGTAACTAGTACTAGGTAAACTAGTTAACAGGGGCTAAGATTCGCCCCCTTAGGCGTCGTCCTAATTGGCAAAGAAGAATGGCGAAAATGGACCCACATGATTTAAAGATCATTCATTCGCAAATCTATATGAATTTAAATAACAAGTTTGATAGAGGATTGTACAAAAAAATATTGAGTTTTTAGCTCATGGGAATTAAAAGTTAGAAATAAACTAAATCTATTAAAAATTAGATAACATGCAGTTTGCGAACGCATCGTGTGTCACTGATTACGTTCCTATCTTCATAGTTAAGTAGATTCATCGCCGTACACTTGTGGACGTCTACGTTTCTACGTGTTCTACGTTTGGCAGTTATTATTTTCTTGTATTTTTTACTTAAAAATAAAATAGAAACAGCAACAATGAATAAGCAAAGTACACATTTAGTGAATAATAATTACAACGCCAGCATGTTGTATTGCTAACCTTTTTTGTGCGTACGCAAATTGGAACGTTTGTGGCTAGAGGCTGCTGTCAGTGCTGTGTTCTGTCATTCCATGTTTGGTTTTGTTTTCAACGGCTAACTTAGGATTTGAATGCGTTTTTGTGGATTACTTTTTGACGACTTTCTATTTGGACTGACTATTCTGCACAACGACTACCGTATTTATCTTTGGATTCCGATTTACAAGTGATTTGGACTTATTAACCGTGCAAAATGCGTTGTGTCAATTACATTGCACGATTACGAAGACATCGTGTATTGGATGAAAATGCTCAGATAATTGAGAAAGTGCAGAGATGGGTTTAGTAGGTTATTACTGCTAATGCCCTGTAGGAACTCGGACAGTAGGGTGTTGTCTCTCATGTCATGAGCATATTATGGTACATGGGTCATGCCAGACACCAGAACTATGTTTCTGCGCCAGCTTCATTCTTGGACAATCTTAATAAATTCATTATCCTCTTCCTTCTATGTTGTGATAAAAAGTAAATAAAAGATGTATTTAATAAGGAGTATATTGTTTCATTTAGTAAACATGTTTTTATGTAATAGTTTAACACCTTTATGTTTTTACACACACTGCTGCTGAGCTACAACGTGACGCCTGCGCTACGTTGTTGCGGCACGCTGCGCTAACGTAACGACACTACAATAAAATCGTGCGACTTCTCCGCTGTGGCGCAGAAGTCGCACAATTGTACATTACTGCAGTTACGCGGTGCATGCGACGGGCACCTGCAGGGCTAATGCTGCGTATGCATTAACCCTCAAGAGTTAAGGTGAATCAACATCGAGCTTTGCTAGGCTGTGCTATGTTTGGTCAACTAAATAGAGCTTGCCTCGCACAGCGCTGCACAGCATGGTTTGTTTGTATCCTCATTAAAATATTAGAGACGGCCGAGTTAAAAAAACAGCACTGGACTGTGCTGTTTTTTTAACTGCTCAGCTGCACAGCTCGATGTTGATTTGTCACCCTTACACTGATGCCGTGACAACGCGACGCCTGCACAACGTAGGTAGTCGCGGCGGCTGCGCTGCCCACACTTTTATCGGATGCCTACGCTGAACAAACAGTGAGGCGATCTTTAAGACATCGTTCATCTATAGTTTAAACCAGGTCACCAAGTTCCTAGTTCACAAATATTCTTTTCGTTTTGAGATTTTTAGGTTATAATCTTCTACCTTGCATAACTTTTTTCTTCCAACTTTTGCAACTCATTATCCATTTGCTTTTTTGTTAGTTTTGTATAGATCTACAAGTAGTACTAAGTTTCAATTATGTACGAATCTTATATCAATGGGTCCCAGTTTACATACAAGTTCGCCATTCTTCTTTCATTAATTAATATTTTCAGCCACGGTGGCTATTCTTTCCTAGGCGATCAGCTAACTGTGCAGGACGGATTTGCGAGGACACAGGTGTACTATTCAGTTTCAAAGCTCAATTAATGGGACGGCAATCCGATACTGCCGAAAAGAAATCAGGCGCTAGCATCAAAATAACCACCAATTTCCAGGCTACAAGGCTGCTTTGTAAGTTTCTTAAATCCCACAAAGCTATTGCGACCCCATGCTTAGGTAATAATCGCAATATGCGACTACAAACAGTAAATAAATAATCAGTTTACGGAATCGCTTTAATTTCATTATCTACAGAATTGCGAAGTTAAAACAATCATTTGTGAAATCTCGCAACCTTTGCATACCAGACATTCTAAGAATGTTAGATGAATAATCATGAGATAGTATTCAGTGTAATAAACTATTGTGGTCGGTTTTAAAGTGTATGATTATTTCTGACTCGAAATAGCTTTGGTACAGTCAGCGTCAGAGAGGTGCGGTCTGACATTTTTGTGCTTATTTGGCAAAGATGTAGGTACTTTGTATGTGTTCTATCACTACATAGTATAAAACAAAGTCATTTTTTCTGTCCCTATGTCTGTTGTACTTACGCTTAAATCTTCAAAACTACGCAACCGATTTTCATGAGTTTTTTTTTTTAATAGGGTGATTAAAGAGGAAGTTTATATGTATAATAACATACATTAAATAGTGGAGAAATACTGTTATCCCGTGCGAAGCCGGAGCGGGTCGCTAGTAAAACATAATTTGTAGTGTCTTATAAGCAATGTTTCAATTACTGCTAAACTCTAGCTTAAAACCAAGTATTATTTTTACTTCAAATAGTTAAAGACTAACTTACGTGGGTATCAAAATGAGGTAGACCAATTCTAAAATAAAATTCTAAGAGAACTTCTCATAATAAATCTTTAAATTACTATTGACTTCACAATGTCGCTAAATAACTGTGTATACCTAATAACTTGGATGAGATACCACGAACAATAACAATTATTAAAATCTTTCATCAACACCATTGAACCATATTTTCAAACCTAACTCTAAACCTTAACCTAATAATATCCTTAAACACCCAAACAAAAACCTTTCATTGAACCCTTTCAACCGCGTCACGCTTCACCAAATGAATGAAACAACATCCTGTGTTTAGGTACTAATTACTAGAACACCCTGTGAATAGGTTATGTAAACTAAAACATAAAGGTTTGAGATTTAAACGCGGTTGAACTTACATTTTACAATTTTATCAATGTCTTTAACTAGTTAGGGATAAAAATAGCTTTCGCCAACCAGTATCCGATAGGAACTAATTCGCGCACCTGGACAAAAAACACCTTATTCTTTCTCAATCAATGGGTTTTTAAATCTGAAGGAATCTACAACAACAACATTTGTGTGATGATCATGCTTGTTGGTATTATATGTATTTATAAGTATAAACATGTAAAGTAGGTAAGTATATGTAGTTTATTAGTTGTGTTAGCATCCATAAGTAACACAAGCTAATAAATAGCTTACCATGAGGCTAACCGACCGTGTGTTTAGGTGTCGCGATATTCTTTATTATTTCTCTCAAATGAAACCAATACTTAGTTCCAGAGATTAGCACGTTCAAGGAAACAAACTATTCAGCTTTATAACATTAGTAAGTATGCATGTAGATATAAAATCGCCACATTCCACAAGTGACACACATGCAAATACCCGTTATCAACGAACACTTTACCTCCGATTGCGCCACCCATCCGATCGGATTGGCCAACATAATATCGGCGGCCGATCTGCAGAGCGCTCTAATGATATTGTTGTGACATCCTGACCTCTTCGTGTAAATGTTAGCACATTCTTGTATTGTACTGTTGGGGTAACAAGTGTTCTGTTTTGGCCGAATCTTTAAGGCACAGATTCCCCGACAAAGTTAACGTTAGTTATCTTAAAACGAATGTTTCCTGCCTATGTTTTTTTTACATTTAAACTAAACTACCTAATCTCAAACTAACGTTTGTGTTGGCGGTTAAAATAAGCCAATGGCTGTCTAAAAAGAAAATATATTTAATTGTCTAAGTAGACCAAACAATCAGTATGAGTTTGGCTATTAGTGACTTAACTTTCATAGAGTTTTTGGAAAATAGTAAAAGCATCGTACGAGAATATTACATACTCGTTTTGTCGTTATAACATTCTCAGCATAAGGAAACAAAACTTATTAAATCAGATTGACGCAATAAAGTTTTATTTCGCAAAAATGCAGATGCTATACATTTCTGTGTAAATGCACATGCACATTGTCTTTGTAAGCTTGGTAAGTAGCGGCCTAGTAATCGAGGTACCAAAAACACGTATCAGTTATAGTACCCACGAAATCGCGTTTCACCCATCAACATAAATTAAAACATCTACAACTATAAAGCTAATTTGTGAAACTTAAAATTCAATTAATATTAAACCAGGAAGAAACCACACAATTCCTCATACAAACCATACTTATCCATTCAAATAACCTAAGATTTATATCCAAGACATTACCAAGCCGGTGCAATTGAAAGCCAATCCTATAACCATCAACTTTCACTTGTACATAGGGTTTAAAGGACAATGAGCATTTTGGTCTACCTCTCCTCTAACATTAAGTGATACATCAATAGAAATAAATAAATAAATAATGTCGGGACACTTTTTCACACACGGTCGGTTAGCCCCATGGTAAGTTATTAATTAACTTGTGTTATGGGTGCTAACACAACTGATAAACTACATATAGCTACATATATACATATTTATAAATACATATTGTAACACCCAGACCACGGCTAACAAGCATGCTCATCACACACGTATCGACCGAGCCGGGAATCGAACCCGGGACCTCAGGTTCGGCAGTCCGGCATGGTGACCATTGCGCCATCGAGGTCGTCAAAGCTTATTTCATGTAGAGTATTTTCTTGTATGGCGGCTACTGTCATTTGTTATTAAGGGAGTTATAACGTCTTCAATGAAATAATAACTACGTCTAAAATCTGCTCTAAGTTATAAAGTATTGACAATCAGTGTTATATTACTACGAAATGTTGCATTTGGAATGTCCTTTCGTATGAGACTCATTACTACAGAAAGGATTTATTCACTTGAATACACCTATCGATAATATAATCTCATTTAAGCTCTAGCTTCTAAAATACTAAGAATTGGTAAACGGTATTAAGACAGAATGTAGCGCTTAAAAAGACCTTTCAAATGATATACGACTCATTAATAGACGGTAGGGCTGCCATCTCGAATTTCGCCAAACCCGGACAAACATTAAAAAAACCCGGACATTTGGCGTAAATCGCATTTTTTCCAGGAACGAGTACGATTTTTGTTAAACAAAATAATACTAAATTTGTAATCCATTTACTATTAACATATACTTAAATTCGATGAGGTGCTTCCTTACATAAAAATTGTCCGGGTTTTCCCCGGACAGTTCTTGAAACCCCGCCCGGACGGCCCCCGGACGCCCTCCAAACGAGGACAAATCCGGGGAAACCCGGACGGATGGCAGCCCTAATAGAGGGAAAGAAGACCAACATCCAAACATTTTGCCCATTCTCCTTTGACTGCAATACTATACCGGTTACCTAACTCCGAGGAGCTCAGTACCTACAAGTAATTAAACTTTAACTGGACGCGTCTATTAATAACGGTCACCATTATAATATATTTAACTAATATATTATCTGAGAACTGCTGTTGGATCTATTGGAATTTGTAGTATTAATTTTGTGAATTTACATCACTAGTTAGGTGCTTGTTATATAAAAGCGTGTTATGTACAAAACGTAATATGATTTATTGAACTGTTTTTGGATTTATCATAATTAGCTTCGCCAAAGACGTTATGTGTTATATTGGCGAATTCAACACAATGCAGCCTTTTCTGCTGGTATTCCAAAGTTATATCTCTTCTCCGTAGCCTTTTTATAGGAACAAGCACTTTCCAAACAGAAGATTCAATCAAAGATAAATTCTTAGGTACCTACTTTATGTTATGAAAATGCAAAACTATTCTAAACACGAAGGCAGACCTCAGCATTTTTACGTAAAACTAATATATCTTCGGTACACATATTCTGATGGCCTAGAGCTTGAGAAAGCACATACTAGGCTTCTTTTTACCCCCAGGACACGGGTGAAACCGCGAAAACAGCTAGTATGTATAAATGGTCAAAGTTCCCTTTGTTCAACAAGTTGTGAAATACAACAGACCACACAGCTGGCACAAAAGCCATATTCAAAGCCGTTACATCTATAAACCAATTTACCTATCTAGTTAAGGAATTAGAAAATGTCAAAACGCATTCAATACTCGTTGCTTATCACATCGGTATTGCACTCGACACTCGGTACTATGTCTTACAAATACTTTAAGAGCCCTACCTCATTAGGACGCCAATGGCGACGTCGCCGGCTACGTATCCAAGCAGTTAGTATTGAAATGTATGGAACTTAACTCACTTGGCGACGTTTTGGCAACGTCGCCAAATTGGAGGCGTGGCCACGAGCTACAGTTACCTACGTGGCTTCTGGCTACCGTGGCAGCTTGGCGACGTGGCCACAGTTACCACTATAATGTACACGGTAGAGCGCACCTTCCTCACACAGTCGCCAATGTGGTCGCCAATCAGCGTGCAATTTCTTCAGCGACGACGTAAACACTTGACTGTCAAGATGCCATGGCCACTCGACTTGGCGACATTTGGATGCCAGAAGTAGCCAGACCTGAGCCGCTGGCGACGTCGCCATGGCGTCCTAGTGAGGCAGAGCTCTACAGATAAACTTTATTACTAATCTAAGGTAATGACTTAACTTGAAAGCGAACACCGCTCTCCATAACCGAGAAACACTAAATCAACGGTGCCACAGTTAATTATGTAAAACAATATCTTAATTATAACATTTCTGTCCACGATTTGTGTTGCCTAACAATCCTTTTCGTGCCAAATATAGAAATAATCCCGCTGCAATCTAATTCCGATCAAACTGTACACTTCCTTGTAAAATAAAGGGAACAGTCAATTGTATTCAATGCGGAGAATCGCCATTTTGTTTTAATACTCGTAAATAATAAGTAGAGGTATCGAGGAAATAAAATGTCTCATTTATAATGCAATTTATTTTAGTTTAACAAGAGATCTATTAAGAAATTACGTTCTAAGTAGTGTTGAATATTTGGCAAAGTCGTCCGAAGTCTAAATTAACGCGAGAAGTCTTCGAAACCAACTGGAAATACTCCAAGCCAGTGACATACACTGCAAATACTAAGCTAAGATTAAACTTGAGAGAAAAACACTGCATTCTAAGTAAAATGCTTTTAACCTAATTGTATTTCAGTGCTAGTTAATATAATAGAAAATTCTGTTACCTGAGCGTAGGAACTTTGCGGGAAATACAGTTAGTATGAAATCACTATTCAAGGGAACCTTTTCTATGCATATTTTTGTCTATTATGTATTTAAACAAATCATTTTTTTCGGAAATAATTAGCGTTGCAAATAAAATCAAAATCGTTTATTAAAGTAAGCTAATCAGATTAGGTTAGTAATAGACTTTTTACGTCAATATTACAAAAGGACAGCCCAAAACGCTATTTGACCACTTCCAAATATTATGGTTAGAAAGAAGAAGCGGTGAAGAACTAACTTCCCAGCAACAGAACTGTCTATTAGAATTTACTTATAAATATAATTTAAGATAAATAGAGATATGTTTTTAAGAAATGAAATAAAATTTAGAATTTAAAAGTGGGTGCGTTAATTTGCCGGCAAGTGTATGCGTACCCCGCCCTGTATCGTGTGTTGACATTTTGATGTCTATCCGCACATTGCAAAATAATAACATCACTATCTCGCTCACGCATATCCAATCCCCCGCGTTAGAATGCGACGGCAGATAAACTTTTCTCATTGCCGCAACACAACCTGCGCAGGAGTCGATGCGCATTTGCGATACGTACGACACCGCTGCAATTGTAATGCAAAACCAGTCGTTAGCTAAATGTGGCTAAAATATTCCTGATTGACATCTGTCGGCTTGCCGCCCGTAAACCCTTAATAGTAGGCTCTCGCTTGGAAGAACGAATTAAAGTAATCTTTACATCTTTTAGACTAATGATGGAACATTAAATACGGAATATGTAATACTAGGTGTTTGCTGCAGTTACACTCGGGTCCCCAGGGAACTATTTCGAGCATACGATTTAAAAGTAGCCTGTCTGTCCTCGTAACTACTAGTCGTCTGGACAAGTAAGCGCAGCGTAGGACGTCCACCAACAAGGTAGCCAGACGACCTTATAAAGGTCGCCGGAAGACGCTGGATACAGGTCGTCTCCAACAGGTATCTGTGGAGATCTAAGGGGGAGGCCTATGTTCAGCAGTGGACGTCCTATAGCTGAGATGATGATGATGATGATGATGTCTGTTCTCAGTTCTGAAGTTCTCATACAATTTCATTTAAATCAGTTAAGGGCCACTCTAAATATTTTATCCATCTCTTGATTAACTAACTAAAGATAGAATTTTAACATTAACATTACGTAGACGGGTCTACGTAATGTTAAATTCTTCTAAGCAAAACTTTAGATCGAATATTGGAAACAGTTGTAAGTGGTTTTGGCGTGAAAGCACTATTCACAGACAGACAGAGTTACTTTCACATGTAAAATATTAGTAAGCATTTTCTTTCATAACATTACGTCTAAAGATACAGCAAGATATGGTGCGTTTAAACAATTTAAGTGAGGGTAATCATTGTTGAGGATTGTGGTATTGTGAAGTGAAGTCGTGTATTATTTCTTACATTGTAGCATGATTGTTCTGGTGGCACTGTGGTTGAGTTATTGTTTAGAGCCATATGTAGCAAGTTCTCAACTGTGTATGTACAAAACTGTTGGGGTTTTCAATGAATTTGTTCTTTAGAGCTTTTTTTCATGGGAAATCATTAAATGACGCCTCCTGCTGCGTGCGGTGTAAGCGGCGTGAGGGCGTGTCAGACTCTTACTGACTAAAACCCATCATGTTCCTTCTTAAGCCCTTTATGTACCAGGGCCGTATTAACTCTTTCAAACAATCCCGCAGCCTTGTTCCTTAGAGCTTGAGAGATATTTTTAGGTAGGTACCTCAGTATTGGTATAAAACGATCGCCAAATAATTCACGATTGAAATGGCGTTTAGGAATTTCAAAACTAGATGTGGTGAGACCTAAGAAAATCTTTAGAATTTTTTAAACGTCCATCACACTGAATGCTTTTATTCTCATGATTCAAGCTTATGAAGAAATTGAAAGTTATGCACTGCACATTCCTCACCAATTTACACAACAGCTTAACATAACAAAATAACAGCAGTAAATAACAAAATTAAACATTTAATTATGTTTAATTTTGTTATGGCTAATTCTTTTGCTGTATCAGCAATTAAACTCTGGAACGCTCTTCCCCTTGACATAAAAAAGGCACCCAGTAAGTATTCCTTTAAGCGTAAAGTTCGCCATCATTATTTAAACTCCTTACCTAATTGAGTCGTCGTCACTCTTATTGATTTGATATTTTATTTTTATGTTGTATGTATAATATATATTTATATATTATTATGTATTAAGTATTTATGTATTGTAATATGTTTTTATTTATCTATTCATGACTTTCTCTTTTCTTTTTTTTTTTTTTGTACTACCTATTTATTTTCTCCCTTTAACCCGATGGTTGACTGGTAGAGAATGCCTTGAGGCATTAAGTCCGCCAATGTACCTATTTTGTACATAAAGTATAAATAAATAAATAAATTTAACGACCAAAAATTATAGTGTACAAATGGATTTAGCGGATTTATGTGCAAAATTATCATATAGTGCGCAAGCGCAGACACAAATCAAACGCTAGTCTCCGTGACCGTTGCACCTACTATACATTACTTTAGTTTAGTTGGACAAAACTTTGGCAATAATTTCAATAAGTAGGCGGAGCAGACAAAAGGTCGATAGGCTTTTGCGAATTTAATTTTTGGGGCTGTGAAACGAGCGATATACCTATTTTAATTCAACGAGCATTTTTTATGTAAGTCATCATGCATCTAGCCTTTTCCCAAGTATAAGTATAGGGGTTGGCTTCCAGTCTAATCGGATGCAGCTGAGTACCAGTGCTTGCAATGAACGACTGCCTGTCTGACCTCGTCAACCCAGTTACCCGGGCAACCCAATGCCCATAGGTAAGACAGGTTAACAGACTTACTGGCTTCTGACTACCAGTAACGACCGCCGAAGATGATCAAATGAAAGCAGCGACCTACAGACCGAATTAAATTACAGAACTACTCACTCGCGGATCTCAAAGCCTCCAAGAAAATCTAAGTAGGTATACCTACATTCGAAGGGATTCGAACGAAATAATTACTATTACAATATACAGTGCATTGGGTGTTAACGTTCACCAAAAATTATTGTTAAGACAATTAGCTAGAATTATTTATTACATTCAAATTATATGCCTAGTAAGTATTAAATAACGTTTTGACACAATCTTACCATAAACACAGTTCAAAATTTTCTTTGATCATTTTTCAGGACAAAATATTTTGGTTTTCTTACGGCCAGTTTCTTCATCAAAAGTTAAAGGTAAAGTAATGTCTAAAGTTAAGTTACAAAAATTGAATTTAACCGTTACTTTTACTTTAGACATTACTTTGACTTTTACTTTGGCTTTAACTTTCGATGAAGAAACTGGCTGTAAATAAACAAAAGTTAGACTGAGAGATAGGTTAAAGACTGAGAGATAGGAAAAACCATATTGAAGCTTTTCCAAAAAACATTGCATTGTTAAGAAATTCTTCATGAAAAGTCTCAAAAGTGAAAACCATTAGATACTTGCCTTACTATAGATTACCTAAACGGAAACCTATGCACAAACACACACAAGTAAATACCTACTCACGCACATATTGTGATGGAGATTAACAATAAATTAACAGCAATATATCGCCGATTTACCAATACTTAGTGGGCCCTAAGATTACGTAAACTAGGTTCAGTCACTTTTGAAACCTATTAAAGATTACCATTTGATATTATTTATTACAATAAATAATTCGAAACGACTGTGATCTTTTACACAATATTCTACTATTAAAGAACTCTCCTTTTCTGTAAACTCACAAAGCTATTTTGGTCCGACCCAGGAATCAAATCCGGGACCAAGTGACACCCTGTAAGACCTCGCCAAACTCGGCAGTTACTATTATGAAAATTGTTAAACCTCAAAGATTGGTTGTCATCAAACATCCTTGGCAGTCGCTACGGGTAGTCAGAAGCCAGTAAGTCTGACGCCAGTCTAACCAAGGGATATCGGGTTGACTGGGTTGATGAGGTCAGATAGGCAGTCGCTTCTTGTAAAGCACTGGTACTCAGCCGAATCCGGTTAGACTGGAAGCCGACCCCAACATAGTTGGGAAAAGGCTCGGGAAATGATGTTGAACCTTAAAGATCCGATACTTTTAGGTAGAGGAACTGCAGCATATTTGGAATACTGCAGGTAACTTGGAATACTTCGATATCTAAATATATATAAACGCCATCTGAGTTTTTATGCCGTAAACATAACGTCAAACGATACACAAAGCCATACAGCATTAAAAACAGGACGCCATCTTGACATTTCGGCTACCAGCCCCCAGCGAACGAAACGCCTGATTTGAAAACTTTTTCGGTAAGAATGCAATTAGTGGTAATCATTTGCTGTAATACTCTAAATCTTTATTGTAATTATTTTAACTGCGGAGTGACCTTGTTAGTTTAAGATATTACTATGATTTTGTGAATATTTCTAGAATTAAAAATTTGACATGCAATTTTAAGTTAGGTTGGTGTGTTGTTAATTTGGAATACCGTGTTTTTTTTGCTTTTCAGTTTTTTTGGAAGTCGGTTTTATTTTTATGTAAAAGTTTATTTTTTTGTAAAGAGCCAATGACTATAAAAATATTAGAATTCTATTAGTTTCTAAGAAAAAGAGTTAGCAATTTTCAAAGAAAAAAAAAATGAATATAATTTGGAATACTATATTCCAAATTATCTGCACCCTAAGTCAAATCACGTTTTTGGAGTATTTTTAGTTTGATAGGCATTTTGATAATATATCTGGTATTTTTTATGTTTGATTGTTCTCATTATTAAAGTTTAATATTTTGACAACAATTTAATGTATTTTTTATTGAGCTATCCCGTTTCTCCTTCAATTTATTTTCAAAAAACAAACTGGTATTCCAAATATGCTTCACTTCCTCTACTTTTAGCCATCTGCGTGAAATAGTTTACCTTGGAAAGTAAGTGAAACTGCAGAAAATATGTGTAGTTGTTACACCAATAAGGAGATCGTTGACATTTAGATTGACTTTTGAAATTAGATATTGCAATTAATGTGCATTTCTTGAGCGCGTTCGTATCGAATGCATTGCGTAGTTAATTTTATTTATCTCTTCATTGCAGGTGCGGTGTTGCACGCCTTCTGATCTGTTGGACAGTTAGATTGTTTTCATTTAATTTGATGGTTTTTCTTGTACAAAGCAATAACTATTTATCTTGGCTGAGGGAGAAATCACACTAATCATATAAAAGCGAAAGTTTTTTTTTTAAATAAAAGCAAACGGCTGAAAAGATTTTAGCAACTACTTACCACATCTGAATAAAAAGTGCTTATCCTCTCATAAGTCTGTCTATCTGTGTACTGTAGCGCGTAGCGCGCTGGGGATATACGGAATATTTTATAATTAAAACATTTAATAAACTTTGGTCTCTTTCGGATTCAAAGTGAAGTGACAAGTTCGGTATCAAAAACCTAATTAACACATTTAAATAGTTGTCCAGCCAGGGAGCCAAACAACGAATAGGTAAAACCTATGGACTTTTTCTAACTGCTCTTCAGTACCAAAAATTCGGCTTACTGAAAACGCGAGTCTATACTTCCTCAACTAAAAATACTCAAACTCACAGTCAAAACATTAATATATAACAACAGGTAGTCAAGTTAATAACTTAGTTTATCAGATCTCTAACAAAATAATCTATAACTAAGTTCCTTGCGCGTGTTACCTACCTGCGCGTGGGCAGATGATAAGCTACCGATGTTACACTTAAGTTAACATTAAGGATATAATTATGCTGTAGTTTTTATCAGGTTTAGTGATCATTGTTGTAATGGTGACAGGGAGACATAAGGCAAGGAGAGGAGAGATTCCACCGGACTGTTGCACTGTAATGCACACAAATGTTTCTTCTGATCTACTCGTTTCAACAGTAAGAACTTGCGCGTGAACATTTCTGAATAAAAGTTCTTAAAAAAAAAAGTGTGGACTACAATGACAGCTCAAGACTCCATTTGACGACGGATTTCAATAATCAACATATGTCTCTAATGTTTTGAAATAAGTACCTAAAAGAAATTCATCTTCCAACTTTGTTAGGGTCTACTTCCAGACTCACAGAATGCAGCTGAGTACCAGTGTTTACCTACATGGAGCGACTGCCTACCTCCCAAACCCAGTTACGTAGGCCACCCGATAGCCTTCGGTATGTATAACAGATTGATTACCAAAAAGATACCTCAAACTAGAAACTTATCACCTATATTCCTAACACGCTAATCACATTAAGATGACAATACAATCCCCACTACAGGTCATTTCCACCGCGTCATCTGTAATTGCAACGTTGACACACACACACATACAAACACATGTAAACTAGGGCGAATTGAATCGCCGTGACGTCACAACATGGCTCCGGTCATCTCCGGTCAATCATCACCGCGGTTTATTAGTTGGAACACTAAACAAACAGCTATAGATTATGTACAAGATATTGGAATTTTTTCCCCAGGTATAAATGGATTAATTTCAGAAATAAAACCCTAGAAAAAGGTTTTCATCATAAACGTGAGGGATACCGATCTTTTTGTTGTGTAGTTGTCAGCTGTCAATTTCATTTTTTTTATTGACTAACAGGATTGCCATCTGCACCAAATAACGGTCTGACCATAAAGGATTTGACGGAGTTTACTTATAAAATCTCCTGACCATAGACAAGCAAGAAAAAAGTTCTTAATGCCAAATTAAGTCATCTATAAGCTATTTATATTTAACGTAATGACACTCAAACAATCGAACATTATTTCAAAATTACGCAGGTACCCTATTTCGCAAACCACTCTATAATTTCTCTACCATACCTGAGCATTGCAAGTAATCACTCGAAAAGGGCAGCGGTGGCCGGATTCCTCTATCTTCGGAATTAACTCCTCATTAAGAAATTGTCGCTACCGACGAATTGACAGCATAATAGGCCCCAACCTCGATTTATACTTATTAGTTTTAACTACTTATTGGCTGACTGCCAGTCATTTATCGAAGTTATTTAATTTTCTTGAAATATTTAGGTACTTGTAAGAAATGGTAACAAATTGATGTGTCCGGTAGTCGTTTAGTTTTATTAATTGTTAATAGGTGTATAATATATTTGAGGTTAGTGTAATTTAGATTGTTTATTTACCTGGATTTATTAGTTTAATTTTATTTAAGCGAGTTTATGTAAAATAATGAATTAGCTTTAATTCTGAGATTATATATTACGGTATATTGCATTTAAAGCCATGTAAAATGGTTCTTGTAATCGGTAGATATATTTCGTACGTTTGCAGCAATATACGATCATAATGGTTTCGCAACATCTCTATTTAAAATGAAAATTTAAACTTTGTATTTATAGCGTTTACTTTGGCATTTATTAAACATCAACACTTAGTAAATATCCAAACAAAACCCAAAATTTTCGTTCCCAATCTAGAAATTTGACAGCATTTTCGCCTAGAAACCTGTTCAGCTTATTACTCATGCGCAGTCGTGACCTATGGCTCGACAGACACACCACGACTGCAATGGGTTCCTTCACCCAATTCTGACGACGCAACCTGTGGGAAATAGGTAGACCTTATGGTCGCGATGTGGTGTCAAGACGGCATGTTTGGCAAATGTTATGTATCATACGTACGTATGTCAAGTTTTGAACGGAAGATTTTATATTATTTACATATTTATTTTTAATTAAGCATTTTCAGCCACTTCTCAAGGGAGCTATACCTACTTGAAGAAGCTATATTTGCTACCTCCACGCGTTTTTCATCGTTGGTTTTATTCAAAAGACGTTCATTGCTGGAAATAAGCAAGATTCATCTGCCTCTAGGTTATTCTCAACTATAATGCAGCTGAGTATTTACCAGTGTTTTACAAGGAGCGCCTGCCTACCTGATCTCCTCAACCCAGTTAGGTACCCGGGCAAGCCAATACCCCTTGGTAAGACTGGTTGTCAGACTTTCTGGCATCGGACTACCCAAAGATGAACGACTGTTGTGATGAGCCGGACCCTACAGTTTATCGTGCCCTCCGAAAAGTGCGAAATTAAGCGTAAAGACGGTTATTAGCACAAACACTCAGACCTTACAAAAGTTTGCAAAATCACCACCTAAATGTAAAACCTGTTCATTGGGTCCCAACAAAGTTGTCTATTGTTGTTGCAACCATCACGCTAGTCGGGTCGTGTCACCGACAGAGTTGACGGCATTGTGCATCTCACTATTATACTATTGTCAGTGGTTTGACACTGACAGTTGTGACGCTTATGTCGATTTGTTTTGTAGTTGTAAGGGAAAGGTTAATTTGTGGTCTTAAAAGAAAACGAGGCAATAAATGATGAAAGTGAGAAAATTGTATGTTTTTTGTTTGTTTGCAAAAATATGTTTACACGAAATGACATATTTTAAATCTCTAATCGAAGAGTTCTAAATATACAATCACAACCTAAATCATCTAGTCTAGTAGATAAATAAGTTCTTAGTTACTCATATGACTACATTCTTAAGCTTTTCATATTGGCATGCATCGTGTTAAATCGTGTATGAATGTAGGTATGTTCAAGTTGAAATAGTACCATAAGCCCAGCCTAGTGCTACAACTAAGTATTTAGGTAAACGCTTCACACACTTTGTATTAAAACAATTCGTACAATAACATATCTAAGTACCTACCTATATTTCCCGAACAATATCCCCCACTTCAACTTGGCCGGTCAATACGCGCATTGCCAGTATTAAATGAGTGTCGTCCATTATCTATACAACGGTAAATTCGGTAATCCGCGGCCGGTTGTTAAATTGTATAAATCATGCGTGCGACCGCGGTAATCTTTCGCGACATTAATCCAACGGGTGGTGGCTATTCTCTACAATAGCTGGTAATATTACATACGTACAATTTCGGTTACTTGTACAAATAAAAAAATGTAGTGCGTATGTGAAGATTTTATTGAAATAAAAGGTTAAAAAAGCAGTTTAATTGGAACTGAGACAACATTGTAAGGTCAGTTTTAGAACAATTTTACGTGGGGGATGATTTTCGCAGGTTTTGATAGTTTAGAAAAATGTGAGATCCCCAAACGTCAAAAATGTTATAAAAATTCAACGCCGTACAAGGATGGGTAACTGAAGGGCTCAATGTTTTTGCTTTCGTTTACTAAAAACAATCGGCTATTATGGCAATTATCGCCCAAGAAACCTTATAAAAGTTTGAGAAAAATCATAGAATAGCACGATAAGAACCTATTACTTGCTTAGGCTAGACTAACATTTTCCATAAGGTCACGCGGAATAAAGCTCATTATTTTGAGTTTGTCTCCCTTTTAGTAAATAATTGCTGTAACCTTTAAATCCAGTAGTAACTAATAGATGTAATAAATAACTAGCATGTTAGAATTTATTGTATTATGTTTCGAAACTGTTTGCCGAACAAATTATGATAATGTGTAAAATAGGTCTTAGGTCAGTCTACCTATGACTATAAACTACATAGACTATACCTATTTATAGTGGTATCGAATGTTTTGTGCAGTTGACAGCTGTCAACTGTGCCGAAAAACTGTAGGTGTATAAAATCTGTGTGATTTATTTTTGATGGCTAAATGGTCTAAAAGCCAATATGTAACACAGTTTTGTGTAACACCTTTTCAATCAAATAGGTACATATAAGTAAGTAGGTGCACTAAAAATAGATACATACTAAATGCGGTTTCATGCACTATAAAGGTGCCTATTTTGTAAGAACACATTTGACATAATCTGTAAGTATTAAATAATATTATCTATGGTAAAAATAAAACTGGTGTAGATAAAATATCGAGCGTTTTCGTTAAAAGGCCACGTATTATATCGTGCGCAAATCCATCCATCATTACGGATTACGGTAAAGCTAAGTATTGTTTTATGCCAAATTCAACAATCATTTTTGTATTGAATACTTTGTAGGTATACTTTTAGACAGACTGAAAAGCTGCTTTAAGGTTTAAGAGGAAGCCATAAAATTATATTATGTCAGTTCAATTAATCACCGATATTAACAATTGTTTCAAGAAGATACTTATTGTTCCAATTTATTTGTAATGGTTATGGTTATAATTAAAATTACACTTGCATTGATTGTAAAAAGATTGAACCAATTTAGATGTTTGATTTCCAGTTCTTGCCTACCTTTTCCGAACCTGGTCATCCATTCTAACCTTTATTTATTTATTACTAGCTGATCCCGCGAACTTCGTATCGTTTAAACCTTCCCTGGACCTCTACAAACATTTTAAAACCAAAATAAGCCAAATCGGTCCAGCCATTCTCGAGTTTTAGTGAGACTAACGAACAGCAATTCATTTTTATATATAAGAAGATTTTAACCTATTACCTAGGTATTTTTACCTAGGTGGTGTATTTTTCGAGACACAGAAGAAAACAGCAAAACTTGAAGATTTTCCTTAACAAAAAAAATACCAGCCTTTATAAGCGAAGTTTACACAACAAAATGGCTGCCGTTCACAAACTCGTGCGAGCATACTTGGGGCGCGATGCGGGATAATCCCGGGTAAGGCGTCGTTCCGCACAAGTTAGCGACTCGCGCCCCGGACAGGTAATAGCTTTTGTTACTACTCGCCATAGGGAGCTACACTTTTTGGGGGTTTTGAGACTTTCCTGTTATGAAGTAAAATGATATTAAAACCTGATTATTTCAAAATAATGTTAGCTACTTATTTCATAATACAGTATACTTATTTCATCATCATTATCATCATCAGCCTATCGCAGTCCACTGCTGGACATAGGCCTCTCCAAGTGCACGCCACTGAGATCGATTTTCGGCTTCTCGCATCCAGCTAGTGCCAGCCGTCTTGCGCAAGTCATCACTCCACCGTGCCTGAGGACGTCCTACACTACGTTTGTCAGCATACTTACCTATGCAAAAACTACGTAACATTTTGGCTTTGTCTATAGACTTGATTGTTCTAAATAAGCAAAGAAGGTTAATTAACTTAATGGCGTGGCTTTATCTACTATTATTCAACCTAATTTTTACATATTCTTTAAAGACAGTACATCGTCTTAAAGGCATCTCTAATATCCTAAATATTACACCGGTACCTATTATTTGTATTAAAAAAACATTCGGAATCAAAGCGTTGTAGACAAAGACATCAAACATAGTTATTGCGTTTTTAAATCGTGACTTTTAAACCAATTCCCGATTCACTATCCTACAAACTCTCCAAGCCTAGCCACCCCACCACGGCGGTTGTCGAAGCAGTTACTCCGCGCAATGGTCGATTTGCAACCGCCAACTCGCTCGCTGTGTACCGCGCCCCGACTCCGCCTGCTCACAACCTGCTACAACGTGCTATGTGCATAAACATCTGTCAATAACAACAGATTTTGTGCTAAGAAGATTCTGTGGTGTTTGAAGTTTGGTTTAATTTTTGAAAAGTTTTCATAGATGTTTTTTGGTTTTAAAGGTAGGAAGATATTTTTTATGCTAGCTTGTCTGTCTGTCCATGAGTTTTGACGTTCAAAAAAGCTTGTTAAGGCCTTAATAAAATAAAATGTTTTGACTTTGTAGTAAAAAATACCCAAAAGCGTAATAGAGGAGTAGCGTTGTGTTTTTAAATCGTGACTTTTAGAATAATACCCGGGAATCTATCCCACAAACTCTCCAAGCCTAGTCACCCCACCACGGCGGTTGTCGAAGCAGTTACGCCATGCAATGGTCGATTTGCAACCGCCAACTCGCTCGCTGTGTACCGCGCCCCGACTCCGCCTGCTCACAACCTGCTACAACGTGCTATGTGCATAAACACCTGTCAGTAACAACAGATTTTGTGCTAAGATTCTGTGGTGTAGCTTGAAAAGTTGGTTTAATTTTTGAAGAGTTTTCATGGTTGTTTTCGTGGTTGTCTTTGGTTTTCAGGGGTAGAAATATTTTTTTATGGTAGCCTGACTGTCGAAGCTTGCAATATACATAACTATACCAAACAGTTTGTATAATCAGACATTTTATCGCTATGGCTAATTCCCATAAGATTAATAATAATTGAAAGTTTATTATAATTAATAATTAAATGTTTTTTATTTTTATATTTAATATTTAAAAATGTAAATAATATGTTTGAAAATAAATAAATGACAAAAAATTGAAAGTTGCTTCATCTGGTTCAGCTATTAAATAATATAATTAGCTACAACAATTGCAAGAAACAATACATTTATAAACTGCACATACAGTCTTCAAGTTACAATGACACTGTTTTTCATTAATTTAACCACTTAGTTATTAAATAATTTAATAATAAGTAGTACTTAGTAAAAAAGGTACCTATATTTATGTGCAAAGTTGCAAAAAATATTCTATAATGTACTCAAAAAAATCTTAATTCAAATAAACTTTATGTTTGTGGTCCCTTCAATAAAACTGGAGAACTGTAGCACAGTTTTTATTCCTAGGACTTATACTTTATGAATAAGGGCATTACATTTTATGGCTCATCTCGCGTCACAATAAAACTTGAAGGGTTTGTCTCTGGTTGCGCGTCCGATGTGAACACCATAGAGTATTACGCTCATGGAGTGCTTACTTTAGCATTGATTTACAGGGAATAAGTTTGAAGTGCATACTGTTTGCAAGCATCGATTTCACAGAAGCTTTCACGTTTTTTTATTTTATTACTTGTACTCATCTGACTAGAAAAAAAATACAATTAATCCCATTTCAAAATGTTGTGTCCATTGAATAAAAAAGTGATAGAGTCCACACCACGAAAGAAGTCCGATAGATGCGGTGCTACTTACAAAGTGAATTTTTTGTAAGTTTGGACAAAAATAAGCCGTATTTTCACCGAGAATACAAGCTCCATTTTTCTTAAAACAACTATTTGTTTAAAAAATTGAACGTAAAAAGTCGTAGTAAACAGTTGTTTTGAGAAAATAGTTTCAAAATTTTCCGTCGTCAGTAGTGGCGCTTTCTCTAACTCACGAAGAGTGTTTTGCACCGTCTTGTTTTGTTTGTCTAACGTTCGCACTCCATTGACACTCTCCTCCATGTTGTTGACCCACTTCCCTAAATTCCCGTTAAATTGTCGCCGCGAAACTACGAAACGTTTTCCGGTTGCAGCTTGTGATTTCAACCAGCAACCAGCAACCGGGTTTCCGGTTGCTTTGTGTGGCCTATCTCGAAATGTTCATTGTTTTAGCTGCTGATTTCTTTCTGTTTACCTATCTGTTTATGGTTAGATAGGTTAGTGCTAAGCTACATTGATTGCAACAGAAGGAGTGTTTTGAGCTTTTTATGTGCCAAAAAATTCATTCGTAATTATATAAGTTTCTTCTTATTGATATTTGTTCATTTATTAAGGCTTATCAATTAAGATACATACAGACAATATGAGAAACAACAGTTAGTTAATACTGAATTTAGAGTCACCATTATTTTTAGACTATTCAAGTAAAAAATAGAATTAAAATAAATAAAATAATGCAGTAATGATATCTTATTTTCTTTATATACCTTGGTGTAGCTATAGAATATATGTATATTATTGTTTTGGATTTTACACCATTTAGTTAATAATTTCTGTCATTAGCAAGATCTAACTAGAATAACTAGGATGTTACAAAATCCACATCAATTCAAAAGCTTTGGTCCCATTCGGGCGCCATTTCTAAAGTTGAGCGTTCCACATTCAAATTTAAAGTTTCCACCGACCCCCGCCGACTCGAACACGAACATCTTGTGTTCGAAATTTGAATTTTCGCGGGAAGATAGTTGCATAAGCTTGATTGTCACAAATTCTCTATGGTTGTGAAATTGTATTACGTACGACAATTTAGAAGTTACGTGAATTATTTCTGAAATCATGTTAAAAGGATTTTAGCTAAATGTAGCAACTTGAAAAAGAAATTGGCTGATTTCATGTGGGTTATGCTGAAAAAAGCCCCACGTTTTTGGAGGAAAAAATAAGGCAGAGTTGAATGATAAAATTCTGATGATTTTCTGTGCTAAATAAAACTCGACACAATTTTCCCATTCCTTGAATCGAATCCAGGGCCTGAAAATTAATTATGTTTTCTGTTTAAATAGTTAAAACATTAAAATTTTCACCGAGAAAATTCATTACCGGTTCTTTGTATGCACGAAAGCAATTTATTTTGTAAGTCCCAATTCCAGGTTGAAATGTAGCCTCAGAAACTTGTTACTCTCAGGTAGAAAACTTCAATTGTGTTTTTATGATAGTAATGTCGTTAAAATGCCTCCATTCCTCAGGGAACTTGTTATACTAAAATCTAATAAAATATACTTTTGAGTGTAAAGGTACGCTTTCGAAGCGAGCTGCAAATGTAACTGCCGACTGCGACTGCAGCGACTGTATGAAATCGGTCAGTAAGCGTGTGACTGCAAGTGCTGCTGCCGCTTCGATCTAAAATGATTTTATGTAAATATTTATGTACACACGTATATATTTACCAGTACTTTTTAACAAGTCCCTGCATACCAGTAGAGGCAAGTGCGTTTGGCAGTTGCAGTCGTCAGCTCGCTTCTAAAACATACCTTAATGTAGGTGTACATACCACGGGAAAGTGGAAAGTTCGAGAGAATCTAAAATCGAATGATTTTGGAGAGCACTTTGGCGGCTAGACAGTACCTAATTGTTGTTTGACATGAAACACTAAGCTAATTATCTGTTTTACCGCATCAAATGTACGAACAAACGTATTCAAATGGCATCTAGCCACTTGAGTGAAAGGATTCTAGCCTACGTAAATATTTTAGGAATTAGGTAAGTACATTTGAACAGCCTAATGTGTAACTGATTTGGCACATTAAAACATCAAACGAAAAAGCCTCGCTAAATTAATATCAAATACAAGCGACCTAGGGGATTTTTCCTATAACCGGACAAAAATAGCCTCTGTTATTCAAGGATAGTGTAGCTTTCTAACAATGAAAGAATTTTGGAGCTCTAGATTAAGTATATTACCTCTAGTATAGAAGTAAGTATAGATAACGGATTAACTTAGCTAACATCTTGTCAATTTTTATTTTTAGTATTTAATTTAAAACCAATTTCATTCATCATTCAAGAGTAGGTATTATTTTTAATCCACAATTTGATATCATCAATGTAATACCTAACTGCGTAGTCTCATAATAAATCGCACAGATTAAGCAAAACAAACAAATTAAAACATAAAGTTAATCCTCAAAAGGCGCTATCTGACACGGATTATGGCGTTTGCCTCATTAAAATTATATAATAATTCACATAATACAGATTATTCGCAATTTTCGCGTCTTAAGCCGTCGATAATTTACACGTTTAAGATAAACACACTGAAGACGAAACAGTCGACCGATAGTTGCCCTATGGCTTTTTTATTTTTTTAAGAAATCGTTAATTTAATCAAAGTTTGTAGTCGGTTTGATACCGGCCAAATGCTTGATCGTTATTTATTTATCTATACATCATTCTTATCACTAACATTACAGATACAATCTAATGCGCTAGTGCGGCACTTATCTAACTTATTACAACAATAAAATAAAAACACATACTTAACTCTTTTTGGCATTCGGGTAATAAAAAACATAAGTACTTCTAATCGTGTTATATGCGTACCTACTTCCATCATTGCCATACTGATTTATAAGCCCGACATAACTATCGGCCGACTAAAAGTTTGCAGTGTACTGGGTGCCTTTACAATAATAATGACACCCACGACGCTTCGTAAGATTATGATTGATTGCTTATAATAAACCTGTGATTATGTTAATCGATTAACTATTAAGGTTTATTGACCGAGTTACGAAATATTTCTTAAATGTTCTAGTTAATAATATTTTCCTGTGCTTAAGTATATAACTTATAGTATAACTCTATCTTGAAGTTAATATTGATAAGTAGACAGATAGTCGGGAGCCTAAATAAGGCTATTTTTTTCCCGGGTGTGGAAAGAACTTTCTACGGGAAGCGGGTGGAATCAGGAAAGAAAGAGTTAGTTAATTATATTTTCATTTACCTGTTGCTGACTAGTACGAGGTTTTAATTGGTCAATATATCTGATTTCGCCAATATAAAGAAATAGAAGAGTTTGCGGGCAAAACCATAGCATTTAAAAAACACATATGAATAAATCCATTTACCTCCTTAGGTATATTATATGGATTGCTATCTAGTAACGTCGACAGACGACCTTATAAAGGTCGCCAACAGGTATCTGTGGAGATCTAAGGGGGTGGCCTATGTTCAGCAGTGGACGTCCTATGGTTGAGATGATGATGATCATGAAGGTTGTCAGCATACCTCGATAAAAATCATGGGCAAAAACATGACTCATAGCGGCAGTCAGGTAAAAAAGAGCAAAAAAACTCATATCGGAATTATTCTAGACCCTACGAGGGCAAAGGCCTAAAAATGTTCGCAGATAACACAGACCAACACAACCGGACGGACGGACAACACATAATTTAATTTACCATATTCTTCTAATAATAAAACCTACAGTTACTAATATTACGAGTAGAGTGGCCATGCGATACGATTTTGAGAAATTACTTGATTACATAACACGAAGGAAACAGACAGATTCATGTTTAATAGGTAAGAAGTATATTATAACGTGTCAATAAGGTTAGCTTTAAAATCAAAGAAACAAGGCATAACATATTGAAACTCGTGCCTTGGCCAGCGGTTTTACCACTACTCCACGCACCCAGATTAAAGTATTCCGAGTACCTTTAACTTTCTTCGATAAATCAAATCAAATAATTTATTCATATTTCAAAGTTCACACTAAAATACATTATTTCTTAAAATCTAAACATATGTGCTAACATTATAATTGCTTGAACTAGGATGAACCTAACGTCTCAAGCGAAAGAAGAACTTATTTGATGACACTGGCCTGCAAATTATTATTTTTTTTTCCCCAAAGGTGAAACATAAAATATAATTTCTTGTAATATTTATCACAGTTTTTTTTTTCTCAGGCCAGTTCCAAAGATCAGAATGTTCGTTTACAACTCATCAGGATTATATTGAGGATTATTCCAACATTCCTAACGTCACAGTCACCCTACAGTACTTCGGAGGTCCACAGAGGTCCCTTATACGTCCGAGCGGCCATTCGAGGCCCGTTACCTTTGCAAATGCTTCCATTTACTTGAATATTATGGCCATTGCTACGAACTACAATATTATTTTCGTACTACATAGCTGTGATTGCAATCAGGTGCGCAATACAAAGCGAAGGTATTTTATTTAATGTTACAAAGATTAAGTTTCATTTTTGTTGGGTAAATTGGTTTATTAATGAAGGACACAGTATTTATTCATGTAGGAACTACTTTTCACACTCGGGTAAGAAGTAGCCTCCGTTTTATTCTTAGGCTTTACTCCAGAAGCAATCGCCGGAAGGGGACTGGACGCCATAGATTCCCAGACACCCTCCACTCAGGCGAGGTCGTAGTGCCGCTGAGCCTTTTTAGTGGGTATAGGTACCGAAAACGACTTTACCGGGGAGTCCCACATACATACCTACCCCTCTCCCGTCCCCCGACGGGAAGGGGATGCGTAATAGCATTTTTAGCCCAGGGACAACCAAAAAAAAAGAAAAAAAAAGGCTTTACTCTAGAAGCGCGATGTGACAAACAGACGGACAGAGTTATATCAAGTTGGGATTAATCTTGAAAGAAATGTCATGTAATTAGATTGGATAGTTGACTTTGCGACCGTGATTAGTTCGTCGCCTTTTCCAAGTTATTTATAAATGCTAATAAAAAGCACTCAGAAATATACTAGCCAGGTCAAAACAAAGACCCGTTAAGATATAATGAAAGTTATACGTATGACGAGGGTGGCTTACAAAAAATGATTTATTACGGAACCCCTATTTTCATAACTGTTATTTTACTTAGTAGTTTTCCTGAGTAAAATGCGTATAGTTTTCCATTTAATTTTCTCTTCACTAGGTCATATATAAAGTTCATCTAAATAGCTGCCAAGG
This sequence comes from Helicoverpa zea x Helicoverpa armigera, assembly GCA_033682625.1. Classification (NCBI taxonomy): domain Eukaryota; kingdom Metazoa; phylum Arthropoda; class Insecta; order Lepidoptera; family Noctuidae; genus Helicoverpa; species Helicoverpa zea x Helicoverpa armigera. Next base: position 4,631,680 of record JAWIIS010000017.1, read on the forward strand.
TCTTTGGAGATCTAGCATAATGTTAAACTGCTTATTTGATATAAGTACATGTAGACAAAGAAATAAGTGACTACCTACATAATTTTTTTTAACTATTTGCCCACAACCTAAAGTAGGTAAGTACTGCAACTGATCTTCTCTTCAAAACTACTGTCCTTATACTTTCTCCCTTACCTACTAATTTATGTGTAAAGTATGTCATTCTGAAGTATATATGTCTGTGTCTCACCGCTTAAACGGCTAAGCACAGTTTGATAAATACATACATGGATAGTGGTTTTTGGAATACCGCATTATTTAAAGTGGACTGTATTTTTGGTTCTCCAATAGATAGAGGAATGAATGGACCTCGCTGGAGAAATTGCTGGCGTTACTGCAAACTCCGTTGAAGTCCCCGTTGAAACCCCGTGACCCTCAATATGAGTGAAAAAGACAAACTTACCTGGGAAACAGGGAAGTGGACAGGAAGGCAGTCTGCCGACGACGGGGCACTCGAATGCCGGCCGGCCAGCGGGACACTTTCTCCGCACTTGCTTCGTATTGTCTTTTCACGAGTCCGGGTGATCGAGGCACTAACAGACAGCACTTCTAGCGAGGCTTTTTATGGGTTTTTTGATATTTTTTTGCGCGAAGAACCGCGGGCGATACCAAATATTTGACTTCCCCAAAGAGAAGTGAAAACAAAAGCGAAACCCGTCATGGCAGGAAGAAATAAAAAAGAAAGAAATGAGGATATGACCATGAAGTCTGAACAAAAGTAGTCTTCAAAACTACTGTCCCTATACTTTCTTCCTTACCTACTAATGTTTATGTGTAAAGTATGTCATTCTGAAGTATATATGTCTGTGTCTCACCGCTTAAACGGCTAAGCACAGTTTGATAAATACATACATGGATAGTGGTTTTTGGAATACCGCATTATTTTAAGTGGACTGTATTTTTGGTTCTCCAATAGATAGATGAACGAGCGATGTAATCACCAAGAGATGAACGATACAACGCGGCACGGGAGCAGCACGAGCGTTTGCTTTCGGCGATACGTTTATTTCCAGCGGATTTGCAATGGTGCGTGCGCGCGTCACTCGCCAGGCGTGCATAAACTGGTAAAAAAAACCCCCGACCCAAAAAAAGTACGCAATAATTATGACAAAAGGTTAAAAACGCTAAACCCTATAAAAAGCAAAAAATAACTTTTAACACTACGTAAACTAAATTTTGACGTGTCGGGGGACCGCTTTTTACCTTCATAAATACTTACATAAATCAAATGATACCTACCTAATTACAACATTCGTTTAAAAAAAAAACACGTATCTAAAGTAATGAAGTAGAGCGGTCCCCCGACACGCCAAAATTTAGTTTACGTAGTGTTAAAAGTTATTTTTTGCTTTTTATAGGGTTTAGCGTTTTTAACCTTTTGTCATAATTATTGCGTACTTTTTTTGGGTCGGGGGTTTTTATTTTAATAAGGTGAACTACATATTTTGCCAAAAAGTCCATATGACAAAATTTTCATAGTATTACAATCCTTAAGAAAAATGATACCATTTCGAATTCGAAGAAAAACGATACTTAACATTCCCGAAACACCTTCGCGAAAGAAAAAATATTGTTCCGCAAAAGGTATTAGGTTAAGCCTTTTACTGACTGGAATCTCTTTGGTGACAACATCAAATTAACTTTGGATTACATTTTTATTTCTGGTTTAGTAAAGTTCATTACCTGAAATTAGGTTCGTGACTTTTAGATGATAAAAATTTAAAAAAACCCCCGACCCAAAAAAAGTATGCAATAATTATGACAAAAGGTTAAAAACGCTAAACCCTATAAATAAAAAGCAAAAAATAACTTTTAACACTACGTAAACTAAATTTTGTCGTGTCGGGGGACCGCTCTAATTCATTACTTTAGATACGTGTTTTTTTTTTTTTTAACGAATGTTGTAATTAGGTAGGTATCATTTTATTTATGTAAGTATTTATGAAGGTAAAAAGCGGTCCCCCGACACGTCAAAATTTAGTTTACGTAGTGTTAAAAGTTATTTTTTGCTTTTTATTTATAGGGTTTAGCGTTTTTAACCTTTTGTCATAATTATTGCATACTTTTTTTGGGTCGGGGGTTTTTTTAAATTTATAATTTAATTTTATTCCATGCTTTTTAAAGGAGCTCCTTAATTTTTCCTTCTTTCATTTAATTTATTTTATCTTAAGATGGGGTCGCTATATGCGATCTCGGCCAAAGGAAGCTGTTTAACAATCCTCAAACAACAAACTGGCTCTGGGAGAATTGCACAGACTGAGAAACAATAAAGATTAACCTTTGGACATTCTAGATTTTCAGCAAAAATATAAATCGGTTTATCCGTTTCATTACGGCATTTCAGGGTTTCATCCGCCACATCCCATTTCCAGCATCAGGTTCTCGTCAATCAGAAACATGAAGAGAACTCGTCAAGACAAATTCAAGGAGCCCAAACTCGATGGGTTTACTAAAAGGCAGTTCAGGGTTACGTCTCCTACCTTCGTGCCCTAACAGCAGACCAGCTCAGTGGTTCCAAAAGACATTAGTGTTTCAAATTTCAGATCCCACATATACTTGCAAGTAAACAGAGCGTGTAACATTCCTATCACATCTAGCAAACGAGCTGATGACCTTGAAGACCTGAACCGATTTCCACCAAACATAGCTAAGAACACTCCCGACTGACATACCTTTTAAACAAAAAAAACCGCATTACAATCATCGGATCATCCGTTTGGGAGCTACGATGCCACATACACACACACACACACACACACACAGAGACACGTCAAACTTATAACACCCCGTCGTTTTTGCGTCGGGGGTTAAAAAACGGGGTAGTCGGAGATAACATCGCTTGTTTTAAATGTTGCTAAATGCGGAACTAATTAGATAATGAGTGGACTATGTAGTTCGTCACAGGAAATAAAGATAGCGCTATTAGATAGACTAAGCCATTTTTTACCCACCAAAATAAAAAGATTTTTGAAAGGTCAAAACTTAAGGCATTTCATGGTAAATGATGATCTAAAATAAATGTAATGCAGATATGGTAAGCAAGATTACTTGTCTTACATAAAGTCTACAACTTAAGTAAATACCTGAATCTTAAACAAGTATCCGTCTATTCACAGGAATACACTTCTTAATACCTTAAAACATGCAGTTTTAAAAAGCTTGTAAACCTGAATACTTATAAAGTTACACCTCGGTGAGAGTACGTAAGCCTAGAGCTATAATTCAGGTATTTGTGTTAACCTACTCTATATTATGAAAGGGCTAAGAATGCTGAAATCCTGAAAATTTTGTCATCATTTGGTTAGTTTCTTTATCTTGGCTAAACCTGAATGATGAGAGCAGGCAATTCTTCTTTTGTTATGTAAATTATCTTTCTTATATTTGATTTTTTCTATGCCCCTATCCTACTTATGTGTTATCTATACGTCATATTCTCTTCAACAAATGTATTGGATTCTTTCTACCACAGTCTTTCAACCACTTAACTTTTGATTGACCAAATCAAGCGGCCGTTACCCAAACTTTTCCTTAATAACTCCTCGAAACCTAAACATATAACATCATAAACGTAAATGGGTGAAAATAAATTTAACTAAAGTTAATTTCAAACAAAGCCATAAAGTTACCTTACAGAAAATTACCTAGTGAAAGGTGATTTCATTTTTCTTTCATGAAACTTGTAACGTGCACTAAATTAAGACGTCGGTTGGCGTCACATAATGCGTCAATAAATCATTTTGTAGTTCAATCGCCTGTAAAATACTTTGTTTACAATGTACGGGATTTTTATTTAATTATTAGAGTATAATACATTCGATGAACAGTTGATTTTGTAAATAAATCGTTTGATACGGATAACAACCTTTCTGGTATAAAGCAAATGAAATAAATAGATAAAATTGGGATGTTTTATATTTTGGTCGCATGCTTATTGAAGCTAAATAATTAAAATTACTTGTCACTAAAGTATGAATCAATTACTATGATTTTAATCAATTCATTGCAAGGATATATTTGATACCTACTTATTTATAGTGCTTACAAACTATTTATGTCGTAACTCGTTCTACATATCGACTTAATCATCGCAATCGCGCTAAAGTTATGGCAAAATTATCTAACGCCTACAAGGCTGGTTAAATCCCTTCTTAATGTAGCCTTTTACATGTCACGCTAAAAGGGCTATTTGCTACAATGATTTTAAGTTCTAAGATATATTTTTGTCATATAGAAACTGTTCGTCAATTTAGTTTTTTCGTGTACCTATCTACCTATAACTCAAGAAACTAGCCTTTGTCCTATAACTTTATGGGTGACTGAAGGAACACGAATGGGTTGTATTCATTTATTAGAAAGATTCGTACACTGGCTACCAGTGAGCTAAAAACGTTTATAATACTAGCTATTTCCCTCGCTTACACCCATGTCCCAATAGGATGAAGTAGCCTTTGTCAGCTGTAGGTACATATATAACTTCTCAGGCTAGGCTCTACCTTGATTATCTGTGTACCTACCGACACAGTTCAGCAGTTTCTCCGTGACCGCTCAACAGACAGACAGTTACTTACGCATTTACAATAGGTACTAATAAGAATACGGCTTAGTTAGAGTCCTTATAAAACGCCGTATCGTAGTCGTATCGCTTCATATAAAAGGGCAATACACTGCAGTCACAGTAGAGGTGTAATTTTAACGTGTCTAATAGCCGACAAGGCCTCTATTACTAATAATGGCGCAGTGACCCGCAGATCTTGATCCAGCCTGGCGAAATAACTGTGTAACGTAAATACCGGATTTGAGTGTGCTGTAGTACCTAGGTACCTACTGTGTGGATGATAAGGTTAGTGTATATCTAGAATATTTGAGCAACTTACCTATATCGAGGATATTTTACTGAAATAATCACAACTCCTGTCAGATATCCTGTGCATCCCAAAATTCGTGGAAGGAGCTGGACCTTGGAAATTTTCACTTCGAATATGTATTGTGTAAGTAAAATACGTAAATTTTGAAAATATTCAAGAAAAACTCAGTTAATGGAAAATAATTAGGTAACAGCAATTCTACTCCGTTAAACATTTCATGCCAGCACCAATTGATGAGTAGGTACCTACCTAATACCGATACCTACCTAATTCGTTTATTTATTCATTAGGGTTAACTTGATTCAGTATCTACATATATAAGTAAGCAGTTATCCAAAGATCAAATGGGTATGTAGTGTGAATAATTTATAACTGCAAGTAAATGGCACATTAAAATAAATCACACCTAACATTACAGGCCAAATATTCCGCTAGTCGAGTATTTCACAATCTAGATTAGGTACACTATAAACTTAATACCTGATACTTACATACAATCATAACTTAAGTTATTAGACAACCAATTTAAGCACTCTGGCACCTATAACATGCGTGCAGGTAAAAAATATCAATATATGTATATCTAACTTAAAACGGCTGAGCACTGTAAGTATCTGACAGAACTTGGTTAACTTTATGGAAATCGTTTTTATAATAACAGTAGCAGACAATAGTAGTTTATTTCATTCGAGAGCCTATACATAGTGTTTCTAAATTATTTATTCATCAAAAAAGAATTACAATAAATGTTTGGCAATACATAGTAGAAATTGTGTTATTTGTAAATACATAGGTACTTAGGTCCCTACACAACGGATAATTTGAATTTAACTTCAACGCGGGAAAGTGCGTTTTAAAAACCGAAAGCTTTGATCCTGATTCACAAATAGGGCAAGCTAAACGTGCAGAGTACCTAACCTAACTTTCAATACTAGATATAAACAGGGCCCTTTAGAATCTAAGGCATATGATTATAAAATTATACCCGACGCACGATTCAACAACACGTTTACCATGTTAAATGTGTACGTTCAGAAACTACACTGATCGTTAATCCGTTTTAATGAACTTAACTAGTATTTAGAACGGTAATCTCGTGTATTGAAGTGATTTAAGGGTAAAGTAATGCGTTTACGAATAAATTAGCTGTCGCAACCCGTGAGGGGTAATGCCGGTTGAATATGTTAATGTATGCTGTCGTTGCTTTAGTTACAAATATATTTACGCTAATAAATAAATTAGATAGGTACTTAATTAGATACATGGTATTGGTTTCGATTACGTCCTGTGAAAGTAATTTTTGTAGATATTCATTTTTATTTGATTTGTAAATCATAATTGCTTCTTTAGGTAGCTACTGAATAATATGTTACGAAAAAGGTTCATCTGACCCGTGAATGACCTTTACTTCATCCTACGCACTCCAGTTCTTTCTGCCAAGATATTTTCATTGACCGTTTACTGAAAATTGCGAGGTTAAAATACCATAGGTATTATAGGTACTGTTGATACAAGTCAAGCCCAATCATTAATTCATTTAGCGATAAACTGAGTGTCTATATACTTATATAATCGAAAGTTATATAGGTATGTTTAGATTTGTGTTCATGAGCTTGCTTGATCACGTTATGGGACTTATGAGGAATCCTCGCATAAGTGGGATTTAAATATGTTTTTCTTTCAACCATAATTAAGAATCACTTTGTATCCCATTTTACTCATTACATTATTAGACCTTATTTTAATAACTAAATTGACGGATCGGATACGGATCATCCTGGTATGCTAGGTATCTAAACTCGCAAAAGTCAAGTTAAGTACCTAAGTACTTACTAAGATAACGTAATAATTCGCATATAAATCTAAACATTTTGTACGCGTACTTAATCGCAATTCAGAATTATTGCTTACTTCATTAATAACACGGTAAATTATAAGTTCCTATCTCTCATTCCGCGATATCTTGAAAACCAATCACGTGAATGATTTGTATCTCATTAATCTAAGAACAGGTATAATTGAGTGGATTGTATGATTAATTTTATGCTTTTAACCTTTAAGTTAATTAAAGTTATTTATTAATGAAAATTGATTTAAATTAGCTGTTTGGAAACCGCTGTTTTAGGCGGCGTGTTGTAACGAGAGGGAAAGCAAAACAGTAACTGTATGAAAAACTATATCAGTGTTCCCGTAAAATGATTTGTGCTAAAATTATTTTATTCTGATTCATCGTTCTTGCAATAAGGGGTTCGTATGAAGTGGTATGTAGATAAACCAATTGGGAACTACTGAATGAGATGAGGCTCATCACGAATTTAGGACTCGAAGAGTCGCCGCCTGGGTTTGGCAAAAGGCGTGCCTGGACTTCTCGCCCGTGCCTGAAAATGTGATATGGTCTCTCTTTTTACTATACGATATCTTTAACAAGAAGTCATATTACCCACACCTTGTGGAAACATCCGACTGTCGTAGGATCTCTTTTTTTCGTAGTTCGCACTGTCCCACTGCCGGGCCTTTCTCTGGCTCCCTATTTTGTCTCCACTCTCGATTGCCTCTGCTCTTACTATGGGTACTAATGTTCTTCAAAAAATGCTTATCCAGGCTCGCACTAAACGTGGTTCTTAAATGTATTCTACGGTAAAAGGTGTTACCAGGAAATAAAAATAAAACTCATAAAATTATTTAAATGTATGTAAGTGTATTAGCAACATTGGTACATGAGATTATTGAATAATACTGTTGTGGAATACCGTGACACCGCGATCTCCGCAGAACACCCACATTATTTAACAATTAGTGTTTATTAAATACATTAAGTAAAAAAAGACATTTTTTATTACTTTATCACCAATAACCGTGCACGCACCTAAAATGCAACTTACGATAATTCATTACAATTTCGTTTATGCGTCTATCACACCTATAAATTCAATTCAATAACTGTTTTTTTTTTTTCAATACGTTAATGTTACTACTGATAAATATAAAACGTGAGCATTCATACAGGTAGGAGACTTCTCTTAACAATATCAAAAGCCTTCACTTCCTGTCTGGCCGTCCATAGACAATAGGAATTTGCTATTCAAGAATTTTAGAACTAAAATTACGATTCGTGAACAGCCCGCTTTAGTCTTCAAGGACTAACCAGACGAAGTTTAACTTTTTTTTAATCCACTTCGTAACTGTAATTCGTCGGTTTCAAACAAAATATATTTCGACAGAATCATTAAAAATAACAGTTGAAAAAAATATTTTCACTACATTTATTTGCTACCTGACCTAGTTACCCAGTTATCTTCACTCGGTAAAAATATTCTAATTTAACTAGAAAATTGTGAGTTAACTACAGTGACAACAAAACAAAGATGGAAGCCATGGCTGAAAACTATACGCTAACAGCTGTAAATCCTGTTGTAAATGTTTACAAAATGTTTTAATTCCGTTACAAAGTCTCGTACAGTGATACACAAATCCATACTCTACGCGCTTAGCAATAAAGTCCATCTTAATAAACAGAGTCTACTTGTAACAATATGATGTGCAACGCAAACTGACGCACTCCATAGGCCATAACATTTGAATAACTACAAAAAATAAAAATAAAGGAAAATAAGGAAACAAAAAAGAAAACCAAAAAAATAAAAAAATCATTCATTTAATTCTCTTTGATAATATAATTTGTTTAATGATAAGGTATCTTTATGTAAGAGAATAATGCTCTATTAAACTACATACAACGGACATAAGACAAACTATCATTATATTTAACTACTAAACTGTCGCAACGACAAACGCAGACGATCTCGTTAAATATTAATTATTTTTCTCAATATAAAATTTTAAATAAAATATAAATAATCGAGTATTACTGTTCCAACAACTATAACCTATGGTTGACCATAGACGTTAATATACTTTACTTGTGGTTTAACACTAAGACTCGCCGTTTGCTGACACGTGCCGTCATCAACTCATCAGTTGTCAATTTATAATCTGTGGTTGTGTGACGTCACTGTTCAAGGCTGTACTGATGCGTTGCCGACGTCACGGGCTCAGCAAACATAAGCGCTAAGACGCCCGACATAATGGTGAAACTATACGTCTTAAAAATAAAATTTGGAAACATCTAGAGATCTTTTTCTGTGAAGTGGAAGTACATAAACGATACAAGACAGCTCATACAGTAAAATTCATACAACTATACAAAGCCTAATTAAGGATGATTCCTGTAAAATTTAATATAGACATTAATATTAATAGATATATAATATAAACAATATATCTAATAATGCCTACAATTTACTAATTTGCCGTCTAAAGACACGATAAATAAAATTATAAAATGTTGCGTAAATAATATACTTACATCTAGTCAAACTCGAACACAATCAAAGTAAGCTTTTTATGCGGAAATTATATTAAAATGTTCGCTTCATAGAAGCGACGACGCCGTGGCAAGCATATTGTAATGAAAACATTCTTGTACATTTGCTTACATTTTATAATAAAAAATATCATACAAAAACTTACATACGTAACGTGGGTACTTAAAACATTCTAATGCACTGGGTGAGGTTAGTTTTGTACCAGGTTAGTCAGTCAACATTATCCTGCCGCGGACGTATCAAAATGCATTATTGTGCATAAAATATATTCCCAAAAAAACATTTAGCTTTCTCACAAAACCCTTATTTATTATACCTACAAAATATATAATCTTACAAGGTAATGTAAAATAAATAGTTACACTAACAATTAAAATAAAAAACGGAGGGAAACGAACCGAAATATTAATGTTTTAAAGCTGTCGTCGTTCACAATTTTCGTGGTCATGGGTATATTCGCTTAGACCGTGAGCTGTCACGCGATAACTGCCATAAGTACTATAGGAATAAAGTCTATAATTACATAAATATTTTCTTGGTATTGGTTTGCAAATTACGAGGGCATTTAATAGCGGTCCCCTTTTTATAACTGTCATGCTTAAAGGAATGCAACGTAATTATTATCTACAAATGATTGTAACATTGTAATCAGTAAAACGGTTGTATACTTGTGAACTGAGAGTGACATCTATGAAGACACTTCGAGCCTATGTTATAACGACAATAGTGAAATACTTCTGAAAAGCAGTGGCGATTTATCGATATCGATTAAATTTACTGAGCTGCCAGATACATATTAGTACCTATCGGTCTAGACTGAAATAGCAACATTTACAACATCAGACAAAAATCATCGATAAATTCTTTTACAACACTAGTTTTCAGTTCGATTAACATGAACCACACTACCGTTAGTATTTTAGCCAATATGTCAATAACAAAGATGTCACTTTTAGCCCATTGCACAATAATTAAAAAAACATATACAAATAAAACGCGAACGCCCCAAGAATACGCATCTTAACGCTATATATAAGACGGATATTACTTACCATAGAGGACAATAGACGTCTATATTACATTACCGTAGGTTTGGAATGGATACAAAATATTACAAAACTTCTATAATTATCATTAAATACTATAAGACCTTACTGCGAAACCTTTAATTAGAAAAATTACAGATTCCGAGCGTATCTAAACTAATCATCATAAATAATAACAATTATGTTCAAATCCCGAATATTTGAAATGTATCAATGTAAAACGTTGGTGACGTCTTTAGGTATAAATGGTTATATAAGTATAGATCATGTTGGATTTGTTTTGTTGTTCAATTTCATGTTTCGAATACTCGGTTTTAAGCCCCCACAATCGATTTTAAGACCGAGGGAAATAACCCAGTGATTGGTTTTTCTATCAGTAAAACTACATTTCCTAGTCTTTTCTAGTAGGAGAGTGTAACTCGGTCATTTTAATTCCAGAATATTCTAGAAAAACACTAAATGTATTGTTCAACAAAACAAATCGATTCCAACGACGGTGAGCCTCAACTTTTAAATAGAAAATACACAACACACCTACAGGAAAACCCTTTTAAGATTTATATTATTATAAATACAGAAATGGCACGACTATTTACATAGGGAATTGACATGATATCTTTACAAATCATAATGGCAATAATATAATTGTATAAAACGTACATCCGAATGCGATGATTAAACTTTAGGCCTCAAGGCTAATTAATGTTTAATGTACAGTCAATCACAACAAGTTTAGAGGAGGAAGAATCGAAAAAAGATAACTGTAATATGCTTCACAATAATCAACTTGGTATTACAGTTTTCTTCTTATATGTACTTGGCAGTCGATTTACAGGCAGTAAAGTGTATAGACTACTTTTTTCATACTAATTTATAGTAGAAGATGGATCTATATGCCACAGACTCTCAAGTCTGAAATAATTAAAAAGAAAATGCTGAAAACATAATCGAATCACGTGTGAAAGACTTGATTTTGTCGATGACTGTACAAAATGAACGTCGAAACAGCGTATACCACATCAAACGAGCGACCACTACATTTAAATGATTATTTAACATAAATTCTTGTGCATGTTACCTCTCATACCATAATAAATACAAAAATTCAGTACTCTATTGACACCGTGAGAATTTCACCAAAAAAAAATCTGATATTATAAAAAACAACTTTCTTGTCACAACAACGATAATACTGTTCTTATTCCTTAAATACAAAAAGGTTACACAACCAAAACTTGCCAGCGTAAAAAAATATTAAATAATATTGCCATGTGAAAATTCTCACGACGCCAATCTACCTAAGCACAGTAGACAGATAAGATATACAAAATCATTATGTTTAAGACATTGTGCTGTGTTCACACTCGTTCTAGTACACAAGTACATTATCTTCAAGGTATTCTTATAATATCCTTTCGTCATTTTCAAGTGTGAACGCAGCACAGAAATCTTGATCCTTGATTTCATTGATTGAAACTTTTCTATCAATTTTATTTTCTCTTGTCGGTTTAAATTAATGTAATACTGATTTTGTATTGCTGTCCTTTTCTATCACACCTTTTGGCTTGAAATATTGTGAGCAGAGAACTTTTTAATCCCATTTTGTAAGTTTTTGATCACAATATCAACAAAACTAATTCAAGGAAACCAAAATGAGACCATTTCTTGTTTACTTAATGCAATCTTTTTCAATCATTCCTCAAATATTTTGTATCATAACACCCCCGCGCTCAGGCTTTTAATGGTTACTTAAGCCATTCCTTAGTGAAGGATTTCTTTGACAATCCGTCGCTAAGGAATGACTTAAGAAATCATTAAACAGATGTTCTATGAAACCAAATTATTTTAACCGACTTCCAAAAGAAGAGGTTCTCAATTTAATTATTTTTTCATTAAAAGTTACGATAAAAAGGACAGCATACCACCAGTATTACGTCAAAATTCACCGTGACGTGATCACGCCATCTCGCTAACGACTGCTAGGAGGCATGGGCATCTGCGCTTGCACACCTTGGAGGTTCATCGGCCTTCCGTTCGGGTTGCCCATGCCGAGACCGTCGTGGTAGTTGTTCACCTCCATCGCTGGTATATCATCGTTCTGTGGACATTGACGATAAATTTAGATCATATATTGGAATTGTAACTGGTTGTTCCTTTCTTTGTAGTTGAAAGTTTGGCGGAAAGGGTCGGAACTGAACTCCTGTAGTGAAAGAAAACGGAAGCTCGTTTGGAAAGTATTTAAGATACCTAAGTTGCAATCAGTAACTGCGACTGATAATAATGTCATCATCTATATACTTACACTACAAATTCAAATACATAAAATGAAAAGTAGTTATGTCGTGGGACAAACCTAAGAATATTTTAACATTAGCAAACCTATTGTGATAAAAAGGTGATATGTAGTTACATGATATTAATATTGTCAGTGCTATAAAGCTTGTATTAAATTTTGAAACAATCTGCAATGTGCAACAGACACAAAAACAAACAGTGTATGAAACACACAGTATTTTGTAGTGTAAATTCAGTGCCTGAAAATAAAGCATATTATAGTGCTTATATCAACAGTGTATAAAAAGCAGTAGTATGTGCAAAATATTTAAGTGGTAATATTGTACACTTCATTATTGTGTTCAAATATACATTCTGTATTTTTTATTTCAATAGCATGATAGTTCATCAAACACATCTTTCGTGGTTCAACTTACAGTAAATACAGCGCACAGATGTGCTTTTGGGCTCAAGACTTGTCGAATAAAATAAAAATTAAAACATGACTTTAGGGCGACAACAAAGAAACATTTCTTCATTCCGTAGTATTTTTTGTCATAAACTCTTAACCAAGAATAATATCATCAGCATCCAAATAATAATCAACAGGTCTACAAGCAAAGCCCATATCGATGCCATAGAGTAAAAAGTCGTAAGTGATAAGGTTGTTAGACCTTAGTTAAGTGCCATAAAACAAAATAAACAAAACTTCTTTGACGGATTTTATCGTGGTTATGTTAATATTATTTGATCCCAACGTTTCGGATCCTTAAGAGCAACCATGGTCACGGGCAGACTAAGGTTGGTTGTTTTGATACTATAGTTAAAAACAGCTATTTTGATCCACGCAGAACAAGCTCCACTATATACAAGGGTCTTGTAGTTTTTGACTTGGATTTAATTAAAATATCCGCGATAAAATCCGAAAAAGTAGTTTTATCTAAGTGTCAGATAATGTAGATGTAATTGATTTAGATCAAATTGCCTTCCGAAGTTTTCACTGTAAAACAAGGCTGTAATTATAAAAGAAAGTGCATTATATAAGCGTTTACCTCCCGATGCCTGCGAATGGTGCGGTCCTCGTAGCGGGTGCCGCCGGTGCTGGCCATGGGGCGGCTGAGCGTGCTGTTGGCGTTGCTGGGCGAGTGCGGAGCCCCCGCGCCGGCGCTCGGCGTGCCCTGACCTACGCGTCCCATAGCAACGACTTTACAGTGTGAATCGACGCTAACATTACTTTGTTTTTATGTGGGATATGGTCAATATCATTTTTTTTTAATATATTTCTTTAAAATTTGTTTTTGTTTTTTTGTTGCTTCGATATGTAGCTTGTTGTGTGGTAGCTTTTGAACTTGATCTTTTGAAACTTTAAAATCATTCTGTCAGTCAGTTTCTAACCTCTTACTAAAAGAGTCTCATTCATTTGGTGTAATTGGAGCATTAACGTTTTTTTAAATGTATAGATAGTATTTACTTTTCGACTATCATACTTTATTCGTTTAAAAAAACTTTATTGTAAAATGTTTTATGATATTAAAATCACTTTTAAAGCGACTTGTCTGTGTTGAATTAAGTCAGACTTACGACTGTATTTTTCATGGCTTTACAACTTCATTAAAATTTAATGTATATAATAAGTCTTGGATCATTTTACATTTAATGTTTTTTTTTTTATATTGTTACTGTATATTTTTATAATATTCGCGTAAGTGTCAGAAATTTATATTAATTATTATTTAATAACTTGTGGGTATCAAAAGAATTTGTACATATTATTATCTTATAAATTGAAGTCCATAACACGCTTTTACTAATGCTATGCTATTACTAAAATTATTAATAATAGTACCGCAACATCGCGACATAATTACACCTATTTTGCTAGTTATTAAAGCGTGAACACATGAAACGAGTATGTAATATGTATAACATTTAGTACGTGACTATTAGTTCACTATTAGTTGTGGCTATTAGGTTTTATTTTTTAGGCTGCACTACATGGCTTTTTTCAAAGTTACAAATATTTTTTTAGATAGATAGGCGATTTTTGTGAGCCTTAACGAAGATAGGAATATTAAAACCATATTTCTAGCTTACCTTCACCTTATGAAATGCCATAATTTAGATGTACTTTTTTGCTTTTATTTTCAATATATTTTCCTATTGTTGATAGCAAAGTTCTTCCATATTCAAACTAAGTTGAAAGCGTATATAAAGTTTCCTATTTTGATACTAAAACCGTTTTAGAAAGCCCCATTGTGTAGCCTAAGCAATGTTAGCGTGAGATTCACATAGCGTTATGAGTGACAATGATACACATTAACTATACACATATAGACAATTTCAGTATATACAATCTAATTTGAAGATACCAATAATTTTGTACACATTTACATTTTCTTGGTTGTTTAAATTATGAAAGATATTTTGCAGTCGGAACAAATAGTACACTGCAGCGTCAGGGATAGAACTATTTTAGATTTTGAAAAATCAAGACCAACTTAAGTAAGTGTGTCCTGTCAGGAGTATAGACTCGAACTCCCTCTTTATTTTCTTTTATCCTTTTTATTTTGTAAATGAATAGAGTTTTCCATTTTGTATATTCAATAATGAGGTCTCCATGTGATGAACAATTTATAATCGTAAAAGTGACAGAATAAAGACAGAAAGCTTTTTTTGGCTTTCGTGAAGACCGATGTATTGCCGTCTTCTAAGCCAATGTCAAGTGAAGACTTCTCGTCTTAACTTCTTCAGATTTTGACAAGTTTTTGTATATAACATTATACTTTGGTTTTATTCTTTTTCTTAATATATCCACCTATAACAGAAACATCTACATACCGCTAGCAGTAGAAGGTTGTCGAGGCTGGGCGGCTCGGGCGGGAGTCAGGAAGTCGGCCTCGCGCCAGCCGTGCTTGCGGTACACCTCGCGCAGCTCCGCGTGGGACCACATCGTCATCAGCACTTGGCCTGAGGGGAGAGAAGATGGTTGATCATGAAGTGGAGATTGACCATTATCATCATCATTTTCCTGCCCAGTTCCCAAGTCATTTGGGGTCAGCGCAACATGTCTTTTTCTTCCATTTCTCTCTGTCAGAAGTCATACTTACATCCATTCCCTTCTGCTTCATGACCTCTTTCAGGCAATCAATCCATCTATTCCTCGGTCTGCCTCTCCAAGTGGAGATTGATATTGTTACAATATGAAACATCGGTAGGCCATGCAGTAAATGGCGGTCTGACTATGGAGATATTTTAAGGATGGAAGAAGAAAGTTAAAAAAAAACTCTGCTGAAAATCAGCGCTGTGACTAGGGTAGGTACCATACGCTGATCGAGGATGACTCATATTTAGTTATTTTATGTTGTATAGTTCAGTTTGTGAGTATTTTTATGAGTGTAATAAAAGTATCCCCTCTAGCTCAAGGACTGCTCGTCATATCTCTGGGGGACTTCTTGGAAGGAGACTTGTAGTATGCTGAATATCTAGTGACGTATGACAGACCTGCGAACTTGAGCACCCTGGGCGTGTGTCGATGGCGCTGCTTGGTGAGGTTGAGCAGCCGCTCGACGCCGCCCGCCTCCAGCAGCGAGCGGGAGAACTCGCCGCTCTTCTTGATCACCTCGTTCAAGGTAGCTAGTACTGCCGCTATTGTGTCGTCTGATGTGCCCTAATAAATGAAGAACAATGTTTACTTAAAACTTCTTTTTTATGTGCCAAAACATATATGGTATCATTTTTGATCTGGCAAAATGTCACACGCTTTTTCATTATGCTTTTCTCGTTGTAACGACATTTAGTTACGTATTTTCAATATTAACACGCTTATTTTAGCTTCACTTGTAACTAACTCTGTATGTAAGAAAATCTTTGAAATTTTAATTTGAAAAAACACGCTTCTAAAAATTACAAAATAATTCTAAATATCCGAATTATTTTGGCACAAATCAGCTTTTTTCATATAAAAAACACCAAAGACCAGACACCAAATCAATCTGATCAACTATACTATTATATAATTTTCTACCACCATACCTTAGCACCAACCTGGTCATGCTGATGATTTCCACTGGGCAGCTTCTGCACCAGATCCCTCATGGCATACTTTCCAATGAGCTCCTTATTCCTCTGGTCTATAGCCAGATTCCTGAGTGCAGTGGCCACGGCACACACCACGCGATCCACCTCCATCCGAAGAAGTTCCACCAGAATGGGTAAACCTGGAAATTCTGGGTATGTTACCGGTGTTCACTGTCTGGTGGACGGTTTGGGGTAACTATTGCAACTACGGAAAGTTTACAGTTAGGGTAAGCGAAGATTTTTATAGGTTAAGCGGAAGAACAGTTTTCTGTTTATAAGTCCAGCAACCTACAATCAGGCCTAGTCGATACATTTGACAAACACGAAATTTGAATCTTAACATGTTGTAAATAAAGGATAACTGAGCATATATTTTTCTAGCTTCCTCCTCCAAAAGGCCTCTTTATACGACCCAAACAATGAACTTTGAAGTCAAATGTCAAACAAATAAAGTATAGATCAGGATGCTCACATCTCTTTAGAAAATAATCCACCACAAACGATTTTGAACCCTATTGTTATAAAAATAAATTAAAACATCAGCATGCTAATTTCTCCTCACAAAACCTCAATGGACTTTGAACCTTATTACCATATGAAAATAAAGTCTACAAACCTTTCTCTTTCCTGACGGCAGCACGTATATCGATGGAGGGTTGCCAGTAGCAAGCGGCGAGGTTCTGCAGGGCTCCTGCTGCCGCCTCCAGGGTTTCAGGGTTGGAACAGGTCTGCAGTAAAGCCATGTACAGGGGTACCACCTGTGGGGAATATAGACGACGGTGTTAAAAAAAGTCGAAAATATAGCCAACCCTGTGAAAATGAATAAGGATAGATTGATTTGTAATAAAGGGGAACTGTAAGATTGACCTAGGAATTTCATGCCAGTTCTACTACGAAGAACTCCATTTTGTGACTCATTATAAAAGTCTGCAAAGGCTTATTGGAAATAAAAACTTTTCGAGTGTGACTTTCCTTTTATCTAGGGGTAAGTATCAAGTCTGATAACCTCATAAATATTTGAATCTTGCAGAGTCCGCTATTCGCTGATGAACGGTGCTGTAGACATTATTTATATTGAAGTACCATTGACCTACACCATAAAAGTGCTAAGCCCGCGGGCGGATGACCAGATTCCTTCAATATCCTCACCTCAGGAGACCAGAGCATCTCAGTGCCTTTAGGCACGGAGTAGCCGAGCTGTGTGCTGTTGGTGTCGCCGAGCGGCTGCGTGTCGGGCTCGCTGATGATGTACATATTCCTGTATGATGCTATGTATCCTCACCTCAGGAGACCAGAGCATCTCCGTGCCTTTAGGCACGGAGTAGCCGAGCTGTGTGCTGTTGGTGTCGCCGAGCGGCTGCGTGTCGGGCTCGCTGATGATGTACATATTCCTGTATGATGCTATGTATCCTCACCTCAGGAGACCAGAGCATCTCAGTGCCTTTAGGCACGGAGTAGCCGAGCTGTGTGCTGTTGGTGTCGCCGAGCGGCTGCGTGTCGGGCTCGCTGATGATGTACATATTCCTGTATGATGCTATGTATCCTCACCTCAGGAGACCAGAGCATCTCAGTGCCTTTAGGCACGGAGTAGCCGAGCTGTGTGCTGTTGGTGTCGCCGAGCGGCTGCGTGTCGGGCTCGCTGATGATGTACATATTCCTGTATGATGCTATGTATCCTCACCTCAGGAGACCAGAGCATCTCAGTGCCTTTAGGCACGGAGTAGCCGAGCTGTGTGCTGTTGGTGTCGCCGAGCGGCTGCGTGTCGGGCTCGCTGATGATGTACATATTCCTGTATGATGCTATGTATCCTCACCTCAGGAGACCAGAGCATCTCAGTGCCTTTAGGCACGGAGTAGCCGAGCTGTGTGCTGTTGGTGTCGCCGAGCGGCTGCGTGTCGGGCTCGCTGATGATGTACATATTCCTGTATGATGCTATGTATCCTCACCTCAGGAGACCAGAGCATCTCAGTGCCTTTAGGCACGGAGTAGCCGAGCTGTGTGCTGTTGGTGTCGCCGAGCGGCTGCGTGTCGGGCTCGCTCTTGCCGAGCGGGCTCGTCGAGTTCGATGATGATGAACCTTCCTTCTTCTTTTTACTGCCACCGAAACAGCCCAGGTTTTCGCCTAGGCAATTCGAAATGAAGAGGTTAAAAACATTGTGCTAAGTAAATTATGTTCAAAGATTGGGAAGGTTAAAATATTGTGTTGTAATGTGAAGTGTGTCTGGGCTATCAATATACATATCATGGATATACGGCTAGAACTAACAAATTAGATAGGTCAATTTCGAGCCAAACTTAATAGCTGCTCTGGACATCGCGAAATCGCGAGCCGGAGGTAAGTTAGGAGACATGCGCTTGCAGTGCTCATAACATATTTGCGAGCCACCATAAAGTTTGGCATGAGCCATAAAATTACGAAACAC
This sequence comes from Helicoverpa zea x Helicoverpa armigera, assembly GCA_033682625.1. Lineage (NCBI taxonomy): Eukaryota > Metazoa > Arthropoda > Insecta > Lepidoptera > Noctuidae > Helicoverpa > Helicoverpa zea x Helicoverpa armigera. Next base: position 4,650,790 of record JAWIIS010000017.1, read on the forward strand.
AATAACTGTACTTTCCTTATATGGCTATTGTGTGGACTACGAGAAAATTTAGGCTTAGCTACGTCCAAATGGCGCAATATATGTAAAGGTGAAATGAATGCTTACCTTTAGAAGCACTAGCTTGTATCCTTGCTTGTCCGGATGACTGTGTGGGAGGCGCTCGTGTGTCGTATAGCGGGTCTTCTATCTCTTGACATCTGTGGAAACATGTCAAGGTTAACAAGTGCAAAAATAACATTATTAAAATATATTTTCTTATTTTATCACCCAAATATACCAAATGCATATTTGGACAGGTTTGAAACTGGATATGTTTATGAGCATTTCTTACTGACTAAATCTACCCCTGTGTAACACCTGACATCTACACGAGGATGTTCACAAAACGTTACCAAAATCTCATACGGGTATGAAGAACAGAGTAAAGCTCTTCATATGCCATAGCAAAGAGAAGATGCTCCAACCAGAAGATCAATAACAGTCCGGTTGGTGCCGACGGTTGGTCGTCCAGTGAGTGCCGACGGTTGGTTGTCCGGTGGGTGCTAACTGTTGTTGTCCGGTGGTTACCGACTGTTGGGCAGTCCCGTCGTCATGGTTACCTGTAGGAGAGGTTCCGCAGCACGCAGACGCAGTTCTCGACGATCTTGGTGCCGATGGCGTTGGCCTGCAGCGCGGCGCGGACGGCGTGCAGCAGCGCCTCGGTGAGGCCGGCCAGGCAGCGCAGGCGGCGCCGCGCGTACTCGCCCGCTGATGACGCGTTGCGAAGGACGCCTGATGCGTTGCGGAATACTGGGGGGCAACGGGGATTTTTGGTCATATTGCGTGCTGAAAATCTTTCATAAAAAAAATAGGAAACATAAGTAGCGCTAATTCCGCGAGACAATAAAATTCCCTAAGCCCTCGTCTCTTTTATGTTAAGCGAAGAAATATTTTATTATCGTCACAAACAAAAACGAATCGCTGCAAAACCGACTCCACTTAGTTTTGTCCGCCCTACCCCTAGAGTGCAATTCAAAACCGTGTAGGCGCGGAGGGGCGAGGCGGCCTGCGAGCTGAGGCGCAGGTAGTTTCAGCGCTCGCCGCCGCGGCTGAGCCGAAGCTGCGGTGGTGAGCGTGAAAACCATCTGCGACGATAAGCTCATGGGACCGCCGGAGCCCTGCAGCACCGGAGCCGTGGCAGAAGCTATGCTTGCTGCATGTTGCATGTTTGCTTCCATGCTGCATGCCTTCTTACATGCTTCGCTTCAATCAAGTACCATTGCGCCCGATCGGATAATGCAATACCCACGCCCCGCTATCCCCCGCTTACCCCTTGATATCCTTAATTAATCCTTAATCATTTCCGATCACTGTTTAAGAAAAAGTATAGATTTCCTGGGAAATGTGTCTAATGTAATTTATTTTACACATTTCCGGGCGGTTTTAGGAATTATGTACATAGATTTCCTAGGAATTGCATACAATGACGGATTACATACATTTCCGTTAACATATACACGACAATCCATTATTATCTTTCAACTTGTACTTTTAACTCGCCCTACCCGGTCCATATTTTGTACACCTTATATAATGTACCACCTGTAAAACATATGGAATGCTAATAAAGAATTGAGTAAAAGCTCACCAGTAGACCAATAGGTATCGCCAGGGTTGGTCGGATGCCATCCGGAGTGTGGTATAATGACTTTGTTGACGATCACTTGTGCTGCATCATCAATGATGGACTGCTTCAGATCCTCGCACGAAGACATGTTCCAGATCACGCCAGTTACTAGCTCTTTTACCTGGTGACAAAATATTGGAATGGTTAGTTAGGTAAAATAATTAAAAATTCTTTACAAAATTGTTTTCATTGATGCTCTGGAACTACTGTTTCGATTTGAAACATTCTTTCACTATTGGAAAAATATCATTATCTCCGAGAAAATATAGGTATATTTGATCCGGGTACGGGCAGAAATTTCCTGGGACGCAGGTGAGACCCGAAAATGACGAATAAAATTACATAATGTGGTCTCGCTGGGTTTGTTGACTATCTTTGAGGAAAGTTTTTTTTTTTTTTTTTCAATTTAATTTATTCCCGTCGCGTATGGCGCGTTTGTTCTCTATGTGCTACAGTACGACATACCTCCATATCAGTGGCGCGGCACAGCAGCGCCATGAGCGCGGGGATGCCGGCGGCGTCGCGTATGGCGCGTTTGTTCTCTATGTGCTACAGTACGACATACCTCCATATCAGTGGCGCGGCACAGCAGCGCCATGAGCGCGGGGATGCCGGCGGCGTCGCGTATGGCGCGTTTGTTCTCTATGTGCTACAGTACGACATACCTCCATATCAGTGGCGCGGCACAGCAGCGCCATGAGCGCGGGGATGCCGGCGGCGTCGCGTATGGCGCGTTTGTTCTCTATGTGCTACAGTACGACATACCTCCATATCAGTGGCGCGGCACAGCAGCGCCATGAGCGCGGGGATGCCGGCGGCGTCGCGTATGGCGCGTTTGTTCTCGTCGTTCTGTCGCCCGTAGGACAAATTGCGTAGTGCACCACAAGCATTGCGGCATACTTCTGGGTTCTCATGTGACACCAGCCGGACTAACGGTGGGATGCCGCCTGGGGAACAATAAAAAGTACATCAGTAAATACATACTGCTACATAATATCCTTTTTGCCAAGAACTCTATGTCACTATATTATTACCAAAAATTAAACTTAAAGTCCAAATTACCTAAACTCCTAGTCTTCTGTTTGTTAGGATCGTCCATATAGGTGAGGTGCTGTAGATAAGCCGCCGCGTTCGCCTTCACGACGTCTGACGGCGAGTTGAGGAAGCCTATGACTTCGGGTAAGTTGGGATCCCTCCATTGTAGGCCTCCGGTCTCTTCGCGGCCACCGACACTGCCGTGTACTGCGGAAAAAGGTTGTATATTTGTATGGTATGCTTGTCTGTTGGTTTTGTGGAAGAAGAAAATGCAGTAGAAAGAAATGATAGACAACGGCAAGGTCTTTTAGATTTTGATCCTTATCAGGCAATTGTGATGTAAAGATTGAAATGAAATATATGTATAAAATATCGAATTCATAATAATAGGACTTTCCTCTCCAGTGGCGTCAAAAAGATAGCACAGCAAAATGATAATTATGCTTTCCACCATTTCATTTTGCCATTAAATTATGGCAATATAAAAAGTAATTTCTAAACTTGAGATCAATATCGTAAGCCATGAAGTTATGGTAAATAAAACAATGTTTGACTTCTAGCAATGAAGATAACTGAAGTGCCCTAGATAGTGCTTCCAAATAATTATTTTTAAAAAAAAAGGTTAATGGTTATTTGACAAGAGTATAAAAAAATGTGTCCCAGCATCTGTATTTTTTTGCAATAACACTATTTTTAAGATTAGTGAAGTGAAACAAGCAGTACAGTTTATTTACGAATGTGCATGTAAGTACCTATCTCACCTAGAGCCATGTTGGCCATCTGTTTCTGTAGTTCCTCCTCGTCGCCGTACATCGACTGGCCGCCGGCGCTGCCCAGGCTTAGGCCATTTTGTGAGTCCTGTAGATAATGGAAAAATATTTTTAGAGCAAGATAGTCATTGAAATCGATTTACAAGGAGAAAAGGACTTGTGTAAATAGATGGTACTATCTAATAATCATTAAGCATATATCGGGTGTGTCGTTCACAATCACATTAAATCATATCGCATATACTTTATGATATTCTATGGCGAATTGTAAAAAAATAACCTAATCCATTCAGTGGTTTAACCACAGGAGTCATTTTTAGTTTTTATAATTTACAGCATCATGTGTAAAGCAGAGATAAAGTTAGGAGTATCGTATGTTTTGATCAGTTGACAGCTGTCAGTTTTCAAGGGAGAATTTCAGTTGTTTTTGATGACTGACTTGTACCTATATGGTGTTCTAATTTTCGCACATTTTTATTCTATTTATTTTGTTTGAAAAATTCATTTTTCATTTTTAGGTATTTTTCTTTTTTCTTTGTGTTAATCGACATACATTAACCAGTAAATTACTATTACCCAGAACAGTCACCCTTCACCACTACCCACTTGCCCAACCTTGTGTTTAAACTATTGCTGTGTTAAGAGTTTTTATCGATGTTCTTATCTTTTTCATTTGAACATATTCAAAGGATGTTATACTATACTACAAAACGGAGGTGTTAAGTGTATTGTTTCAAAACAAACAACTTTTCAAATTCATTCAAATTCAGTAAATATACTGCTTAAGGATCCAAATTACAATTTCGGTTATTCAACCTATATAATTCTCAAAAACTGAAGATCAATCATTTGTAGGTTTTGTTTGTTGGTTTAATTTGAATTTGGGACTTTCTCCGATCCAAATTATTAAATATGGCGTACCTTAAAAGGCGGCGGTTGATGCGGCGGCTCGTACGCAGCGGGGTAGTGCTGGTAGCCGTACGCGTCGGGCGCGTACTCCCCGCGCGGTGACGTCACGCAGTAGTGTCTACCCAGCTGCTCTAGGGACGCTGAGTCGTACCTACAGATGATCATATAATTATGTACTATTTTACTGTACCAATCAGGGTCCATAATTATGACAATCATTCTATATTTTCCACCAAATGTACTTTATGGAATGCGATAATGATGTGTTGATTTATATCGATAAAATATTTATATATAAAAAAAGAACATTATAAGACATCAGTCTTCTCCCACAATGATATCGATAAGGTGGTGTTGTATCGCATTAAATCTAGTACATAAGAAGGAATCGAATTTTAAGGACGGTTAAATTTTGATCGTGTCGGCTTTAGAAAATACAGTTTATGTTTTTAAAGCTCGATAATTATATTAAATATTAATTTACCACACATACCTACTTAATTTGAAAGAGATTTAACAACCAAACACTGTTTAACACACGCACAAAAACCAGCAAACACTAATCAAATCTCCAATTTAAATATCGATAAAATAACCAACCGAGAACAGAACTTCACTACTGTAAAATCACAAACCAACTGAATGAAAGAGAACCACATTACAGTATTGAACCAGTTATATCATGAATGGTTATTGTCATCTTACATCATTGATCGATCATTTATCGATCATTGATCGAGATTTGTGACGCATCCATTGTCAGTAATATCAATATTGCAGTTTAAACGGCATTACGATTACATAAGTTCGTTTATATTAGAAATTCTTTCTAGACAAGTAGGGAGTATGTTTATAATTATACATTACACTTGCTGGTTTACCCAGACTTGGTTTTTTATAGTTCTGTGTGAGCAACCTAGACTCAATTGTGTCATATTGTGACAAAATAGCATTTATTTACATTATAATCTCGTATAACAAATGAACAAACAAACTGACCTTTGTTGTAAATGTAGATTGTGTTGTGGCAGAGCACCCGGGGACGCGCTCCGGGGCGAAGCGCTGCCCCCACCTTCCACGTATTCCTGACAAACAAGCAATTCATTAAATATTATGTACTAGAATCATTACAATACTTCGTAGAATAAGGCAGGAATTCTGATCTCTTGTGTCTTCACATAAGGTACATTTTAAACTCCGAAGGTCTTTAAGTAACGGGCTGTAGCCAGCCACCAAAAGGGTTACGAGACATACACTGTAAAGATGTCCATCTGGTGCTGTTACCATAATGCTATCGAATTATCAACTATGTTAGGATCGGCGGATCCAGTCTAGGCAAAAGCAGCCAGTGTTTTACATGGAGCGACTGCCTATCTGACCTCCTCAACCCAGTTACCCAGACCACCCCATACCCCTTGGTAAGACTGGTTGTCAGTCTTTCTGGCTTCTGTCTTCCATCAACAACTGCCAAGGATGTTCAATTTGGCATCTAAGACCCACCAATTTAACGTGCTGTCCACATGACAGCCGGGACCAATCAATTCAACACTGCAAAAACCAACTCTATACCCCTACAAATAAAGCACAAATTACAAACCTGTCCCATATACTGCGGCACTTGCGCCGTGTCCACCATGTATGCCGTCTGAGGCTGGTATGCCGCCGTGCCGTAGTGCCCGTACGTGCCGTAGTGGCCGGCACCACCAGCGCCCGCGTAGCTGCCTCCACCGCTCACTGATACTGAGTCCATTACCTGGGGAACGTGAGTAAATGTAGGATTAAATAAATGGAGAATGTGGAATACTTTAAGGGTTACTAGTAAGTTACTATTTCATCATAATTTATAGGCCTTTTTAAAAGTCTGGCCGAAACTGCTCTTGTCTCCTACAGTGCATAGGAAGTAAGTTTTGTGTCTCTCTCGTTGCCTTTTATTGCATAACTACTAAACATAAGGACTGCTGCCCATGCTATGGATTGAACAAAGACAGGAAGCGCCTATCGCCACTACGAAGAAACTGCTCTGAATGGAAAAAAACTGGATGGTCAGAGCGGCCTTATTCGATATTTTCTTTTTCGACCAAGATGTCACATAAGATGTTACACCATCCCAGACCACAACACTTAAAAAAAAATATAGTGGTATGTACTTTTTTATGGGAAATTATCAATGACCCCCTCCCGCTGTGAGTTAGCAGCGTGAGGGAGTGTCAGACTCTTACTGACTAAAACCCATCATATTAATTCGTGAGCTTTTTATGTACCAGAGCCACGGTGACTCTTTCGAACAATCCCACAGCGTAGGGGCATATACTTACGTGAGGATATTTCTGCGAAGGCGCCATGGTGAGGTGTCCCATGTGATTGTAGTGCGCCGCCGGCGAGGACACGTACTGTCCGTAGTCGGGCTCCACGCCCGCCCCCACTACCGGGTATTCACCAGCCTGGAAGCAAATTATTTGTTTTACCACCAAGATATACGTATACATAATTGTAACAAATTTTTTATGAACACAAAGTAAAAACTAAAGCCAAAGACAACAGTTTTTTTTATTACAAATCGGCTTTTGCAGGCTCTCATGAAACGTCACACTAGTTGCATGTCATCTCCGTTTCAGACAGAAGTAGCCTTACGATGTGCCTATGTGGTATTTTGCATAGGGCAATTACATGTATTTTGCATCCACAACAATTATGAAAGAAACAATCGCGTTGAAAACCGAAATATATTTGACTTTTAGATTTCATTTTGGAAACTAGACGAACATGACATAATAATATCACAACTTTGCTTTTTTTTTGTTCAAACAGCGAATAGCATGATACCAGCTAAAATTGAAAGCAATTATGTTATAATCTTATTATCTTGATGATGATCTCATTATAATGAAACGAATCTGCTAAGATCAAAGGTCAACTCGACGGTTGCTTCCAAGAAACTCGGGCGCAGCTCTTATTGTCTTTTTTATATCAGTATTGATAGGACTTCCAGTTATTTTCAATCATGTTTACTAACGAATAAATAAAGCCGAAACGTCCTTGATGAAGAATAATAATTGTCTTACTAAGCACAACAAGTAAATCTTGTCTAAAGGATACTAATAACGGCTTACTGTGCCAGAATTTAAAATTTCAATGTGTTTGTCCTCCTTATTTATTGAACATGAATAACTTCGGATAACTGAAATATCACTCAGTTTAAGTGGTGCTTAAAAAGCATTGTATCAACACAACTTCTTCGGCGTATACCTTCTCATAATGCAGGTATTCATGGAGTTTCTTGCCGGTTCTTCTCCATGAGACCAGCTTTTTAGAACCGTGCAACTCATGTGAAAGTTTGACGTTTCATAGGAGCCTGCAAAGGCCTATTTGAAAAAAACCATTCAATTTTGACTTAAAAAAAAAATCTTGATGTCGGAAACACGAAATACCAAACTTCTTACAGTTCACTTCGCGGAATTCAGCGAACCAGTTGAACCTTGGTAATTCAAAAAAGGACAGCAAAAAGGAGGCTATAAAATAAATAATAAGTAAAATAAAAACAACCGTACCATATAACTGACCTGCATAGCTAGGTGATGCTGGTGGGCGAGCGCCGCCGACAGCTCCGCGTCCTCAGTGGAGGCGTCAGACCGCGACACCGGACTGTGTTGCGGGCCGTACGCGCCCTCCACGGGGCCGTTGCTGTAAAGATACATGTTTCTTTAGGATATATAGATAAATAAATACATTCTTTGTCAATGGTGGCCAACACCCAAGACATTGAGAAGGGTTTGTAAGAATTGCTGTGCAATTGTAACATCATCATCAGCCTTCTTACTGTACCACTATAAGGCGCATGCCTTTTTATTCAAAGAAGGAATGAACGGTATCACCTCAATAAGGATTATGATAACTGGAACATGAAGGACGCATAGTAGTAAGAGTTTGATACTCTCGCTCCATCCAAAGCGGGGTTGGTCATTTGATGATTTGGAAGCTTGAAAAAAGAGGTTGTCCTATTTGCCTACAGTGAAATTGTTTCTGTATTTTTCTGCCAATTGTCATACTTAACTCCGAATTCAATTCAAAGATAATAAGGAAAAACAATAAGTCACAACCTTCACCACTAATCTAGCCTACTCATTACTTTTTCTAAGACTTTGGAATAAACAAGAGCTTTCGAAATCATACTATAAAATATTCAGAACATAAAGCTGTTTCATTCTAATTGTCGTCTCGCAGATATCGAAAGTTAGCTCTCCCAGAAATAGTTCTAGACCGAAATAAACACGCGTACTTTGGTTCCATGATCACCCCTTCTGGTACTTAGACTGAAATGAGACAATTACACATTATTGAAGAATCTTTAATTAATAAGATCTAACCTGTATGTCTTTGCGTTGGAAGGCCAATAAATGCAAAACCGTCTTCTGTCATACTGCCGAATTGGCGGGACATGGCTACAGCCGATAACCAACATTTGGACAAAATTTCAAGACCACAAAAAATCACGACACACACTTCACAATACCAAAACACATCTATTACAAAGTCATAGTTCCAAAGATCTAGGCATTGACAACTAATATTGTACAACAGGTCTTAATAGATATCAATACAGTTCGCTCTAGCAATGATACCGACATTTATATGCATCGTTACGCACAATTATTTCAAAGCTACTTTAAGACGTGTTAACGTAAATATCGATAAGGTTGAGAAATATTTTGCGATAGGTATATTAACGTAATATACTTTATCTGAGAAATATTACATAATTAAATAATTCAATCATCAGAAGATGACATCGATAAAAAAGTCTACAGCACTAACTAAAAATGGTTGTTTATGCTAAAATCTAGGGTGATTAACCGGGTTATGAATTTCAGTGCTGATATAATTAATCATGCAACACTGAGACAGTTCAACGGAACAATAGGAATAATTGTAGAAGCCAAAATAAGTTTAGATAACATGACAGTTCTGAAACGTACAACTTTTAATTTATCTGTGAAATAAAGGGTATTTCTCGGACACATGGTTTTTCATCCTCAACTTACAAAAATTTCTTTATAAGAATATTTATTTAACATACATTCTTATCAATACTAAGAACGGGCTCTCCAAAACCAAGAACAAAAAGTAAGAACAAAAATTAATTGATAGCTTATCTTCATTTCATAATGACAACCTACGTGAGATGATAGGACACGTCTCGAGTCATGCTTGAAGTCACAGTTAGATTTCAAAGAAGTATGAATAAATACAAGGAACCATTACTAAATTTCCTTGAATTTAACATAGAAGAAAGATTTTATTTTTATATATTTTTATCTGCATTTGTTTAAAACCAACCACTTTGGGCACTTCCAAAGAATATTACAAAATCCAAATTCATTTATTTCGGAAAAAAGATATTCATATTCCAACTCTATTGCAAAAGAAACTCCTGAAATCAATATGATTCACTTCCACCTCCCTCTCGCTGAAATCTATACCCAGCCGGGACCTACAGCATTAGGTTTCAAACTTCAGATAGGATCATAACTGTTAGACTTTCATTGAGAAACTCCAGATAATCATCTAGCTGGACTGTCGGAAAAGATTCAATTTGTATTTTAATTCAATTCAATATGTATTTTATCAAGATCATCATCATTCCCTGTCCTCACCCAATTTATTATTTGGGGTCGGCACAGCATGTCCTCCTCTTCCATACTTTTCTCTGACACCATCTCACAAATAACACTCTTTGCAGCTATATCATCTTCCACACAATCCATCCATCGTTTCTCTGGTCCTTTGTCAAATAAGCCTTCTAGATTTCGTTAACCATTGGCCATTTCCTAACACAAGATTATATAAGACCTAGTAATATAATAAATCAATAAACTGACCCCAAGTATATCTTACAAATCTATTGTTAAATATTACCAGTTCGGAGCTTAGTCAGATAATTGTCTGACCTTTGGTGACACAGGCTCTTAAGACAATAAGTTGTGTACTCATTAGTTCTGTTAAAATATGTGTAGTGAGTAAACCTTGAGAATTAAACGAGATAGACAGATAAGACGGCATAGAGGAGGACATCAAAAGGGATCTATGTGCTATGTTAGTGGGATTAAGGTGTATGTACGGGGTTAGCTATCATTATTTTGTCTTGCAAAGAGTTTGTGGGGAAAGCTTATGTTTTACTGGCAAAGAATGCTTGTTTTATATTTTTACATACTTATCTAGTTAAAGAAACAGGAATCACTCAGAGAGAGAGAGAGAGAGAGAGAGAGAATGAGATAAATAGAAGTACATTTACAATATTACTAAGTCCTATAAATTACAATAGCAATAACTAATTTCCGCCATAATATAAATTCTTTAATTTAAAATAACACAATTAATTAGCACGAGCACGAGCGCTCGCTCCATGTAACGCTATATCAAATTAATAGAACGCCATACAAAATTGATGTCAATTTGCCTTACTAATGGCCCTAAATATTGCCGTTTCAAAGCCGTGATGTTACATGTCATGATATGAAACTCTTTTCATAAAACTGCATACTTATTGTGGTTTAAAAATAAAAATAAATCAATCAATAAGCACATTGTTACCAGACGTTGTTTGAGGTCGTTGAACTGAGAGTAAATTGAATTTGAACGCGTATAAAATAGTGCAGCACCCTGTATGTTGGCTGCGCTGATTTAATTAAGATTGTGGTAGGAATTGTGATAGACGATTAGATGAGAGAAACTGTGATAGCGCTTTAGGACTTAGGATTGCCAGATAGCGTTGTACGAGATGTGAGGGATGCTGCTCCGAAAGATTTCACATTATTCTGGTAGACTCGTCAATTCTTTTAAATAAGTTTGTCTATGAAAATAAAACTGTTTCTATCAAGGACAAAACCAAACATGACTCTAATGATATTTTTTTTTGTCTAAAACTTGTTCCATACGGAAAAAAACGATTTACACATTTTAAAAACCATTACATTTTGAAAGTTTGAAACAACATTCAGTTTTACATATGTATTTCTAATTATATTTTTGTAATAACATTCCTACCAACAATCAGAGGGTATGAATTCAGTCTCCCACTCAAAGAAATTGAGTCAGAAATCAACATTTACATTCTCCTTGAAATCGTCCCCTTTGAAGATCTCACAGCGAAGACGTCTATAGAAATGTCCAAGGAAATTACGTAAGAATATATCGAAGGCTTAACGAATTCCGCTTGCTATCTGCTACCTGAATAATAGAACCTTAGCAGAGCCGAACTTATTCTCCCTTGATTTAAATAAGCTTTGAACCAACCAAAATATAGAAAACCAGCTCCAAAAATCTTTTCGAATCACTAAAGTCCTAGCAGAAGATTCGTTCAGCATTAACATTTAAGAAACACAGTCACAAATGTTTACTTTAACCTAAGGAATCCTTAGGGCTAAGGTCGACCCGGCGGAGCCACGAAGCGGCAACAAATAACCCTGATAATCCGTATTTCGTAAACAATTTAAGTGGCTTAACGTACGATATCAAATGTATCGTGTATTGATCGGCGCCGTGCATATTGTCCTGGCACAAATGAGACCAATGCACAGTTTGTTCCTACTTCCTCCAACAACTAACGTGGTTACGTAGTTCAATGCATTACTATGATTGAGTTTAGAGCGAACGGTTGGCGACAGTTTACACTCGAACGAAGCTCGATTAAAACGCCACGAGCGGCTGTTTGCGTAATTAATGTGAATCCCTATAACAGCGCTAAAGTAGAATCAAATGATTGATTTTACTAAAATGAGAAATTCTAGAAGAAATACGAATGTTTTGCATGGGATACGAGAGAAATTTGGGTCGAAGTAATTGAATCAGAACATCCGGCCTGCCGTGGGATCAGTGCAATCGTTCGCTTTTGGCTCTAGCAAACAATTATGGAGAGCTCTTAAACCTCAAATTACACGATGCAAGTGAACAATTTTAATTACAATTATACGTCACGACCGCTGTAATTATGTGGACTGTTAATAACATACTAACATGCCTAATGTTAGCTACTATGTTCTAAATTGATAATTTCGTTCAACATTTAAATGAGGATAGAATTTTAACACTATTGACCAGCATCCTGACCGGATTTCGCTCTATCGAAGATGAATCTTTTATAAACCAAAATCTAGCACGAGAAACCTAACTATTGAAGCACCGTGTAGTTCCGCTGTACATACCGAGACAACCAAACATTCAGTCTAATTTAAAGCATAACAAAATTATATGACAACGCGTTTCATTTTGATAGCGGACTATACTCTGCAACTATGTCCGTTGAGTCACAATCTGCGTAAAATAGAAATGTTTCTATTTTAGTCACATCCGCTAAACTAGAAGTGGAAAACGTTATCCAATTAAATAAATAACTAACATTTAGCTGGATAGTAACAACACTATAATTGATTTCAATTCCCAGCGTCGCATGTCAAAGATTTTACATCCAGAAGATATCTATCGCGAACGGTTCGAGACGTGCCGGTAATGTATGAAATCCAGACTAACTTTTTATGGAAGGGGGAGGGGACAGTTATTTTATTACTGATCTATTATTCTTTAAGTTTTTGAAAACCCTTCACCAAGCCTCGCGCTTGAATTGGTTCAAATCGTCAGGTGTTGAAGAACGGCCTGCGATAAAAGCAGAAATTTTCTTCAGCACTTTTGAAAATCGGGAAGCTATTTAGAACTTGCCCACGACTGGAACAGACACAATAAATAGACTATTAAGATAGAGCTGCTTTTCTAGAGAAATATTAGAGGAATACCGCAAGGCACTTCTTCGAAATCTAGTTAGTCATACTGGAGGTGCCCCTCTTTTGCAGGCTTGGCTAATCACATCACGGTAACTGCACTTATCACGTACATATACGTATATTAGCCGTCTTGCATGCCCGACGTGCCTAATTGTGACTTGCGCGATAATTTTAGGTTCTGTATGTAACTGGATCCCGCTATGTTGTAAGCCACGGTTTAAAGTGATTATTGATATGCTTGGCTGCTAAATAGACTCAGGTTTTACGACAAAAATAGAATCAACAAAGTACTTATATACTTAATTGAATAGAATTATTGTGCGACATCAAGATGGAGTACAAAAGGCTTTCATGGTAACAACCTTTTAAAAACCACATTTAGAAATAATGAGTGCCATTTATATACAGTATTTTTCTAAGATCAAATAAACTTCTTAAAACAACGGAAAATTCCAAGTACTTGCCTACTTTTGTATTTCAGGTGAAGTTTCTACAATTTGTTTACTGTTTTAATATCAATCAATCGTTTCGTTTATTTGGGTTTCATTAATTTCAATATCTTGAATGTATTTCTTTGACGATTCCACTTTAATCGTGGCCAGGGAAGCCACCCTTCCCTCACACCCTCCCACTCTGCCAGTAGGCGGGGTATAATTAATTTGTGTCCATCTACTACAAGCTTTATGATAGACATTCTCTTGTTTTATGTAGGCCTCATTTTGTTCAATTATCGCTGTAGATTTTGTGAAGAATTCGGGATTTTCTTTTTTGGCTAAGATAATCTGAGAATTCTTAATCTGGCTGGACAAGTCTTATGTCCTACAGGTGAACAATGAATAAATAATATTAAAAGATTTGAGTTAACGACGCAAAGTACTTAAAGCACGCATTACTTCGATCAATGATCTATTCATTCATCTATCCTACGCAAAGACTCTAAACAGATTATAGTAAACCAGAACAGGTAAAGATTTATGAACCGTAAAGTGGTCCAATTGGATGACGATGCGAACAATAATAACTATTTCCGTTAGGGCTTGAAAAAAGGACAATATGACATGTGACGTCATGAGACCAGAGCCAGCGTTGCAATCTGCGGAGGAATTCCTAACTTATGACGTCATCAAGCGCATCGACCGCGCGATACTTTTGTTTTAATTGTTTTTTATTGGTGTGTCCGTTGTTAATTTAATAATACAACAAAGATATAAAATTAATCATGCAGAAGTTATTTCTGAACACCTAAGCAGACCTATATTGAGATATTTTTTCGAATCCAAACACTGCTGGACTTTAATCTTCATGATAAATTCGTTTATTTACCGAAGCCGGTAGTTAACAAATACGTGTTTGTTACTCCAATATCGAAATAGCAATATACACGGAATACCTAACTAGTTGAATAAACACAGTCAATCATGTTTGTATTAAACAAACACCACATAAATTAGTATCGGGATTGCACTGATATGAGCTTATGACATCGATATCACCCGGCATATTGATACAGTGATAAGGATTAAGATAAACATAGCAACAAGACCACCATTCAGCTAACATATCGGTACACATACTTATAAAGTATTCAATGTCACTGAAGCACTGAAGATCGGTAGTTAGGTACTGCGAAAATCGGCAAATATTCATTGACCAATAAATACACTTTAGTAACTAGCCAACGGATCACCTAATATCACAGGACCCTATCCTACTAATATTATAAACGCGAAAGTTTGTATGTATGGATGTATGGATGTTTGTTACTCTTTCACGCAAAAACTACTGAATGGATTTTAATGAAACTTTACAATAATATAGCTTATACATCAGAATAACACATAGGCTACAATTTGTAAACATATTGTTCGAAATACTAAACCTGCGCAGACGAAGTCGCGGGCACCAGCTAGTGGAAAATAATGGATATCTTCATGCAATATAGGCAGTTTGTCATCCAAGACAAAAAGCTGTAGTACATTTAATTCACCTCAAACACAAATGTCTATCCAATCCCTTTGAAAGGCACGGTGACGTGAAATAATGAAATCCTTTATAAACCTTAAGGGCACGGAAGTAATGCTTGACATCACAAACCATAAACATGGATATTATAACAGCGAGAACAAATAACTGTTTAATTCGCGCAAACTGTTTAATTATTCAAACAATAAATGTAATGTAAGACCTTTACACCGACGCGGTCCAACGAACATACGAAACAACGAGAAAATAATATTACGTAAAAAATAATTACCTTTATTATAGTTAATGTACGCGTAAATATCGGGCTTCGGGCCACTTTGTTAAACCCTTTCGATTTTCCCCAAAAAGTTGTTAATTTTTTCTTAGCTACCAAAAAGGTTTTAGCGAAGTTTGTAAGGCTTTGTGCTCGTTTTCTCATTATGGACGGCCAGTCGTAATCACTGTAGTAAAAAATCGAGCAAATATTCACTCCCTTCACCCCGATCGATGGGGATCAAGCGGCCAACTTCAGACACCTCCACTCAGATTGCAAAATCTAATTTTGGATTCTCCAGCCCCACAGGAAACTTTTAAAACCATTCCAACTTGTGTATTGTACTCACATTTGCATTTGAAATGAGACAATTTTTATGTCTATGCCCTAGAGTTCAGCTTAACATATCTGAGTATTAAAAAGAAAAGAATATATTTCTGGTCTGGTGGCAAAATAGAACTATAATGTGTAAATGTTACTTGTTATCATCTTGCGAAAGTCGTAAAAGTTGAACGAAGGAAACGGTTATTGAACTAGTAGATAGGACCTGGGTTGCCAACCTGACATGGCATTCAAATCTGCGCTACTTTACAAACATCTACCTCTTGTAAAATGTTTAGGGGATATTCACATAAACAACAGCCTCGAAAGTGTCTACCGTATCAATGGCAAAATCTTTATACCGGGCAAACATTTAATGTCTCGTGTTCTCCCGAAATTGAAAAGATCGTACAAGTACCATCTCCTAATTAAACTCCGCTCACGCCAGGGAGGACAGCCCTGCCATTCGGAGTCAACGACCTATACAGCCTTTTCAAAACGAAAGAAATTTCGCTAGTTTTCTTTAAATTCTACAATTTATTTTACCTCAGACTACTTTATAAATGGAAGCTATATTCAGAGTATTATTACGCGAAGTAAAAGTTGAATTATTAATGGAATCCTTTGAACTGAGAGTGTTAGACGCTTCGACCTTCGGTTCTTTAGGCCCAAATGAAACAACCAATAGGGCTATGAAAACAGTGAAATTTACTTTAAAGTGTACCTATTCTATAAAGATAACTCAAGAAACCCATCTTGATATACACGGTTTACGGTTTTTCAACACACTGCATCACAGTGAATTGTGAGAATAGAAAAAATTGCATTTACTAGCGATTCAGGCTGAACGAGTGCACCGGTGGAAGTCATTTTTAGAAGACTTCGATATTAGACTATACCTCTACTGGAACATTAAATTAATTTTCAAGCAAGTATTTTGAGAGACAGCACACAGAGCAGAGAGAAAGGAAAGCAAAAGGCAATAGACGACCGAATGACCATTGGAGATTTTGATTAAGCCGCAACAGTGAAGATAACTTTAACCGATTGTTTCTTATATAATTTCTAGAATTACTTTCATATCTTCAATTAGTACAAGAAAATATAAGGAATCCCTTACTTCGCAGTACAGAGGGTCCTCCCACCAAATTCATATAATTAATTTATGTATGTAAGTACGATACCAGGAGCCTCATATTGGCTATTATAATGAGATGTAGATAACCCGCGCTTTAATTTAAATATTGAGTTTAGTTTCTTGTACTTGTAGTCAGCAAAGGAATTTGAATACGCAAGTTATTTGAGAAAACAGTTTTGTATAAGTATGTTTTTACTACGTTCGTATGCGGAGCCATGTGGAATATTGTATGAGCTAAGATTTGTAGCTGGCTCTGTAGTAATTACGTATTTGTCTAGCATGGTAATACTGGCCAAATGTAATTTTGATTTTGCTTCCCTGAATTTTCTATAAGTGATTTTAAAAAGCTGGAACAGAATAAGAATTTATTTTCCAAAGATTCTCTATAAGTTGTTTTCTCATTAGGCTCCAACTAGAAAATGGACGAAAACATCTAAACCTCTGTCATACCTACATGAAATACAAGCCAAGCTTTCTAATATTGAAGTCGTTAGAGGAACATAAACAAAGGAAGACATAATTAGTTACAAATGTTAGAACAAAGCAGGAATTGGGGAAGCGCTGCAACTGACAGAAACCCTTGCTTTGTGCATCTAACGCCAGACGGGTAACACGCCGACTATAAAGACGGAACACCTGCTTAACGAGAGACCATTCAAATACTTATAACGGACATAAATAGTCTACAAACTCTAATAAAATAGTCTGACGAAATCGAGCACAAATCTAACAATCGAAATTCCGAACACCCAGACAGACGAATGAAACAAAAAAAACTTTTCAGACGCTGTTATTTAATGAGTTATAATTCTGCAATAAAACTGTCAATATCAAGGCGTCCTTCTATCTTATCGGGTCATAAACATATCGATGCAATATCACCTTTATCGACGGCAATGACGATATCGTACAAGTTTAACGTTATATAACCTGAAATGCAGTTAACGTAACAGCTATTAAATAAAGCAACGAACGAACCACTAATTAATTTACCATATGGTAGCAAGAAATAGTAGAGGAGTATTGATTGCATTCGCTCCTGCCAATTGCGAATGCAGCTCCCGTACCCAGATTCCCATATACATACTGATTTACACCTTAACTCGATCGGTAATCCGTTTAGCGTGAAACTTAGTGTATCTCCATTTCAGACTCAATGAAATGAAAATGGATTACGAACAAGGGGTATTAATGCTGAGTAGCTTGCCTGATCTTTGTGTTTCTGATTCTTTTCAGGTACACAATGGTCTAAGAAGTTGTATTGATATTATTTAAGCTAGAAAAGCAAACTGCTCCTAGCTTGTAGTGTGCTTATCTTTTGTGATCTGGGCTTTGATATTTTGTTTAAAACTACATATGTATCTTATGGGTGATATGTTCAACTCGACAATTTTAGAAATTACTGTTCATCGGCATTTAATCCCTGGAACCTAAAGTTTTAAGCCAAGACTACTCTACTCTGATAAGTTTGCTTGATGTCAGTGGGTCGAATTTTATTTTTATAGACCCGACTAAGGCAGGTACTCCGGTAGACCTTATTATTCCAAGAAAATTCGGCAACTATCACAGTTTTTCTGCCATCTAAAAAGACATGACAAAACACTCTACTCTTTAATGTGCGTAGTTCCATATACTGTAAATTCACAGAATAAATAGATACGCAAATCTTGAATACACATCAATACGGTATTCTATTAGAAGCATAAGAAAAGGAGATTTATGTGACGCCCTTGGTAAACAACCTTAAGTAAAGGGTCACGCCCGTGAGCGAAAATAGAAATATCGCTTGTGAAATTAAAGAGGGCCATACATACAAACATACATGTCTTGCCTTGCCTATGAGACGTTGGAAAACAAACACACTGGTCCCGTGGCTTTTCTTTAATCCCTCTTTTCTTGTGTACCGCAGAGACCTTGACAGTCGAGACGGAAGCATACAAAAGCTTAGTTTTTAGGTCTTAGACGGCGACGGAGTATTTCTTCGAGTATAACTTGATATCCGGAAAGATAATGGCTTGAAATTTGAACTGTAACTATTTTGCTCTAGAACAGTGACCAGCTGCTGAATAAATTGTTGCTTAAACCCGATCCCTATTTAATATTCTAGGTCTAATCTATTGAAATTAGTATCTCGTTTTATGAATCCTGATTCGAAGTGGAAATCGGTAAATGTAGGATACAACTTCCCGGCGCTTTATTAGAATTCCGATGGTTTCCGCAAGGCATCCATTATTTTATTTAACAAAGCTGCTTCTGACCAAAATAATACACGAAATACTCATCTTACCTACCCAAGTATTGTTGTCAAGGGTTTCATTCCTACATAGAAATAAATAAACAAAATCTAAGTTTTAATCCTTACGCACAATTTACAGGTACCTGGCATCATCGCCAATAAAATTAGCGAAATCAACAACAAACCCGACAGAATACGAAAGTAATGAGAAACTTCCGTGATCAAACTTTAGCATCAACCCCCCGTTTTTACGTTTCCGATATTATTTCGGAACGGTTTCAAGCCAAGTCTTTGGGAACGGGATTTGATTACATAACAACCACAAATGGGGCAACTGTCCGCAAAGGCACAAACTTGGTCCATACACACTCGTTATTAATTTAATTGTATTCGTGTTACTACTGTTTTTTCTAAAGCCAGGGTCCTATTGGAAGTCTCCACACGGCATAAAGAAATACAAACTTTAAAGTTTCCGCAGAAAGATAGTTGTGGGACTGCAGATGCCGAGGAATGGAATAAGTCAGTCCCTCTGGCAGCCACACGACCGACAAAGGTGAAATAAAAGGCAGAAATAGGCACATTTCGCACGTTAGGTGTGCCGCGGCCGCTACTGGGGGTTCCATCTGTATACAACCGGGTTATTTTTAATCTTCTTGATTTCTTCATTCGCCCGCGAACCGCGTTATCGCGAACTGATCCAAACCCCTTCAAAGACGGATTTATTGTTTTCTCTAAATATCAACTTTTGTTCAAAACTCATTTCGATCAATAAAGGGCAACGAAAAATTCTGCAGATAATGAATCAGAAAATTAAACGTGATAGTCCGATAACAAACTCACATAAAATCGTAACATCCTCCATTTTTATGAAATAAATCCCTGACGGGACGATTTTGGAGTGGTTAACCTTGTACTGGTTGTGGAAATGATACAATACGAAAACAAACGCGATTCTGTTACTTATTGTAGACATGTTCGTTTTTTGTACCCCCGAGACATATCAATTACTTAGCTTGAAAATAAAAAGTAAGGCGTCGAGAAACGGTGGAGATTCAGAAAATTGGTCGACAAAGCCCATTCCGAAGCCAACTCCTCGAATTACGTTCTCCCAAGCACAAAGGTAGTAAGAATACTAAATAGGCGTCGAAAAAACTGTACTAAATGTTACATTTACAAAGGGAAATGTGGATTACTCAGGAAAAGTAATCTACCATAATTACGAGTACAAATTGTTGTGTCACGTGCACATGGTATTGTGTTGCCAGTACAGTGGGCTAGTACAGTGAGCCAATACAAGTGTCGGCCTAAATGGACTCGTGTTGTTTATGAAGTGATCTCACTACACGAGATGGGATGGAAATGGAACACCGCCTATCAGTGCGGTCAGTTATTGTTTTTACATACACACAGCAAACAATATATTCGTTACACAATAGACTATTGTGGTTTGTCCCGTGAATCAATGCCAACGTCCATTTTTTAATAACCAGTGAAAATACGTAATGGATCACTTCAGTGAATAGGGGTTTTGTCCCATGGGCTCGAGGATTTTCGGGTCGAAATTATTGTTGGAGTGTTTAGATCTATTTCTGAGAATCATTCAGACAAACAGAATACCCAAGGCTCTACTGGGAATGAATATCTAATTGAATGACCGTTTATAAATGTCAGGCAACCTTTACGTGATTCCTCAAGTGACTTACAGGAAACGTTCAAAAGCTGAAATTCATGTAGTTGTAATTTAAAATGCATCGAAAACCTCAACTGAAGTTCGAATCAAATCAGAAGTTTCGCAAATCCGCTAGACCATTGAGACGTCAATAAAAAAGACAGCTAACGATTTCGGATCAGATTTCCAATAACTAACTATCATTGTGTCTGACAGTGGGGAGATCGTGGATAAGTTAAAACTGTTCGTTATAATAGTTTAAAGAAAACTTCATTGCGTCATGCTTTAGGTAAAGAAGGTCTAGGCATGTCGTTTTTCCTTATACGGTGAACATATCGAGTGGCTTGCGGCGAGTAATCGATTCTGTGTCACCAAGTTATCGAGACCGGAAAATCGCAATAACCAAATCTACATACCTATTTCGCAATATAAGCTACGGTTATCAGATTTTGCTTTGTATCAATTTCGTTAGTTCAATCGGGATCGAAAACGAGTCGATTGTATGGCGGGTTGCGAAACAAAATGAGATTAGGAGCAAAATTCTGCAAGCGCAATAACTTGTAAACTTGTTGGCAAATTCTCGAGCATGATGACTTTAAAATAAGGGGGGGCCTGAGTGAATTCTTTAGACCCTAGCAGTAAAACACAACGACGACGTTAAAATAACTGCTACATTCGGAGCAGTGGATACAACTCCCCAAAATTCCGCTCTTCCAGCGCCAAAAGTTAGCGTCTAATTAAAACTAGACGCTTACGTACATAAACAGTAATTATTAAGTTATCGTAGGAACTAGTGTATTAACAAGCAATGTTTGGCTGCGGGCGAGACATGCAGAGCCTGTGACAAAGCTGGGGTAGGTACAAAGCCCATTGAAACGCGCGCCAGCGTTCAGCGGTTGCTGTATAATTCAGGTACAACTGTATAGTTCCCAGTTATGGCATTAATATGTATTTGCGTTGATACGGAGCCAGATACCAGCCTGATGGAATCCTGACTATGTTACACTACCGTGCAGACAAAGCGAGGATGAGATAGGATTATATTAAAGATAATGTCTACAGAAAATATCTAGGCGCCTCAGGAACTTACTGAAAGTGCTATTTCAAACTCGTAAAAGACTAGATAAAACACGGATCGTGTCCAAGGTTTTCGTTAATATTCTGGTTACCTAAGCTGAGAAAAAGTCACGGAGCTAAGCTCTTTTCACAAGCGCTAACGCATTTAGTCTATCGCCGTATTGACCTTATAAGCCTGTATCTTCGTATCTTAGAAGTACCTAAGTTTATTCCATTTTTATAGCACTCAAGCGTGTAAATCAAAGGTTTCGGTGTCACACCAATCGCTTTTAGGCAACTGTCATTTTATACTTTATCTTCTATTTACATTTTATGTCCTATGAGGGATCACAAGGACAATAGCCCTTTGATTCTCAAGTTTAATAAATGTCACTGCAGAAGCCCTGCCAAGATTTTAAGCCTAGCTGAAATGGCTAACCGAAAAACTTATTTCGCCATTCAATGGCAAACTCATAAGGAAAGATAGTATCTCAGGTTACGATCCTTTTCAGCAGAAATGGGAACTCGATATGTTTTGGCGTTTAACGCGATCTTGAAGTATTATCATATTGAGAAAAGGTTGAAGGCTGAGGAAAAGAATTTATTTAAATGAAAATAAGCATAATATGTCTGCGTCGACGGACTAGGGGTGATATCGACTTCTAGATCCACAACCGCTTACCTGCCTTGGCAATACTACCTATAGGATGTTTTACGTTAAACTTTAAACGTAAATAAGCACCTACTTTATACTTTCCGACACCCATCACTAGAATACATAGTCGACATTTGATAGATATGTGTCGTAAATATGTGTAATGGAGAATTTGTGTTTCGTAATTTTTATGTTTGCCGGATTCGAAAAAGCACTTAAAATCACAAAAGACCATTATTAGAGCATGAATTTCAGATTCGGTCACCAGGGATTCGCTTACAAGATTTCATTTACGATAAAATCCTACCATATTCTGTTCATCACGCATTTTTGTGGAACTTAGGCTAATTTACTTGTATAAGTAATCAGTTAATTATAAAATTAAGGGGCCACCTGACGAAGGGACTGATAAAATAAGTAGTAACTGGTGTTGAGACTTCCATTCCATCCTGGGTACTTCATTCTTCCAAACAAATAATCAAACAAAGACTGATGACCTAAATAAATGTAAGGGTATACGTCCAACTCACCGATACAGTGTTCCAGAGTGTATTTTCTTCACGCCGTCCATGTCTGCTGTGGTCTTCTTATCATTTCTAAACTCGACCGCTGATACCCTAATGGCTTCTTAATGTATTACAACGTAATGTCATTATGAGCTGCTCTTTATAATACTGATGTTGATTCAATTCACCTGTAACAAACAACGTTATATCAAAAACAAAGTGGAAACTAGGTCCCGGCACTTAGCACGCCCATTTGCACGAATAAAAATGCAAATAACTTTAATAAACTTTGACGGAATGTGCGGGGGAAACTTTGTGGTATGAGGAGATATTTTTTGGTAATGATTAAATATGGAGCTCCAAAATGTCACACAAACGCTTTGAATATCTCGTCGGAAAGCTACTTGTTGTACTTTCCAACTTTTTTAAATGGCGGCGACGTAACGAGGGTAATGTTTAACCATAAGTGGGCTTAATGTTTGTAGCGATTCAGATATCACAGGTGATCTACCCAGCCCACGAAAAAAAATCTACACTGTATTTCACGTCAAAGAATTTAGATATATTGAAAGGCATATAAGGTGTTATCACTTTCAATGATCGATCTTCGCGACACCAAACCTTTTTTTTAGATTTAAAACCTTGATCACATAGAAACACAATAAATAATCTGTGCAATGCACATTGAATGCATACTTGTTTGCGGTTAAGGACTGTTACAAGTATTACTCATGTTAGTATTGTATCATTTTATAAACAATAGCTCGATAAACTAATGTGTATTCAACAAGTGATACCACGCTAATAATTTGTCATTAATATTCTTACAATAAACAATGTACTGTTCTTGAAGGCACATAAATTATTTACAAAGTAAGATAAATAGGGACAATGTCGAATACTTTTCTTTATCTTCGGAATGTAACAAATACTTATTCATACACAAAATGTCCGTGAAACGAGTCCTTGTTTTACTCAGGCTATCAAAAGATCAACGAAAATTACCCAAAATAGTGACCTCTTACCCCTCATTTATTATGAGGAATAATGGACGAGACGGTAAAGGCGAAAATTGCTTCCATACGATATGCCTTTCTTTGTATGCAGAATAAAATTATCTCGAGATTACCATTGCAAATCGGGGGAACTTTCATTGGCAGCAAAAAGTGATAGTTATTTAATCGCAGCCTGCTGGACTACAGCTTTTTTAAGTTACGTAAACTTCGCTTATTCTTAAGCTGTATTATATTCTTTTTTTATAAGTGCCTCAATTGATAAATCTGACAGCGATACGAAAGTGACAGACATCTTTTACGGTCCTGTTGCACGCTACACGACTTGTCTAGATTATAATAAAATAAATATTCTGTGGGCATTCGTCTCGCTGGTCTCAGTGCCCAGAGGGCAAGGGCCAGAGTACGCTAGAAAAAGGGCAAAAGTTCATTAATTTTGACAGTCACAAGCATAACCCTCATTATGAAGTTTCTTTTAAGTTTTTTTTAAGATAGATTGTACCTTTTTATTTTAAGAAGCAGATAGAGTTTGCAAAATCTGTACCTACATACGCAACCACGCTCAGGTGTAATGTTTGAAGGTTACCTAAGACTCAATTATTAATCCATATCAATTACAGAATTCCATAAACCAATTAGTCTAGATTGATGAACATCTCCTTGATGAAATTAATACAATATTGATGACTGATGATTACGCAAACATGTATTAATTGGTCAGTCAGATTTAGCTCAGCAAGAAACAAAATTATCTAAATTCTTATCACTGCAATCTTGATGAGGTTTTTCTGATTTAAATGTGTTGTTCATTTAATTAATTCGATATTAAGTAAACACTTAATAAAATTCAACTCTTTTAATTTGCGTCTTACAATATGGAATACCTACTGTCGGTAATATCTGAAAACTTGACCGAGAATGGCACGTGCG
The DNA here is from genome assembly GCA_033682625.1 of Helicoverpa zea x Helicoverpa armigera. NCBI lineage: Eukaryota > Metazoa > Arthropoda > Insecta > Lepidoptera > Noctuidae > Helicoverpa > Helicoverpa zea x Helicoverpa armigera. The sequence continues at coordinate 4,675,701 of JAWIIS010000017.1, forward strand.
TTCAAACAAATCATTAAAACTTTACGAGTACGTAACTAATTATATTTTTGGCCACAACTCCCAAAAACAGAAACATTGTGCAAAGACTGTTAATAAAAGCCAAACAAGTAAAAAAGTGTGATTGCGTAGATACTTTTTTTTTCAGACTGACGCTTTATTTTATGCATGATCAGATCCAATAACCCAAATTGTAATAATTTATATTTTTTAATCTCATCATGGGGCAAGTGAGGACTTTTTACCTCATTGTGGTAGAAGGTAATATATACTATGTCTCATTACGACTTTTTAACTACAGCATATTACCAACTGTTTTTTATTACATCTTTAATTAACAATAAGCACTTTCGTGAGACACCAAAACAAAAAGTGCGACACAAAGAATGAATTAACTTCAATTTATCAAAGAAATATAAGTATACAGTGGTAATAAAAGAAAGCTCCATAGCCCATTGTTAATCTGGTGTCTTCACAGTTGCCGTTTGGTAAGTTCGCAGTACATTTGCTCATAACGGGGTTAATTGCCTCGGCAATTAGCCTGAGGAGTACGGAGGCAGCTCAAAATATTTATGATAGGACTTCCGATGCAGCGCGGAATATAACGACGGCAAATGTTTCTGCTTTGAATATTACCAAGATTTTTTCCAACTCAAAAAAATATAAAAACCACTGTGGCTTTGAAATATCAATGTTCCTATTTAAAATATTTTCCTTTTAAAAAATATTTAGAAGTCTAGGTTTTACGAGTTTGACGATAATAAAATAAGCCAATTATTCAAGATTTACTAAACCATTTTACCAGACTCCATTCTAAAAGAATTATAGACGTAATTTAGAAAGAATTACTAATTCATTACTTTAAATTGGACAAGAAATTGATCCATTTAGAATTAGGTACACTACTTAATGTACTATAGTGTAATATATGAAAGGCCTAATAAATGTTGACAGGATTTATTTTGGCAGGCCTTTTTTTTTCTAAACAAATGTAGACACATTTTTTTGTTTGCACACTCATTTGAGTATGAGCAAATACATATTTGAACATACAAAAATATGTTTACATTGTATCACTTTCTACAACATGTGTAGAATGACTAAACATTTGTGTAAAATGTTCAAACTATTCAGTGAAAGTATTTGACAATGGATTTGTATGTGAATGTGAATTTATTGTGTGAAGATAAATAGATGTTAATGTATCATACAAAATATAACTGGTGTATAAGATTTTTTTACACATCAATGTCATGAAAGCTTGTTAGGGGTCACTTGAGTGAATCCAGCTGTGTTTTGGAGTGGCGGAGTTACATGCTTTTATATAGCACACTAGACGTTCCATGCAGTTTCTCCTGCATATTGAGGGGACTACTTTTTGAACATGGATAAATAGTAACATATGTTATTCTTAAGTATCAGTTTCATCAACATCCATTCTGTGTGTGTGTATTTGTGTCAAAGAGTAATAAACATACACACATACCCCAATGATTTAACAGCATTTTATTTCAATTAATGTCCCTTTGCCACAAATAAAGCTACAACTTTAACATGTTGTATGTCTCATGAATCAATCTATTGTCTAACAAAATAATGTGAAATGATAGGGAAGTGAAATGACAATGTGTATTTGTATTCTCTTTCACAAAAACTGAATTGCTTCCTGATGTTAGTTAGTGATATTTGTCTCATTAAATGTACTACATTTAAGTTTTTTTAGGGGTAGTAAAAAAATTTAATCTACTATCACTTTCACCCGCATTCCTTGGGAAGTAGTTTGTGCACCTGTATAAAAAGTTGCCTACAGTCTTCTTCAGTAATAATTGGCTATCTAACAAATCAAATATACAAGCACATTCAAACAAACCCTTCAGCTTTATAATCTACATCTAAGAATGTCATGATGGTTACACTGTTACTTATAACTCAAGAATGGCTGAACCATATGAAAATTATAAGGGGAGTTAGCTTAGACCCGGGCTACTGGAAGCAGTTATTATGGTATGCAGGTGACACTGCGGGTAGAAGCTAGTTTTAGTATAGATTAATTGTTCACCTTAATAGCTCACTTCCTTATCACTTTTCACCTTTGCACTAACCATTATGAATGAAACAATTTGTCACATTACAGTGCATATGGAATAAGGCTAGGCTAGGTGATCCAACAATTTTATTGTCCGCTCACAAATTGATTAGACACACTAACAAGCCATCACAATGGATTTACATACATACATGTATAGTATGTATATATATGTATAGAAGTACTAGGGCACCATAATAGGCCAATAGGTGTATTATCTGCCCAACAAACTGTTGCGATCACTATTGTACTAAGGTAAATAGATGGTAAATTGAGTGTGAATTTTTCACACGGTTTGAAAGTTTTGATTTTTGTTTTTATATTAAATCTTTTATCGTTTTTGTTTTGCTGTTGTGGGAAAGAAATGAAATAAGTAGATTGGTGAAAAACTAAATATTGTTTCTAAATGTTCTAATATTGGATGAATGAACTCATGATTATTGAGGCAGACTGAAGCTAGTTTTACTATTTTATTATATCTTCCTTCATAGATTAATCATGTAATAATTAATTTCATATGTATTCAATTAGATTTTTTTCGATAATTTGTATGGTGATATTATCTATGACAATTGTTAGGTTTTTAGGTATGATAAATGCAACATGAATTAATGTTGTTTTATATTTTACAATTCTAGTGCTCAGAAAAATTATGGCATAATTCTCATAATCAGCAGATACAGCTTTCCTCCCATTTCCTCACAAGACTACTTATATTTAAATAGTCATTAAAGTTTGTACTGCTTGTTATCACAAACTGACTAATGTAGGCCAAAGAGAAACATACATAAGCATTCAATTTACCTACTTACAGAATCTTCTATTTAAATTGTAATGGTAAGATGTCCTAATACACAAAACCTGCACAATTTCTTCGAAAACTTGACACACTTTTCATACAAATTCACGACCTCCACAACAATATATGAGAGAAAACATGATAAAATTTCACTCCAAGCTACATCCATGTATAAAGCTTATAAGAATCTCAAGTTATCTGGGAAATAATGACATAAATCTGTGTGCCACTGTTATCAAAGCTCACCAATCACGAAATTGGCGGTCATTCATCGCGTAAAACACATTATCGTCGGCATCGACACGTAAATAGCGAAATGTATGAAGACTCACCGAAAATGGCTACAAACTTTACAAATGCACCAACACGGCAAACGCTTCGTAAATGGAACGTGAGATAGTTTTTTACACCATCAGTTTCCCGTACGATTGCACTTTCCAACAGCTTTTACTATTACGGCCCCCTACTAAAGCAAGTAGTACAAACAGGCATGAAAAATACTTGGCGACTGACGTACTATTCTACGCCTAGGGAGCGGTCAGAATGTAATCTTTTCCGACCAACGACTATACGAATAGGTGTAAAATTCACACTTACACACAAATAAAGCACCAAATAACGTCACTTATTTCAATCCACATACGAAGATTTTATCACAAATCACCATGAAATTATAATTTGGGCGACAACGAAGCGAAATCGTCCCTCCTCCCTTCACCGTAAATGAATCATAGACAACTCCGTTTAGTTTTTTACAGGGTTGACTTTAGGCTGGCTCAGACAAGTTGATTCAGCCTAGAAGGAAGAAATAAAATCATTAATTCAAACAAAGAAATCTAGGGTCTTGATAAACATCAGTTAAAATAACATTCGGTTCATATTTTTTATAAAAACATAATAATCATTTAGGAATATTTTCACTTCCCAATGAATACAGAACACAACCTGAGAATATAGTAATAATTCGTTAATATTGATTTCTCGTACAACTAGAAATCGTCTTTCATAGCAATATTACTGATTAATTAAATAAAGTAGAAGAATGTCTTCCCTTTAAAAGCAATTAAGTATTGTCATCCTTTTCTGGGCCACTGGATAGAATAAGGAGAGAAATAGCAAAGCAATAAATTATCTGTGAATTACCTTTGGTACATGTATCCGATTTTTTTTATTTGTACTTACTAGTGAAGTCCAGCGTTACCAAAATAGTTAATCAACTAGATTTAACACGAAAAATCGATTGCTCCTGCAATTACTTTAAATATAAAAATTATCAAAATATAAACTCCTTTTTGTAGGTACATATATTTTCTATAAATGTCTAATTTAATTTCATTGAACAAAAAACAAAAACCAATGTTTTCTTAATTTTAGAATGCTCTCCAATATTACTGACTCTAAAAATGTTTTAGAAATTAACGAAAATATTTTAAGTATTGAACAGAAATCTGAATTGAATTTACTTTTTTTACTAAAACCTTGTGAAACGGTAAGATAAAGATATCATCAAATTAACTAAAACCATAATCGATGATTATTCAAAAAACATCGACTTAGTAGAATGAGTTCGACTAAACAGAATCGATAATAAATTATGATAATCGGCTCAGTGCTCTAGTGTTGTGCACATATATGTATGTTGTGTTGTGTGTGCGTGGTGATTTGTGTTAATGCTGATAGAAAGAAATTAAATAAAATCAGGTATATTTTGACGATGAAACTTACATAAATGTGAAGAAACACAGTGTTTTGTGTTATCAAGTGATAGTGAATCCGTCGGGAGGCGGTAATCGTGTACGTTCTTTCGCTATTTGTGGATTCTGGATCTCGTCGATGTACCATAAACAAAAATGTCAGCGATCCCGATTTTTTGTTTCTTGCTGCATACCCATCGTTATACCTTAATTAGATCACACGAATGATATAAAATAATGTTAGACGCTTTCTCCCATAGAGTATAGTAAATAGATTGGGAATAGAGAACCCACTTCGATTTTTTTCTGCAACCTTCAAACGATTTTTGAAGCGCCATCTGGTATCGTCTGCCGAAACAAATTGTTTATGTGTGCGTACATCCCATTTCACACACATGTATACATCAGTATTGTCTACAGGTTATTCGTCATCTCGACAGACTAAACTCACCATTAAAGTGTCGAGTTGGTGAAACTCGAAATTTGTACATTTATCATGTCGTCAACTCGCCACTCAAGATTTTCATTCGTGTCCAGTTAGTGAAACTTAGATTTTATCACTTTTATGTTTTCGCCAACTGGATACATTGTGTCACAAACATCATCGGCCACTGAACGTCCATTTTGCAAACGTTTGAAACGCGAAAAGTTGATTCCCAAACTTGGCGAAAACATAAAAGTGATAAAATCTAAGTTTCACTAACTGGACACGAATTAAAATCTTGACGTGGCGAGTTGACGACATGATAAATGTACAAATTTTGAGTTTCACCAACTCGACACATTCGTGGTGAGTTTAGTGTGTCGAGATGACGAATAACCGTCTATAGATATTCTAGGGGAATTTGTTCATACGTACGTACTTACAAAATATAGCCACAGAATGTAGAAAATAGTTATTTATTGAAATATGGAAATACAACACAGATTACTACAACTCAACAGAACAACGTTATGTAGGAACATTTAGAAAGTACTTAGTAGGCGACCTGGAATTAAATAAAAATCATATTTACTTATGTTTATGTTTATTGTAATAAATTTGTGCTGAAAGTTTAGTTTCATCATCCTCATCACGATATTGGATTTTACCTGATAAAATTCGATTAATTGAGCGGCACCAACTATATACCAAAATATTTATTGTAATGTTTTCAAAAACATTTCTTAATTCTATCTTGTGGATATCGCAGGTGAAAGGATAATCCACAAATATGTCTAAAAACATTTTTATCTTTTCTTTTAATTTAGTTTTTGGCACATTCTTTTTCAAAATTTCTACTACAATATTTTGTATGTCTTTAAAAACTTTTTCCGCCACTATATTGGGATACAACAGACAATGTTTTCCTTTTGTATATTCTTTTGCCCTTATATAACTATTTGATTTTAATTGACTGTCGCCAGTTAGTTCAGTTTTGCAGTGCCTGCATGATTTAGCAACTTTTTTAAAACATTTAGCCAGCACCCACCCACATACATAATTGGCCTGACCAGCATCAGCAGGCTCAGAATTTAAATTTATAAAAGGCACCTCAATTTCGTCATTTTCTTCTTGCTGAAATGGTAGAACCTCATTACTGGGAACATTAGAAGTGTTTTCTAAAAGTTTGTCTTCCAAAAAGAAACTCAATGTCTGAAGACAATCATTGTCATCATTTTCACAGTTAGCGTTAAGTGAATGGGGTGAGTTATAATTATTTAAAAGAAGTGATTTATAGGCACCTTCAAAGCTAATTGTGTTGGGTGCCGTATTCCTCACCCCAAAACTTCTAATGTTCCCAAAAAAATTTTCCAGTGGGTCCTGGTTAAAGTTTCTGGTCATCATTGTATCAAATAAATATTTTTGGGATAATATTTTCCACAACTGTTGCATGCCCTCAATAGTACGTATAAAATTTTTTATTGAAGGTACCGAACTCGTTTCAATTAATCTTATTTTATTTTCCTTTTCTTTTTTAACTTTAATAAATTTTATTGATTTTAATACCTTTTTGGCATTTTCCCATAATTCATGATGAGGAGAATTGTTTCTAACACCACATTTATACATTTTTCCATGTATCATATTAAATGAGCTTGAATTTAAGGAATCAAATAAATTGTCCATCATTTTGGTAAATGTAATTACTTGGCGGCACTCATTAGATAAATCGCCCCTAGCAGATAAATGTTCTGCAGCTGTAGCAACACTGCGGCTAAAAATTTGGGTTGCGTGTTTGACCTTCATTTTTTTTATTTTCTCCACATAAATATGTTCATCAGTTAGTTTCTGACATATTTTTAATTCACCATGTAATTTGTCCGCTTCATAAATTTTCTGGTAATATTCCCATTTTATCGTCTTTTCAACCTTTTCTTCGAAGTCGAAATATTTTAAGTCCTTCGTAAGTAAATTGTTTCTTACCCCTTTCAATAAATGAGGGACATCAAATAATGGGATAATTTTAGATTTCCCTACTTCCATTACATCATGTCTCCATTCCTTATTTTCTTTTATGAATTTTATTCTACTATCTTCAATAATTTCATTCACTACACTGACATTTACTGTGCTTTGGTCGCACACTGTGCACAAAATATTAAGCCCTGTACCCTGAACATATTTAATGACTTTTATAGTCAAGGCTTTTAATTCTGCTTTGTTAACAGAATTTGTAAAAAAGTATGCAACAGGCTGTTTAAATTTTTTCTTTAATCCTTTGACCATGTAAACTAAAACATGGTCAGCAATTTTTTTACTACGCCAAGCGAATCCCTTTAATTTATCCTTAGATCCGTCGTAATGGATCTGCGGCGATATTGACATCTCGTCAAAAATAAGACAGCAGAGGCGATCTTCTGGACTTAATTCCTTCACAGTCTTTCTCATTTTTATGAATAAAAACTTATTTAGCCCCGACTCTATTTCAATTTTCGCAAGAAGCCTTTTTAATGATTTTATAGAGGGCAATGTAAAGTATTTATATAAAAGAGTATAACTCTTGGGACTCTTTTTGTACATGGAGAGAGACAAAACTTTTTCCTTTAAAGTAAACCTCCGCCCACGAGCTCTCTTGTGAGTTTGGGTGTACTGCATGTTTGTGAATATTTTTGCTGCAGTTGTCATATTTCTCGTTATTTTTTTTAAACAATTTGTATTGCTAATTTTATCAACGCTGGCTAATCTTTCTTTCAAACTACTACTCCGTTTACGTAACCGAATAATTTCGGTTTTTAAATTCTTCATTTGGAATCTTGAAATCTTTAATTCATTCTCCAGCGATGAAGTTGATTTCAGTTTTTCTGCAAAAAAAAAAAAACTTTTACTTTACTACTTTCCACACCCAGATAAAAAGTAGCCTATGTATAAACATTTTTTTTGGATATCTTATGGTATAAACTACATTGGCACTTACTTTTGTCTCCTTTAAGTTTCCGTCTTTGTTGTATACCATGTTTACTGCAATAATTATGTTCTGCTGCTATAACACACGCATTGGGAGGTGCAGCTGAAAATAAAATAATAATAATTCACCATTGTCATTGTAAACATCAAAATTACTAGTGTGAGTTACATGAGGATTATTAACCTAAATTGTCATTACAATAAATCAAGTTGAAGTGTGTTTGTAATGACTACACAACAGTTACATATTACTTAATGCAGTAATTAATTATGGTAGCTAGTTAAACATAATTTGAGAATGTAGGTAGCCAAGCGTTTACATACCAGTGATTATTTGCTTTGATGTAGAAGGCAGATCCCATATATTATGTTCAGGCATAGGAAGTTCAGTTGGTATATGTGGAGTTGCAGGAGGCATATGAGCATCTTGTGATGGAGCACCTGGAAATAGTAAAAACAAGTCTAAGATCCCACTAAACAACAACCTTCACCGAGTTGGTTAAGGGGTGAATGAACAGTATTTTATATCCAATTAAATATTACTATACTGCAAACAGGTGGCCTTAAAGGTATCTATGAAAAAAATGAAATTTAAAAAGCGTCGCCCCCACCCAGAATACAAAGGGGGCGGGATTCTCCATCGCGATTAGCTCCGGTACCCGCCTGGGGTATTATTACTCTATTTCGTAGTCGCATTAAATTATATTAGGAGCAATGTTTTAAAACTTAAGAAAAAGAAAAGTTAAGAGGTGAAAGAGAGAAGGTGACTGCAGAGTACATATTTTAAAGTAATAAGATATATATTTTATCAGACACTGAAGAGAAGGTAAAGGGAAAGGGAAGGTTAGTTGGGAAGTTGGGACCGTTAGTTGGAAAGGGTTAGCCGAGGTGTTATGACTATATTTTCTGATGGTACCTCATGTTTACCAATTGGCACAGGGTCGTCTAGTTCTTACTGACTTCTTTAAGCGTTCATGCCTTCCCCCATCACGTCAAGGTGGCCCCATGGGGGGGGGGATTATTATTATAAAAAAAATGCAGTATTTAATTATGGCAGCTAGTTAAACATAATTTGAGAATGTAGGTAGCCAAGCATTTACGTACCAGTGACTATTTGCTTTGATGTAGAAGGCAGATTCCATATATTATGTTCAGGCATAGGAAGTTCAGTTGGTATATGTGGAGTTGCAGGAGGCATATGAGCATCTTGTGATGGAGCACCTGGAAATAGTAAAAACAAGTCTAAGATCCCACTAAACAACAACCTTCACCGAGTTGGTTAAGGGGTGAATGAACTGCATTTTATATCCAATTAAATATTAATATACTGCAAACAGGTGGCCTAAAAGATTTCAGTTCAGTTTAATTGTGAATAATTAAGAATTTTGTTTTCTTAATGGCAATTTTAACTCAGTAGGTGGCATTGCGATCTAGTTCAAGAATAAAGATCTAAATCTTACCCTGAAGATGGAGAGTAGGAACAGCTATGTTATTTAAACGGTTGTTGCGATTCTTAAACTTGTCTGCAAAATGTATGTCACAGATGACTCGCTTTCTGTAAAATTTGATATCATCTGCAGTCTCCAGTTTTCCACCAACTATATTAACCCAGGCTTTGAATAACTCAGGATTCTTTTCTGGGTGTGGAAATTGATGTTGTGTCACACCTGAAAAATAAATTACAAAAATATGAAGTTTGTATGCTGATATTGTATAGTGTATGTATGAATGAATACCTATTACCTATGTATGTGTGCGCGTGTCTATCTATGTATGTCTATCTTATTAAATCATGTATCATTTCATATGGGATTCAGTAATAAATGGTTACTCGTAAGGAACTGTGTTTCTCTAAACGCCCAACCTTATAATTGACTGAGTTGGTATCTCCCGTGATGACAAGTTTATCCGGATGACTAGGAGCTTTCAGGAGCACGATTCTGGGGCCCGATTCTGTTAAGTTAATAATGTCAAAATTGAATAGAAATTGCATCGCAACAGCTTTTTTAACCATATCGGGCATTCTGTTACTAATATAAGACCAATCGTATTCCAACGACATTCGATTGGTTTGCGATTGGTCTGCCATTTTGGTCTATATTACCATAATATTCTTAGTCTATATTGCCATATTGCAATCGTAAATCATTTGCAGACAAAATGATTCATTATTGAATGACAGAAAAGGATAAAAACGTTTATTTCAAAGAAAAAATTGCGCAGAATCCTGCCCCTGCTAATTTTACTTTAGCGACATGCGATTCACATCCGACTGAGATCCAATCACGACTCAATTACGATTGAAGCGTATGTGGCATTCCACTATTTTTTCTTTTAAATAAACGTGTTTATCCTTTTCTGTGATTCAATAATGAATCATATTGTCTGCAAACGATTTACGATTGCAATATGGCAATATCATCATCCTCCGAGCCTTTTCCCAACTATGTTGGGGTCGGCTTCCAGTCTAACCGGATTCGAATTATTCCCAACTAGCGACCCGCCCCGGCTTCGCACGGGTAACAGTATTTCTCCATTATTTAATAGATGTTATTATACATAAAAACCTTCTCATGAGTTACTCTATCTATTAAAAAAAACCGCATCAAAATCCGTTGCGTAGTTTTAAAGATTTGAGCGTTCATAGGGACATACAACATGACACATGACAGAAAAAGCGACTTTGTTTTATACTATGTAGTAATAGTCCCCTCTAGCGCTGTCCTCCGGGGTGATAGCCGGGAATTGTCTTCCCAGTTATCACCGGGGTGACAATTTGTGCCGACTGTTCCCTTTGAAAACTGACTAGAGGGGACAAATGGGAAGTCTATTTCTCAGTTGTCACCGGGGGGGTGACATTTGCTACGGTTCCTTCTTCCTTCCAAAGAAAAAAAAATGTAATTACCATAGATTTCAGGTTTTTTATTTATTATGCTACATAGAATCTTCCAAAGAAAAAAAAATGTAATTATCATAGATTTCAGGTTTTTATTTCTTATAACAAACAACATTGTGTTTCCTTTAATAGGTACATCACATATTATTAATTTCTATTAACACCAATCGTTTTCTTAATTTTATTTAATTTAACAAGATTACAAACTGTGTTACAAATAAGCATGCGACTAATAAGCACTTTTAACTTAACCATTAGTGATTATCTGTGATTAGTATTAATTAAAGTTATCTGTGATTGTGCCTATTATAGGAAACATAATGTTGTTTTTGTTTTTTATAGTAGTATTAACTACTATAAAAAAATCGATTTTTGTAAGCCTGTTGACATTGTGTTAGTTAAAATAATAATATATATATTTTTTTATGTGATTCTATGTAACATAATAAATAAAAAACCTGAAATCTATGGTAATTACATTTTTTTTTCTTAGGAAGGAAGAAGGAACCGTAGCAAATGTCACCCCCCCGGTGACAACTGAGAAATAGACTTCCCATTTGTCCCCTCTAGTCAGTTTTCAAAGGGAACAGTCGGCACAAATTGTCACCCCGGTGATAACTGGGAAGACAATTCCCGGCTGTCACCCCGGAGGACAGCGCTAGAGGGGACTATTGGGAATAATTCCCGGATTCAGCTGAGTACCAGTGCTGTACAAGGAGCGACTGCCTATCTGACCTCCTCAACCCAGCTACCCGGGCAACCCGATACCCCTTGGTTAGACTGGTGTCAGACTTACTGGCTTCTGACTACCCGTAACGACTGCCAAGGATGTTAAATGATAGCCGGGACCTACAGTTTAACGTGCCATCCGAAACACAGTCATTGGTTTCTAAGATATACTTAGAAAGTACATACAAACTTAGAAAAGTTGCATGGGTACTTGCCTGACCTGGAATCGAACCCACGCCCTCATACTTGTGAGGTTGGCTCTTTACCCACTAGGCCACCACGACTTTGAGGCAATATGGCAATATAGACTAAGAATAATATGGTAATATGTACCTATAAACCAAAACGGCAGACCAATAGCAACCAATCGAATGTCGTTGGAATACGATTGGTCTTATAAATATTAGTAGCAGAATGCCCGAAATGGTTAAAACTGATATTGCGATTTAATTTCTATTCAATTTTGATATTAATAACTTAATGATACTATTAACAGAATCGGGCCCTAGGTACTATGAACTTGATAAAGAAAGCACTTACCCGGGTTGTGTGAACATCCCAATTCGCACCGCCTCGGCATGATTATATGCACTCAAACAAGCGTCTCTAATCGCTAATAACACAATAACAGTGTCTATTTCACAAATATCACAAAAAAGGCGTCTTTATCGCAAATAATACTAAACACTAATGGCGTCTTTTCGCAAGTTATGTGAAACAATGAAACAGAGGAGCACAGCTCAACTCACTCACTAATTCACCGAAAACACAGCGGATGAGTAAAACTCAAATCAACGCAAGTCAACAGCAGAAAACACTTAAATGGACGAAAACTTAACACACAAATTGTATGTACTGTACTCGCCATTAAAATTCAAATTCTAACTTCAGCATTGGCAGTTGGCACGGTTTATTGCCAACCAAAAAAATAATTATAGAAAAATAATTTATGTATATAAAATAGTGTACAGATTTAATAAAAATAATTGATAGATTTCCTACGTAATACTAATATATAAAATAATTTTTAGATTTCAATAATTTTAGTGATATTTTATGGAAGTTAATTTTTGATTAAAGAGCCATCTATTATCACTTGAAGATATTAAATACTTTAGGAAGAGGATTGCAGATGGCGCTTTTCTAAATTTTTTACCGAAATCTAGTCAAGTACGGCAGTGACCAGCCCCTGCTTTCTCCCGTGGTATCATCTCGTTCGAAGAGCGTTCCCGAGGCAATGAATCGGCCATAGTAAACGTGCGTTTCGTGTGCTCGCGCCCGTCTACACCCGACCTATCTCATTGTTTATGTATGGAGAATAAGCCAGGAATTTTTATGGGGATTCGCGGTGTATTCTCGATTTAATTGAATATCTGGAAACGATCAGGGTTTCTCGGCGCCTGGCAGTGACGGTGGGGTCGGTCCGCGCCATCGGCGTCCCCCCGACCGCCAAGGTTTTTCGTGATCTCTATTTATAATAATCTCTCGATCATTTGGTGCAGCATAATGACATTCTTGTAATGAAGTGCCGTTCTGTGGATTTGTGGGACATGTGCCAATTATTGTGCCCGTGACGAAACGCGGCGCGGATTACTTTTGTATGTATACAAATGCACAACATTACTATTTCACTTACATGGGATCACATGGAATTTTATAATACTGTTGTCCCTTGGCCATGCACAGTCTAAACACTTTAACTGTGAATAAATACGTAAATCTTCTGTAGATGTGTTATTTATCACAGTAGTGGACAAACAGGTACATTGAAAGATTTTTTTATTTATTTACAATCAAAACATCATGCACTAAAATGTTTTGTCATAATAAGTTTTTAAATTTGTTATTAAAAATGATATTGCATAAAATTATCTAATTTCTAATAATTTATTCATGACAGGTATTGTGTCTAGTATGTAGCATCAAGGTCTTGTAACATACTATTATATTAATCACTATGTTATGTATATTACAATATTAAATAGAAGCTCTTAAACTCACGTCAAATATTAGTTTAATTAGCCAATGTCAGAATGTAATGCAAAACTCCAAGTAAATAAAGACATGATACGGGTACTGTTTTTACTTTAGTATTATTAGAAAACATAAATTAATAGGCTTCTTTTATTTTGGAATGTTGCTATGATACAAGTAGAATTTTTGCTTTTACACAAATAGATCTTGAACCAGTTGGTTATTATCCACCCGTCCAATGTTTTGGTTTAAATAAAACAATAAACAATTTTAACAATGAATGATATCTATAGGAATTTTATAAATAAGTAAAACAATATAAAGTTTGTAACTCCCAATAAGTGTCTCAAAATAGATATATGCTCCATATAAATAGATTTATTGAAAATTCTTAATTTAAAAACAATGTAAAAGCAGCCAGGTACAAATAGATGCAGCAATCGCATCTAGACTATTTAATTTTAAAAAGCTTTTCTTGTCATATAAGGTAAATTCTGTAATGATTGATTAAAATATAACCTGTGTATAAAGCCGGTAATGTTGTGTGCGCAGTCAAGTTGGCGAAGGCACGCAGGGGTATGATCAAGGAGAAGGAGAAGGGCGGAGGCGCCCGCCTCAAGGACGAGCCCAGCGATCCAGCTGAGCCCGGTAAGCCATTAGAAATTAACTTATTCTCATTTTCATCGCTGTTTCATCGAGGCAATTGGTTAAATTTTCCCATTGTCATCGACAGTCCAATTGTGATCTGGAATGCTTCAATGCCACCACAAATAAATAAAAAATACATATTTATTTATTATAATGTTAGTGTATGTTGCTTCTAACTATTAAATGCATATAGTGACAGAATTTCTTCATGCACATAATAAAATTGTACTTAACTGAATACAAAATTTTATATTTATGTTTTAACTGTAGTAAATATTAAATCATCACAATATTTTTAAATCAAAGATAGCTGAAGATTAATATTAGCATATAATTGGTTTGGTTCAGATAGAACACCATAATTTGTGTTATTGCTGGCAGAGAACCAAATCAAAGCCTATTCCGTACAACTAATTAGCTATGCTCATCAATATTGCTGTTGTTACAAGTACTACATCAACACAGTAAGAATGTCATATTTTATTATATTAGATAATATTTTTTCTATGTTACAATATTCATAAAATAAATATGAAGTATTATAGAGGAAAATCACATCTCTATCATTATCTCAACAAGTAGAAATAGAATTAAATAAATAATAATGCACTTCCTATTTATTACATTTGCATTAAATTCTGTATTTAATTCTACTTCCTTAAATGCAACTATGCAAACAAACTCAAATAATAAAAGCGGCATTACTTTTATTTTCAGAAATATATTGGAATTCAATAACATTAACATAAAATCTTCAAACTATGTCTTATTATGTTAAGCATAAGAACTATTTACAAAGAAATATTTACGACTTTTACGAAAATAATTAAAGCATGGTGAAAGCCTATGCACAACTATGCATGTAATTGATTCATCTCATTTATTACCCGCTCGAGTCATTGTTTATCTCACATCATTAGCAATCTAGATATACTATAAAATCGTAAATCGTTGCTTTTCACAGATATAACGCATTCATTAGCTCGCGGCATCGCGTTTGTCGTAGATAACTCGTAATTTTTACAAATTCATTCAATAATTTAACATAGTTTAATGATTTTTATTGTGCTCCAACACAATTAGTATTCAATGAATGAAACTGGCTGGAGACTAATGTTTAGAACTAAGTTAATCTTCGACTTTTTTGAGGAAAGGACGTTAATTTAATTGAAACTGTTTATTGATAATAATAAAACCAACTTTACAACGAATTCCGTTGTAATAATTAGTGGATGGACTTTGTAAAGTGTTTGATACTTCAGAATATCAAAATATTCGTATGGTATGGAAGCTTAGTGACCGCAAAACTTAAGTCGTATGTTTATTGGTGATTAGGACATGGGTCCCGCCCGCCGTCAGCGTCGCTGCCTACTCCAGCGGCGTTGAAAAAGGAGCCCGACGAGCCCCCGCACAGGGTCAAGTTGGAGCCCCACAGTCAGTCCGGGGGCGAAGACTCCACAGCCGACCTCGGCGTCGACGGCATCAAGACAGAGATCGACGGCCTTATGGACAGTGACGGTGAGACCTTCTCTATAACGGCCTTATTTAAGTCAGTCTATTTGTGTAAACAAAACTGTCAGTTTTATGGAGATTTAGCCAGTTTTTCTTTTTAGAATCGCAAATTGTATTCTTTAAACTTAATTGAAAAATGTATTAGCAACGTTATAAAAAGATGAAAATAACCTTGAGAGTATGCTGAAACAATAGTTTGTATTACAGGTGACCCCACAAAATCGCCTTCCTGTGAATTGGGCGGTCCGGGATCATTAAAATCAGAGCGACTTTCTTCAGACTCAAATGATATATTGGATCCACAAACAGGTTTAAGGGGCCCAACGAGTAATCTTCAGGTAAGAATAAACCATTTGACCTAGTTAAAACTGTGTAAAACTAAAAGGAGAATTAAATATTTTTTCTATTCTGGCCAAATAATCAACGTCTAAAATCGTCATTTGTCTCATCTACAGGATCAAAATCAAAATTGTCGCAACCCCAACGGTGGTCCAGAGAATATGGGGTCATGTCGTATGGGAGGTGGAGGGGGCCCAATGGGGCCCGGGGGCCCGATGGGCTCCATGTCTGCAAGCGAGGCGCAGACACTACCCTCTAACGTCATCAGCAAGCAGGCTGGCAGTATGGAGGTAACTACATAGCTTAGTAAAATAATTAATAATACAAAAAAAAAATACAAATAAGAATATGTCTCGACATTTTTACTGAAATAAAGAATAATTTTCGGTTGTTTTTCTTTTAAAACTGAAGTTATATTAAATACTGGATGTTTTCCCAGCAGCAAAGTCAAATCTTCGTGTTCTCGACGCTATTGGCTAACAAAGGCGCGGAATCCGTGATATCAGGACAGCATCACTCCATCATAGCGTATCATTGCGCGCAACCAGGCACTAAGAAATATCTTGAGGTAATTTCATTCACCAAAAACCTGTATACTGTAATCCTGAAAATATACTAAGATGTTAATTATTTTCCCTACAGAAACACCCCTTAAAAATGGGCCAGTTCAACAAACAAAGTCCAGCACAGTGGCTCAACAATCTCGCAATGGCCAAAACAAGGGGAGGCATGCGAGGCGGGCCTAACATGATGGGAGGGCCTAATCAAATGGGACACATGATGGGCGGGCCCATGGGTCCCAACATGGGTCCGATGGGACACGGCGGTATGGGACATATGGGGCCTAATATGATGGGCCCCAACAGGATGGGTGGGCCGGGCGGTCAAATGATGATGATGAAAGGTGGACCGGGACAGATGGGTCAAATGGGACCAGGCATGGGACCGATGGATGGGTTTCCAGGGGGCACCCCGTCCTGTGGTGTCATGGACGGCCTCGGTGCTGATGGTGAAATGCCCTGGGACACCGTAAGTGTATTCCCCCATATAAAAAAATTGCATATTATTCACAAGTATGGTCTTCTTATGATGTGTTTTCATATTTGCAGAAAAACCCCTCTGTAATGTCAAATGGTATGGCAAATGGTCCGGGTTCGTTGCCCGCTTGTTCCGAAGCGGGGCCCACGCCTCAAGACGCGCCCACGAGTCAGGCCTCATCCGACTCTGGGCCTGATCAACCCTGCCAGACTGGGCCTAAAGGTAATACTCATTTTATTAGAAATTGACTGTTGAAACTGAAATTAGACTAACAAAAAGGCGATGAAAAATATTAACAATAAGCTATTATGGCTATATATAGGTGATATAGAAAGAAAAAAATATGTTTTGTTAATCATAGGACGCATATAACATGACAAACACATATAGCGTTTCAAATACATTTGATAGTTCTTAGAATAACCAAAATTATTTAAAGAGTTATCAATACCCAGATGAAAGCGACAGTTCTATTCAACGTGGGTTGATTATTTTGCTAGGCAACTAAGCCTTATAAACCTGAAATCTGTTATTACGTTCTTGACTTCAATTTCAATATATTATTTTACCTAGAACAAAATTAAATTCCATCAACTTGCGTCCATTGCATTGCTAATATCTTATCGCATCTTTGATTTTATGCATTTTTATTACTACAATGTTAGTCATGAATCTTTTATGCAAAAATTATGTGTTCGCGTCATTTATCTGACGTATATTATGACGCAAAACCCTTTATCTGCGAGAATTATAATGTAAATACCTTCACGCAGGAGTGAAAATACCAGATGAGAACTTAACTCCGCAACAGCGAGCTCACCGCGAGGAACAACTAGCCACAATACGCAAGATGCAACAGATGTTATTCCCCGAAAGTGGGGGCAACAACCCCAACCAGGGCCCTGGCGATGGTTCCCAAGCCCCCAACGACATCAACCCACCCAACTCTAGTGCAAACATGAACATGTCACCATTCCCGCCTATGTCTATGGGTCCAAATGGCCCCATGGGATCTGGCCCCAATGGTCCTATGGTTTCCATGTCAAACAGTATGAATTCGGGCCCGAGTTGCACAATGTCCGGCCCGATGGGACCAAACGGTCCTATGGGCGGTCCAATGGGCCCAGGTGGTCCCATGGGTCCAAATGGGCCTATGGGCGGACCGATGGGAGGTATGGGAGGCCCGGGCGGTATGGGAATGGGTGGGCACGGGTCTATGGGTCCTAACGGTATGATGGGGCCAAACGGGCCGATGATGTCGGGTATGGGACCTAATGGGCCGATGGGTCCGATGGGCCCCTGCGGAATGAAAGGCATCAGAGGTCCTTGTGGAGGTCCTGATATGAAGACTGGGATGTGTACAGATATGCATATGGGAAGGGGTTGCGGAGGACCGATGGGGGTAAGTTGAACCAAAATTCTTAATTTTTATTTAAATTAATTGTTGTATTTCAATATTCTTATATTTTTTTCTTTATATTTTAGCGAATGCCAAACCCTATGGGAGGTATGGGAGGGCCTAAACCGTGTATGATGGGAGGACCACATATGGGACCTCGAATGATGCCGGGACCTAATCTCAACGCGATGAACGGTAAGAAACATTCTTTAGTGAAATCTATTGTAGAAACATCTTTTACAAAAAACTGGTATAAAGGTGGTGGAGGTTTGGTTTAACACATTTGTTGTGTTATTCCGAGAAACTACAATCCGTTTTTTGCATGCAACTAAAATGTTTCGTAAAAAATACCAACTCTTACTCCCGCGGTTTCACCTGTGATCGAGAGAACTTTTTCCCGTACCTGGATAAAATATGCCTCTTACAAAATCAGTAATCCCATGCAACGTCACAACCACACATACTTAAACTTATTCATCACATTAATTTAACACTCAAGAGTAACCTTGCTTTCTGTCGATAAAAAAAATAATTCAAAGTCAATTCAGTACATTCAGAGATATACTGTTCAAAGGATTTTCAACATCACAAACACACAGACTTTGCCTTTATAAAATAAGTAAGAAAACTCGCATGCTACCACAATACCCAACCATTCTCTACAACATATTGGATGGTACAAAGTGCCGCGACTTGCAGGTGGTATCATGATGGACGGCGGTATGATGGGGGGGGATGGTCCAAATATTAGTTTGACACAAATAACTTGGCTTTCTGTTGACAAAAGAATTTTCAAAATCAATTCAGATCATCCAGAGATTACTGGTTTAATAGATCTGCATACAACATCTCAAACACACGAACTTATCCTCTTTATAATATAAGAAAGAAAAATTGCATGCCACCACAATACCCGACCAGTTTCTACAACATATTGGATGGTACAAAGTGCCGCGACTTGCAGGTGGTATCATGATGGACGGCGGCATGATGGGAGGGATGGTCCATGGCGACTGCGGACCGGAACACCATGGGATGCCAGTCAACGGACCTATGTGCGACGAGTATGGGCGTGGGAGAAACGTGAGTTTCATTTTGTTGTATATATTTATACAGGGTGTTTGGCGCATGGACCGACAAAAATTTTTGGGGGATTCGTGAGGCCATGTACTAGTTTTCACTCATAGACCCAATGTCCTATATGTCACTGTATTCGAGATACGATTTTTTTTGTTTGTTTTTAAAAATTACCGGAACTATCACCTTTAAAACGCTATAACTTTTCAGTCTGTTGTCGAATTTACACCAAATCACTTTCATTGCGTTCTCTGATGTATTATTATTCCAAATAAAACATAAATTCATAGCACTAGATGGAAAAAAAATACTTGTTGAGCTTCCAAACTCTTAAAAATGAAAAAACGTATGAAAAATGTCAAATTCAAAATTAATTATAAAAAAAAGTAAAAGCTTTTATGAACTTCGTTTAATAAAAAAAAATTGCCTACTTAATACCCTTTCCAACGATATGCCACATGGGTGTGAAATCATTAATAATGTCGTCAAAATCAGAGCAGGAACGAACACGCACTCTAACGTCTCTAACAACGAACCCGTTTGATAGAACAATGGTAAGCAGGTAATTGGCAGGTAAACTGCCTGTCTCTTTCTTACGCATGAAAAATATCTCTTGTCTTTGTCTATCATTGGGTTGGAGTTTGTTATGTGATCCTTGTTTAGTCGAGATTTGACTATCTCTGCTATCGGAAGTGTCCGTGTATTTCACGTTTTCCTATTTCGTTGTTTTTTGTTAAAGTTTGTTTTTGTTAAGTTTTGTTTGTTGAACTTTTCTGTTAAACTGTTGGTGTATTCACCGTGCTTGTTACAATGCCTAACTTCAGCAACGAAGAGTATGCTGACATGTTGTTGGCATATGGCAGCGCTAATTGTAACGCTCGTGAAGCGCGTAGAATTTACCAGCAGCGTTATCCTAACCGGCGTATACCACACCACGAGACGTTTGCTACAACCTATCGACGTCTGAGGGAGACTGGAAACATAAATTTCCAAGAGCCTCGCGTTAATGTGAGGCAACATAATGTTGTAATTGATGAAAGCATTTTGCAAGCTTTTGATGAGGATCCAACGACAAGTATTCGAGTTGTAGCTGAAAGACTTCACTTGTCGGTTTGGAAAGTTTGGTCAGTTCTTCGGGAAAATGGAAAGCATGCGTATCACTACACTTCTGTTCAAGGTACGTTAAGTACTTTATTTATTTTATCAGGCGAAATCGTAAAACTAAATTTTGAACCAGTTATCTTCGACCTTATTGTGCTGAAATTTTGCACCCAAAAAACTTGTATTTTAAAATGGTTTTAACCATACACTTATTTTAAACGTTTACAAATATCCTTGTAGCTTTACTGGTTCGTTTTTCAAATAAATACCTAGTAACTTTTATTTTTTCTAATTTTATCTTTTAAATTTATGTTAGTTTTTGCCATTCAAAAAGTGAATTTTTACCAGTCTTTAATGGATTGTTCTAGGTCTCATAGATGATGATCACAGGAGACGGCTCGATTTTTGCCGATTTATGATGCATACGGACGTAGATGATACAAATTTTTTAAAAAGAATTTTGTGGACTGATGAATCCAATTTTAATCACGAGGGAATTGTGAATCTCCACAACCTTCACCATTGGGCGCAAAAAAGACAAAATCCCCGCAAGAAAAGACAAAGTTCCTTTCAAACTAAGTTTAGTGTAAACGTTTGGGCGGGGGTTATTGGAAGACACCTGATCGGTCCACATTTCTTACCAGAGCGCCTGACCGGAGAAAATTATTTGAATTTTTTACTCGAAGATTTACCTGAATTGGTATTACCAGTATTAGATGGAGAACCAATTATTTTCCAAAATGATGGCTGTCCAGCACATTACCAGCGAGACGTGCGAGAACATTTGGACAACTGTTTTCCAAATTCATGGATCGGAAGAGGCGGCCCAATTCCTTGGCCTGCACGTTCACCAGACCTGACGCCCTTGGATTTTTATGTCTGGGGCCGTGCAAAAGAAATTGTGTATGCGACTGAAGTACCCACAAGAGAAATTTTAATCGAAAGAATAAATTGCGCCTTTGAAATTATGAAAGCAGAAATGCGACTGAGGACGACGACTGTAGAAATTAGAAAAAGATGCCGTGCATGCATTCGCAACAGAGGCAGTCATTTTGAACATAATTTATAACTTAAATTTAATTAAAACATTTTAAAACATTTTTGTGTTTTCATTACCCTGGCACTGGTTAATGTGTACCTTTAGGTTTGTGACGACATTATTAATGATTTCACACCCATGTGGCATATCGTTGGAAAGGGTATTAAGTAGGCATTTTTTTTTTATTAAATGAAGTTCATAAAAGCTTATACTTTTTTTTATAATTAATTTTGAATTTGACATTTTTCATACGTTTTTTCATTTTTAAGACTTTGGAAGCTCAACAAGTATTTTTTTTCCATCTAGTGCTATGAATTTATGTTTTATTTGGAATAATAATACATCAGAGAACGCAATGAAAGTGATTTGGTGTAAATTCGACAACAGACTGAAAAGTTATAGCGTTTTAAAGGTGATAGTTCCGGTAATTTTTAAAAACAAACAAAAAAAATCGTATCTCGAATACAGTGACATATAGGACATTGGGTCTATGAGTGAAAACTAGTACATGGCCTCACGAATCCCCCAAAAAATTGTGTCGGTCCATGCGCCAAACACCCTGTATATATTTTAATACATATGTACTATGTCAGAGACTGTTAGACTGACTTTAAAAACACTGGAATAAGGTACTTTTATTCCACAGTTCAGCCATAGGACCTTCACTGAATAAATATGGCCTAAATCCCGAAATGTAAAATTTCAATCAATTGGTTACTCCCATTGTGGTAAAAAAATGCATGCTGTGAGCTATAAAGATTTTTGGAGTTTTAATTATGTACATAACAGAATCAAAACTCTAAAAATTTTGGTATTTAGCACTACTGAATTAACATACAGTATAATTCATGTTAAACAAAAAAAAAAAACAATTTATTTTTATTCAGTCAACTCATTTATACCTCAGTCATTATTCATTTTTGCCCACCTTTTTATAGTGGGTCCTCTATTTATTTTATTTATAAATTCTTCCATCCACACAGATGGGCCCAGGCGACCCCGGCGGGTTGGGCCCGGGGGTACACAAGGCGGGGCTGCGCAGTCCCAAGAGCCCCGCCTCAGCGGACATCGACTGGCAGAAGATACACCATCAGTTCTTCGACGACCCCAAGTCTATGGATAATGATATGAGTATGTATTTCTCCTGCTACATACATTCACCTTCTGTTTATCCAAACTAATATTATAAATGCGAAAGTAACTCTGTCTGTCTGTCTGTCTTTCTGTCTGTCTGTCTGTCTTTTCTTCACGCCTAAACTACTGAACCGATTTGTGTGAAATTTGGTACAGACATAGTTTGAAACTTGAGAAAGGACATAGGATAGTTTTTATAACAAAAAAAAAAAAAAAATTCCGGACATATGGCGCCATCTATTGGTCAAATCAAAAATCTGCTGGTAGTCACTATTCCACGCGAACGAAGTTGCGGGCAAAAGCTAGTTGTCCTATAAATGTAAAGTGTATGTGTAGCAAATAATGTTTTAAATGGTATTTTTGTTATATTCAACTATTCCGTGTTATGTAGATATTCCATGTTTCAAAAGGAATATGCCAGTCCGGGCTGTCATATGAACATCTTTTTTAGCCATTATGGGTAGTAAGAAGTCAGAAAATCTGATAACCGATCTTACTAACAGGTATTGAATTGCCAAGTCTTGGAAGGAGGTAACCATGAGTAACTGGGTTGAAGAGGTCAGATAGCCTGTAGCTCCATGTAAGACATTGGGAGTTCTGCGTTTGGTTAGACTGGAAGCCAACCCCAGCATTGTCCAAGAAAGGCTCCACAAATGTGCTATTTATAAATATCAATCATTCTAATTTACTTTCAATTCTGCTGTTCTTCTGTAGATTAATTGTTATAATATTTTCAGGCACACAAGTAAAGTCACCGTGTTCCGAGAGGGGCGGGTGTCTCCCACCTCCGCCTTACGGGACTTCGCCCTTACACCGTTCCGCCTCTGTGCCTATAGGTAAGTTATTTACCAAACATTGTACCTACTATCATTCTAAAGTTTAAGAAAAAAAACTATATCGAAAAAACTTCATTTCATTTGGAGTTTAAAAAACATGGAGTGTAGTCTGTTAGATACTTAAAAAGTTTTCTAATCCTCCACTACTCATTTTGTTTTAAGATTTGTCGTCTGTTATATCTGCCGTCATCTCAAAAATAACAGTTACATCTAGCCATGTCGACTTTTATATAATCCATCCATCTTGTCCTTGGTCATCCCCTTCATCTATCTATTTACGATTATGCCCAAAACCTTCACGAAATCCCCCTCTATATTATTATTAAAAATAAGCATGTGAAACTGATGTATGTTGTCTAGATGACCGTTACTCCCGGTCAGCAGCAACGCAGTCCCCAGGCCACGGGTCCGTACAGATGCCAATGTCGGCCGAGGCCTCCCGCGCAGGCTCAGGCCTCAACAGTCCCGCGCATTGCAAGCCCGGGCCTAAGAACGACGCCCCAGGTCGGTACCAAACAACTCACTTTATACTTACGACTTTAATTGTGATGATGAATTGAAAGGATAATTTGCGCAGGAGTTTGTAATTTGAAAGGGGGGTTAAAAGTCAAATACTGTCCTTTGAGTTCATAATCAATGGTAAGTCTCAAATGTCGCATGAAAAGTAAATATACCTACATAATATCAAGCCATAGAAGTAGTAGAAGCATGCTCATATTTTTTATCTGTGTTAGACATTTTCCCAACCACGACAGATTTTATTTTTGCCACGTTCACCCAACAGGCGTGACACGTATTTTTTCTTATTTTTTTTTTGTTTTTCTGTAGTTGTAATGCGTATTTTTTGTTTTCCCTCCCCTCCCCCGCAAAACGCTTGACGCTTGAAATCCCACCGTGT
This sequence comes from Helicoverpa zea x Helicoverpa armigera, assembly GCA_033682625.1. Lineage (NCBI taxonomy): Eukaryota > Metazoa > Arthropoda > Insecta > Lepidoptera > Noctuidae > Helicoverpa > Helicoverpa zea x Helicoverpa armigera. The sequence continues at coordinate 4,700,285 of JAWIIS010000017.1, forward strand.
GATGAAATAACAACGAAATAACAATAAAAAACGTTCAAAAATCCGGAATACACCTCTGACATCCTTACGTGCGTGGCTCTTAATCGAAAATTGGACCAAAATGTTGGAACAAACATTGGCCACATAAGAAATACTAGAGAAGCTGGACGAAGGGGTGTTTGTGCGTACTCTCCAATGTTTGGCGGCGCAACAGCAGAAGAACCAACAGGGTAACTCGCACGGCAAGGAACCGAGTTTGATGCCCGTGCCGTCACCGCAGCAAATATCGTATCTCAACCAGTTCGAAGGTAACTTGATTGGATGACCGCAGAAATAATCCACTGATTAAAACTTGGGGTCACACTTACTAAATATCCCAAGAAACTGATTCAAATCTCCCATTAAAGTTATTAAATTGTAGGTCAAAGTAAGTATAACCAATTTCGAGTGTAACCCCAGGTTTTTTTCAATAACTGCGTTGTATTATTTCTGTCAGAGTCTTATTAAGACTGCATTTTATTTTGCTTTTAAATGTTTTCTCCATGCTGTAAGATAACCAAACTCCTTCGAGAACTCAAAAGTTTGATTATCTTACAAGTTTTGTTTCATTTCATTATTATAAAGGTAGTTACATAATTTATGGGAATATGGGCCACAATGGTCCCAATTTTGTTTTCCACAGCATGTATAAAAAAAGTAAAATTGTTATAAATCATGTAACTGCCTTATGAATGTTTTTTGATCGTATCATGTGTTTCATAGTAGTATTTGTGTGTGTGTTTCCTATAATTTATATATTGTATTCATTTTGGTGGTGGTTGGTGAAAATGTGCTAACATAACGTACTTTCATACTCTATGGCTAATTTGATCTTTCATTCTACATTGTTCGTCCGGTACATTTGTTTGTATGTTTGTTGCTGTAGTATAATGATTGGTTGTCTATGGCAGGTCAAGAGTTAACGATACAGAAACAGCCAAACACGTCGTTAAAAGACAACGGGCCGCCGTCAAACAGTGGAGGGCAGACGCCGCAATCTAATTCTAATCAGAAATCACCTGCCGGGTATGTACTACTGTTTATTTTATGGAATATTTTATGTGTTGACGCGAAAACTATGTAATCTATCTGGCCTAATGTTTTAATGTTCAGCGGTATAAAATTGCATTTTAGAATAACAGTCATCCCAAATATGATCGGCTCGGCTTCCAGTCTAATCGGATGTCGCTTAGTACCAGTGCTTTACAAGGAGCGACTGCCTATTGCCTATCCGACCACTTCAACTCAATTAGCTAGATTAGCGATACTCCTGGGTTAGGCTGGTTTTTAGACTTTCTGCCTAGCCATAAAGACCCATTAGTTTGCCTACCATTTACTAGCAAATTCAAAGTCTTAAAATACTCCAAATAATGTTAGAAATAATAATAAACATGTCACCACCATTCAGTATGATGCCGGGCACCCCGGAGCCGCACGGGTCGCTGTCGGAGGCCCGCGCCGGCCGCTTCTCGCTGGAGCAGAGCCCCGGCTTCAACAACCCGCAGACACCCACCTCGGCTGCCAACACCAAGTGTCAGGGTAAGTGCAACTCAAGCTTATCAAAACTAATACACTCTTTCGCAAATAAAAAAACATACTTACACATGCTTGGCTGAGCCTTTTGGCGTTAATGGTATACTCCATATACATAGTCATGAAAACCAAGATTTCGCGTTTTTTTTTTGCAAGATTTTGTTATATTGAGGAAAAACTTTGTTTGTACCCGAGAGGCTCCGAAACTACTGACGCGTTTTGAAAAATCCTTTCACTCTTATATTTTATCTGGGTATGGCGATAGCGTGAAAATTTTAGTGAGCATGTCCCAAGTAACTTCTTTGGAAATTATACATAAGAAGAGGCCTTTGCCTAAGGGTCAATTCCCACTGAAAGAGCAGCGGCCGGCAGCGGCCGTAAGAGCACGGAAAATGTAAGAGCGCGGCGCCGCGCGGCCCGCCGCGCTCGCGCTCAATCCCTTGCAATTACGGCCGCTGCCGGCCGCTGCCGGCCGCTGCTCTTTCAGTGGGAATTGACCCTAACTGTTGATTTTTCCTATGATTCCAAATGAACTTTCCCGAATTTAGCCATCCACAATGGATCATCAGCACATTAGTTAAAAATAACTAATCCTCAAATCAATTTCCAGACGAGAAATCCCGGCCATCACCCCAATCGAACAGATCAAGTCAGGACAGTGCGTCAAAAACCCCCCAGCGTGACTCTTCAAGCTTGAGCCAAGGTCCTTACGCACCAGCGTCGTCGGCGTCTTCGTGTGGTAGCAAGAGCAGCTGCAGTGTTGCGTCTAGTGCGCCGCCCACCACGCCCAGCCAGACCATGGACGACTCCATGGCTGGGAATAATGAGGTCAGTTGTTTTATGGAGTAAGAATGTCAGGTAGTAGCCTTATGTATTTTGGTTTGAAACATACGCTGTAGATCGTTTTTTTTAGATTTTGTAACGTTTTGATGCATTTTCAATTTCTAAACAATTACGTTTTTTTCTTGACAGACGACACTTTCTGGTGGGCCAAATAGCACGAGTCTTCCCGGACCCTTCCCCGGTCCGTGCAGTATGAACAGGCCAGACAACATTCCCATTAACCCCAACCAGGGCCCCAACGGGCCCATGACATCCACGTCTTCCTTCGACCCCATCTCCTCGCTCGCGCAAATGTCGCAACAGCTCACAAACACGGTGGGCGGCGGCGGCCCGGGGCCCGGTGGTCCCATGGGTCCCAACGGCGGCAACATGGGCCCCTTCGGCTCGGGCCCACACCACATGCAGCACCATCACTCAATGCATCCGCATGGACATCCACATATGATGATGAATGATTTAGGTAAGTCTATTATGTATTTGCAAGCAAAAGCGGGTACTTCATGATTCACGTACATAAATAAATAAATGACATGATGATAAAACAACTAATTCCCTACCCACAGGATGCCATATGGACAACATGGGGGGACCAGGAATGGGAGGACCCATGGAGGGAATGATGGGCGGCGGTGACTTCCCACCAGACATGAATCTTAGTCCGAAAATGGGTGGTGGCCCCATGGGCGGACCTATGGGACCGATGGGCCCCGACGCCGGTATGATGGGGCCCCGAATGGGCGGCGCCGGCAAGATGCCGCCGTTCAACGGCGCCAACGTGCAGGTCAAGGCGAGCGCGCCGAACACGATCCAGTACCTGCCCACGCGGCCGCAGATGGCGTGCAACTCGGGCCCGCGCGGGCCGCCCAGCCTGGACTTCCTGCAGCGCGTCACCAACCCGCAGATGCAGATGGAGGGCAAGGGCGGCGTGGCGTACTTCCCGCGCGGCATGGACATGGAGGGCGGCATGCGCGGCGTGATGCGGGCGCCCGCCATGCTGCGCATGCCGCACCACTACCCCGCCGGCTTCAACTCGCCGCCCAAGCTGCCCGACCCCTTCGGCGCGCCGCCGCCCAACCCCATGTGCGGGCCCGGCTTCCGCGGCGTCAAGGGCGGCATGGGCCCCGGCAACGTGCGCATGGGCTCCGCGCAGCCGCTGCCGCCGTCCATGGGCGGCCCGGGGCCGGGCTTCAAGGGGCAGGGCTTCGCGGTGCCGTCGACGGCGGACCCCACGTACGCGGCGCAGTTCCACAACTTCCAGCAGCAGCTGTACGCGACGGGGTCCCGCGCCGCGCAGCCGCACCAGGCCTACCCGCCCTACCAGCCGTCCAAGTGATGCCCCGCGACTGTCGTTCTTTTGTATTGCAGACTGATCGGTGGTAGTTTGTGTTCGGCGGCGGCGAGCGACGCGCCCGTACTTAATAAATTGTACACCAGTGAAATGAGAGATCAAATATTTTGTTAGTGATTTTCGTTAGTCCGCGTATTATTGTGAGATTTTTCGATGTTGTGAAGTTTTTCTAACTAATTTTATTATGTTTATTGTAGCGTATCGGTTTCGTTTTAGGTCATTATTCTAGGTTTCTTGACTGAGCATGAATTTTATGTTAGTGAATGCAGATGCGTTTGTACAAATTGTACAAAATTTAGACGTGTTATTGTGTACTCTACATAATTTAAAGTACAGTTTTAGACGTAATTTTTTGCTTATGGCAATAAATTAGTTTTAGATGGTTTTTTACACAGACATGCCAGAATTTCAGTGTATCGGTTCCTTTACTTAGCTATTTTTTATATATGATTCCTATGCACACAGATATCTAGTCAATTTTGAAATTAATGGAGCCCGACCCTGTGTTAAAATGTAATCTTAAAACTATTGAATCCGCACTTTGGTTACTTTAATAACACAGAAGTACATAATTTTATATGTTTTGTCCATTTTAGTTTTATATTAATTATTCTAATTAGTGAAATTGGTTTATTATAATTATTTGGCTTAACGGTCAGTAGAAATTGAAAATTAATCAGTTTTTTTAACTGTTTCATTTGATCTGAATAGCAATGTTTTTTCTGTCTTCCAATACCTTTACTAGGCTCTTAATATAACAATACCGCTTGTGTCGAGTATATCATTATCGTTTTATACTCTACTTAAAGATAAAACTTGCAAAAAACAAGTGCTAGTAGTCTTTACTTTTAATAATTAAAAGTACTTAAAATCTGATGCCATATTATTTGCCACATGAATTTAATTTCGTGATATTTTTAACCGTCTTATTTAATTTATTATCGTCTGTAATTCTGTATGAACAATGCCAAGATTATCTGATCGCAACAGTTTTTGTTTTAATCATAGTACATAGGGCATATTAATATGCTAGGCTAGTAGTCGCACATTGTGGTTGACACAGTGGCCTTGGTTAAGTAATGCCTTGTTTATAAAGCAATGAACCCCGGCGGATGCGGAGCGATGAGCGATCACACAGCGGACCTGCGTGCAGACTGCACTACTCCACACTAATACTAAATCATGCACATCGTCACTACTCTCACTCTAATAAACTAAATCCCCAACTCACATCTTACATATTTCTAAACGTGGCCAGCTAATTTGTGTAGCACAAATGATCACCCAAATTAGCTTCACGTTTAAAATAGTATCAAACAGTTAAAAAAGACGTGTTATAAATAATATCGGCATCGAAATACATCGTAGTGTTGACAAAATCGCGCAAATTATGATCTCCATTTTATTTGAATAGGTCTAGAACTGTGTCAAATTATCTATGCCAGCGATATGTTAATCGGTTTTTAATGTTGTTCCAATCACTCGGGGAATAATGAATGAGTTTCATTTGGGACATGGCGAATGTGTCCAACGTAAGGTCTAAGCTAAATTTGAGCATCATAACGATACTAGTCCAGTACTCCCGTGATCTCATTTACTGCTTTGTGCCAATTGCCAAGTATCGTTGGGTGACGTAACACGTCGAATAAATAGTCTCGGACACACGAAGCGCGTTCCAACGAAATTATTATAAAGATTTATAAGCCGCGGTGTAAGCTCAATGTAGCACAGTCTGCACTCAGCTCTAGATCTCGAGATTACAAAGGGCATGGAGTAATGTGAGAAACAGCACAACAGTCCAGTAAGAAACACCCGCTAGCAATTAGATAGTCTTAATTTAATTGTAATTATAATATAAGGTAAAGAATGGTTCTTGTTTTAGTAATAAGCGAAGAGCAATGATATAAAAATAGTTTGTGTAATATTGATAAGAGATGAAATTAAGATGCAAACTATTGGTTGTGATTCTGACACAATTTGTTAAGTTGTTCGTAGATTTGTCACATGGAGAATTGTGGAAACTTTACTGATTCACGATAAGGCCCTTTTTAATTTTATTTTTTTGTTTTTGGATATTTTTTACTTGTCGTTCTCGTTTGTACATCGCTAACAATAATTGTACAGAGTACTTTTGGACTTAATTTAAGGCAATAAATGTATTTATTTTATAACTCGTGATGTAAGAATTTATTCTTAATTATTATAAAAAAATATATAATATGCTTGTAACTCATGTTTTATTTAACCTTCATACACATTCTTCTCACAAACATTAGTACTACGCTACGTTCGAGTTAATTGACCAGGGAATGGCGGGTTATGTGGTAAACAAACATGCAACCGTACATTCATTTATAAGGTCATCAAACATTTTTTACCAGCACATATACTTGGAATTAAATGGGGTATCGGGTTCGGGTTGCCCGGGTAACTGGGTTGAGGAGGTCAGATAGGCAGTCGCTTCTTGTAAAGCACTGGCAGTGCCGTAACTAGGGCGGTGCCAGCGGTGCCCAGGCACAGGGCGCAGACCCTGGAGGGGCGCAGAAATGACCAGACCACATTTTTTTTTATTGCGAATATGGTGTAGACGCGCCCTCTGTACTATCTATATCTATATGGCATTTTTCAAGCGATCTTGAAACAACAACACTTGTAAAGGTGGTTTTATATTTGTCTGATGTGTCGTAACGTGACGCGTCAGAACGGTATCGGTTTCATACATTTAGTACTAGCTGGTGCCCGCGACTTCGTCTGCGCAGGATTAGTATTTCGAACAATATGTTTATAAATTGTAGCCAGTAGCGGCTTTAGGGTAGGGCGCGGTTGGGCGACGGCCCAGAGCGCCGGATATGCGGGGCGCCACAGGCGCCCCCAACCAATCCTTGATCAGAATTTTACTCCTATTTTTGTTTTAATTTTCATCAAAGATCGCAGCTTACAAGAACTGTATCCAAATGTATGGATAGCATCAGGGCCGCCTTAACCTATGGTGCATGGTGTGCGAATAACCCGGGCGCGTTAGATACACTACTTTTATGTCCCAAAACTAAAAAAATTTCGCAGCAGGGGCGCCGCGGTACGCTCCTGGACCAAGAAATTTCAATTAAATTAATGTATTGTGATACAATGCCGGGCGCGTTAGATACACTACTTTTATGTCCCAAAACTAAAAAATTTTCGCGCTCGCTTTGCTCGCGGTTTCTTTACACTTCCGTTTTTTTCACATATAGCTTCTTTGAATTTAATGTCCCAATACTCAAAAAAATTCGCGCTCCCTTCGCTCGCGGCTTCTTCACTTCACAGTCGCCTTTTATTATATATGTTAAGGACTTTTAGTGATCCAAATCTCAAAAAAGCTTTTTCGGGCTTGCTTCACTTTATAGTTGTTTTTATTTTTCAACATTTTTTTGTCTACCCTAGCAAGAAGGTAGCGTCTTTTTTAAGTCCTTTTATTAATTAGAAAGTAACTTCTAGTTTCTATTTATGGTACTACTTTAAGTCCCAAAATTTTAATTCATAGGCGCCAACACCAACAAAGAGTTATCTACGTTTGGGCAACATTTTAAGTCATTTTTGTTCTGAGTTCTAAAATATAACCAAAAAAATTCGCGCTCGCTTCGCTCGCGCAATCAGAACCTGTGTTCCCGTGTTTTTGCATTCACCAACTAACTTATGTACGATTGGGCTACATTTTAGGTAAATTTTGCTTGGACTTGTGAACTATGAAAAAAAAATTCGCGCTCGCTTCGCTCGCGCAATCGATAGCTACATATACTATGTCTCTGTTTTTCGTATGGGTTTGAATTGCAGTTGGGGGCGCCGTAGAAATCTCGCCCAGGGCGCTAGTAGCGCAGGGCGCAGTTTTGAAAGCTCGCACCGGGCGCATAAAAGGCTAGTAATAAATGCAAAGCAACGTGGAACTTAATCAGGTATAATACAAATAATGAAAAGACTTATAACACACATATTCAGGAATTAGAAGTAGATGGAACAACTATAAATAAACCTATGGAAATAGCGAACCATTTTAACAACTATTTCATTAAATTAACTAATAAGGAGTTTGATAGTAAAATAAACAATTACAAAATTAATCAAACTGACTCAAGTATATTTTTACGGCCCGCCACTAGTTATGAAATTCTTCGAATAATTAAATCACTCAATGATAGTAACGCAACCGGATATGACCAGATAAACACACAGATCATTAAATTAGTTGCCCCAATAATAACCCCGATACTAACTCATTTGATAAATCAATCGATATCAGCTGGTGTATTTCCAGACGGATTAAAAATATCCGTAATCAAGCCAATATATAAGAAGGGTGATAAAAGGAATGCCTCTAACTATAGACCAGTCGCTTTGATTCCTATTATCTCCAAAGTTTATGAGAAAGTTATGCACTCAAGAATACTACAATTCATAAATAAATTTCAATTATTAAAAAAGGAACAGAATGGCTTCCAAAAGGTAAATCTACTACCCTTGCCGCATTCTCATTAATCAGCAAAGTTATAAAACATATAGATGACAAAATACCAACCACCGTAGTATTCTTTGATATGTCAAAAGCTTTTGACTTCGTATCACATGACCTACTACTAAAAAAATGTGATAAATATGGCTTACGTGGTAACGCTTACAATTGGATTAAAAGCTATCTCACAAATAGATCACAATTTGTTGAAATAGAAAGTAAGGGCCACGATCTAAATTGGTCTACCTGCCAAAGCACGCAAATTGAAAATAAATTCGGGGTTCCGCAGGGTAGCATTTTGGGACCATTACTTTTTCTTATTTATATAAATGATCTCCCAGATGTAACCGACTATACCTGCACACTTTTTGCTGACGATGTATCGGTAACTATACCTAAATTTGATAATAATTATGAGCATGAAATTAACACTACAATAAATGAAATAGCGAAATGGATGGAAAATAATAATTTAAAACCTAATGTAGACAAAACAAATTACATACAATTTTACAACAAAGATGCAACTGGAACGAGCCTAAACTTAAAATTAAATGAAAAACCACTAAAAAAAACGGACAAAACCACCTTCCTAGGAATAGTGCTCGAGGAACGATGTTCGTGGAGCGGTCATGTGGAAAAAGTGTGCGGAAAAATCGACAGATTTGCTTACGCTTTGTGGCGATTAGGTAATGTTTCCACAAAACAGGCGACTATGCAAGCCTACCATGCATATGTCGCATCAGTATTAAGATACCTATGGCATCTTAATATGGGGAAACTCGGTGCATGTTGGCAGAGTTTTTATCTCACAAAAACGATGTATTCGAGCAATTTGTAATGTGGATAATTTGACATCATGCAAACCGCTTTTCAAAAAGCTAAAAATCCTAACACTTGCTTGCATTTATATAGAGGAAGTTTGTAAATTTACTAAATCATATGAAGATATTATGTTTAAGAAACTTGGTGATGAATGCACATTTAACTGTAGATTCCCAAATAATTTAAATTTACCATTTATGAGATCCGAATTGTACCGTAGAAATTGTTACCCAATGTGCATTCGAATATACAATAAGCTACCATCTCGCATTAAAGAACTACCTATGAGTAAATTTAAGAAGTCCCTCAGAAATTGGCTTATTGGCAAATGTTTTTATACAGTTAAAGAATACCTAGAGGAGAAATAGAATTATAATAGAAATTTAGCTATTAGATTATAGGAAAACTTAAATATTTGCATGACTAATTTATAAGTCGAATATAGTGAAACCATTTTTTGTTATTATATTTACCATCATAATGTACCTATATTCTAGCAAATAAATAAATTTCATTTCATTTCATTTCATAGTTACGGCACTGAGCACTGGTACTCAGCTGAATCAGGTTAGACTGGAAGCCGACCCCAACATAGTTGGGAAAGGCTCGGAGGATGATGATGAAATACTTGGAATGAAAGCGTTAACCTCAGGAACTGCTGGTACGATTTAAAATTATTTCAGTGCTAAATAACCTATTTAACGAAGAAGGCTATAAGGCTAGTTTTTAGCGTGGATGAACAATGAAGTTCCCGGGAGACACGAAACTCTGCTAAATGTTTGCCAATTAATCTATCGAAGTAAACCTAGCTACACATAAGCTAAAATAAGCAACTATGGACATGTTGGTATTCTACATTTATATCTTACCTATTTAACTTGCTTTATGTCTATTCAGGTCGTAAATATCTAGTTTATAATTCAACCACACGAAAAAAATGTTTTACGTGCTAGTTTGAATTTACCGCTATTAGGAAAGCGGAAGGAAGTTAAAAATATTTTTTGCACAGGCTATACTCACATCGATGGAGTAGTATATTAACTGATTAATTAATGGTTTTAACACAATACAACTAATAAAAGATTCATTTTTTTTTTCAAAGTTGGTTTGAGCAATAAGTTATATTTTAATGAAATAAAAAATCTTCTATTTGTTTATGTGATCTTGAAAATTGTAGAAGAATGTGACGCGATAGCGACGTCAACAAAGCTTTTTCAATTTGTGATTGGTTCAAAAATGTACGATTGTCTCTGGTTAATATCAACCAATCAGAAGTTACGCAACAGATTTCTGCCTCTTGTATCACTACGAAACGTCGCTTTGTTACGTTAAACTATATTTTTTGTATCTTATTTTGATATTAGAGACATATTTTTTACAAGTTTCTTTTATTAATGGTAATAAAAATGCATTATGAAAAATAATTAATTATGAGAGAAAGTAGCATCCTTGACAAAAGTGGAAAATTACTCATTCATTATTCGAAATTAAAAAGTATATGAATTTGTCTATGGAAATACAGAACGGAATCTTGTAAAAGATTAGGCCATTTCATAAAACAAATGTATAGTAACTCGCAGAAAATATCTTCGGGACAGTTGTATTTATTTCAGCTTTGCATTTTATTTTAAATTGATTCGTGAACCGCATTGTAGGTCCATTGGAAAGGATTCATCGTCGACTCTAGCGGAAGGGTTAGCAGTCTCGGTTCTGCAATAGAAAAGATTTGCATTGAGAGGAGACGTAAGGTAAACATCGATTTTAATTTTTTTCTCCTAAAATGGAATCGTGTGATGAAAGCAAAGATTGCATATTCCTACACGCAACTAGTTGTATATTGAGTGTTTTTAATGTATTTTTAGTGTATCCTTGTACGAAATGAAAGTTTGACTTTTGCCACATATTCTTTTGAATGGCAGCTGACCGACGTACATCTAGTTACGACTGTAGGTACATAATATGCTACGTAAACTGTGTTGTGAGATTGTAAACGTATTATTTTCAAAAATATGTTGATGATTGAGTGTTTAAAGTGGTTACAAGACGCTTACGAAAGCAGTAGACTGAATTGTTTTTTCTTAGATAAAATGTCAAATTGTGAACTTGTCAAAGCAGGGTTGAGTCATTGTTGCGATCCATTTATCGCCCAACTTATTGTTGAAAACCTATTTGCACTGTTTACCTGAATAAAACATTATTTATAGAATCTTAGCTGATTGCAGATAACATCTTTTGTGCTGATCATTCAGTTGTTTTCATTAAGTTTTTGCCTGGATATGGCTTTTTCTTTTAATTTGTTGGACTGATCAAGTCTTTTGTTCATCTGCTTTAATATATGATTCATATTGTTAGAAACAAAAGCCTTTATAATAATCTATTCTTTTTGTCACATAGAAAACATGTCCTTAGAGTAGAATTTCTTGGTAACTACAAGATATCTTTCTCTTATTCTTAAGTACTGTCTTTCTGTAGATGATAAAGGTCTAATTGGGTTTAATAAAATGCAATACCCACTTACACAACTTTACTAAATAGGTCACAAGTGAACAATGTAATTAATGTGAATTTTTTACATGTTTTACACAAACATATCTGATCAATATGGCCAATATGTTTCAGTGAATCGTTGAATTTAAAAGTTTTGTGAAGTAATCGGGATCAATAAAACTCAACCTTGTTTTTTCAAAAAAAAACATCCTAAACAGGGGTAAAGTATCATAATTATCATTATTAATCTCTTGACATATCTGAATCTACCACAAAATAACCATTTTTACTTGGAACTTAAAAAAGTATATTTTTCATTATTGAGGGTAATCTAACAATCAATAAAGTGATCAAATTCTTGGATTACACATACCAAAATCTATTGAAATAGTGTGTTTTGTCACAAACAATAGAACAATAGCTTTCTTTTCAAATAAACCAAAAAGTAAGTAAAGACATCACAGAAATTCTTTGTTTTCAAATTCAAAATGATAAATACTTATTCATAGTACTTTTTAGACAATTCTACCTTAACAATCATAAAATTGAAACATTCAAATAAGTAAAGTATTCTATATGTACTTCCAAAATTAACTCAATCCACATGGGCTGCTATCTCTTAAAATGTATATAAAATTTTGTTGTAAATATAAAATCTGTGAAAGTAGTAAATGTAATCATAAACAAAGAAACTACACACACAGGCAGAACTAGAACATATATTATATGAACACATATTATTTCTCAATCAGCTGAACACTGAAATGACAATCAACATATAAGGGCTGTTTGAATATCATTCAGTCTCTGTCACACTCATGTAAATGCCGGGGACTGAACACTTTTAAGTAGAACTTAATGTTAAGTAACACTTAAGTATTTCAAGCAATAACTTATCAAGATATTAATTGCAATAATTACTTAATTAATCTGTTGTGAAATTACAAAATGTCCATATCAATGCCTTATATGTATCTGAGAATTTAACAAAAGCATACAAATAATATGAGATCACACATATAACACTGTTTATCCTTTCAAATTCTTGTTTACCTCAGGTAAAATTTACAGGTTCACCATAATAATTTGAGTTATATTTCCAACTACAATCGTACATAGATATGTACAGTAATCGAACAGGAAAACAAATGAATTATTGACGTTCATGTATTATGTAGTCCTTTTGAGGAAATATTTTTGTGTGATATTAATTTTACCTGAGTACTTTGCAGTTAACGTTGTGTAAAATAGGACTGTCATGGAGCATGGGTTGTAATTTCTACATTGTGGTGTCAGCTTAATATAACATACATTTATGATTAACTGGCTGTTTGCCCGCAGTTTCACCTGCGTACCGTGGTAACTACTGCCCATACCAGGATAAAATATAGCCTTTGGGAAAATGTAGCTTCCAGTAAAATGATTTTACCAATCAATTTAGTAGCCTTTAGGGTAAAAACAAACAAAAGGTTTCCTCTTTATAATATTAGTACAGATGATCATATGTAATATAGTATGTCATGTTTATCAACAATATTTCTAGTATTCAAGTCACAATGCCATGTCAAACAAAAATATTCAGTCAGTTCATTGTTAATTTCACACACTTATTGGATTAACACCAGTTAAGTCAATTAAACCACAAATATTAGTGTGACTTAAAAATAAACTTAAGTGTGTATAAACACTACTGAGTAGGCAGTATCTTTTATTTTTAAAATAAAAACATTTGTTGATTTTATCCAACTCTGTAAGCATTTAAGTCTTGCATTCTTTGTTTATTTACCCAGCTGTTTAAATGCAATTTTAGATGTTGTTATTGTTGATAAGTTAGATTTAATTCCAGCACCTTTTCTGGAGTCTATCCGCTGACTCATATGACCAATTTTAAAAATACATATGCATTAATATTATACAAAATATTTACCATACTTAAATCTACTATTATTTAAACTCTAAATATAATATAGTAAATTTCTGTTTCTAACTTCTACACAATATGTACTTAATGATATTGGTTTTCTACTCCGTGTACGTTATGACTTTGACACGTTGGCTTGCAGGTCACATCAAATGACCATCATTAGGAAAAAAATCTTAATGACATAGGCTTATTTATGTTTCTTACCTTGATTATATTATTTTTATAGCAAAATAGCAAGACAAATACATATTGACGAACTGGGTTTCGGACTTTTTTAAAACCCAAGAATTACACATAGGATACACATTGTGTACATAATTTCGTTACTAGAAATTGTTTCTTAACCTATATCTTACGCAAATAATGCTCATATAATTTCGTTTAAAAATATTGATAAACACAGGCTGTTATAATTAATTTAGTGCAGAGCTATCAACCTCACAGATAAAGCAGTTGTGTCCAAATTAAAATTTGTATAGAAGATACTAGCTGTTTTCCGCAGTTCCGTGAAAACTACTTTCTGCATCTGGATAAAATATAGACTAGCCTAGTCCTTTCTCAGGTTATCTGTATACCAATATTTTAATAGGTTGAGGAGCTCCTGCTTAAACGCGTGTCAGACAGACAGAGATACTTTTACACTTATAAAATTAGTATATTCAATATTTATATGTCATGTATAAAACATAATTTTATCGTTTCTTAATTCGGGCGTATGCTATCGATATCTTATTCATATCAGTGACGATTCGCGATAAACTGTGTTTGCATAATAAGGGAGATGTTTATGATTTTTATAAACACTTGATAAATGATTTTTAAAAACCATGTGGACTCGCTAATTGATTCCGTTTTTTAGGTACGTTTATCTGTCAGTCTAGCTGGATTTTTTTAATTATTTACTAATGATTTTTTCTGAGTAAAGTTACACTATCTTTATGCACGGTAATTCCATTACAGCAACGATTTTCATTATCTTTAAAATGATTTTTATTAATAAACTCTAGGTAGTAAAATTATCAACTATTGTTTACAATTTATATGCGTTATTTTAACGTTCAAAAAATTTGTTTAATACCGTTTTTATTTGGTTGTTTATTCGGGCTGTATTTTTCGGTTAATGATTAATTACCCATTTTGCGAGGAAGAAATTATTACTCAATTACGTGGTATTGTGATTCATTTGACGCCATATTATTATGTTTAGATATGGCTCGGTTCGTTTACGGTCATATTTTGAAACATTAAAAATGCAGGAGATTAGATTTTTGAGCTAAACTAATAAATTACTTCTTACGCAACTGCTGTGAGAGTCCGCTGTGGGAATCTATGGTGGTCATAAAAAGAGGGGCGTTTAACCTTTCACTAAATCAGTTTTGTAATCTACAAAGTGTGAACTAGGTGCGCGTCTCAAGTGCGCTGGCGCATACGCATAGCCACTATCAAAGCGTGCTTGAATCAAGGAGCGCGAAAATATGCATGCAAATCATTTTCAAATTCCGGTGGAAATTGAATACAAAATATGCATTTAGTAACGTTAATTTTGCAGTTCTAAAGCTACATTCACAATAATTCTTAAAAAAAAAAACAGTTTTTGAGAGAATGTTGCTGTACTACATTCAGTTTATGATACAATGAGGTAAATAATTCTATATGAAATGTATTGACCTCACAGTGTAATCCTGCCTTTCTAACCGAGCTTGCATAATGCTCATCAACGGCCGATCATTGCTTGCCGCGGCATCGGCAGCCTGTTATCAGCCGCGTTGTTTTAATGAGCCATTATGCATTCCTGACGTTCACACATGTTTTTATCTATTTACTAACTAAACTTGTTTATTTTTTTATTATTTGGATTTAGCGCTTTGTGACGTATTTCGATGATAGTTTTTATTATATTGAAAAAATAAAACATATTTTTTATCTGTGACTTCATAGAAATGTTTCTATTTTTTGTAGATTTTTCTGTTTTTCTTCGGAGAAGTGACTGTTTCCATATTCTTCAAAGATCCTTTTACTCGCTTATCTTGTAATGCAACTTTTGTACATTTATATTAATCAGCTGTTAAGATTAAAACCGCTTTAACGTCTTGTTACGTTTACACGCTTATTATCATTAGCATGTAAATACAAAACTACTCATGTTTATTTAAATTTGATATCAGCACCCACCTAGTTAGTTTTGTTAAACAAAAATTTTAAATTCAATAATGGATAATAAAATGTAATATGAAAAATTAAACTTAGGATTGATTAATATACAAAACTTACAATGTATTTACTTTAATTGATAACGAAAAAGTGTTTTGGAATTTAATTGTATGCTATTTGATTGTTAACTTCCTTCATGTACTCAAATAAGAACTGCTGTTGTGTCATTCAATTTTCATAATCGGTTTAGGAGTTTACTGTAGAAGTATAACAGAAAGAAATACTTTCGAAACACAGCTAATGTATGAATAAGGATATTTTACGAAAACATCATTTGCTAATTTGAATAAATCGAGAAACTTTCTCTTTTTTAACGTTCTTACAATTTGGATGTTACTTGAAGTGAACTGTGTTATTTTAATAGTCATTTGTATTATATGGCTTCGTCTGTGTTTATTTTTAAATCAGAAATCAATCAATTAAGCGAAATTTAAAATCAGAAAGTTTTAAAAAATATTTTCTCCTACAAAATGATCTGTTTAATTAAGTATATTTGTTCAAGTCAAGAAAATTAAATAAAAGCTTGTAAAAAAAAACATAAAGACTTTGCTAATAAGTAACCAGCTATAAATAAATAAAAATAATAACTTTACCAAAATCTTTGCTTTAAAGTTTTGCGTGTTTACAAAAATAACACATTTTTCATAGTCATGTTTTACTTTTCAGGTGGCAGTAGAATTTTCTAGTGTACACTGAAGATCGCCTGCCATTTACAGGAGGGAACAGAACCATTGGCTCTTGGGGCTAGGATGTCAGTGCTGAACCAGAGTGGAGAAGAGCAGGTTCATCTTTTTATTAAATATATTTTTAATGAGAAAATTATGGGTACCCTTAGAGAGGAGTCACTCTATGTATTTGAAGGGTCGTCATTCAAGATTTCAACTCGAGCCATTCAGCATTATTTGTATGAAACTCCCTACTCAACTTGCACTATCACTATTCGCTATGTTTCAGCTTAGGGTTAGAGCTCTCACACACTAGTGGATTGTTTTGTAATTTTAAATTCATATAAAAATTAAAATCCCAATTAATTATTTTAAAATACAAATGAAAACGAGATCTCAATGTTCCTACTGGTGCAAAAATGCAAAAAATTATAGACACATTTATTAAAACCGAACTTTTTAAGTTGAAGGTTTTTGAGTGAACCGCTTTGACCCTTTTTGCTATGACTTTGACCATTTGACATTATGGTTTCGGAATTAAAACTTTAGTTTTTAATAAGCATCCGAATTGAGCAGTTCCTCCTTTTTGGGAAGTCGATTGAAAATGTTTTTTTTAAATAAAAAAATATCTATTTATGAAAGTAAGATAAAGTACCGAAAACCAGTTTTCATAATCGCTATATAATGAACATTGCACTTTGCATTATTTGAGAGTAATTAGTGTAGAGATAATTTTATTAATTATGTATTTATTTACCGTCTAAATGAAAAATATCTAATAACGGCCTTTTTCATATTAAGTGTATTTAATTAGTAATAATCATATAATTTAAACTTTTTTTGCACACAATCTCCTGCCATAGCTTTTTTTATCTTTATTCAATCTTCTCTCTCTCCACCCCAATTCATTCTCGTATTTTCTCTTCCCCCGTATTCCATGCCTATGCCATGACAGGGAATTTCCATATAACTTCTCAGTCATTGGAGCCATTTTCAGACTTCCACCTACGTATCACTCATGTCTAATTTTAGATATTCACGTATCAACACATATCCATTCTATTTAAAACTTTCATATCAATTGCATACCGATTATTTATTTATTTTGAGAAAAAGTAATTTCCTTCGAGTTTCAGATGTTCGTTGCATATGAAATCGTAATAACATACAAAATGAGAAATGATAATAGTTTATTATAACAATATGTTGCATTACTGAAAATTCCCTGTGTAGTTTCAGGCTAGTTTTCTCCATGCAGTTTTAAATGATTTATCGGTTATTTTGTGAACAGATATTGTTGGCATAATTTTTATGGACCTCAAGTCAAAATTTAATCTCCATTATTAGAATACCATTGATAGGTAGTGTTTAAGTTTTTTTTTAATGCTTAATGTTAAATGTTTCAGGTGGAATGTCCCCTGTGTATGGAACCCTTGGAGGTGGACGATCTCCACTTCTACCCGTGCACATGTGGATACCAAGTATGTATCTATATCAATTGTCTTCTTAATACATAGTAAATAAGCTGTAACATTTGTAATGGTCCACCTAATGATCTTCATACAACAGGAATTTTAAAATGTAAACAAAATCAAAACTTGATAAAAAAAAAAATTCAAAAGGGCATTTTCAAAGTCAAAACAGGTTTGGCAATTAGTGTAATATTCGATTATGTATAAAATTTAAAATTAACCATTATGAAGAAGCCTGTTATTAATAAAATTATCTAAATAAAAACTTCTTGTAAAGTTAAAAAAAATAGCAACCTTTGATTGAACTCAGTCTGAATATCTTACAATCAAATATGTCGTCATCGCTATATTAAGTTGCAACATGCACTCATAAAATTATTGCAAACCTTGCTATGTGGAACTAATTCCGACCTGCCCCAAGATTGTATTACAAAGCATTTTGAATGTAAACAAAGCCTATATTATAAATATGAAATGATTAGTACTACGTCACACAAAACGTTCTAGAAGGATTGACACATATAAGAGTTTGTTATCTCGAACAATTTTCTAGAAAGTGAAGCTGCGGGGAAATCCCAGTATAACCATAAAATTGTTGTTTACAAAACAATTTATTGATTGTTCCTTTTCAAAAATAACGTACTCTCTTTTTGATTGGGTATCATCGATATCAATCTACATTTTGTAGCTTTTGTCATTGAAAAGTTGATTGAAATAAAGTGGCTTGCTATCTATTAGATAAAGAAATTGTAAATAAACAATTCGAGGATAATGTGCTGTAAGGATAGATTATAAATATTATATTTTGATACCTTTTTGAAAATAGCTTTTGCTTTTTTTGAAAATTATATAGAAACTAGCTTTTGCCCGCGACTTCGTTCGCATGGAATAGTGACTTCCGGCATATTTTTGGTTTGACCAATAGATGGCGCTATATGTCCGGAATAAATTTTATTTTTTATTTTTACATTTTTTTTAGAAATAAAAACTATCCTATGTCCTTTCTCAAGTTCCAAACTATGTCTGTACCAAATTTCACACAAATCGGTTCAGTAGTTTAGGCGTGAAGAAAAGACAGACAAACAGACAGACAGAGTTACTTTCACATTTATAATATTAGTTAGGATGTTGACTCAAATGGTCTATTTGTACTTCGCAAAAATACTTTTGTGAACTTATTGATTTATCAGTTAGGATTAAAAAATAATTATTTTCCTCGACATGTTGTATTATATCCGATAATTAATCTTTACTTTTAGTAGTATCACAATAGTATTTTATATTATTTATACAATATATTTCAGTTATAAGCACCTCTTCAAGTACAAAATAAACCTAAACAAATAGAATCTCTTTCTACCTTGTTCTAAAGTGTTTGTGTAACTCGACAGATATGCCGGTTTTGCTGGAATCGAATCCGGGAAGGCGAGAACGGCCTATGTCCGGCGTGTCGGAAGGCCTATCCGGAGAACCCGGCAGACTTCACTCCGCTCAGTCAAGAGCAGGTAAATATTCAAATATTCATAATAATTAATTATTCGTTAGTGTAAAGAAACGGGATTTTTATTTTTTAACTATAGTTTCTCAAAACACTGGTACTCAGCTGCATCCAGTTAGACTGGAAAACGACCCTAATGTAGTTGGGAAAAGGCTCGGGATATGAACTATAGTTTCTCTATCATTAGTGTATGTTCCTTTTCAAAGATGCATTTCCATGTATTGCCTCCGATGTCAGATTTAAAATACCCACACTCTGACTAGGATGGTGACTATAAAAATTGAAATAGTTCTTTTTTCAGATAACAAAGAAATATTGGACACTGAATTTTTATTACGCATTTAGCGTTAGACCATACTTAGCTTTTCTTATTTAATGGTCTTCCATAGACGTTCTATGGATTACAAAAATGAGTTTGACAGTAGTTTGTAACACTTGTAAACCATGTTCTTGTCCCAGGTGGCAGCAATAAAGACGGAGAAGAAGGCTCGCGAGCAGAAGCGGCGCAACAAGACGCTGGAGTCGCGGCGAGCGCTCGCGAACGTTCGCGTCGTGCAGAACAACCTCGTGTTCGTGGTCGGCCTGCCCGTACGCCTCGCCGACCCAGAGGTGACATACCGCTTAGCTCTATAATCTATGACAGAAATAATAAAAAGATCTCACTGTACATTCTACCAAAATTTTGTCGAATTGATCCAGCATTTCTTGATTTATTTTTGTCTTAAAAGTCTATCTGTCAGACAAACAAAGTTTTTTTTTTATATAAAAAGAAATCTGCAAAGACATCTTTCATTACCCAGGACCTATTATTTCAATATTATCCACCATTTTTTTGAACCGTTAACATCTAATTATTTCATAACATCCGATTGATGGCATTTTTTATAAACCCCCAATAGCCCATTAGTACCACTAGTGCCTTATATTTTATAACTTTAACCATCGATTTCTATAAAAAGGAATATAGTTTTACGTGTTCGCTGTTGCAGATCCTCAAACGGCAAGAGTACTTTGGCAAATATGGCAAAATTCACAAAGTAGTTATAAACCAGAGTACCACGTATGCGGGGTCACAGGTAAGATATTATATTTTATATTCCAAACTATACTACCTCTGCTTGGCTTGGCTTAACTGTAAGTATAAAGACTTAAGTTTACGGAACGAAGAATGGGCCAAACAAATGGCAAAAGGTTTTTTTAAATTAAGAATAGGATATATCGTCACTTTGAAATTATATCTTGTTTATACCACAATTTTGGTGGACATGCAAGAAAATATATTTTCAGTTTTCTTCACCTAACTGCTTCAATTTTCGAAACTTTTATTTACTGAGCAAAATATTATATGTTGAATGAAATTCAAGCTCGTTTACTAACCTATATGTACACAAGTTCCCTTTATTTTGTTCTTAATATTCATTTTATATTTTAAAATTCTTGTTCTTTATTTGTAACACATTTTGTTGTTCCGTAGGGTCCGTCAGCGTCGGCGTACGTGACGTACGTGTCGCCGGCGGACGCGCTGCGCGCGATCCAGGGCGTCAACAACGTGGCGCTCGACGGCCGCGTGCTCAAGGGCTCGCTCGGCACCACCAAGTACTGCGCCAACTTCATGAAGAACCAGCCCTGCCCCAAGCCCGACTGCATGTATCTGCACGAGCTAGGTCAGTTCATACAGACACCTGTAAATGATACTAATGGATACTGATACTTCGTATTTACTGTACCAAAGATTCTCTGAACGATTTGAAGCTATCTATTTGGTCGTTCAACATTTAGCTATCCTGAAATAACTACAAAATTTACAGAAAATCTCAGCTGATTTAGCAATGTCTGCTGCACTCAGGCCCTAGTTCACTGGCAAAAATGTCCATTTTGCTTTAAAAATTGAATGTAAAAATCTATAGTGAACATGCCGTTTATGCTGTCAGTGAACTTGGGCTTTTGTCGACGCCACGGACCCCGTGGGATCTTAAAAGACAAGCTAAATTAGTATATAAAAAGTATCAAATCAAATAAACAATATGGTACTTTGGCAGGTGATCCGAAAGCGTCGTTCACGAAGGAAGAGATGCACGCGGGCTTGCACCAGGTGTACGAGCGCAAGCTGCACAACCAGCTGCTGCAGGCGCAACGGGACAAACCCGATGACAAACACAATAATACTTCAGGTACATACAACATACATTACCAAAGAAAACTGGTAGTCGGTGCCAATCTACCAGCGCTTATTATCGCTAGTCCATTCTGGTAATCAAATCAAATATAATTCTAATGCCAAAACTATTTTCCAATTTAATGACGAAGAGTAAAGTACAGTGAAATAAAAACAAACGTGAAGGAAATGTAACTATCACCAGAATGGACCAGCGTCGATATAAGCGCTGGTAGGTCTAGGATACTGTGTATCTTAAGATTTCTAAAATTTTTCAAACTCACAAGTTAATCTACAGTTTACTTAGTCTGATACATATAAAGAAAATAATTATTTACTTATTTGACAAAAAAAAGCACTTTGTCATCTTCAATGCGATTTGCTTAAATAATTAAGAGGTCTTGACACAGTTAATAAAAAAATGTAGGACCCATTTTAGTCCACTAAGCAAAAGTATGTAACCAAGTTTGCTAGCTTCTTAGACAAAAAATATAACAACAATTTTAGATCAGAATTTAAACGTTTATTTATCAATATCGAAACAAGATACCATAATAAAGATTTCTCACACACGTGCCAAGTTATTTCGTCTTGAAAGGCGTGGGCGAACTAATAAATAACATCAATACTCGATAGTACTGAATAAACATTTGTAACTGTATTGTAGCGTACAATATCTTTATCCTGATAATAACCAGTTTTACTTGTCAAATCATGTACTATCAATGAAATAATGGTTACTTTTATATTGTTGCTTTCATGCCTCACTCTTTTTCATTATGCTTCAAAATGTTCATGAATGAAAAAGAAAGATTTGCTAAACATAAAACACAATTCACATTACAGGTAATTCTAGTACGAATGCAGAAAAAAGCAGTTCAAAAGATGGTACGTATCATTATTTCTCTTCACTCGAATAAACTCTACGAAAGTTCTGGATCATTCTTAAATGTTCTTTTGAAAATTTCAGGTACTCAATCGAACTTTATACCAACCACAGTGGTCACATCTTCTCATATAAATGTAGTCAATTCTTCTAAGTGAGTACCGTTTAAAAAAAAGGTTTACGGGCGTATACAGCTGAGGATATTAGTATATAAGTATTTACAACGATTGTTTTAAAATTGTCATTATGTTTAAATCATGTTTCACGCACAGTTCTCACAACATTTTAATTATAAATATAGACACTAGCTGTATTCGTCCTTTGGTCTTGATTCATTTGTATGTTGTGGCTGGCAATCTTCAATCGTATTTTATAACTCTGACAGTGCATTGCATCATTTAACTATAACCGAATACTTTTCAGTCAAATTGTTGTCAAATCGTTGGTATGACCAATAATGGTAGCAATTGCACGGCTATGGCTATATGGTTGTGTTATAGTTAAATGACGCAATTTACCTTTTGATAGTGAGTAAAATAACTTGGGCTTGATACCCATGAACTTTGATATACGAAGGTGGTCCAAAAGCTTTGACCAACAATTTTTTTCTTAAAGATATACCGGCCGCTGCATACAAAATCAATTTATCAGTTACTCATAACCCGTCAACAAAAGTTGACTAAATGCATATAATTTGCAGATCTAATAAAAAAGAGTGTGTAAACGGCAACAGTGGTTCGAGTAGCGCGTCCAGCAGCGGCGGCGGCAAGGAGGCCTGGCCCAGCCTCGGCGCCTCGCCGCCCGCCGACAGCCCCGCCCGCAAGCAGCCCAGTCCCAAGCCACTACACTCACAGGGTATGTACACTACGCTATTAGCCGAAAATAATTATAAGGAAGAATAATATTACAAGCATTTCATAAGATGCTTATTTTGAATATTTCAGATATATTTCAGCTGTACTGCAATACCGCTACATTAGTTTTCCGATAAAGTGAATAAGCTTTATGGTAATGCTACGGTAAAATTATAATATAGCAGTACTATCGACGATATGATCTTAAAAAAAATAATACATTGTTGTACAAAGTGTTACCGAGTAAACTATTCAGTTGTAATAATTGTCTTCATGTTATGTTTCCAGTTAAGTCACAAGAAAACGGCACATCAGAATCTTCCAGTCCCACACAACAGATACAGCAACAGGCTCAAACGAAACAAAGTAAAGAAACACACACAGACAGCAAAACGAACAGAACCAAGGAAACTAGCACAAACGGACAAACTAGCAAGAAAAGTAAAACTGATAAATCCAAACAGAAGTCTAGCAATAGTATTAATAATGATAGTAACGACGTCGAATTAGATAGTAAACCGTTCAGTAATCAGACGCAGAATTTCGACGGGGACGCATTCTTATGTGGGGAGCTTGAAGAGTTGGAGACGGAAAGACATGGTCTACTGGAAGCTCTGGAGTCGCAGTCATTACTGGCTCCGCGTCTACACGAAGGGTTCCTGTTGGAGAGGCCACCGGCCTTCTTAGGTGATCGTGGTTTGTTGTTGCGCGAGAGGTCACACAGCGAAATGCTCGTGCGGCAGTCAGACCCCCTCCGTCACGGACTGCTGGACCCCAAGCACTATATGCAGTCCAACAGTATAGGACTCGATAACGCTAGTGAATTATTAGGTAAATTCTTTTTTTGTGCTGTGCTTAGAGAATGGACATGCTTACAGAAATGCAGCGACCAGAAGTTGCTTGTTCCAGTTTAATCCATTTTTTTAAAGCTTACAAACAGAGATAGCTGTGGGCTGAGATTTCAACTTTCTTTTAATAGAACCGAAGTGATAATGTACAGTCCATTCTCTAAGTGTATGGTACGCGCTGTATATGACATGTGTTATTAATTTATCACTGGCAGGGTTAACAGTTGGGATTTTTGTGCAGGTGCTAATTTTCATCAAAATCCCAATATGCTTCCACCGTTCGGTATGCGCGTAGACAATTCCATGGGCGGTAGCTCGCTGTCTGCGAGTTCACTAGCCGGCAATTCGATGGCAAACACAATGGGTGGCAACTCGATGGCAAATACAATGGGTGGCAACTCGATGGCAAATAATATGGGTGGCAATACGATGGCGAACACAATGGGAGGCAACTCTATGGCAAACACAATGGGTGGTAACTCTATGGCAAACACAATGGGAGGCAACTCTATGGCAAACACAATGGGAGGCAACTCTATGGCAAACACAATGGGAGGCAACTCTATGGCAAACACAATGGGCAACACAATGGGTAGCAACTCCATGGTCAACAACTCTATGGTCAATAATACAATGGGCAATTCAATGGTTGGAAACTCTATGGTCGGCAACTCAATGGGCGGCAGTTCTATGGTTGGCAACTCTATGGTCGGCAACACAATGGGCGGCGGCTTCATGATGCACAATCAACAGTTACTGCAACAGAACCAGCAACAAATGCAACAGACTGGCCTTGTCAATGGATTCGATGCACCACAGTCGGCAGTGAGTATATTTTTGCTTTTCAATGAAAATTAATATTCGTTACGAACAGTTTTTAGATTCGGTTTATTAGACCATTTTTAAGGATCCATAAGTCGTCTTAGATCATTTACAGTTTCGTCATGTCTGTCTGTCCGTCTGTCCATCCATCCGCGTTTAATCACAGTGACTGTTAGCACTGAAGTTCTAAAATGTTGTGAAAAAATAATTACATATATGTGAACGCTATGTGTTTCCTAATTTACTTGTATATCTTCAACAGAATGAAGTTCGGTACCTGGCAGAGAACATGGACAAGTTCTTCACGGACTTCCACAAGGCTCAGCAGATGCGGCTGGGGCTGGCTCGGCCGGACGAGCGGCGCTACGTGGAGCACGCGCGCTACCCGCACAACATGCTCAGCGCCGAGCGCCTGGAGATGGAGCACAAGCAGAGGTACCACTCCCATCAGGCTCAGATGCAGCTGCTGCCCGAGGTCAACTTATGGAGCGGTTACCGTGTTCCTGATTCAGCAAGCACCCCTGGAAGACTTATTAGACCAACTGATTTATCACTGAAAAGCCTTCAAATATCTTTTCAAATTAACCATTAACAATCGCATGACACGACGAATATTGTGTCGATTTTTATAGGACATGCAAAGGGAGAGCCAACTATGTTGGGGTCGCCTACCAGTCTAACCGGATGTAGTGCTTTACAAGGAGCGACTACCCTATCTGAACCCCTCAATCCAGTTACCCGGGCAATCTAATACCCCTTTGTTAGATTCGTGTCAGACTTACTGGCTTCTGACTACCCGTAACGACTGCCAAGGTTGTTCAATTTATAACTATGACTTTACTGTTTCAGAATGAACAATATACGCGGTAACGAAAACAATGGCGGCCGTGCCGCCGGCGACGGTGACGACGACCTAGATTTCGACCCCTTCAAGGAAACACAGAAGGCGTTTGCAGAACTCATGGAGACAGAAATGATGCAAAACACAGTTTCTAGCGGGTAAGCCTTTCCTAATATTATAAGCTATTGATATATAATCTGAATGTTTTGATTTCTGATACTTACGCCATATTAAACATTTAAATAAAACTACTATTTACGGTAAAGTTTTATCGAAAATAATGTATGGTTGCCACTGCCGCCACATTGCCAAGCAGAGGTGAAATGCACTCAAACATGGAAAATAAACGAATTCATCGTCATTCAACACTTTACTAAGTACATATACATTTATCAAAATCTTGTTAAAAATATACTACCCACTATTATTAAAATTTCTGTGTGTTTCTAAATTCCAGTGACAATATAGACCGTGTCCGCCGTTCCCGCCTCGCTCCGCCCGGGTTCAGTCATATGACCGCGTTCGGTCTACCACAGCCTCGCCCACAACAGACACACCACCAAAGTAATTGACTTTTATTACTATTTTACATACTTTAGAATTAATATTGAGAATTTTAGCATTCCCTGACGACCTTGTTTTCTCTGATAACAAATGTTTGGAAAAGCATCACTTTTTTCTCAACTGTTTCTATCATCTGTTATGTATGTGATATTTATGCAAAAAGGGTTCACTCTACAATATACTGACCGAGCTTCAAGGCTCGAAGACTTATTCGAAAGTAGATCAGGACATTTCTGTTATTCCTCAAAAGAAACAGTTGTCCTTACGTCGCAATGTGAATTCCTTTTCAGGTTATAACTCAAATAGCACCATGTTCTCAGACTGGACTCAGATGGACCCCGCGATAATGTCGACGTCGGTGAACTTCGGCAAGAACGTGGGCAGCGCGAACTCGAGCGGCGGCCAGCTGAGCCAGCAGCAGCAGGAGCTGTTCGCGCGGTTCAACCAGCTGTCCGTGCAGCCCAACGGCGTGAAGCTGCAGGCCGCGGGGCTGGGCTGGGGGCAGAAGCTGGGCTGGGGCGTGGGGCTGGCCGGCATCCCGCTGCCGCCCGGCTTCGCGCCCGCCAAGCCGCCGCAGCACCCCGCCGAGTGCATCGACGCCAAGTAGACCACGTGCAATTCCACCCCTCCCCACGGCGGATATTATATTTTCTATTCAGTAATATTATTGTTTCTTTCCGTTGGTGATGTGATCGAAAAATCTTTGTATTAAGAAAGAGCATATTTTAACGAGAGAAATATGATAACAAAGGAATTTGTAAAATAAATTAACCTATTTGTTTTATTTAAAAAAGTTTGATTTATTTATTTTCGTTCGGTCTCGGCTCGCTCCCCGGTCATGATTTATCATATTTCTTAGAGTGAATTCTTTTTCGTTCTTTACTGCGTTTCGCTGAGCGTAATATATGTATATTCGTTATATATTATATATTTACTAGAATCATATCCCTGTTATGACAGATTATATTTTCTATATTAAAATGAGATGCCAATAAATCGCTGTTCCATTTGTACCTTATTGAGCCATTAACCATGAGAAAGATCATTAAAATTAAAGCAACAAATTATACATTCACTCTTTTAATGACATACCTTTTCATTAACACAATACAAAACATGAGATTTTATATCTATGGAAAATAATATTCTACAAGTAGATCAACAGGTATATTTTATGGATGTAGAACAAAATTTAGCCTACAACTTAATTACAACTAAGTTTTATTGTATAACGAATAGTTATCTGACCTTTGATAAGAGTTCTATGTTTTTCTCCCATCAATATAAACCCGAGGGTCTGGCCCGTCCCAGGGTACTTCGCTACCATTATGCCACACGTATAGGCCTGCGCCCCAGGGATTCAGGGCTAGTTTGACCGGCAAGCTCGCCGCATCATCCGGGGAAATCGAACCGGCGCCTCGAGTCATGTCTGACATTACGTACCCAGGGTGCACGCAGTTTACTATTATTCCTGAAACAAAGGAATTGAGTAGGATTATTACAAAAAAGTGACCTGGAATAGGTAAAATTAAAAGCCGAAATACCTAACAGTTTTAAAATTCAGTTCCAAACTGTGATAGATAGGAACAGTTTCGATGTGAAAGCTAAAAAGAATTGTAAAAATACACTACAATGTTCATAATTATATGTGTGTATACACTATATGAAAAATAGCGGTTAATCTTAACAATAGTATCATATGAAGTAATAACTAAAAATTAGGTACCTTTTTCCTGTAATCGACGATGTAATAAAAACGTGTAGGCATTGACTGCAGCTTTGGACACAACGTATGGTGACTCCCCCCATCCGTTACTTATATCCCGACCTTCCTTCACATCCTGAACATAACTGTTAGCTAAATTCCTTAACTCTTCTAATGTCAACGTTTCCGAAAGAAACCTCTTTCTCAACTCTTCAGAAGGTATCCTTGACAAATGTGCGGAAGAACTCGTGATGTTCACAATTTTCCCGCCACTTTTCATAAATGGTAGAATTTCCTCAGTGAAATCTACCAATGCGGTGAAGTTGACGGCAATAGTCTGTTCCGCTTGAACGATGTTAGATTCTGGCGCGTCTTTTAAAAATAGAATGCCAGCGTTGTTTATTAATATTTCGACTTCTTCAATATTATCACGGATATTTTTCACAAACTTCTTCACACTTTCTTTATTTGTAACGTCTAATTGATGAAAACTTAATGAAATGGGATTCAAAAGTAATTTTCTTATATCTTCACACGCCTTTCTTCCCCTATTTTCGTCCCGCGATGTTAAATAAACTTTTCCTTTATAGTTTTCACAAAGTTGTTTAACGATTGAGAATCCGAGACCTTTATTGGATCCCGTAACTATAGCTACTTTATTTGATGTCATTTTGATAGTATCTGAAATGAAAATATGCTTGCCGTTGTAAATAGGTAGTTATCTGGTTATCAGCTGTGACATTTAATAAAAAATAAGTTCAAGGAACTACTTGTGTAGTTATCTTATTTTAACAGTAGATGCTGTGTTTATATACCGCTGAAAATGTTTGCATTACTGATAGATATGACTCTACACAATATATTGAAACTTAACATAACTAAACATCATTGTTACTATTTTAAAATTGTAGATAGAAATATATTTAAGTCTATATAACTAATTATAAGTTTGTAACAGACAAAATAGCCTTACAATAAGCTGAAGGTACGTTTACTTATAAACATTATTTTCATACATCGAAATGAACAAGTAATGTTGATAACAAAATTTTAATATGCAATAATTATTAGATTGCAGTTGTTATACGTTTTATAATTATTTACAAATCGTATATCACATCATAAATCACACAATTTAACAATAAAAAGATAAACATTACGTTAAAATGTTAACTCAAATCCTAAACAGTATGAAAGTCCGATGATGATATGATCTAACATCGATCTTTGTAACCTATGACCAAAATTAATGTCATCCTGAAAAATATCAAAAATAGGCATATTTTGCTTCAGTATAGGTCGCTTACCTATTTCGTCACAAACAAGGTTATTGTGTTATAAAAATATCCAAATACAGACTAGAATTTAATCAAATCTTAAGTCGACCTTGGCTATGTCATGATTAAAAAGTTGTGAAATTATTTATCTGTGCCTACACATGTTAAGATGATTACTATTAAAACTAAACACAAAATATTGTAAGTATTAGACTTACGTTAGCTTAGTTTACTTTAAATAATGTAATGATAGTACAAACAATATCTAAAAAGTAAGTTTACGAAATGAAGACTTGAACTTTTGCCGCCACGCAACTTAATTCTGACCACAGAAAACTAATTTGAAGATAAGCAAAACAACGCCATCTACACTTAACTTTGACGAACTAACTAACAAAACAGGTTTAGTTATACACGGAAAGTGGGTCAACGCGCGCGTTAGCCGTAGTGGCAACTGCGTAGTGAACGTACAGTTAATTGATGACATTTCTAGAATAAACAGTCGTAATGCTTCAATTGCCGACGATACAAACACCTCCCATGTTTGGGGACGACACACTGCTCCGCTCAATCGATTGGTTGGGCGGCTTCCCTTGGAAGCAAGAGAACGTCGTCAAAAAGGAGGATGATAAGTACGAATTAGTTATACAGGTGAAGGACTATGCCCCCGAGGAAATATCGGTGAAAACAGCTGACGGCTTCGTAGTCGTTGAGGGGAAACATGAGGAAAAGCAAGATAATTATGGTTATATCGCTCGGCAGTTTATGAGAAGGTTCCAAGTGCCTGAGGGGTGTCGGATTGAGGGTGTTCAGTCTAGGTTGACAGCTGATGGCTTGCTTATCATTTCCGTTCCTAGAGTACCAGTGGTCAAGAAAGATACTGTGATAGCCGTCAAGCACGAAGGATCTACCAAAAGTAAATTGTGACCATTTTAAAAACAAACGTGGTGAATTGTTTTTTTTTTTCTGTATTATAGGTATTTCATAATCAACATTGTATTTTTTCTGTTGGTTACGGTTAAAAGAGTGATATTGTACCTAAGTAAACCAAGTTATAATATGCTATATTTATAAGAATTTTGTGATATTAAAATTTACTGCCAATATCTAATGTGTTTTATTTCTAGAAAATGCTTATCTGTCATGATACTTTAAAATAATGGTATCTTAGATTATTATGAAATAGCAGGATTGAGATTTGGGATAAGATTATTATCTCGCCTGAGTTGTCTTATGTCTTTGCACGAGGGAGTTCCTATTAAAGAATATCAATAGAGTGCCAGTCTCTTATTTTTTTTATTGTCTTCTCCAGTCCTATTCCTATAGAGAAGATAATAAAAAAATACTTTTAAAAATTCCTATACCTATAGATAGATAGAGGTATAGGAATTAGGTACCAAAAACTTAATTCATTAAAAAATTAAGTCTTTTAACTAAATAAACCTAAATGTGAGGTAAAAAAAACAACATTAAAGTTATATTTTGGATACATAGATGTAGATTGGTAAAACACTAGGAAAATATTATAACGAATAGGTTTAGGCCCGAGCCGTGAATCGAAACTGGGACCCCGTGCACTGCAGTCGCTTCATGCACATTTGCACTATCTGTCAACGTCATTGCGTAAAAATAATGACGTTATTGGATTGCTAATGAGTTATTTAGGTATTATCTTTTACTATTAAGAGGCTTAGCAACCAAAATCATTACGCATTCCGGATTACCTATAGATAACAACAATCTTTAAGTTGATAACATTTGATTTAGCTACCTAATTCAAATATATACTCAGAACAATAATCAAAAAAACATGTGTTATTGTCAATTTAAAAGAATGTAGATTCTGTCTCAAGGGCATAAGGTTTATTTTCGTTCTTTGGTAGCCAGTTCGATGGCCTAATGTAATATTTTTGCCCTTGAAATTCAGTTTGCCGCCGGTTCTCAGGTGATGCGGACTCCGCGCTGTGATATTTAAAAAATAATTAATTTAAGGTGTGTGAGAAAAGCTATTTTTATATAGCAAAAAGGCTAATTTCCTTTTTGTACTCAGGTTTGTACAAAAATATTGATTAAATAAGATGATGCTGTGTTTACCAATGGGTAGGTAATCATACCAGTATACCGGTATATTTATGTTGTTTATTTAGTGTACGAAGGAATTTAATGTGTCTCGATAGTCTATTGTTTGTTGTGTTTATTTAACTCAACCTTGCCATTCATCTTAATGAGCTTAATCGAGTTTAAATTGTTAAAGTTTCGTGTAACATCACATGCAGTCTGTCTTACAAAGTCAGTACAAATTAAAGTTGAGAGTCTTATTTTCTTCGAAAATTTATAGATAATTAACAGTTATTTTAACATAACTGACGTTCACGTACACGTACGTTGTCTGTGAACGTAGACATTATTTAAGAACATATAATTCTACTATACTGCTACTTTGTGTGTAAAAACTCGTTTTATCGTCACTGTAGAATTAATAACTCGTAATTTTGTCTAAAAATCTTCTTATTTGCAAAAATGAAAACCTTTATTTTTAAGTTTGGATTTCTGGACTTACGAGACTATTATTATTCTATAGCGACATTGTCTGGCATGCATAAACAATGAGAAGACAGCTTATCTTTCTTTCATTGTTTACATTCAATTTCTCGATCAGACAGAAATACCTATTACTTGCACGAATCAATATGATACGAATTTTGGGACCTTCTTTAAAGCCCTGAAAAAAAGCGCACCTAGTTAGGGGGCACTGCATGGGCTTCTGGGCTTTTCTGGGCCAATAAGTAGACCACAAAATATAAAAAAACCGGCCAATTGCGAGTCGGACTTGCGCACGAAGGGTTCCGTACCAGAGCAAAAATGAGCAAAAAAATCACGTTTGTTATATGGGAGTTCCCCAAAATATTTATTCTATTCAACTCTCTAACTATCACGGTTCTTGAAATACAGCCTGGTGACAGACGAACGGACGGACAGAAGAGCGAAAACAATAGGGTTCCGTTTTACCCTTTGGGTACGGAACCCTAAAAATCATTTATGAAGTAGAGTAGTCCTTGTCGACTGGACCCTGGCCTGGACAGAGGTACCCACAGTGCTAAATTAGGGCCTAAAGAATATACGATCCTTTCATTTCTGGGAGCTGTCATTTTGATTAATTTTAATTCATTTATTAATGGTACTTAATAGATAATGGGTAGGAAATAGTTTTTTTTTTCTAAGCTACGTCACCTTACAATATGCCTTCGTATAATAAATTTTTATACATCGAAATTACCCGTGAAACGTAAAAGAAAGATTTCCAATATATTTTATGTTAACGCTAAAAGATATTTATATATTTATAGTAAAATATATAAAAAAACTGTCCTAGTAAAAAATATAAAACTTAAACTAAAAAGCATCAAAAAATTCATCCCCATCGTTGTCGACTGGGTGCGTGGTAGCGGCTTTCTATTGCCAGCCTCTTGGGTAGATACGGGGATGAACTTTCTAGACATACTATCTACTATCAGAGCGATCCAAGGAGGTAATGATCTTGTAGAGTTTGTAGCCTTTTGGATACGCTCCCGGTCGTCAGCGATGGAATTGTTATCCATCAAAAAATATTTGTTATCCATGAATTAAACCGTTTCCAAAATCATTTAAGTAACAAAACCTATTAGGTACCTACATCAGATTAGATATTTAAACAAGCTTTAACTTATTTTTGGCATTTTGTTAACTAAAAAAAATTTGGTCATGCATCCGTAAGATGTAGCCTACGTAATTAAATACTAATCCGTAATTCCTAATTTGATAATATACAAACACCTGCAAAATTGATAGGAATGTTATCGGAATTTTAATCGAAAACGTCTAATTTATAACATATCAGGTCATTGATGTCATTCCAAATTGTGTCCTCAGATAGCAACATTGTAGTAAGTAACGTATCGACAATGACTGAGCCCTTTTTTCGGAAATAATCGGACCATCCGAAATGCTATTTACGAAACTACATATTTATAAGAGGTTCCATCGTTCTATCGTAGGTCCCAATAAGGATAAATGTTAGAAAAGGCTAAAGATAAAAATATATATAAAAGGAAATGGATTATACTGTTCAAAGCTTCACACTGTTTATCACTGTTTATGCTAAATCCTAGGCACTTCTATCTAATTGACTTCTTTTTCATGCTTCAAAAAAATAAATTCTTCAGTTGAAACTCACGATGACCACCGTTCAAACGGAGACGTTATTGGAGTACATCCTGGTGGAACACCGCTGGATCGTGGTGCTGGTGGCGTTGCTGCCAATCTCCATGCTCTGGAAGGTCTGGTCTACCTTCAGGAACTATGTGGTGTTCAAGCTGAACAGCGCGCCCAAGTTCCATGACAAGAAAGTTAAGGACGTGCAGAGACAGGTGAGTTTGGGGTTTACCTTAATAAAACATACCTACCTATCTACTTAAAAAAAGGGGGGCATCCCTTAGGCTCTCTTCAAACCAGACTGACTGTCAGCCGCCAAATGTGAGCGAACGTTACGCAGTTTATTGTATTTCCATACAAATTCACTTTTTCGTTCATATTTAACCGACGATATGTTATTGCGTACGCATAGACGCTGACATTCGGCGGCTGACAGTAAGTTTTGATTGAACACAGCGGTACGAGAAAGAAAGAAAGTACGTAATTACATTATGATAATATAACAAAGTCACAATCACAACAAAGTAAAATAATAAAGCAAAGTCACATTGAAGCGTCTAATCGAGGTGACTAAACCCAGCAATGACAAATTGCAACGATAACTTGCAGCGACTGAGGCGGAGTTTCTCATCAAAGAAAGGATAAGGTTTGATGACCAGGATTGCTAAAGATGATGGTCGGCAATATTATTTTTAAGTCTAGGTATCATCACGGAGGGCTGCGGGATTGTTCGAAAGAGTTATTGGCCCTGGTACATAAAGGATATAAGAAGGAACGCGACCATGCTTTAGTCCGTAACAGTCTGACTCCTCCCGCTGCAATCATTTGATGATTTCCCATAAAGAGAGTTATTATTGGTAAGCTTCGAAATCTGTACTGCTACTTGAAAACGATCACCTATTATCACCAATTCCTGGTTCCAGGTGAAAGCCTGGCTGTCAGGAGACCGCAGCACACAGCTGTGCACGGCCCGACCGGCGTGGCAGGCCATGTCCTTCCGTCAGGGCATGTACAAGAAAACCTTCACGAATATTAAGGTCAACCTCGTCGATGTGCTCGAAGTTGATACTGAGAATATGGTATGTACTATCTCCTACTATTTTTGTACTTACCCTTGACTCTCTTGGACGATCTAAGTCTGGAAGAAATTTCAAAATCGGACCAGCAGTTTCGTACATAAGCGCGTCTACGAAAAAGTTTTTCAGCATAAAAGATACGTCGAAATATGGCCAGTAGAATAGGTTTACCTAGTTTGCACTAAAACCTACCTCTTCTCTAGGGTCCTTTCAGATAGACCGGGTCGGAGAGCATCGGCGCGCCTTTTTCTTTTCACACAGCGACCGGAGCCGATCGGCTGCGCGAGCATTAAAGTGCATGCAAACCTAGTCAAACGTCAAGAACACACGATCGGAGCCGGCCATCTCCTCTTATCATTTCACACCGAGCGCATTCGAGCATTCTCAATGACAAAAGCAGTGCGCATGCAAAAATAAAGCTTACTTAAAATACTAAGTACTCAATTTTCAACGTGTTTAGAATTTGGTCTGCTCTCTGACCCGATCTATCTGAACGGACCCCTAAATAAAATAATCGAAAATTCGAAATTCAGAATGCTCAAAACAGTTTACAGTTATGAAACCAATGAAATTCAATCATTTACATCGATTCAAATATTGTTTGCGTGCATGTAGAATAAAATCACCATTTATTTTGTGTCTTTTTCCGGGGTGACTTTTAATCCATCATGGCATTAGGCATATGATGATTTAGCAGTTTTGCTGTTGCTAGTTGGCGATTATTAGCTGTATTTTTGAGACAGTTTCTATTCAGTAAAATCATCTTAAATGTTATAACTCTGATCCTGCAAAACATGTAGCTTTTAGTTAAACTACAAGCAAACACCCCTATATTTTCAGACAGTCCGATGCGAGCCTCTAGTTACAATGGGCCAACTGTCCCGAACACTAGAACCTCTCGGCTTAGCTTTAGCCGTGGTGCCCGAGTTAGACCAGCTGACTGTAGGCGGCCTGGTGATGGGCACGGGAGTCGAGTCGTCTTCCCACATCTACGGGCTGTTCCAGCACTTCTGTACTAAATATGAGTTGGTGCTCGCTGATGGATCTGTGGTCACGTGTAGTAAGGTAAGATGCTGGTACTCTACTAAAGCTTTAGATAAATAAATAGATTAAGGTTTTATTTACCTAGAAGTTTTGTATTATATAACGTAGGGTATATATGTTTTTGAGGTATATATTTATGGGACATAGACATGCCAGATTGTAAAGGATTAAATAAAATAAAGCTATATAGGTAAAAACATCTGACTTAAAACTGTTTTTGAAATTTCACTGTAGTAGCTGTTTTTTGTTTATCTGCCATTATGAGCAAGCAAATGTTTTCCTAGCTATTGGATTAAGATCACTTCTATACTCGGTTCTTAATAGGTAGATGAAGAAATTTTGGTTGCAGTGTCCTGTCAAGTAATATAATCTGAATTGATTTAAGATTCAGTCTTAGATTACTAAAATCTTGTTCAAAAAGCAACTTTATTACATTCGATCATATCATGATTCATTTTGTAAAAATTTGCTAGGTACGTGTAAGCAGCCGGTATTCAATTGGCTCTAATTGTTTATACATTATTATTTACAGGATGAGAACCCTGATCTATTCTACGCAGTGCCGTGGTCGTATGGTACTCTTGGTTTCCTGACTTCAGCTACCATCAAAATTGTTCCCGCTAAAAAGTAATTCATCTTCTTATATAATTTTAACCCAAACTCCAAGTTATCTTCGCGATGTAGGTACTTACCTGGATAGAATCTATTTTATCTTAGTCAGTCATCTGTATTTTTTTTTGCAAATTCAAAACCAAACCAGTTCACTTGATTTCCTTAAAATCATTTTAGACAAAGTTGTAAAAAATTGGATTTCGACATTGCCCGAGCCGCGTCCCGCGGGAACTACTTTGTGAACCCTTATAAAAGTAGCCTGTAGCCATAGTCCATAAATGAATACAACACTGAATCTAACACTGAAATATGTTTTCAAATTGGATCAGTAGTTCTTGCAATAAAACTGCAACAAACTGTTCAGCTTTTCAATATACCTTTATGGGTAAATATTATGTAAGATTTCTTCACCAAATCCATACTTTCCCGCCAGATACATCCGTCTCGAATATCGTCCATACAACAAGCTATCGGAGTTATCACATCATTTCATCGAAGAGTCTGTGAAGGCCAAGCCGCATCAGTTCATAGAAGCTCTGCTGTACACCAAGGAGTCAGGAGTACTCATGACGGGAGACATGGTTGATGAGATCGGTGATGATGGAGAGGTATTAATATCCTTTTTTTATGAAAGTGATTTCTTGCACAATTTTTGATCATGTGTGTGAAGTACGATTGAGGTGAATAAAACGGGGAAAGAAAGGAATGAAAGCGAAATACATTTGATACACAGGAACTAAAATTGGGAACAAGGGAAGAAGACTGACGAAAATCTGGGGCATTCAAAAAAGTTTTCTAGGATGATCGCATAAAATGTGAATCGGATCCTTTTGATACCCAGTGAGGTATCAAAAGGGGTACCAAAAATACTGGTCAGGTCAAATACCTGTTTTCAGTGTTGTGTCAAAGTTTCGAGTGTTGAATTTCTGAATGAATTTCTTTATTGTTAGGGTGGATGAGACCAGGTATAATGTGTTATTTTTGTGTATTACAGTACAACCCCATCGGCAACTGGTACGCGGAGTGGTTCTTCAAGCAAGTGGAACGTCATCTCACGAACAACCGAACCGCAGTAGACTACATACCACTCCGGGACTACTACCATAGACATACTAGGAGCTTCTTCTGGGAATTGCAGGTGAGTTCGTTCATGCAAGTATACTTCAAATGAAGCGTTAGAGTACATGTAGCAAATATAGCTGAAATAGTTACTAGAAAAGATCAACAAAAAATAGACGGACAGAAAAGCAGACGTTATCTGCTAGATCTGGTCTGGTCATGCATCGTTGCCTTAACAAGGCATTATAATTTTCTATCTGGTGATTTTTAAAGGACTACACAGAGGCAAAACTCTCGCGCCTCCTTTGAATCTCTACTGTGAGGTACCTAAAAAATCTCTACTGTGAGGTTTCTACGCAGCGAAGCAACCCCTTTAAGTTTGGCACGAAATATACTGGAAAATCTTCAAATCCTCCAGATACAAAAAATAAACATAGAAACCCCTTTTCAGGACATCATCCCCTTCGGCAACCACTGGATATTCCGCTACTTGCTGGGCTGGCTGATGCCTCCGGAAGTCTCTCTGCTGAAGCTCACGCAGCCAGAAGCCGTCACCAAGCTGTATGACAAGGCCCATGTTATCCAGGACATGTTAGTTCCTGTCGAACACCTGGAGAAGGCCATCGATGTCTTCCATAAGGAAATTGAGGTAAGGGCTTGACATTGGACATATTTTATTCAGGATTAAATTATATGGGCCGAAACGCAACCTCGTCGTAAACGGAATGGAGACCGTCTGACGTAAGTATTCCAGAAAATATTAACGCTATGGCTTGACCTATGCATTAATTTTACAGATTTTAACCTACAGATAGAGCAAGATTTAGAAATTGAATCTACGCCGTAGTCATCATTGCCGCCACAAACTATCCAACAAATACTGGTCAAAACAGGATGTTTTCATAATCATTATTAGTGACAGTAAGAGTAGAAGAATAAGTACTTCTATAATTTTATAAAAGACCAGGGTCTTATCCAGACAAAGTTTTCAATTTCAAGGTTGCAGTACCTAATTAACATATTTACTTTTGTTGCTCAGGTGTACCCTATCTGGCTGTGCCCCTTCAAAGTGTTTAACGACCCGGGGCAGTTGAAGATCAAGACAAAAGCAGACTCACAGATGTTTGTAGATATCGGAGTGTATGGAGTGCCTAAAGCCAAGGGATATGAAACTGTAAGTTCCTTGTAATAAAGTTTAATTCAACTTAGCCTGAGAGGTTGCTGTTTACCAAAATACTATAAGGTACCTAAACAAGACATAATTTTTATTCAAGATCTTACTCCGAAACGGATGATAGTAGTTACCTCGAGTTTAGCCTTATTTTACTTTGTACTGATGTGAATTTTACACCGTCATAAGATATTTTGTGACTGCAACCGCAAATATGAAATTATTGTTTAGGACCCAGACGCTCAAATGAGTTCAAAAACCATTAAAAAGAAAAAACACTTTTGACAATGACTCAAACAGTCGAGAGTTAAATAAAAACAACAACAATCTTCAATCCTTTTAGTATTTTTGAAGACGCTTTTATATAACTAACTTATGTAAATACCTAATCTAAAACTTTATTTTCAGGTGCGATCAACCCGCAGCATCGAAGCCTTCGTGTCCCAACACGACGGTTTCCAAATGCTCTATGCTGACACATTCACCACCCGAGACGAATTCCGTGCCATGTTCGACCATACTCTGTATGACAAAGTGAGGGATAGCCTCCCGTATTGCAAGGAGGCCTTCCCCGAAATCTATGGGAAGGTCAATAGGAAAGTTAGGAAGTGAATATGTATTTGTGTGTGTTTATTTAGGTACCTAGGTAAATATAGATATTATAATAAAATTGTTAAACTAGCTCTAATACAATAAAATATATTTTATATAAATGAAAAGTGTTTTTTTTACCTATATTTATATGAAAACATAAAAATAAATTCACGAAGCAATTTCATCCCAAATTGGGATTCCCAATTGGAAATTGAACCCAAGAGCCCCGCGAATTAGTTGCGTCCGATCCGATGACCACTAGACCAAAGATAGCAAGCTTTATGAAAGAAAAGCTTGTTCAAAGATCGTACTCTGCTATCAAAGCGGGAAAATGAAATTTCTATTTTCACCTACTAGGTATCACAAAATATTGCCAACACGCATAGATAGAAATAGTATCCAACAAATCCTAGGTATACCTACACTTAAATGCGTTAATGCGTTCAACTGGTGAGAAAAGAAACCATAATTTAATCGGCTCAGCACTTTGTTTTAAAGATTAACCTGCACGCAAATAGGTCTTGCTAAACGTAGAATATACAAGTAGGTATACATACGTACCATAGACTCGAACGCAATGTTCATGTTCCCGCCAAATGATGCGTTTGACATTTCCTCTGCCTACATTGACATTCAACAAATAGGCTTCATGATACGAATATTATGTGTCTGCAAAAATGCCAACAATGTTCTGGTTTTATTGTAGAAATACTAAGCAGGTATTCTGCTAGGTACCTACATGGTATTCTGAAGTCTGGTTTTATTTCTTTATAAATATTAACTCATTATATCCCGAGCCTTTTCCAAACTACATAATGTTGGGGTCGGCTTCCAGTCTAACCTGATGCAGTGTACCTACCAGTGTTTTACAAGGAGCAACTGCCAATCTGACCTTTCTAAATTACAATGATTATATTCAATTTGAGATGAAATCTCGAAAAACGAGTCTTCAATTCTGATGAGTTCTTCGAACATCATTGCACTAAGGATTTCCGGTGCGTTAAGGTCAACGTAAATCTCGGTCAAACTGACGCATAATATCCTTGAATTTGCAATAATTTTGAGTTGCAATCTTTTTGGTTGAAGTATAACTTTTTACGAAAGTCATACAAAGTCTTACGTACAAGGTCCCATGACTAAGTACTTTCTTAGTACTTAAGTAGAAAGATTTTCGAAATTGGTTAATTAGGTAACACGATGTGATTCACAGACTGCACCGGGCTTCGCCTCGGTTGGTGGTGGAGCGTAGCTCAAGATGATGTAGCTTTTTATGTGTGAATCTTCTGCCTATCGGATACAGTAATTTCTTGTTTTTCTCAGAGCAAAGCGTTTATCTCAAGTCAGTACAGACATGTATAAATGAGATCTATGAAATGTATGGCTGGGTACCTACTTAATGTCGTTATCACTCGCACTTGACCCATTGGCCGTGCCCAATTTCCACGAGCGAAGCGATGCGTGCGCGCATGTACCACATATTTGTGTACATTTCACTAATAGCGCGATCTTTGATTGTTTTCATAATTCACGGTTATGTAATATGAGAGAAGTATTTAAGGGGAGGATTTAGCTTTTTTGAAAATGTATTTTTCATATTTACATAAGTAGGTACATAAGTGGTGCAATTTCTTTGTATTTTGGAAGCTGAGACATAGGTAGGTACAAAAACATTTTTTTATTTAGTGCATTTTTAATGTGTTGAACAACGTAAGATATTTACGGCTTTAGGTATATTATCAGGACAAGAGGTCCAAATTAACGACTTTCAGTGGAAATAGAATGATATACTCAATTAGTTTTATCTCAAATTGGAAATAAACGAATTGGCTAATACCAAATGTGTTGACGCTTGATAACATTAAGGTTAATGAACATATGTTATTAACTATATATTTATTTACTACATATTACAAAATTCACTTCACAAAGCAGGCGATAACTTGTAAAAAAACTAAAGATTATGAATAAAACTAAGAGTTAAATATGTACTAAAGGAAAAAAAAATGTACTTAAGTAATAGGTAATTAAAGAAAATATCAATATCAGTCTCGTCGGTTAAGTCAAGATTATATACTTAGAACC
The DNA here is from genome assembly GCA_033682625.1 of Helicoverpa zea x Helicoverpa armigera. NCBI lineage: Eukaryota > Metazoa > Arthropoda > Insecta > Lepidoptera > Noctuidae > Helicoverpa > Helicoverpa zea x Helicoverpa armigera. The sequence goes on from JAWIIS010000017.1 coordinate 4,741,373, forward strand.
AGCCTTTGTATCGCGAAATGTGTCACAGGTCATGGTCTTTGAATGATATATCTATCCCTGCTGAAAAACCCAACATTTTCCTCGAAGAAAGATTATTAATTTCTAAACAAAAAGTTTACCGAAAGACGGAACAATTTTTGTCCGAGTTAAACTAAGGAGGAGGACACTCTTTGATTTCTCTAATGTTCTTATACTTTTTTATCAGGTATTTGAGGAGAAAACATGCTGCTCCAACCTAAATAAAATTGGGACAAGGGCAGGAGCAAAGCAGTTTTTTTATCAAGTCTGTCCTTCCAGCTTGCTCAAGGAAACATTCTTAAAACAAAGCAACCTTTTCCAAATGTCGTAGCCAAAACAAATAAGCAATTTAAAACAATAGCCCTCCCTTAATTTGGTGTAACCTCGTTGATAGTAATTAGTGCAGATTGCACGTTCCCTTTCGCTCCCGTACCATAACAATGTGCATACAAAAGTGTGCTTGTACAGACAAAAGTACACACAATCTCGTATTAATTAGCAACTTACTAAGTACACACATTGTTCACACTCTCTCCTCGATGCGGGATTTTGTTGCGCCACTTGTTAACGGGGAAAATTCCAACAAAAATTACTAACAAATATTTGAAATTCCTGAATTTATATTACTTACTTGAAAAAATTCTTGAGCATGCTCCCAACTGACGGCGATTTTTTACGCTTTTTAATAATAAGTAGGTAGGTTCAGATTCTTTTATATTCGATTTAAAATCTTGTAAATAAATCTATTAAATAAATAAAACAAATAAGAATATTTGTCGTAAATGTTGTACGTAGATAACGTATTAGGTACATAATTAATTATGACTTTTCTTCCAAAGTTTCAGATTCCAAGGTTTACTTTGTCTATGGATACCATAAACTAATTGAAACGGGACTGTCCTTTTAACAACCAACCTTCATGTTTAGAAAAAAAAACACGTTGTTTTCGAAAAGTTTTTCCCGCTGAACTATGCCCCGTCTGCGCGGGTGTCATGCGCAGAAATCTTATCACAGTATGACCCGCGCGCCCTATCATTGCTGGCCGCGACTGTTCTAAAGACGCGCGGAATCTCGGTTCAACACAGAATAAACTACTAAAACAACTAAATATTAAACTATGGTTACTAAAAACACTAAATATATCACAGTGAAAACGCTCTAGTTTTAGTTTAAGTGTGTGTTTTCTTTGTATTTTTTTGAAAATGAAGACTTTATTCGTGTTCAATTTAGTGTTGTGTTTTTCGGCGAGTTTTGTGAGCGGTGAGTAATTTCTTTGTTGGAAAACAATTGTTTAAATATCGTTTAATTTTAGGTAAGTATTTATAACTATGATGTGCATCGCCTGTTCGCGGAAATTGCGGTTAAGATCTAGAAAAAAAATATCAACTTTTAAAGTAAAGATTACATACTTACTTTACTTTCCTAAAAAACAGAATATTAGGTAAAATATTTTTCAATAAACATTAGTTAAGTATTGACCCAATTAATATTTGAAACATTTAACGCAATTTCTAAAAAAAGGACGATAAACTATCTTATATCATAGAATCAATATCAAATTCCAAATGCTTAAACCCAACTTAATAATCGTCTTAGGATCAATAAGCAGTACTAAGTTGATTACTAAGTGGTTCTTGATATAGAAGCTTCCCAGTCGATTCGATTCGGTAAACTTTGATGCCTGTCGATAACTTATGCATAACTTCGGTCAGGAGTTCTGCCAACTTAAACCTAACTTAAACTTGTTAGGAGATCCAGTACCGCTGTTAACAACATCAATTTTAAATTGATCAAGTCTGAATTCCCTATCAAAATGTACCTACTTAGTATTTACTTATACATAACTATTAACTTAGCTATGCCAATCGGGGTCCATAATTGTTACACCTGTTTCATATTTGGACCCTATACTGTACATTATAAAATGCAATAATCGATATATATAATAAATACCAATATTTTTGGAAAAAAGGAAACATGTTTTAAAATTGAAATACCTACGTAAGTTGTGAAAAAGAAACCCGACTCATACGTAAGTATAAGACCTAGGTTTTCTCATTTAAAAAAAGTGGAAAGTGAGAAAAATGCAGGGAAATGTAATCGAGTAAATAAGTTAGTCAGTACATTTAAACGATAAATAAGTAAGTATGCCACAAAATAATGTCAAGAACGCACAAACATCGATAAAAGTAGGCAACATCTTAATACATATTACTTTTCTTAAAAAAATACTAAAAAAACAAGAACCACCGCGATTTCTAAGAAGCAGATAACTTACAATTAAAGATAAATTGTTTGCTGTTTAAGCTAACTGGCAGATTAGTGGAAATGTGACACGGTCCAGAGTTACTATGGGTTCATGTGGCCGGGTTATCCACCTATGACGTCACCAGATAAAGTTTCGTAAGTTTATTACACGACTGATTACAAGAATAGCGTTTGGGTTTGATATTTAAGTGTTTTTCGTTAAGTTTAAGTCCGGTTTCAGCGTTGAAATTAAAAAGATGGGACTGTCTTTGCGCCAATGGTAGCGTCTTATATGTAGTTAAAGCCCATGATTCCTTTAAAATTCTACATCTTACAATTCCTTTGTGAACAAAATATGAGTACCTAGGTACTTAAGTTTCCTAAAATTTTGAATCGGTTTTCCGTTGGAAAAAAGTGTAGAAACTGTATTTTCCAATTAAAATTAAGACGACATTTAAAATCATATTTTAAACACATAATACCCGTTCAAAACTGGTGATAATTTATTTATTAATATGTAATTAGGCTACTAATAAGCTGACTAGGGTATACCTAAGCAGCACGCCTAAGTACACCTACATTTAGCGACTAAGCATTAACCCAATTCTAAAGTGCCCTAATTATTAACTAAACTGTACTTAATCGGGCAATAATGATAATCGTTGGGTAATCCAATATATTTTAATTGTTGCTGTTCGATTAATTTCGCGTAAGTAGATACAATTGGCTTAGATTAATTGAAGCAGATTACCTACACTAAATTTCTTCAGTTTTAATTACTTATGCACCCGAGCAAAAAGTAGTGTTTAACGCCTTGTTGAATAAGCTATCAAATACTGAAAGACTTTTTCAAATTAGGTCTAAAGTAATTTAGTGTAGCAGTAGATTAGCGCGTATATAAGCAAACAAAGTTTTACCTACACATAATACCTACTTATGAAGATACCTAAAGAAATGTCTTAAACTTATGTAAATCGGAAAAGTTAACTATATAAATACATATCTACATGTTCAAATCAGCTGAATTTAATCAAAATACTGCTTACAATCATCAATACCTACCGATGAATATACTCGTAGGTAGGTAAGTATTATAAGGTAATGCCAAACTTTCTATTAGAAACTCCTTTTAAATAATTTTTAGAGATCTCCATCAGTTGTCCAGGAATTGGTTTGATGTTGCTGTGATTGTTAGACGATGATTGATGGAGCAATATCCTAAGTGGTGACCTAGGAAAAACTTTACTACCAAGAACAACACAAGTTTTAGGTTTGAGTACAATATACTATCGCAGTTTTTCTTTACTTGATTCGTGCAAGTTTTGAAAAACCTGTATTGGTATCCAATCCTTGTCAATACAAAAGGCAAAATTAAACAATTGTTTAAGTGTTTACAAAATCTCATGAGGAAATTCTGTGTTTATGATTATGGATAATGGTTAATTATGTATGCCAAATTAACCCAACACCTCATCAAATAAAATTATAAAAGAGAAACTTCAAGTTAAGCTAGAAAATTGCGCCATTTTAACGTAAACTAGCGGCTTAACGGAATTGTTTAACTTTAGGGTAACCGCACACTGAAGACTAAACAGTCGGCCAACAGTTGACACAATGGTTGTCCAAAAAATTTTTTTTATGATAAAGATATATTTATTTTGCAAATATGGGTACAAAAGTAAATGGTGTTATAAAATAACACATGAAAATTTCAGTCGGTATCAGTCGGTCTGATAACGGCCAAATACCTGATCGCTGTTATGCAAGGATTACCATACTGTTTGATGAGGCCAAACCAACTATCGGCCGACTAAAAGTCTGTAGTCTGCTTGTACTGTTACAGTACATAGTCTGAGGCAAGTTGGGAATTATTAAATATTTCATTAAACGCCGTGCTGCGATTCACAGCGAGATGGGATAACGTTAACCAACGTGCTCTATATTAATAAGATTTTTATAACTACGTTTGCATAAAGTTTTGCGAGCAAAATTATCTTGTGGGATTTCGGGACTAAAGAGCAACCATAATGGACAATTTCAGAATGATTACTTAAAAAAAAAGTAATGACACATTTCTTATATTTATTTACAATTTCAAACCTATGCATTATCTTAAAAAAAACTAGATCTATATTTACATTAAAAAAAACCCATAGTGGCTGTGTTTTTAGTTTTAATAATGAATAGGAATTTGTTTAGGATTATTTTTACTCCAATATTTTCCGGTCTATATTTTTGCCGTTTTGATGTAGAGTCAAGTAATTGGCCCTTTTCCTCTAGGTGACGTTTGTCAGCTTTCCACAAAGAATTAATTGAAGCGAGATGATTAAAGAACTTTCTTTGTCAACAGCCACTTCTTTATTTATGTGACCTCAGCATTTTTAAAAGCTTTAGCGGAGGTCAGATAAATTTTTCAGATTCATTTCAGATTTCATTGAAATTCCTATTGGACATGGACTTTGTAGGAATACCAAATAAATTCTGAGTAGGTACGTACGTTTTCATAAAGAGTGTGGCTTGGAGATAACTCAATCATTATTCATCAAATACAAGAATTTGGTAGGTAGTTCATGTTTCAAACATAGAGACTGGTGTCTGAAGTAGGTTAATCCTGTTATACTGAACTTTACTTATAAATAATGTTTTTATTCAATAAAATCAAAATACACATAACCTATAAGTAGGTAGTTATCAATTAAATCCCACTCACAGCTTACAACTTTGCACTTCAGAATTAAGCAAGCCGCCCCAAATATGTGCAGAATACTTTACTCAGGTAAACATACATTTTTGACCTCTGCATGGTCAAAAACACTCAAATGAGTGACATCAGCGAACAAACAAACGAATATTTCATAGAAATTGTCTCATAATCTGTTTATGTAAGTCCTAAGTGGTCACGTAATGATGAAAGAGAAATATGTCACGCTACCCTCAATGTCTGTGGTATGATCATCACGTGAGGACAATGTCTTGTCATTACCTCATAATTGATTAGGTGGAGTTGACTCACTCAGACTTAATACTTGGTACTTACTGCTGAACTGGCTGCGTTTTGGTGTTTGATTGGAGATTTCATTAAGTTGCGGGGACTAAAAAAGGAGACGCGTGTATGTAATTTTTTTGACAACCTTTTCAATTTTATCAAAGTTCGGACTTATATTCTGATTAAACCAAATTTCAATAGAAAGAAACACATATGAATCAGTTGATCTTGATTGCATAACGATCAGAAACCTTGTCTAACAATCAATAATTAATATTGAAGAAACTTATATTTTAAACTAAGTCAAAGTAAGCCCGCATCCCGTGGGAACTTCTTATGTTTCCTAAATATGTAAACTTAGCCTTTCTCGATAAATCTGCTATTTAACAATGAAACAATTTTCAAAACAGACCAGTAGTCCTTGAGATCAGCGCGTTCATATCAGTAAATATCAATATATACCTAATATCAGTCTTTTAATTAAAAGTCAACTAAGTATTACCGACAAGTAATAATGTAATCATTAGCCTCATTAATTCAGGGCAGGTGTAATAAAATCATCGTTTGCTTGTACACAGCACGTTTTATGGTCAGTCAGTCAGTCAGTCAGTAGTCAGTACATACATCGGCCCTGCATCTTTGAACATTAGGTCATCGGGATTATCAAGCGTTAATTATAAACATTGAAGCATAGTAGATAGTGGATTGATTTCAATAATGTCGCTTTTCTTAGTCATACTTTATATTAATCAATATACTAAGACATTTATAAATGTTTCTTATTTTTCAACCGGAAATTTGCATTGCATCCGGGAAGAGGAAAATAAAAAGGCTGATTAGGTATAAATACAAGATTTTACTTAGAGAATGTTATGTTATATTTCTGAGTAGTAAATAAGGAGAATGCTAGCTACTGGGAACATCTCCATATTACTCTAAATTAAATGTCATTCATCTATCTTTTCCAAAATACATGAAAATCAAGATCGTGTGCAACCAGGGAGCCTTATTAAGCAATGCAAACTGTTTGTGTGCCAGCAGTGAGCACACGATCCCATCTCACGACAATTTATGTGACAACTACCAACATCATGTGTTCTTGACTTTATCCTAATCAGACAATTAGTAAGACACACATGAGCTTGGATTAATGCTAGACAAGTTATAAACTGGTCAAGTGCGAGTCCGGTTCGCGTACGAAGGGTTCCGTTATGTATCAGTCTATAAAACGACTTAAAATCATGTCTGATATGACCCTCCTAGAACAACACAATTATTGTGTTGTAGTTTTTAATGTTTGCCATAACATCATGTAAGAATTTTTTAACTGTTTAACTGTCATGTATATGAGATACAGCCTGGTGACAGACGAATTGAGGAGTCTGTAATAGGGTCAAATATTACCTTTTTGGTTCGGTACCCTAATAAAATTAAAATAAGCATTTCGTTATGTAATCGTAATGTTTTACCATCGTGTTGGTTTTAAGGATAATTATATTTGTAAACCTACTTAATTACTTAAAGATTGCAAATACGACCCGAATAGAGCTGCATTGGGCCTAGGTACTTTACAATTTCAATGTCACATTTCATGACTTCCATAGGTTCACACAACTTCCTCAGAACCCGTGGCCCTTACTATACATACGAAATAACAAAACTAACTTTGTTAAAAGGAATAATGCCTGTTAATTTGTTATAAGGAATGGGCCTGCTGGCAGAAATTTCTTTTCAGATAAGCTGTGCCCCTGTACATTTTTTTCTATTAAATATTCTTGTTTGTGTTTTTATGTGTACATAAACTTAAATAAATAAATAATTTCAAAAGTGAAATAGCATCTTGTCACAGAGCTGGAGCAATCTTACAACATGACATTGTAGATGAAGCAAATCCTACGCATGTTCTGATGCATATTGTCGATAAGGTCCGCCCGCGACTCTTCAACCTGATTCCTTTGAATTGGATAATACAGCTTACTGCACACCACAAACTGCGGTTTGCACTTAAATAGCGATTCGTATTTAACTGGTTAACTAACAATGTCTTGGTTTAAAGACAGGATGATAGTAGTAGGCCGTAGGAGTTCAATTATTTGTGAACGAACTGGCTGGCGGTTTCAACCGCGTCCGTTGAAAACTCCTACTCGTATTCGTATTAAATATAAAGCCGTGATACTCACAAATAATGCGAATGCCAAAAACCATTGTTTTAAAATATACTTACATATGTGGACACAAGGAAATTTAAAAAAAGTTAGGCGAGCAGCACCATATTTTATTTTATTTCATTTTAACATTTTCGGAAAACTGTCAGCTATAAGAAACAATATGAGAAAAATATTATGACACTTAAAAGCCATTTCAAAAGTTTTCACTAATAGGTTTACCAAATATGTTTATCATTCTTTAGCCTCGTCAGGGTTTACAACCAGACTTAATTAATCTCCCAGACGACCATAAACCTCTTACCTTAATATCAATTTTCCCATCTTCCACAGCCTTATCATCATCAGAAGAGCTTGAAGTGACAGATACATGCTGCGCACACGGCGAGAGCGCGGCCATGACAGTGACGTCATGCGCAAGCGTCGCCCCCCCTGAAGATATAGAGCCGGAGCAGATGACTGTCTGTCTTGCTGCGGTGGCCAGCTGTTGTGAACAGCAGTTCTTGTAAGGAAGATCAGTTGTAGATAAAGATATTAGACAAAAGTTCTCTTTGCCTCCTGGGGTCTCCAATACTGGAAGACGCTCTTAATAGTTTTGTTTCTCTTTTATGTAAATATAAATCTCGTCCATCCTAAAGTAGTCTCCAGAAGAGATCGCTCTTAGCGATAAGACCGCCCATTATGTCACCTACTTTAACTAGGTAGATTAAGATCAAAAATGAAAAACTGGTGTACCTAATAAAGTATATCTATCTGGAGATTTAATAATAAATGGATAAAGGAAAGCTTCTTACTTAATAATTGATTTGATTTCCAGATTCAAGGAATCGTGTTCAGCTGGAATGAAACTAGCTGCTGCAAAGCGATGTAGCACAGCAGATTCGGAAATCGGAACGGTATTGACAACTCCTTTAATTTAATTTGTTTGATTATTGTAATGAAAAGCTGGTTTCCGCCAGTGGTTTCAACCGCACCCTTTTTCCAACTATGTTGGGGTCGACTTCCAGTCTTATGTGATGCAGCTGTGTACTAACTGGCTTCTGACGAAATCCTCGATAAATGGGCTATCGAACTGACTGATTTGTTTTAAAATCTGACCTGAGATTAGCGAGATAATCAAGATAATTTTCAGCTTTATTTATAATTTTATATAGATAGGTCCTAAAACTAAGTTAATTTCCAGACGTGTTGTGAGGAGTGTTCATTTGGAAGATGGACGGGAGAGTCTCAAGGCAAGGCGGCGTGTGGAGCTGCGCCGTCTCCTGAAGGTGTCAGTCCTTCTACTGCACTGAGGAAAGGGGCCTTCCATGCCTGCTGTTTGGTAAATAACATTTTTATTGTCCTACAGGCAGTAATATAAGTCTTAAGTATTGAGAATGGTCTTGTGAAAGACTAGACTATCATCGAAGATTGTCTCTATCACCATGTATTAGAATATGTAGAACTTTGAAAAATATGGACTAAAAATGTTATGAAACGAGGAATAGCAACCCAAATATAAAATAGTCTCTAAGACTGTAACCACACAAGCAAGTTATAATGATTCTGTTACCATTGTAGGAAGCAGCAGAAACTCCAGAAACAACTACAGAAAAGAAACCAGAGACTACGACGGAGAAGAAGGTAGAGACCACTACTGAGAAGAAAGTGGAGAAGAAGAAGTGTAACAAAGACTCTTGTGAACATGAGTGTAATGATGACGACGGAGTCATACGGTGTTCGTGTCGGGAAGGATTTAGGCTTCAACCTGATAAGAAATCGTGTAAAGGTATGGCTGATATAATTTTAGTACACCGTGATTCTGAAATAAAGTTATAGAAGCTTGATCTTAATATCTATGCCATAACAAAATTGCAGCTACATATTTGCATATTCCACTACCTTCTAATGACATCTCTTTTACATAACCTAAATAATTAAAAACACTGCCTTTACAGTATGTATCATTACTTTTTTCTTCCATCTTCTGCTTCTTGTCCATATGTATTCTTTTTATTTTCCATCTTCTGCTTCTTTTCTATATGTATATATTTATTCATTACACACATAGATATAAATGAGTGTGCAGAAGCTACGGATGATTTGTGTACAGCGGAGGACACGGTGTGCCACAATACTCCCGGCGCCTTCAAGTGTGTCCCCATCAAGAAGAGGGATGTGGGCCTCAGCTGCCCTCCTGGCTTCAAGAGGAATATCATCAACCAGGTGTGCGATGGTGAGTGACTCTTAAGACATATAAATTATTCAACAGCTCTGGGTTAAGCTCGCCTTTGTTCATGTCTTCTCTGTATTGTGTGTGTTTTGTAAAAAAATATTTTGTGTACAATAAAGAATAATAGAACATATAAAATAATATAAACATACAAATGTTTTGTCATATAAATTGATCTTTTCATCACCTGACTCTAGTTATAATGAATGTTAGAACACCGGTGCCAATTACAAAGCCATCTTGAAGTATCATCCTAAGCTTGAGGTATGGTCGGCCGCTGCAGGCTTTCCCAGGGCATTCCACTGACGACCAACGGAAGAAATAGAAAATATATGAAATCATCTACATAAAACTTCATTCCTCTGATAAGTCAGAGAAAATACCTCAATATTTCACAAAAATTTCAGATATCAACGAATGCCAGCTACCGCGGCCGCCTTGTCCGAAGTACTTGTGCGAGAACACCATAGGCGGGTACAAGTGCGCCGGGAAGACGGGCAAGCCATTCACAGAGGCTATACCAGGGGCTGTCACTGAACCTACTGTCAGTTCCACTTCTCCCAAGAACGATATCTGCCCTCCTGGCTTTAGAGCGGGACCTGATGATGAATGTGTTGGTTAGTATGATGGAATATTTGCTTTTCCTTGCCCGGTACATGTAAATCTTTAAGAGTAGTGTTCCTATATTTCCTTTGTTACTTGTTTAAATTCAACTGATTTAATAATGAGCTCCTCTTGTGTTCAAATTGATTTACAAAAAAGCTTTTCACTAACTTATTTTACCTTTCGTTATTTTTACCATCAATTATTTTGTTATTTTTTCAGATATCGATGAGTGTGGTGAGAGCCTAGACGACTGCCAGCATCTGTCACAGCACTGCATCAACACACACGGCAGCTTCTTCTGCCAGGATCACGTATCCAAGCGCTGCGCTCCCGGCTTCAAGGTCAACAGCGCCACTGGGATATGCGAAGGTATCATCAGTTTATATCTAAAATAACTCATCAAGATTTGACGAGTCTAAGTTTCCTAACGCATAGGCCTTGTTAGCTATCAGCTCAAGTACCAAAGCCAAACAATTTGATACGGATGCAGTTTTAATAATCTTTTGCTAAAAGGCTATTTAGAAGTTTCCTTCATAATGCTGGAAATAAAATTAACTTATGTTTGTAAGCTCAATAATATTCCTGTTGGGGGGGTTGTTGGGTTGAAGAAGATAAGTTACTAAAGCTTATGTATCCTGAATGATGTGTTACAGATATTGATGAATGTGAAGAGAGTTCAGAAGTATGCCAGCGGACTGAGGTGTGCATCAATCTACCCGGAGCTTACAATTGCAAGTCCAAAATTAGCACTTTACCCAAGTGAGTAAGCTTTATATACCGCTCATCTTCTCAAGCAGCATTTATCTTCTTTTCTAAATTAATGTTTGTCATTTCTAGGTTGGCGACTAAGACATGTCAAGAAGGAACAAGGGCTCGTCCAGGTGGATCAATATGTGAAGGTGAGTCTACCATCAATATCATACCTAATGACAATATTTGTACTGAATTAAAAACATTGGGAGTTTGTTCCAACACTTCTTCTTCCCAGCAAAAACGAGTGTTTTGAGGGCAGTCTTTTGTAAATTTGACCTTCAAAATTCAGTCTACTTTGAATAAATGATCCTTTATCTTTGGTAAATAACGTGTTTCTTTACATTTCAGATATCGACGAGTGCAGAGAAGGCACGCACCTTTGTGATCAGTTCCAGAACTGTATCAACACTTTTGGAGGTCACGAATGTCGCTGCAAGAATGGCTTCGAGCTAGATTCCACTTCTGGGTCTTGTGTTGGTCAGTACACTAAAATAATCTATGTAAAAATCATAATGAGACGAAGATTATGTTTGGATAAAATGAGATGATATGCTAAATTCAAGTTAATCTGCTTAAGAACAGGAAGCTCAGGTTTAAAAATACAATCTTTGAGTTATCTTGATGCTTAGAAAAACAGTTTTTTAGTTTATTACTTGTCAAAAGACCTATCTCTACGCTACAGTCCTTCATTTTCATCGGTGCATTACCCAATTTCTATGTTGATGACTTAATCATAAAGCTCTTTGCAGATATCGACGAATGCTCTCTAAAGCTAGACAACTGTGACAACGGGCAGCACTGCTTGAACCTGTTGGGTACCTTCACGTGCACCAGGAAGCCTGTCACTAGTAGCACCACTTCCACTACCAACCCACCCATGTATGAGTACGAGTACTATGACTCCGAGTAAGTATTGATATAAAATAGAAATATGAATAAATTGCCTCAGGATTTAGGAGGATCTAGTAATTTATATAGTATCGTTGGTGCATTTAACATACAATATTATGTAAAAGCTGCAAAAAAAATACACAACATGGAGGTGTCAATTGCAATGGACCGTATTGGGAGGTGGTGAAATAAATGAAGAATATATTTTATTTAAGACTACAATGTTGTTTTATAGCGAGGAGAACTCAACAACCGACAGCGGATACCCAGAAACAGTTCCAACAGTAGCGACAATCCCCACAACGTCTAGTACCACAACGACCACTACTACTACCACCCCCAAACCCACCACCACATCCACTACCACCACTACTACTACCACCACTTCTAAACCCACCACTACTTCTTCAACCACTACTGTCAGACCCAGGTACCCTCCCTACTATTACCCCAGAAGACCCACAACGAGTACCACTGTCAAACCAGTTACACCAAGAAGGCCTGAATACCCATACAATAGGAGACCAGATTATCGCAGACCAGAATACTATCCCAGCCCTGACAACCCTAGAAGACCAGGCTCAGATCCTCGTTACAGACCTGATGTGTACACGACTCCTGAACCCAGGCCACAGCCACCTCCGATTCCAGAACTACCGCCAAGACCTGGAACTCCAGTTAAGCCAACTCCTGAAACACCAGAAGACAGGAGAACGAATGAAATAGGTGGAGACAAACCTGATGAACCGGAGCCAGGGTTCGACATTAATGATCTGCATTGTTTGGATGGCTATGAAAAAGATGCTGAAGGCAACTGTGTTGGTAAGTAATTATTATTTGTCTTAAATAAACATTCCTAATAAGCACATGATGTTTTGGAACCCAAAATCAGGATCATGCTAAGCTGCTCAGAGAATGACTTAATGATACTTATAAAGAAAGTAATAGAATACCGTACACATTTCAAATAAAACCAAATCTGAGTTTTGAAAAACTTTACCATATATTTAGTGTTGTCAGCCCAGCTCATATCGAAGCAATTTATTTATTTATTGGTTTATAAACAACGTCAACACTTTTCGATTAAAAAACGATGCAAAAAGAATTGGCTTGTGTGGAATTCACAATTATAGATGAACACTGCTAGCGTCAAGCGTATACATTTATTATATTAAAATTAAACTAAAATAAGTCCACTTGGTAAACAAAACAAGCAATGTATGTGACGGCGCCACCGTCGATGTGTCAACCGTCGATCTGTCAACGGTGGACCTTATATAAAGCGCACGACTCGGGTCATTCGTTCGCCGACCGTTGCCGAGTGCACACCTCCCACAAATTCGTGATAAATAATTGTAGTGACTAATACTGTGTTAATTGGATTGTGTGAGAACCCCTTTGTTTTATTTAACGATGTCGGATCCTGACGCCGACATATGTATAAAATGTAATAAATAAATATAATCATCTTACTTTTTGTAACCGTGCAACAAGTGCCTGAAAAGACCCTGCAAGGACCCATTTGAAATAAAAATACTTAACTTTGACTTCCAGACACAGACGAATGTTCCCTCGGGCAGCACTCGTGTAAGAACACGGAGGTTTGCGTGAACAAGCCGGGCGGCTACATCTGCGAGTGCATGGCCGGCTTCCGCAGGGAGCCCGGCGGGTATTGCGTGGTGATCACCACCAGTACTAGCACCACTACTACCACTAGTACCACCACTGAGAGGACTGCAAGTGAGTTCGTGAATTATTCTAGGAACATCTCATGTGCAAAAACACCAAGACTAGAATCGATACCACGATATTCATCGCATTAGCCCTCAAGCTCAATCAAACCAGTCTTCTAGTATCGTCTTATCATTTTAGAATTTGTTAGTAAGACACAGGTATATAAACCTTAAATGGGATGTAATGGTAATAGATGATCTTGTAGCGGTACTACAACTGTCAACACCGCCATCTACACAGTCGCCGACGCAACTATCCTGCATCGCACATGCAGTGTTCGCGCGCACAGTAATACACATAGATTACCCCGACAACAACTGTCGGGCAGTAGCCCACCGGACAAAAACACCTGTCCGGTCGGAGGAGCCTCCCTTTAGTGCGAGATATGATGAGCTTTACTCTCTGCTCTCATACCTCCACAATCTAATAAAAATAAGGCCCTCCAATTTTGAAGTAACTCGGGCTCTACGCTACTATGATATCCATTCAATCGAGAACCACCAAGTTTGTTTTCTTTCCAAATACTCAAATTACTATTTCTTCTTGTATAAAACTTTCCTTCATGAACTAAGATAAGCGTTTCATTGCAGTAAGCTCTCCGGAATGGGGCTACACTCCCGCTAGGCCTGGGCGGAGGTATCCACCAGCACCCTGCGAGCTGGGCTACACATACGATACCAGTGAAGGCAGATGTGTTGGTAAGATCATTATTATTACGACCAGGTATACATAGGTTGTCGGACTTGCTGTCTTTAGGCCTAATATAACTGCTGTGGTACTGTTCGAAAGAGTTACCGCGGCCCTGGTACATAAAAAGCCTATGAAGGTACATGATGAGTTTCAGTCAGTAAGAGTCTGACACTCCCTCACCGCCGCTAATTCACAGCCGGAGTAGTCATTTGATAATTTTCCATCAGAAAAAAGGCCTAGTAAACAAATGCCGCTGCCGGTTTGCTAGGCAGAGTAATAAAAGGCAAACAATTATTTCAAAAATCATCGGGATTTGAAAGTTCTTAAGCTACCTACCAATAAAAAAAAATTATGAAGAAACACTTTTGGGACTCGTTTGAATTTTGATCCACTTAACAGCTCTATGTAGCCACACACATACTTAACGAATATTTTTTATATTAATTTGCAGACATAGACGAATGTGCAACTAACAAAGCGACGTGTTCACCTCGGGAAGACTGTATCAATGTAGAAGGAGGATACCGCTGCGAGTGCGGTAGGAGATGCCGCGGGGAGGTCGATAGGCCAACTTATTGTAAGTTACTTTGAAAATTCAACGGGAAAAGTCCTAGTAATCAGTGGGTTTAAGAAAACTGACGGCAATATTGACGGTGAACTTGGGCTTTCGTTACATTCAATAATGTTGAGAATGTATCTATTAGCGAAAATGATATCAACATGATTCCTCAATGGCGATAAGAGGTCGTCAATACCCAATCATGCCTTCTGACATTACTTGTACAATCAAATTCACCAAGCAAGAAAATCGAAAACAATTATCATCGTCGAGAACGCCTTTCTTCATCAGTACCTAATAAGTCATGAAGCCCTAGCTAGTAAATATCAGAGTACCTACATATTTTTACCACATGGGACTGACGTAAATATTCTTGCCCCTCAACATGTTTTCAATCCACAGCTCCACCATCATCATCTTCAACAGCCCGCAGCATATCCCCTGCGTCCACCTCGGGCCGCAACGTGATCACAGTGGGCGCGCAGTACGGGCAGCGCGGGCCCTACTCGCCGCGCCCCGCGTACTCGCGCCTGCCCGACGCAGGCGCCATGGTGGCCTCCTGTCCATGGGGGTACAAGCTCACGCCGGATAAGAGGTGTTACGGTGAGTCGGGAACTTTTATAGAACTTCAAGAATGAGCTAAACCATTACAGCACGTCCATTTGCTACTTGGGTTGTTTCCATGAGCAATTTTAAACAAATTAGTAGATCACTCGGAGGCAGTCGGAGGTGACCATAAAAAATCTACACATATGCCAAACAAAATAAGGACAGCTGAAATTAGATCAGGTAATTCATTCCTTAACCCTTTGAGTCGAGGATGCACGTGAGACACAATTGATTTTGTATTGTTCTCGAATTAATGGCATTTTTAGCAGTTAAATCGTATTGAATTGTCCTCTTTGCTACCTGTCTGCTTATAAAGTCATCTATAGCTACTAAAGTCTTTACAGTTGTTGAGGTTTTTAAAGCTAAACAAACATTATTATTCGCTTCATGTACATTAGTTTTTAAGTTATTGTATATTATGCATTAGTGTATTATAATTTAATGTTATTATATTTAAGTATTGTATTTTCTATGGGCCTCAGATGCCTGATACAAATAAATAAATAAAATAAATTATTCGCCGTTGTCTTACTTATTATTGCACATAAGTTATTTCAAACTATAATCATGTTCCTTCCCCACACAGATATTGACGAGTGTGCCCGCAACGTCTCGGAGTGCGGTCCTCAGCAGCGCTGCGAAAACTTCTACGGAGGCTACTCCTGCCAGTGCCCCGCCGGACACAGGCTCGTCGGCCAGAACCAGTGCGAGGATATTAACGAGTGCATGCATGGCAACGTAAGTCTTGTTCATAACTTCAATAGTATGATGAAGGAAAACTTCACGTGGAAACCTATACTATTAAATGAAGTCTGAAATCATCAACTCGGTTTGACTAACGTTCTAATTTTCTCTGTATGAGAGGAGGCCAGTGTCTAGTAGTAGGAAGATAAATTGATACAAATCTACGAGTTGTTAGGGTACCACATGTGGTTTTCGATCAACGAAGTTGTAGGTAGATGACATGGCCTTTAGTTAACAGATTATGAGACTGCTGCACAAATTGCCCTTGTATGGTTTTCTAATATATTCAAGTTAAAAAAAGCTCTAAAGTCAATATGAAGTTCTTGTTCTTGGCTTTAAATATCTTTAATTAAAATAATTTAAGTACTTTTTACACATAAAGTTGCTGATGAACCATTCTTGGCATCGATAAAATAATCATGATCCTCATTTCACATCCCCAGCCATGCGCCTACAACGCCGACTGCCTGAACACATACGGTTCATACCGCTGTGCGTGCCGCGAAGGGTTCCGCAACGCCCCCTCCAACGACAAGGTGTGTGTGGACGTGGACGAGTGCTCCGACACCCCCGGGGTCTGCAGCCAGGGCTGCTCCAACACCTGGGGCAGCTACCGGTGTTATTGTAAGAGGGGGTACCGGCTGGATGAGGAGACGAAGTGAGTTAAACCTATACAGATCTGTAAAAATGAACCGTTTTGATCTGCTTGATTCGTTTCTTTAATTTGCAGGGGTCTTAAAATTCTCAGAAGCAGCTGGATATCTCTCTAGATTTAGTCAGAACGGATCGAGATCTTAGATTTCTTTAATTTGGTCGAAATAACCAACCGTCTCATCTCACTTTTGGATAAAGCTAGATTTGATACTTAATATTCTGCAAAGAGTTCCTGCAATTTTGTCTATTTACGTTTTTCATGCTGATGTCTAAGACTTCTTTGAGTAATAAACTTAATAGTTTAAATGTACATATTCGCATATTCTCCTCAGACAATGCGTGGACGTGAACGAATGCGAGGAGTACTCCTCAGTGCGCATTCGCGGCAAGCTGTGCGGCGGCGAGTGCATCAACGAGCCCGGCAGCTACCGCTGCTCCTGTCCTGCTGGCTACAGGCTCTCTGAGGATAGCAGGAGCTGCGTTGGTAAGGACCTATCAAAATATATACCCTTTGTGTGCCGTTGAGTAATAAATGATTGGACTAGTTCTACCTCTTTTGTGGTTTATTGCCAGTTGGTAGTTTAGTCATGATATTGGTTTGGTTCGCATCCGGTTGTATTTGTCCCTTTCTTTTGATTGGCACCAAGTATGTTTAGCTTCCAATTTCCAATGATGAAAGATCCAATTTATCCACCAAAAAAACTAGGACCCAAATATAGTTCATTATAAAATCTGCCAAGTTTTTTAACCATTATTCATGTTAGGTAGGGCATGGGATCCCAAGAAATGAGGATCATGTTGTGCGGAAGATGATCAGCGTGAATGTATCCACATTATGATTAGGATATATTGGAAGGGGATGACTATGACAAAAATCTTGTACTTTCCACTAAGGGAACCTGAATATCTGATGTGCCAATGTTCTCCCTGCAGACATAGACGAGTGCGAGACGGGCGAGGCTCGCTGTGCCCACAGCGCGGAGGCGGGCTACGTGTGCCAGAACACGCGCGGCAGCTACCACTGCCACCACATCGACTGTCCCAGCGGATACCGGCTCGAGGATAAGCAGTAAGTCTATAATATAGCTAGGTAAAACCCAACATGTTCCTGCTGAAGTCTTTTATGTACCAGGACTGCGGTAAGGTAACTCTTTGAGCCCCGGAAGGCTTTGGCCCTGGTGGGCTTCATTGCGGAGTCTATAGCTTAAATGGCAATCTATCATGCTTTCCTCTATTACTACTTGCTGTATCCATCAGGGTTCATTATGTTTTAAATCCACTTATCCACTGGTACACATGGTATTACCACTTCTATTCACTACACAGATATTTTTGTGAGCAAAGACCATGTCTTCAACACAGCCTAACACACTACTAAAGTCGAAAGTCTCCTTACGAAGAAAAAATTGGAATAGGTCTTCATAACTTAGCAAGGGTAGAGTAGAAAATTATTATAATAGTATTCAGGTTCTTGCAAGGGCGGATCCAGCTTCGGCGCCAGGGGGGGGTCACACAGTCGTGATCAATTAAATATTATATTGTAGCTTTTACTTCTTTTAATATTAAAAATAGTAGTAGGTATAAGGTGATCTTCACACTGCCCCGCATCACGCTGCATCTTGCGTGTCGACGCACCTACGCGCGTTCCTGCGTGAGTGCAGATCTGCATCATCGTGCGGGTTTTTCGCGCACTCACGCGCGTAGGTGCGTTTAGTAGATTCACGCACGGCGGCTTCCATTTTCAAATATACACGTCACGCCCATTCAAAATCACGCGCGGCACTGCGGGATCCGTGTGCCATACCATGCGTCTCGCCCCGCACCTACGCGCGGGGGTGCGTTTTTCTCCGCATGTATGTGCGTGATCCGCATGAACGCGCGTGGATGCATTTTCAGTGTGTTGGACTATGCGTGTTTTCCATACAAACGGAGATATTTCCATACAACGGAAAAAAACGCATCCAGGCAGTGTGATAATCGCCTTAATACAAAAAGCGCGATCGTAGCGAGCTTGAAATTTTTACGAATGATAAGAAAAGTGTTTTCATGTAGAAAATGGGCCGAGCAGAGTGATTGCAATTTCTTGTATTTACGCTACGCACACGTGCTAAACAAAAAAGCGCGAGCGAAGCGAGCGCGAAAATTTTTGTTCAGGTCGAGGACTAAGGTTAAAAAAGTGTTTTTATATAGAAAATGGTCCGAGCTGTGCGAACGCGATTTCTTCGACAGAATCTAAGACGGGAAATAAAAAAAGCGCGAGCGAAGCGAGCGCGAAAATTTTTATTCAGTTCGAGGGCTAAAAGTAGATGAAAACGCTTTCTTGCTGTATAACAAATATACAGCACAAATACAAGAAAGCGCGATCATAGCAAGCACGATTTTTTTTAGGTTGAAGACTAAACGTTTGAAAAGTATTGTGTACGCAGAAAAGGGCGCGTACGTTTTTTATTGCAGCAACAGTAAAACATTTTCTGTGAAAACTTCAATTGTCTTACTATTGGTAAGGGTTCATGAGATCAGGGCCGTCTCTAGCTCATGTAGCGCCTGGGTGCAATCATCACCCAAGCGCCACCTATGTATCTATTGAAAGATTTTGAGTAGTACATATTGATCGAAGTACTTTACAAGGAATATAAATAAGAACGTTCGAACGAAAGTCACTTTTTTGGTAGGTAAAGGACTTAAAAAAAATGTTTCCAAATCATTGTAGGCTTAAACTGTCGGCCAGATTTAAGTTATGAAAGTCGAGACAGGACAATGTAATTGTAAAAATTAGCGCGAGCGAAGCGAGCGCGAAAATTTTTTAATTTTGGGACACAAAAAGTTCGTAAGTTTTAAAAAAAGAAGAGCAAACTGTTTTGTTTTTGAGGACTCCATTAATATATTTTTTTGCTAAATTTTACTTTTGAAGCTATCAAGGCAAGGCGTATATAATAAATAAATTTTTTGAGCCTACGACACAAAAGCACCTGATTAAGGCCATTGTAAAGCAACAAGTAGCCGCGAGCGCAGCGAGCGCGAACTTTTTTAAATCATTTGTTTGAAGACTCACAAATCAGACTGGGAATTACGTACAAATAAAAAGGAACCGTGTTTAAAGCGAGTGCCATTTGTGGTCGTTGATCGGTGCGTCAATAAAAATAATAAGAAGCGGAAATACAGTACAGACATAGTCATTTACTCGCGAGCGTAGCGAGCTAGAATTTTTTCACTTAGTTGGAGGATGTTAAAAGTTAACAATAAATTAATAAACGAAATTTCCTGGTGGTGGGGCGTCCCGCGGCGCCCCTGATATCGAGGCGCCCGAGTTATTCGCACACCCTGCACCATAGGTTAAGACGGCCCTACATGAGATACAGCATGTAATGTAGACAACCCAGACAGTGGATTCTTAGTAACAGGGTCCCGTTTCCTCCTTTTGGGTACAGATAAAGAGTAAATAAAGAATAGAGAGCGAACCTCTCTACTCTCTCTACCTGTAACTATGTAGGTTCCTACATACCTACCTATTCATTCGGAATAAAAATTATCTTATACTTATAACAAAAACATAAAACATCGTGTTTAACCATTTCAATTATTGGTCCTCTTAGGTCCTGGACCTGGCCCAGGGGGGGGTCATGACCTTGTGACCTACCCCCTGGATCCGCCGTTGGGTTCTTGCTATACAAAATCGACCTGTGTGACAAGGTCTCTAACATATGAATGGCACACAAAAGCCCCATTTACCTTTAAATTTTCCAATCACAATACAAGTTTTTCATTACCTTCCAGCCGCTGCGTCCGCGTGCAGCGCTCGTGCCAGGTGGGCGACTGGACGTGTCTGCAGCGGCCCAGCACCTACAGCTACAACTTCATCACCTTCGTAGCCAACATCTACCTGCCTTCAGGGAGTGTTAGTATAAACTGATTTTTTATTAGTGACAACCAATTATGTACCTAATGAGTATGGTGCCTACTTATGTACAAAAGGTATGTATATAGCATAGTCTTTGTCGAGCTCATTTGAATCTGGTATTGAACTAGGATGTTTTTTTTAGTACCTAAACCTGGATCCCCACATGGATTTTGAAGCAACGAAGAAAAAGAGGAGGTTCACAAGTTGCGTGTAACTTTTTCAGTTTCAAGGTTTTCGACGTAGATATTTAGTCTTCTTCAAGCGACCTACCCAAAACATCTTTTATTGATTTTAAAGGGGCACTTACTACCGATCAGTCCTGTTCACTTATTTGTCACTTCCAGGTGGACTTGTTCACGATGCACGGGCCGGCGTGGCGGGAGTCTGTCGTGAGCTTCGAGATGAGAATGATATCTGTGGAAGCGTCGCCAGGAGTCAACCCTGCTGGTCTCAGTTGCTTTGAGTAAGTTTTACCGACTTCAAAATACTTGATCATGGTGATCTCTCTAGCTTTTTCAGGTCCTTTTTGGCCATGTTTTCTTTAATAACCCAAAAAGCAGCCCAAGTCCTAACTTTGACAGGACTCAATCCAGTTTTAAAGGTAATATGGCGTTCCCTAAAATGAGAAACTAAAGACACAAAATCCTGAATTCAGTAGAAGCAGACGCTCTTGTGGCTTTTTCGATCATTGCGTAAGTCACTGCTCCGAAACCATATTTAGGTGACGACGGGGGGCGCAAGCCGGCTTGGAAGGCCAAATGTGCGTACTTGTTCTCTGAATTTAGTTGCGAGCTGCCATTGATTTTTGGACCTTTCAAGCAGAACATAATTACCTGACTGACGATAACAAAACCTCTTTCTATCCTCAGCATGCGGCCATCAGGCAACACCTGCGTGATCTCCCTCCTGTGCTCACTGCAAGGTCCTCAGGTAGTGGAGCTGGAGCTCACCATGTCGCTGTACCAGCACACCATGTTCGCAGGGTCGGCCGTCGCCAGGCTTGTGGTGATCGTGTCGCAGTATGAGTACTAGGGGAGCAGGTTTTAGGGTACCTACATTCGTAAGTTTGATGACAGTCGTGGATAGTACAACCCCAGTTATGCTTTTAAGACTGTGTTCGAACTGACTTGCGTGAGCGAAGTTTTAGCTTATTCTTTTCCACACATAGTCACTTTTTCGTTCACATCTAACCGACAATTATGCGTAATACGCTTAGACGCAGGACGCGGACAGTTTGGTTTGAACGCAGCCTTAGATTTGTGGGTGGTTAATGAAGTACGAGGAAAAATAGGTAAGATAGTACCACCAAACAAAGAAATAATTCAACGGTTTGGACAATAAAGAGTTGTACTATCCCGACAAGCTCCCAAAGAGACTTCAAGGACTACAGGCCATTTTCACCGACAAAATAAACAGTGGTTTTTCTTAACACAACTATTTACATTGAAAATTAAATGTAAAAAAACCTTATAAAGTCTTTAAAAAAAAGCTAACGTTTATAATGTCGGTGAACTTAGGTCTTTGACTATAGCGAATCGTATTTACTTGAGTAAATATATCGCTTATTTAGCAACGAAACTTCTACTGCCTGTTTCTTCCCATTTTGTTATTAAACTTTAACATGGTTGCACGTACTTTAGAGAGTTTGTGCAACGAACACTACTTGTAATAAAAATATTGTAAGTCATACTTTTTGTTACCTTTCTTGTTATACGTTATATGTAGTAACTACTTAATATTTATATATTGTCTGGTATTAAATACCTAATAATTAAGAAACTCCGCCTTGCTTATTTTGTACCCTTTTCTCTCTAGACAATGTAAATAAAACAACAAAAATAAATTGGAATATATCTTTTTAATTTTATTAAGCACAAGCATATTTCTGTACACCACGAAACGATGGTGATACCTCGGTTATATACAAATATATACCTATGGTAAGTGCACATTACATTAGTAACTGATTAGATCTCAAGATCACAACATAATTAATATTTTAAACTATATCTAGACAACAGATGCAAAACAATGACAATACAAATTCTGTATCTCTACAACGCTCTGGTCCCTTTTCCATCCACTCCTGCGCACCAACATATTATTGTTATAAAAATATCCTCAATAAAAATACAACTCTTACAAATTATTATATTTCGCATATTTGATTGTAAACTTGGACTAATAAACGCCTGTGTATTGTGATTGCAATTTATGAATACATATCAAAAAATAAAAACAAAATAAATATATAACAAAGCAATTGTCCTTAAAGTAATAGCTATTCTACATAATTATACAAATATATATTTATTTATGCATCTATTAATCCAAGTTTAGTGTAATTGTGATTTAAAGTAAAGTGGAAAACGAACAGTCTTGCACCATTGCAGTTTTTAGCCACGAGGTCCAAAAAATTAGGATATATTATAGATGAGGATTATTTTCAAAACCTGCCTTGGGGTTTTATAAATAATAACTTTGATAAAGATCCAAAGTTTTCAATAATAACAAAAAAATAAAAATGAGGAGAAATCATCATACTTTTATACGATGAAACATAAGTACTATAACAAACGGAAACGAATAAAAATAGAAGGAAAAATTGATCGGAGAACAAAAATCTTAAGTATTTTGGACCTTATGGCTCAAAAGAAAATCGAATTATAAACATTAATCAAAAATAAAATTAATACATCGTACAAAAAAATTGCGATTTATCACACTGCATTTTGATAGAACTGTACAAATGATTGAATTTAAGATTTTTAGAAAATCATAATAATTATTATAGTGATTTATATTCGAGCGCCTTTTTACCAATAGCTAATTAAAAATAAAATTATTTACTTGCACTTAGCAAGGAAATAATTTTATATCTTAACAAAGTCAAAGAGTCAAAACCATTAACTTTTGGATCATGATTCTCCACAAGAAACTTTGTGATGTGGTTCTATCTTTGAGTAAACAAGGGATAAAATAACCCTTTTAAAAAATCATTTAAGTTAAAACGCGCCCAAATATCAAATCACTAAAAAAGAAAAAAAAAAACTATTATTTACATAACTATGAACATTAGTGCAAGGTAAACAAACATCGATATATCGATATGTCAGTAAAATTATCGACAACAGATTACTAGAGAACAAATTACCTTCCTTAGCTGCCGCACCTCTAAAGCGTATCGTTATTATACTGTTCACTGTACTTACAATTCAATTTATATATTTATTTTTATGTATAGAAATGGCACGCGAAATCAATTTCAATAAAGAGTTGTTGTAATTACAATATAAAAAAATCATAGCGAATAGATTGTCAAAAGAAAAAATAGAATAACAACCAAAGTCAACTCTTATATACTGTATATATTTTTTATGAATATGTTTCTACAAACAATTATAATTTAATTAGGAATCAAACTGTAAGTACAGATTAATTAAATAATACTATTACGATAAATGGCATAGACAACAGTCTTCACAACATTCAACAGTAAGGAATTTATAGTTATTTGGTAACATTTAGTGCCTACAAATACCATATATATTATTTTATGTCCACACAACCAACTAATATTATAGAAATTAAGATATTTGGGGGACTCAAAAACTTCTATAAGGAGTTTGATCCATATGTACTACTCACAATATTTCAATACAAAGGGGCACTTGGATAATTATTGCACCCGGACCCCTCACTTACTTAAGAGATAGATATCTGATATTACTTGTATGGGGCATGACAAAATTCTTTAGTAAGCAAAACAGATAGATAATAAAAATTAATGCCACTTTTCGATGTAATTTTATAACTCAAGAACGGGCTCACCTATCCAAACCAAATGTTTAGGCTTTGTTCGGACTATTTAGTACATAGTTTATGTGAAGTTGGACAAAATAGGTCGAGCGATTCTTCAATTATTTATGTAGCGAAGTACGAGTCAAAGAGTCACTAGTAATTTATGTATTTGTAGGCACCAAAACGTTAATTCAGAAGCATAGAGTCGCCCGCGACAGGACGCGATACACAAGCGTGTACAAATTGATATGACACTGTAAATTCGTACAGTTTGGAACTTCAGATAGGCTTCAACATTTCTACAGTTGCGGTCAAAATATACTAAATATATTTTAAAGATTACTCAAAACAAAATACTGCGAAAAAATAAAATACTTATAAAGTACAGTAACAGACAATAAAAAGCATAATATAAGTAAATCAATCTATACACAAATAAAAAAAAAACAATAATATAAATTTTGTGATATCTACCGTAACATTTACAAGAGCAAAGGTCGGGTGATAGAAGTTATATTTCCACCGCAACTGTAATATTTTGTGACTAAACAATGCTACGATATAATAATTAGTTTCACCTAAAAACGTATAAACACTTAACACGTCTACAACTAACGTTAACATTATAATGTTAAGCTACCTTCACACAGCATTTGTGACAACTTTCAAACGTAACCGTCTTAAATCAATGCACACTAAGAAGTACTATACTGTATAAAATTATATACTATTGTATATATACTGTTATATTAGACTATTTCAATAAAAACTATCAAGTGTATACCTAAGACTCATCGCGGTATATGTAGTAAATATATCCAAGGCAATGTCAGGTCATATGTCAACTAGTTTATATAAAATACGCTTTATATTGCACAAACCAAGTCTCAGTGTACATCAAGCAATCACAAAAATAATAGCAGTTCATAAAATATCTGAGCATGGCGAATAAACATACTTACTATATATTATATTACATAAAACTGATGATGATGATGATGATGTCCTCCTAGCCGATTATCGGCTACGGCGGCTGTTCTCATGTAAGGAGATTAGCCAACTACGCAGGACATATTATAGTGCACGAGCATTTGCGCAGACACAAGTGCACTCCCTATTCCTTCACTCTCATAGTCCGATGGGACGGTAATCCGACACGACCGGAGAGAGATCAGGCGCAGGACCGACATTTACGTGCTCTCCGATGATGATCACAAGACGACAACAAAATGTAACATATTCAACCGATTCATAAATCTAAACAACAAAAGGCTCAATAAAAGCTAAAGAAAATGGCATTTTGTAATCACTTATTAATTTTAACTACAAAAATATTTCTCCTTACAACACTACCGATCAACTGATTGTCTGTATAGCAAGCTTATTATAAAATCTCTATTTCAATGACATTCTACGTGAATGCACCGCATAACAGAGGCACGATATTCAAAGTATATATAGTCAACTATAATATATTCAACTGCTGATATTATATAATATGTATTTATATTGATGTATCTGTATATATTTGACTGAACACTTTCCGATGCTCTGTGTAGAGCGTATGTATCAACTACGGACACAAAATGCCACAAAATATTGTAACGTAAGTATTTCAACAAATATAAAACATATATTATAATGATCCACTCGGCAGGCAATCAATCGAGCACTCGCTAACTTCACGTCAGTAGTAACTAATGAGATTACAGTAGGCTTTCCGCGGGGTCAAGTAGCGTTAACAACTATACATCAAAAACATTGATGAATTTGTTTAGACTAAGTGTCATTTATAGCAGATTTTAACTTGATATGAGTTCAATAATAAAAAAGTTCAGTCGATTGTTAAAAAAATGTTAGGAAGCATCTGAACAAATTCATCAAGAGTATAAATGACAACACCGTCGAGTGCTATGCACATCGTTACACTATACGTCTAGACACGAACACTACTAGCTGTCGGCCTTTCACAGAGATCATTTCTTCTTGACGGTCGAGCTACTGGCGCAACTACTCGACCGCGTCTGAACGCCGTCCTTCTTCAGCAAACTGACGCCGAACGCGGGGCATTTCTTCCTCAACGCCTTTATTTTATACAACTTATTTCCTTGCGAGTTGTTTGTCTCTTCGAAGTTATCGGGTGTGACGTCAGCTGTGATGACAGAGTTTGTGATGCAGTCCATAGGTTCTGGACTGTTAGACTTGTCCCTTTTCCGCCTGAACCTGAAGGGAGTTTCGAGAGAATCCGCAGAAATGTTCGTGACGTTTGTGTCACTGGAAGACAGATCCTGCGTCGACTCAAGACTGCTTTTAGGCAAATTACTTTTGGGTACCTTCTTACGGGAGCTGGAATTTGACCTGACTATTAATTTCTTGCGAGCTGTCAAATTCGAGTTCGTAGGTTTATTTTGGACGACCGATTTCAAGTTTGGCTCAGACGGGAGACGATTCTTGCCGTTCAAATGGCAGTTTTCTGTCAGCGCCGATAAGGTTGAAGTTACGTTGTTTAGCGTTGTGACGACTGCGCTGTCATTGTTGGTGATTTTGTTGACGCTGACAGTTTTCCTGGTGAAGGTTTTGAGTGGGCTGGCGCCGTGCGTGTAGCCTAGTGCAGGGCGGGCGAGGTTGGCTCTCTGGCCGTGGAAGCTGCTCTTACCAGTGAATGGTTTGACTCCACCGGCAAGTTTATTGGCTTGAGAATTGGCACTTCTAGTTGGGGGAAAGGTGGAAGTTTTGGACGCATAGTGAGACTTCAGCGTACTGTTGATGATTCGCGGCGGTTGTTTCAAGTTAGTGTTGTTGGCATTGCGTATGTTGTTGGTTGGCATCATGTAGTTCATTTTTGGCGCGAACACGGTTTTTGTGGGTAGCATAGGAGTGGGGGTGGTCTTGTACTTGCCGATCACTGACGTCACGTTGTTCTCGGAGTCTGTCTCGTTCGCGTTTAATACGTTTGCGTTGTCCAACTGTAATTAGTTATTTTAATTTTATTTTCTACCTCTATATGACGTGGAAGACAAAGTAAATAACTACATAATTACTTACTGAACCCTGGAAAAATATGGCTATCTACAGCTTGACACACTTGTATATGATACTACCGTAGTGGATGCGGGAGTATTAAATTACTTTTATTTTCTTATTATGTCTGAATTCTGAGTGTCAATATATGATGTGTGTTCCTATCATAATCTCAAGTTATGGTCGATAAACGATCCATACTTCTCACCATTCAACAGTTCAGTCAGTTTGCCGGGGATTTTTTTGTTAAGTATTTTTGAGTAAGGTACCGATAAATAAATTTTTACCCGGGTGCAGTAAATAGTTACCTTGTTAGTGAGCTTGCTGGTATGCAGCACAGGCTTGTTGTCGAGCGTGTCGGCGGGCGGCTCGCTGTAGATGCCGCGCGGGAACACGGGTAGCGTCGTGATGTTGTGTCGGCGGCGGTACGACTCGCCTTCTGCATGCATGCGGGGCTGGACGCTGGGGGAGAGGTAAATAATAATAAATAGATAGAATTTTGTATACCATTTGGTACATTTTTGATCTTAAAACTGATGAAAATAGGTGATATAATAGGTGGTCTCTTATCGCTTGGAACGATCTCTTACAGGCACCCTAGGATGGATTGATATGAGAAGGAAAAGTTAGTACGGTGATATTTAGGAGTTAAATAAAATTGGGTTGCTTGGCGTTGTATCTAGTCTGAGCAGTCCTCCGGTCAAAGCTTTAGAAGCTTAGCAAGTTCCGCAGATGGGCAACTATCAACATCACAGCAATTTATTCAATGTCTTAGACAGCCCGTTCAGCAGTTGGCCCGCCTGTCATTTGTTTTGTTATAGTTCTTTTCTTAAGTTGGAAACCTACAAATCTTACAAGATTTTAACCTGTTCTTCTACTACATACCTACATATATAAACAGTAGCCCAACTAAATCACTATCAACACTTACTTCTCAAGGAACCACTGTTGATGCCCTATAACAGATCCAGGGCGGCATATACGCAGCCACGCGATGGACTCGCGCGCAGTGAACGCGTGGTGCTTCATCAGGTAGCACGCGATCAGGGTACCCGTGCGGCCGAGACCCGCTGGGAAAAATAGAGTATGTTTATAGTGACAGATTTGGGTATTAAAATCTTCTATATATATAAAAATGAATTGCTGTTCGTTAGTCTCGCTAAAACTCGAGAACGGCTGGGCCGATTGAGCTGATTTTGTTTTTAAAATGTTTGTAGAGGTCCAGGGAAGGTTTAAACGATACGAAGTTCGCGGGATCATCTAGTCAAAAATATTAATGTAATGTGTTCCTATATAAGAAGATCAGCCAGCTGCGCAGGACACATTATAGTGCACAAGCATTTGCGCGGACACAGGTGCACTCTCTATTCCTTCACTCTCATTGCCGATGGGACGACAATCCGGCACGACCGGAGAGAGATCAGGCGCAGCAAGGTATAATTACATGAATATATAATGTCGTTATAGTTTGGTACTTTTTCAAGCTATTACATTGTTTAATTTGCTTATTACACTGTCTATATACTTAACTTTAACAATACATGACAATACATCAGCCCAAAACTCACCTTTACAATGTACAGCAACCGCACCTTTAGCCATCTCCGTGATCCTTATAAACCGGTTGACAATCAGATCCGACGGCACGGAACCATCCACGAAGAACAGCTCCCTATGTTCGAACCCATGAGCGGTGAACTGCCGGGCGTCGTACGACTTCTTGTTGAGTCGTACGATGGTCGTCACGTGGTGTTTGCGGAAGTAATCGTGGTAGTGCTCCGGGCTGTGGAGGGGGTAGCCCCGGTCGAGGCGCGAGCGGTGGTGGGGGCCGGAGAAGGCCAGCATTTTACCCGGTATTATCCAGTTTAGGTCGCCGTTTTCCACTTTCTGAAAAGTTGAATGGGGTGGTTAGTTTTTGTGCTATATTTTTGCAATTCAAGTTGTCCTACAATTTGTTAGTTGGTGCCTAGTTGGTGGGGGGACTAATTCTTCTGGACTTGGATTGAACATTAGCATCGATATTCAGTTCCGATGATCAATACATTACTATTATTATTGAAATAACTTGTCGATGCAGCTATCAGTGGCAGCATCAACAAAATTTATCATAAAGCAGAATAGAAGAAGCTGCCAGGTAGCTTAGAGTATGTTCTCTAGCGGGAACTTCTCTACATGTAGGAGAAATATAATAGGTAAACATTTTTGGTAAATTATTTTAATCTCCTAACAAAGCAATGCGTTAAGGTTTGTCATTGAACGTTTACAAGACCGTTTTTTTTGGTAGTACACACAGCAATTTAACAGTACCTACGCCAATAAATATAATTTTTATCAGTCGTGTAGGATGTCCGAATTGTGTCGCGGATACGCTACCCACACTTTGCGTGAAAGGTCGACGACATTCTTGTAAACTATTCAATTATTTGTTCCAAGGTTCATTGTAAGTGCAAAAAATGTTCTTTCAAACCTTAAGGTTTTTTGAAAATCGACCAATAAGAACGGAAGAGGGGGAGGTACATGGTATTATATTCGCTCTTATAAAAATGCCTTTTGTGTAAAAGTATTAAATGGAAATGAGAGAGTACTCCTATTCATCTTTTTCCGACTGGCCTAAAATTGAGGTTTTAATTGAATCATCATTCTTATGATAGGAAAGTTCAACATTTCCAGGAAGAAGTAGGTACTTAACTTTGAGAATAAAACTTGTTACTCAATGACATCGACCAGGAATTTCTTTTACCTGCACCTATCTGGTATCATACCCTTGATTGAACCTATTTCTCGAAAACCATACAGACTTCAGAAGTAACATACAAACATCCGAATCGAGGGAAGGGATTGAAGGGAGGTTCCCCCGTTTTAGGATGTTGGTTAAATTAAATATGTGGAATATATTGCGAACTCACCTCATAAAACAAATACTGGTCAGCATCGAAGTTATCGAAGTCGAAGAACCTCGCATCATGGGCTACCTTCACGCCGTGCAACACGTCGAGGAGGGATATATCGAAGAGTGGAGGACCTCCGGAGGCGTCGCGGAAGTTCAGCAGGGACCAGTCGGAGCCGTCTGTGAGCTGCTTGTAGACTGCTGCCGGACTTGTGTCTAAGTAGATTATCTGGAAGAGGAAATAAGATGTTTAAGGGGATATCTTGGTGGTGTTCTGGATGTAGGTATTTTTTATCCATTTAAACCTCTGTTATATATAAATGTACCTCTATGTTATGTATTGATGTAGCTTGTGCGAAAAGGTTATAGATGATCGCAAAAAAAATCAAGACTAGTTTCGCAAACTAACGAAGCTAGAAAAATGACAGTACAGTTTAGCGTTGATATTGTGAAAAGAACACAAAAAATCTATAGTGCTTTTCTCTTTGAAAATTACACTGAAGTCCATTCTTTGAACAAAGGATTGCTGAGAAACTGATATTGTTTTACTTCCCCTAACGAAGAACTATACTCCGCAAATTATATGTAATACAGAAAAATAAACATTCAGAATACTTCCAGACAGCCATCAATAACTTGAATGGGTGTCCCACCTGTAGTTTGCAAAAGTCCCCTTATGCCATAAAATCCGAGACACAGATATGATTAATAGATTTTACAAGCACACACGCGACAAGCGAATCACGTCAGTTTTGGTAATATAACGAGACCTTCAATCATTTTTACGGCTGTGCTGTCATGTCAAGTCTGAAATCACCAACCCGCATTGAGCAAGCGTGGTGATTAACGCTCAATCCTTCTAAGTGTGAGAGGAGGCCTGTGCCTAGCAGTAGGACGATAAAAAGGCTGATGTATGTTATAATACGTCCAAGCCCGATTTCAGCCATGGCGGCTGTTCTCATACAAGGAGATCAGCCAATTGCGTAGGACATATTATAGTGCGCGAGCATTTACGCAGACACAGGTGCACTCCCTATTCCTTCACTCTCATAGTCTGATGATACGGTAAACCGACACGACCGGAGAAAGATCTAAAAGCGATTTCAGCCCGACTCGGCAATCAAACCCAAGACCACGTGCTCAGCAGCCGCGCTTGCGACCACTAGACCAATCAGGCAGTCATGTATGTATGTATGTCATGTCCAATGGCAGAGAGAGGAAATAACCTTGGTGAAGTTTATGTAGACCGGGATAAGCTAACATGCTCACTCGTGTATGAATATGGAAGCATTCATGCGGCTAGCGTTCTTTGAGCATAGAATGACAGGTGGTAAATACCTGCTGATTTTACATATTGTACTTATAGGTGTTTGCATTGTTATCTGCGACTAAAGTGAGTAAACTATAGATTTTAGAATCTAAAACTATAGAATTTAGTTACTTTGTTTCGTCTTGTGCAGAATGTATGTTCATATCCACCCTAAAAGAATAGGCTTACGTAAAGCAATTGCACCCATACCAGCCACTTTGGGCATACCAGGTAAAAAAAATACAGTCCCATAACATTTTTCTTTCTGAGGCTTGCATATCATTTGCACTATAACTAAAGCAAGCATAATAACATGATCAAAACTAAATGTAGCTACTCATTTGCACAAGATGAGGACTTAACCAAATGCTGCGACAATTTAGCTATTACACGAGCAACTACAACTATACATAATCCACAGACAGATAAACTAGATCCTCAACTAAATCCGGGCACAATCAACTAAATCCGTAACTCCGTGAGAATAGCCTCGGCGTATATCCCGGTGGTAATTTCCATCAGACATTATAACGTAGCTTGGTGGTAATTTCCAGCTACGGAGTAAGGAAAGATGAGCGAAGATGCCGTAGTGGTCAGGCACCTTCTTCTAGGTCAAATTCGTACGGTGGATGTGACCAGAATGATCAGTTACGAGTGAACTAAAGAAGCCTCATCAGTATCATATACAGATATATTTATTTCTGATTACTTTGATATTCCAAAATATGGTCGGGTCCAAGAAAGGCGTATAAGGGCAAAAACAATAACGTTCCTCATCCCCCGCATTTTGGCGCGCTACTTTCATAGGCGATTTTCCGTTATGGCACCTCCGCTAGTCATTTTGTTCTCCATGTTTCCACTAGACATAGAGTATCATTGGATAATGGTGAGCGCGTGGGAACTGACCATTTACCCCTGATTACTGACCAGGTTATATTTCCTAAGGATTACGAAGTATTTTTAACTTCGAGTACTTCGTTATGCAACGTGGGAGGAGGTATTAGTTGTATGTTTGCGTCATTCTTGAAATATAATCCAATAAGAGGTCTCAGAAGTACTCTGGGCTATTTATAACGTGTTCTGCTAATTTTATATTAATAGAGAAGGGATGAATGTCTCCAAAATCCCTCGCTCCAAAAAAGTGAGTAACTTTTTGACAATCCCCAAATGCGTGTGGATATCAAAGTTTAATTTTCTTCGAAGCTTTTTAGTTCTAGTGTTAATAACATCTTTTATATTTTTTTTGTAAAGTTGTAAATAACTCTGCACATATTTTTGTTTTAAATAAAATTTCAAATTTTTTAAACCAAAATACATATCTTAAGAGTACAAAAAATTCCATAGGAAGGATTACAGTGACAATACCACGTGCTTATTACAGCTTATGTATAAACACGTGTATTTCTAACCTGACTACGTATTCAACAGAACCTTGACTTTCTATGTCTTCCTGATACTGTGGGACGGATGTAGATATTTTCCGCGGATCGTGGTAATCGTATCGGAACTAACACACCGTATGATTTCATGTCTGACGATATAGCCTAGGGTTTAAATCATTTCACATGAATGAACAGAAAAATACGTCTGCACCTACATTTATTTAAATCGTGTGGGGTGCTGCAAAGTATGTAATAATTCGTAATTTTTCACAGAATTTAACTCGAAACGGATTTTCCTAATCGATGTTAAATGTCAAGGTAAGGTAAAAGTCAACAGTCAAAACCTGATACTTAGTTCAACACTTCTTGAATTTGTTTTAAATATTCAAGAGCTGTCTGAAGTAGAATGAGACCCAAAAATAGGGATCTTAACGTTGATACAAACTTAAGTATTGTCAAGGAAAAATTTCAAAGGGCAATATTTCAAATAAAGCAAAGAAAACACTGCAGAAAGAATGGATGTTGATTGAGCGATAGGGCACGCGTTAGATGAAGACCCATATCTAAAAAAAGGACAATCCAAATAGATCGATGATAAAAAAGAAATTGAAAGCAATACCTGATAACTCCCAATAAGATAGGCCGCATTAAGCCGTAGGGTCTCATTGTTGCTAGTGTAGAAAACAATCTTCTTCTTCGGGTTCTTCTCCAATTCTTCATTAAGCTTATTGCAGAACTGGTACAGATGGCAGAGGTGGTAAGGCCCGAAGTCGAAGTAAAAGTTCTCGTAGACAATCTCATCTTCTATGTGGAAATATTTGCTGTTTCTGGTAGGTTTGGGCTTGTAACCAGTTTTCAGCGTCGCGAAGTACAATCTGTCTGAAAGAATTACTTCTAGTTTATAAAAGTCGGAGTTCATAGTCTAGTTGTTAGCGGTATTAACCGGTTAACTTCTGTATTGCATGCTGTCTTACTCTTTGGCGTGATTTTGAGCATTTGTAAAGAATCAATTTGTTGTTATGGTTCTAGTAGAATATGATTATGGTACATCTTCGTCACTAGATATGACTGTTTGTTAAGAGAAGTCGCTTAGTATAAACACAAGGGCTTAGAAAACTTACATCTAGTATCAAGGAATAAGCACAATATTGTCATCATATCTTGGAAATGAAGGTTCATTTTTGTATCAAAACGGATCTTAAAGATATAAAGTAAATGTCAAAATTCTACAGGAAAATATGATACCTAAAAGCTATTCTCTTACAAAATATGCAGGTTGAAGTGGTCTCGACGGCTAGACAAATATTTTACGTTAGTAGCTAAAGTAAAGTAAATTTTGTCTCATTCCAGCACTAAACATACTTTTACTATGCAGTTTTTTTTTTGGCAAGACATAATAAATACCGTTTGCGTGATTGGAAACCTAATTTCTTGTTCGGTAAACTATGAAA
Source organism: Helicoverpa zea x Helicoverpa armigera (assembly GCA_033682625.1). Taxonomy (NCBI): domain Eukaryota; kingdom Metazoa; phylum Arthropoda; class Insecta; order Lepidoptera; family Noctuidae; genus Helicoverpa; species Helicoverpa zea x Helicoverpa armigera. The sequence goes on from JAWIIS010000017.1 coordinate 4,775,990, forward strand.
ACTTTGTTGTTTAATCGGAACTATTATTTTATTAAGTAGAACATGAAATAGTTGGGTTATCGATACCTGTATCATAGGTCTTATAACAATTTTATGCAAAGAAAATAATAAGTAAAAAACTTAATAAGTATGTATTTACAATGTATGAGATGTTGGTCTGTGGAGGAGATAATTATTATTTGATGATAGCAAATAGGTGGCTTCCTAATGACTTTTTCGTGACGTCATGCACTTTGGAACTTCAAATCATCGCTTTAATCGTTTTGACTTATGAACAAACTGACGTGCAAAGGCCAGTTTTAATTTACAACCCTTCCATTGCAGTAAAAAGTCCACACATTATTACGATATATTTCACGATAAAGGTGAAGGATCAAGGGGATTTTTTTTCTAATAAAAAAGGCGGGAAAACCCTCGTTCAAGCTGGGGTGACAAAGGACTTGGTTGCATGTTTAAAAGCAGTTGAAACAAGCAGTAATTCCTATCGAACGGCAGTGCCAAGCATGGTTTAACATCCAACTAAAATATCAATTTCAGTGTTAAACTATTTCGCTAAAAACTTTTTACGAATGTTTGACATATGAACGATCTACTTCGTAAGATATGCATAGGTCTATGACCAAAGGTGATATTGTGGGGGTCAAGTGTCATGGGGATTTTAAAAATAAAACGACCTCTGAAAACATAACGATTTCTTTGACCTACCTTAGACAAGGGTGTTGATTATAACAGTGCAACATTTTTTTCAATTAGTAAAGTACAAAATGTCCATAATATGTATATGTTATGGACCAAGTGATAAATTTAGCAGTATACATAATGCCCGGTCATTATGAAAAATGCCCAATATGAGAGTGCAATTTGATAATAATTATTCAAATAATCAAATTGACCGGGCACTATACATATTGCCCGTGACCTTTTGGGCAAAGTAATATAAACACATTTAATTTCATTTTTTTTTATTGTTATTGACATTTAACTTAAACTAAATATTAATAGCATGCAACATGCAGCAAGCACGGCTTCTGTCACGGCTCCGGCGCTGCGGGGCTCCGGCGGTCCCATGCGAGCTTATCGTCGCAGATGGTTTTCACGCTACCTGCTAAAACTACCTGCGCCTCAGCTCGCAGGCCGCCTTGACCCTCCGCGCCTACGCGGTTTTGAATTGCACTCTAGGGGTAGGGCAGACAAGACTACGTGGAGTCGGGTTTGCAGCGATTCGTTTTCGTCACTGACTTCAATTTTAAATACAATGTTTTGAATCCAAATTAAATTCTACCATAAAAAAAACGAGCCAAGAAAAATGAGATCAAGAAAAACGATGCCGAGTAAGTAAATTAGATGACAATTGTCCAATAAATAATTTTGTGGTTAGACTTATAATTTCCCATTAAAAAAGAACATATAATTTTCGAAACAATAATCATAAAATATGTAGCAAGTAACATAATTTATTTATTAGAACAACTGCCACCCTCGCACCGCATAAAATATAGCTTTATTATCAAATTGCCCAACTGTCATGTAGCAATATAATAATGCCTGTGCAATGTGATAAATAATGAAGTGAAGATAGTTATTAATCACTTGGCCCGATAAAGCTAGACATTATTCATAATGCTCGGGCATTATAAATAATGCCCGAATTAATCACATGGTCCATAACATATAGACGACAGGACTTTCCAAACTTAGCAATAAGAAACTCACATTAATGTAAAAGCCATACTTTTCAGATATAAGTTACAATAACATTATTATATAGGAATACTCGAAGTTCCCACGAGACTACACAAGTTCACTAACACAATACAATAATGTTATTTATGTTTGTTCATTCAGTCCTCCGTTAGAATGTATTAGGAAACTTTGTCTGTCTTCAGAGAGATATTAGAAGTATAAACTACTATTGTTATATCATTATTCATGATATTAAGCTCTCTCGTGTAGTTCTTGCTTACAATTTTCCTGACAGTAACGTTTCTTGTGACTTTCGTTGGCTAATATTTCTTGTTTTGGTATATTTTTAATTGGTGGGCAATATGATAGAAAAGCCCTTTGTAAATTCTTAGATTTTTAGAACTTGGGAAATAAAAGTTATAACCAATTTTGTTTTTTAAGGTTATGTACTACTGTGTACCCATGTAGGTTGTTTTAGCTAGGTACATTCGTGCGACACATTTCTAACAACTGACATAATTATAAAATCTGTTAGCTAAACATAAAATAGAAGATACGTTCTTCGAATAGAACCTATATTCAGACAAACCTAATGGTTTTTCTACTCAAACATTTATAGAGAAACGGAGTAAATTATCCCTTCAGAACGTTAAAAAGGTTTGAACACTTGACCTTTAAATCAATGCCAGAAAAAAAAAACAATGATTTAAAAAAGGAATCAATTTTTTTCTTCTGGGGCTCTTTCAAGCTTAAAAATGATGAAAGCAACGAGCAAACAAAATACAATCATGGAAAATGATTTTAATAGAAATGAATACAGTAAATCGTAAGTAAGTAGGCAAAGATTAAATAAAGCATCTCGAAGTACAACATCCAGTTAAGACTTATAAGTTCGCTGAAAGAGATGTTGAACCCGAGGAAGTTTGATTGAACAAATAAATCTAGCCGGAGATCTTTCTCCATGATGCGGGCTACATTGAAGTCGTAAAGCTTTTGTGAGCTTTTGTCAAGAAAATGGAACAAGGATTCTGATTTATTAACCAACGTCTTTCAAATTATAAAAATGTCTAGGTTTATAGCTGACCGTTCATTTAGTTTCGGTGTTTCTGTTTAAAGATAATAATATGATAGATTAGGAACGAATAAATCGATAGTCCAAACTTACTGATAATTTTACCGTTAAATTGAATATGATGGAAATTACGATCCTACAAGAAGGTCTTCATATGCCTAAAGAATTTGTGATTTATAAATAAGGGTATTATGTCTAGGCTTCGTCTCAACATCTTAAAATATACCATTCCCCGTAGCTGCCTTGAACATGGATTAACGTCATTATTGATAACAAAAATATTATATATTTCTACATAGTTTCCTCAGATACTGCGTAGGCAGACAGACAGTAGCTTTGTAAACAACAGGAGTACCTAAAGGAACCTCTTTCTTTGATCTTTTTACGCAGCCTTATCAGTGCCTACAAAAACAACGGACGCGACAGTAAAAAAAGCTTTTTAAGGTATTTTAATTTTATGCAGTAGGCGTAACGAAGGACACAGAACGGAAACGGAAAAGACGGAAGCCGACGAACGTTATAAAAATACTCGACATTAAAACGTAGGAAGAGTCGTGAAATTAAAGCAGTCTAATCTTTCGCAATTTACATCAGACCTTAGTGCTTTAAAACATTACTTTAAGGAAATGGCAAGCGAGCCTTCAAGTTAAGAAAAAAGCGCTGATTTAATTTCGCAGCGCTATAAAATTATTGGACATGATGAATAATTGGTCACGTGAAAAACTAAAAGAGCTATAGGAATAGCACTTTTAGCTTATATGCATTTTGCAGTACCAGTCACAAGAACCAGGAAATTGCAACTCCGATTACGTTCCATGCAATGATTCCAAATGATGATGCGTGCCCCTGACCATACGTAAGGTCAAAAGCGATTGTGATGTCATCGTCCAATCAATTTGTAGTTAAATTGTTCACAGCCCAAGGTTACGTAATGTTGACATGGTCCGGTCCTTGTCAGCTTGGTATAATGATATTATTTCCATCAAAGGTAAAGGATGTAGAAGGTTTTTACTAAATTACATATGTCATTCAAATATCATATTGGATGAAGAAGTCTGAGGTCTGACCATAAATACGAAATTGTAGTAAGGGAAAGGAATGATGATGAGAGAAGTATGAAAGAAAACAAGCTACTTCACAAGTAAATAATATGATTCTTCCAAAATACTCTAAAGATTGTGAAGGACGGAGAATTATTTGACAAATTGAAGAGGCACTGCTCTAAAGTTTAATAAAACGAGCAAAGTTAAATACCAAACTACAAAAAACAGTAGCAACAAAGTTGCACCGCGTCACTTGCTGAACAGGTTTGCTTTTTATAGAAATAAATATCCACATACTAGATGGATCGATGCAATACCACAATGTAGTTCAACTTTAATCAAACGGAAACAAAACCAATATAAACCATTCATTCAGAAAGAACGCCTACAAAAAATCTATTAATACTTCGGCGCTAATGAAAGGAATCGCGCGCGCTCGCCCTTGGGGCACACCCCAAGTTTGCATACACTTACGTAACCCAAGGTCAGGCTGACACTCGTGCCGCACCTTTATTGCATGTGTAGCACTCGAATAGGAAATTACAGCTATTTCAGTGGACTAGCCTAGCTTGTACTTGCCCACTTGAAACTGAGCGATGAGCGACCTTGGAACTTCACTTCGTACTGTTGCGTCAAACTGACGGTTTGTTCAAGCAAAAAAGTAATGGAAGTTGTGAGTTTTAATGAGTTTTTCAAACACGGAATAAATCGTAATAGGCCTTTTCAAAGTTTTTATTACGAATATCGTGAAAACCAACTTGTGTAGAGTGATAAGAAAAAAATGGTTTTGACAAAGGCATTTGATTTAGTCAACAATGATGTTGATTGGTTCAGAATGGAAACTAGTATATAAGTCTAGAAACACGGCACCATTAGGGTATCTTCCAAGGATTAGCCGCCGATTAAGGGACAATTTATTTGTTTAATCAAGAAAGTAATTTCAGGAGGCATTTTCATAAAGTGTCCCTTTACGTCCTAAGTGCTACCTACATTGAAAAAGACAAAGAGCGCTTTATGTAGAACTTAAAGCCTCCGGAAAGGATGAACGAAGCTTGGGTGGGAGTTACGGTAAGGTCGGTGTTCGTACTAATCCAATTAATGTTAATAAAGTTATAGATGAAAAGGTGGGGCTCATCACAATGAGAGTACCTCTGGACAAAGCTCACCTTGATTCTCGCCATCAAAGCCACTACAAAACATTAAACTATCCATCTAAATTCACAAGCAAGGCCAAAATAATCTACAAAGCCGTAACAAAATACTGAAGTAGACTGAAATTTATTGGTCTTCAAGGAAGTGTCCCATTTTATAGCGAAGCGAAGACGGGAGCGGTAATTATCATGTTACAACTTTACGACTCGATTTTACCACCTACCATTAATACCAATTTAGTTAAATAAATATGAATTCGTTTTTAATTAATTTCGATGGTTATAAAATTAAGATAGCTAGCCTGACAGATGAATGAATAGGTTAAGTTTTTATTCAGTGCAAAATAAGAATGCTGCATAGGTAAGAACATAAAAAAAACATTGTGTGTGCTCAAAGTAATCCGTAACTGTTATTTATAAAAGCCAAAACAGACTACAAAGTAACAACATCACGTAGAAAAACTCGTAGATAAAGTAAAGAGAATTCATAATGAAATTAAGCTGAATTTCAGCATGAACTACTAAAACTGCTGTTGGAAGCAAATTATGATAAACCAACTCTGCAGCACATAACAATGGACTAGCTAGCGAATACATAAATAACTGAACAGCACTTACAGAGGGTTGAAAATGCACGTTAAACACATATTAATATTCTTAGTGTAGCAGCAAGCGTGTAGAACACAGTTACAATACATGCAAACGATGAAATATGCAGATTTTGTTAACGCATTCATGTAGAGGGACCATTACAGATTGATATATGTAACATACACGACTAGGCTGTGACAATATTTTTACGCTGAAAGGACGCTACGATATTGCTTTGTGTATTTTTGATGTGATACCTTTCTCGTACTGATGGATTTTTGATGAGGATACCATTTGTAAAGTGAATAATAATCTTCTGACGTTTCTTTTCGCTTAGTATAAGGATTTCGCTAGATAACTGACTTAAATAAATCACTTTTAAATTGATTGCAATCAAGATAGTCTGCTTCCTCGCCTTGTGCGACAATAATTAGTTTATTACGTTCTACAAAGCCGTCTTAGGAAAAATAATAATGAAAGCACTCTCGGTAATCAATTTCATTAGATCTAGTATCCCTCATTAGTAAGGCTTTGGCGCAACAAGCCAATAAAGTTTTCTATGAAAAAACTACTGAATCTATTACTTCAATGATCAAGATGCAGCGGACCTCCATATTTCCAGTCTTGTCATAAAGATAGATATGGGATATATATATTTCAGCTTCCCCAAAATTTTGGACAACGTTCAATTGGGCGTCCAACTATTAATGTATAGTTTTATTGTCAATCTGTCCATATAGAACGTCAAAACCATAACTTATTCCATTTGCTTTAAAAGGGGAAACTATAAATCAGCGAATCGTATGGCTGCGCTTAAATTTATGTTTATGTATGACTGAAAAAAGTTCTGATAACGATCTAACGCGAAGGTCACTCAAGACATATTTGTAATCAATGCAAGTTTATTTCAAGCACAACCATTTACATGATTTCGTATGATAATAAAGCTGCAGTTTATGGTTATGCCAAGATAAGTGGCTTGACTTGAGGGCAAAAAGGGAAGGTCAAAGTTCTAAAACCTAATGGAGGCAAAATGATTGACATGAACTTTGGTGAAAGTTTTCAACACGACCTTTGTGGTAGACAGAGCTTTTGTTTTTACTGAAACTTCGGTATTACGAGAAGTACTAACTTCGTAGAAAACGTATTGAATGATTACATGAATCCAGTATTTGGGTAAGCTACCCGTGGAACATTTTCAGTTTCGAGAGACTTTTGTAATTCGGGAACCTTATTGCGAAATTTCATCTCAAGGGACGTCTGTCTGGGCCAGACATAACTTACTTAGAGTAATGTTATTCCGATGGTAATTGGAAACGACCCTACTTGACCTTTCGAATCAAGAGACCTTTGAATTACGTAAATACAACGACATTTGAATATATCTCGTCTCGATATTGGAATCAGATTACGGTTCATGTTTTTGTGAACGACAACGGGTGGTGTCGGTAATGGTTGAAAATGGGATTAGAACTCCAACAGCCGTTTTTTTCAAGAACGACGCACACCTTAATGGAGGGATACTGTCAGAATCTGTAAGTAGAAGGTATAAAATCCTTGTGTTAGATGTAAACAGAGGACATAAAAGGGTTATTTCAGTTTTTATGCCAGACAGTATCTCAGTCAGTGCTCTGTATTCGCAAAGAGATTGTTAAATGGCTAAAAGCGATATTGGAAAACGATTATCAAGCGTAATGTGGGTAATGCCAATCGTCTGGCAAGTTTTTGTCGTTAGCGCAAAAATGTGGTGTTCTACAATCGAGCTATCCTGTTCTACCTTATACGGCGTTGAATTAGCTAATAGACTACTTCAACTTTAAGATGAAAGAGAAAACCGCCTACATAGGTACAATTTAGGATCCAAACATAGCAATAAACTTAGACCACCCATATTGGTACTTAGACGAGCAACCCAAATAAATTCGGCTTTCACAAGCTTAGAACTCCAAGTACAGATATGAATTATGTACTAACGAGCTAACCACGAAAGGACAATGACCATAAACTTCAGGGAAACACCTGAGGTAGATTTGAAAATGTTATAAAATATGGTGATAGCAAAACTTCAGTACATATAGCTTAGCCAAATACTAAAGACGTCAAAGTGTGCATGCATGCATAATGCGAAATGGTATGTGGGGAATGTATTACGTCCCCAGCTGAGACTGTGGTTACAACCCCCAACGAGAAATATGGCAGTTACATTTTTCTTCTAGTAAAGCGTGTTTTAATGTTATTCCTTTGTCAGGTTTAATGTCCTCGATTGAGGTTGGTGTTTTGGCAAGAAAAGGGATATACCAAAATTTTGTGAAACATCTTTAAAATGTTATTTTCATTGTATAGTCTAGATTATGAAAGTGCGATAGTCGATGTAGGTAGGAGTCATGTTACTTGAGAGATGACGTTAGGTAGAAGAGTATGAAAGAAGAAATCATGCTGCGCCGACTCCAAAAAGGTCTAGTATATGACTGTGCTGATGGCAGCATATGATAACGTTGATAGACTCAACGCAAAAATGATCATCATTATCTTTGCCATAGGATGTCTACGGCTCACCACAGGCTTTGCCCATTGACTACCAAGAGTACTCTCTTCAAATAAACAATTTTATAGTTACGTTAGCAGCGTAAATAGGGACAAATAGCCTCTAGAAAGGCAGCTCACGTAAAAAACCAATTTAATAGGTTTTCCGTGCAAGTATTCCATGAGGTATTAAATAAATCATTGCAGTACCACAATGTAATTGAGTTTAAATAATAGTCAGCATTGAGAAAATAACCTAGTTTTGGGAGTGTTAAAGGGTCAACCTTGGATTTTTAATTTTTCATCGAAGGGTTAAGTTAAATAATTTAGTTGGCGCCTCATAAATGCAAAATGAGAAATCGGAAATGAATTTTGATCGCAAAAGAATTAGAATTGTAAAACATCGCGGTCTTTTATTTACATAGGTATTTAATTTTGAACTGATAAGCTATCATAAATATGTAGTTAGTTCTGGTAGAAAATGCTTGATAACATTTAAAATGTACCTACTACACCAAGAATTTTTTATTACATAATCATCGTATTTTCTTCTACGATTATGAACAAGAAATTCCGCCTTTGCCCTTTAGGTATTTTTACAAGCTTTTTTAACATTCATTATATCCTAGTCTGGATAAGTTAGACTGTTAGACAGTTTCCATTATAACGAATGTTGCCAGCGGACATTGCCCTATCTAGATTAAAGAATAATTGGACTAGCGTAGACTCAGCTGGCTTTTGTGTTCTAGCTTAAAAAAGTTTATCGCTTCTTTCTGATAAAATAGGGATCTTGTTCCAATTCTTTTGTATAAGGGCATTTTTTCTATACTTATCTTTTTAGATCCTTCTCATTTACTAACTGCTGAAAATATCTTCACTAATCTTTAACCTTCTTCCAGCGAAATTTTATCAGATATTTAGACATAAATTTAACAAACAATAGCACACTCACACTCGCATTTATAATTATGTACATAATATTCCTAAGTTTTATGATAAGGAATGGTTTTCTATTATGAAATTCAGTAAGCAAAACAAACATTAAAGTAAAAGACTTGTTAATGATAATTCAATTATAGTGCGTAACTTTTAGGTTTTCATGGTTATCAAGAACTAAATCAAAACAACCGCCCTTCAGTTTTGGAGGGCATAAATAACTTTGATATTACCCTTTTCAAGGCTCGAAACCTGATAAAAATTTCATAACATAGGTAACTGTACAAAATGCTTTCAAGTTCAGATTTCTTTTTTTCTCGAGGTTAAATCAATCTTTATTTTAATGAAGCAAGCTTTTTAAGAATCCCTACTCTTAATTTTAGTCTCAAGGTTAGAATACCTTTCTTTTTCAATGGCAACAAATCTTGGTGTAATATGCACGGTCCATGCCGAAAACTGACTGAAATCTTCGAATTGACATGTATGGAGTATTGCAAAAAAAAAAGTCGAATTCTCTTTAAAAAGGGTTTTTGTGACGAGGGTTTCTTAAATTTTATTTTTAACTTTTTCCTGCGGGGTTGAAAAAAGCGGTTAATACAATTTATAAACATTAATGAGCCATACTGCGTAACCATGTATGACGTAGTTAACATGATTCACATTGCACCCACAATCCAGAAATACGCATTTGACTCAATGTTTGTTGACATAGTATATAAATAAATTAGCAAATAATACGTAATTATCTTCCTATCAATCATTTAGAAGGTCAGATGCAATGGAGCCTATACATACATAAACCTGAATGTATATTATGTATTTCTAAACATGTATGCAACTGTTAGGACGTCATGCTTGACAGAACCGCCCACTTAGCACTTACTGCTTATTTATAACTTAATTTAATAAGCTTAAGTTGAAACTCCAATACTTGTTTGTAAGATGCACATAAAAGTTTTCTTATCGAAGCAAGCTTATGCGATTGTATTTCATGAAGAGAATAATATTTTTGTTTGAAAAAGTTTCAGTGATTTGATAATACGTTCTTTTGAGAATAGTAGATAGTTTCAGTCTAGCTTGAAAATGGCAAATCTCTTTCCGGTCGTTTGAAATTGAACTATTCGTATGATGGTTATACATAGGTAAGTACATACACTTTGTGTACACCATGCCTTAACTAGCACCTGGAATAGATTTTTCGTTCGGTTACAATAGCCCTGGTACCTTAAGGGCTCTAGAAGAAGCATGGTGAGTTTTAGTAAGCAAGAGACACTACCCCTGCCTCACGAATCACGAGATGATGATGATTTCCCATAAAAACCAAATAGGAGTAACAGGTACGCAGGTAAGCTTTTCTCTTTCCTAGACAGACATGATTTGTACTAGGTATATTCCAGTCATACAAAGTTCAAGATAGATTACCTTGAGACATGTCGGCTAAACAAATGTTAACAATGCTATCAGTGTAGAATTAACGATTAAATGTCGATACTTATCTTCCTATATCTAATCTGTAAGTTGCTAATATCACTAATCTTCTAAACAAGATAGATAGCTAACCAATGTGTAAACTTTATTACCTATTATGGATTTATTTATTACTATTATTACGATGGGAAAACTTTAGCACATAAAAGAGAAGTTTTTTAAAACATTTAGGTACCTAAGTTGATTACGTTCCGCGCGATATTTCTCAGTTTCAAGTTTCAATTATCAAATATGAAATTCTTGTTTACTACAAACTATATATAAGTAGGTAATTGTAACAATATTTTATCAAAAGTTTCAAGGAAGCAACTTCGACTTTAGAAACCGCTTGAGGTGCCATAAAAATCTCCGAACCTTGCGAGTTACACCAGATGGTCAGTCTGGCTCTATTTGGTATCAGAAAGGTATCAAATACATATGTATTATTCAGTTATTTAAATCAGTCAAGTGGGAGTCGGCTCGCGAGTTCCTCTCATACTTTAATCCAGCTGAACGGAATTCGCGCAACCTACAATGGTTTTAATTAACAAACTTTTGTTCAGTCATTGTTAAAATCTCTTGTTAGCGTGAACTTTCTGACAAATAAAACGAGGACATCAGAATAAAGGATTTTGGATTAAAAGTCTGGATAAATACTTAACTAGTAATAACAATACTTTGAACCAACAATAGCTAAGTGCAAGCATGTATGTAGTCTTTAAGTTTCTCCATTGTAAATTAAGTTTTGAATCAATTTTAGCAATTAAGGACTTAATCATTGTACAAATGTCTGTAAAAAACCATTAATAGTTCATAATTTTGATAAATAATTTGATCAAGAAAACATAATATCATATAGGTACAAGATTGAAGATAATGGTATAAAAAGTTATGTAATTAGTTAGATTCAAGTCTATTAAAATTATTATGCTGCTTCCAGCTTATAAAAACTGACCCAATGTCAAGACAAAAGTACAAAAAAACTTTTGACCCGTCAAATGTTGATGTTGACCTACCTTTAATGATCTCGGTAGATGATATGATGACATCGCTTTCATCCATCCTCACTTTGTAACACAGCAGAGCCGCAGACTTTTTTATTTTGAATGATTTTCACTTAACTCAACAGGAACTTTTCATTTCAGTTGTACTATTTGACTATCTTATAGCTTTTGCGGCCATATTGGTTTGTTTCTTGTAACTGTAACAAAAATATAAGTATGTATAAATTTGTTGTACTATGCAATAAATATAATGTATATTGTTGTCTCTCTCATCTAGATGATGCTAATGTAAAAAGAGGTATCATTTTTTGATTTTCCCATAAAGGTTCCGAAGCGACTGAATTTATTTGAAACATTCTTTCACTTTTAGGGAGCTACATTATCTCAGAGTAACATAGGCTATATTTGATCTGGATAAGGGCAGTCGTTTCCACAAGACGCTGGTGAACCAGCAGGGAAAAAAGTAGTTTTTTTTTAAATATAATTTTAGTTTATTAGCAACAACTTTTGTGAACTGAAACTGATAAATGAATACCTAAAGAAAAAGTCTTTGGCGCTTATCTACATTTTTTCCCAACATTAATAAAAATTTAGATTTATGATTTGCATTTTTCTATAAGTATGTAGGTAAGTCCATAGAATCATAATATTTAAATCCTATGTTATGATTTGATAGTATAGTTCAACAAGTTTTATTATGATTATATTAAATAAAAAACGTACATTAGATTTGCATAAATTAGCTATAACTGACCCGGATTTTAAATTACAAAAAGTATGAAAAGGACAATGCTATTCTTTGTATGGAAGTTGGGCTCAAGTGTTGCCCACAGTAACTGCATAGTGTATTAGGTTCCATAGGCTTATATTAGGTCCCAGACCAAAGCATTTCGAAATCTATCCCGGGAGTCCTGAGAAAAACTGGTTTGACTCTTATTCAATATTACATAAAATAAGCTTACGAACTCTTAACTATTCCACTTTTATTACCTTAATTGAAATGAATTATATTCATTGACAAATACGAGGTATTGTACACGACAACTTTTTTTTTAACCGACTTCCAAAAATGGAGGAGGTTCTTAATTCATTTGCATTTTTTTTATGTTTGTACGTGCATAACTCCGTCGTTTACCAACCGATTTCAACAATTATTTAATTGTTTGAAAGGGCTTACTTCCTCAATGGTTCCTTTGTCATCCGGCCCAGGGTCTGGTGATGGAATTTCTAAAAAAATCGGAAGCGACTCTCGAAAATTGTAGACACATATCGAGTAAAACCTTGTTATTCGGGTATATGTCTCAGACACCACAAAACTGTAAAGGTTTTAAAATCTGACCTGACAATGGAGCCGACAGAGAGACGTGGGAACTCCTCAACGATATCTACTAACTACCTCGTGTTCGAGCTTATTTTATTCGTCTTGATAAGATTTTTCTAGAAGATAGCTCATAGCGCAGGCGCCTTGTAGATTTAAACCGTAAATTCAAAAATATTGCGGTAATTGCCTTTTTTTCATAAAATCATTCCCAGTTCTTATTAGAATCCAACGCTTTTAGAATTTATTTGAAAATCACAGTAAAAAAAATAACCCATTCCAACATTTTCCAGTACTGAATCCTGACAGCGAGATCCTGAGCATTGAGATTGACTATATACGTACATATGAGTAAGACTTATTTGGCAGAAAAGTCTTATCAGATTAATTTCTCAGGACCCCTAGGACCGATTTCAAAAATATTTTGATTTCTTGTTAAGAGTGAATTAAAGAACCTATTCCAACCACTCCCACTACTGGGCAAATGGCATAGGCTTTGTAAACAGACTGTTCATGTGGAACATTTAAACCGGTTTTCCTCGGGACCCCTGGGACCGATTTCAAAAATATTTTAATTTCATGTGTGAAGTAAAGAACCTATTTCAATCACTCCCACTACTAGGCAAATGGCTCAGGCCTTGTAAAGTGACTCTTCATGGAGAATATTTGAACCGGTTTTTCACCCGGACCCCAGGGACCGATTTCAAAAATATTTTAATTTCATGTTAAGAGTGAAGCAAAAGAACCTACTTTGACCACTCCCAGTACTGGGCAAATGCCAAAGACTTTGTTAAGTGACTATCTAAGGAGAACATTTGAATCAGTTTTTCTCGGGACCCCTGGGACAGATTTCAAAAATATTTTAATTTCATGTTAAAGTGAAGTAAAGAACCTATTCCAATCACTCCCACTACTGGGTAAATAAGACAGGCTTTGTAAAGCGACTGTTCATGTGGAATATTAGAACCGGTTTTTCTCCGGACCCCAGGGACCGATTTCAAAAATATTTGGATTTCATGTTAAGAGTGAAGTAAAGAACCTATTTTGACCACTCCCAGTACTGGGCAAATGCCAAAGACTTTGTTAAGTGACTATCTAAGGAGAACATTTGAAACGGTTTTTCTCGGGACCCCTGGGACCGATTTCAAAAATATTTTAATTTCATGTTAAAAGTGAAGTAAGGAACCTACTTCAATCACTCCCACTCCTGGGCAAATAAGTCAGGCTTTGTAAAGCGACTGTTCATGTGGAATATTAGAACCGGGTTTTCTCCGGACCCCAAGGACTGATTTCAAAAATATTTTGATTTCATGTTAAGAGTGAAGTAAAGAACCTACTTTGACCACTCCCAGTACTGGGCAAATGCCAAAGACTTTGTTAAGTGACTATCTGAGGAGAACATTTGAATCGGTTTTTTTCTCGGGTCTCCTTTGACCGATTTCAAAAATATTTTAATTTCATGTTAAAAGTGAAGTAAGGAACCTACTTCAATCACTCCCACTCCTGGGCAAATAAGTCAGGCTTTGTAAAGCGACTGTTGATGTGGAATATTAGAACCGGGTTTTCTCCGGACCCCAAGGACTGATTTCAAAAATATTTTGATTTCATGTTAAGAGTGAAGTAAAGAACCTACTTTGACCACTCCCACTACTGGGCAAATGCCAAAGACTTTGTTAAGTGACTATCTGAGGAGAACATTTGAATCGGTTTTTTTTCTCGGGTCTCCTTTGACCGATTTCAAAAATATTTTAATTTCACGTTAAAAGTGAATTAAGGAACCTATTTCAATCACTCCCACTACTGGGTAAATAAGACAGGCTTTGTAAAGCGACTGTTCATGTGGAATATTAGAACCGGGTTTTCTCCGGACCCCAAGGACTGAGTTCAAAAATATTTTGATTTCATGTTAAGAGTGAAGTAAAGAACCTACTTTGACCACTCCCAGTACTGGGCAAATGCCAAAGACTTTGTTAAGTGACTATCTGAGGAGAACATTTGAATCAGTTTTTTTCTCGGGTCTCCTTTGACCGATTTCAAAAATATTTTAATTTCATGTTAAAAGTGAATTAAGGAACCTATTTCAATCACTCCCACTACTGGGTAAATAAGACAGGCTTTGTAAAGCGACTGTTCATGTGGAATATTAGAACCGGGTTTTCTCCGGACCCCAAGGACTGATTTCAAAAATATTTTGATTTCATGTTAAGAGTGAAGTAAAGAACCTACTTTGACCACTCCCAGTACTGGGCAAATGCCAAAGACTTTGTTAAGTGACTATCTGAGGAGAACATTTGAATCAGTTTTTTTCTCGGGTCTCCTTTGACCGATTTCAAAAATATTTTAATTTCATGTTAAAAGTGAATTAAGGAACCTATTTCAATCACTCCCACTACTGGGTAAATAAGACAGGCTTTGTAAAGCGACTGTTCATGTGGAATATTAGAACTGGGTTTTCTCCGGACCCCAAGGACTGATTTCAAAAATATTTTGATTTCATGTTAAGAGTGAAGTAAAGAACCTACTTTGACCACTCCCAGTACTGGGCAAATGCCAAAGACTTTGTTAAGTGACTATCTGAGGAGAACATTTGAATCAGTTTTTTTCTCGGGTCTCCTTTGACCGATTTCAAAAATATTTTAATTTCATGTTAAAAGTGAAGTAAGGAACCTACTTCAATCACTCCCACTACTGGGTAAATAAGACAGGCTTTGTAAAGCGACTGTTCATGTGGAATATTAGAACCGGGTTTTCTCCGGACCCCAAGGACTGATTTCAAAAATATTTTGATTTCATGTTAAGAGTGAAGTAAAGAACCTACTTTGACCACTCCCAGTACTGGGCAAATGCCAAAGACTTTGTTAAGTGACTATCTGAGGAGAACATTTGAATCAGTTTTTTTCTCGGGTCTCCTTTGACCGATTTCAAAAATATTTTAATTTCATGTTAAAAGTGAATTAAGGAACCTATTTCAATCACTCCCACTACTGGGTAAATAAGACAGGCTTTGTAAAGCGACTGTTCATGTGGAATATTAGAACCGGGTTTTCTCCGGACCCCAAGGACTGATTTCAAAAATATTTTGATTTCATGTTAAGAGTGAAGTAAAGAACCTACTTTGACCACTCCCAGTACTGGGCAAATGCCAAAGACTTTGTTAAGTGACTATCTGAGGAGAACATTTGAATCAGTTTTTTTCTCGGGTCTCCTTTGACCGATTTCAAAAATATTTTAATTTCATGTTAAAAGTGAATTAAGGAACCTATTTCAATCACTCCCACTACTGGGTAAATAAGACAGGCTTTGTAAAGCGACTGTTCATGTGGAATATTAGAACCGGGTTTTCTCCGGACCCCAAGGACTGATTTCAAAAATATTTTGATTTCATGTTAAGAGTGAAGTAAAGAACCTACTTTGACCACTCCCAGTACTGGGCAAATGCCAAAGGCTTTGTTAAGTGACTATCTGAGGAGAACATTTGAATCCGTTTTTTTCTCGGGTCTCCTTTGACCGATTTCAAAAATATTTTAATTTCATGTTAAAAGTGAATTAAGGAACCTATTTCAATCACTCCCACTACTGGGTAAATAAGACAGGCTTTGTAAAGCGACTGTTCATGTGGAATATTAGAACCGGGTTTTCTCCGGACCCCAAGGACTGATTTCAAAAATATTTTGATTTCATGTTAAGAGTGAAGTAAAGAACCTACTTTGACCACTCCCAGTACTGGGCAAATGCCAAAGACTTTGTTAAGTGACTATCTGAGGAGAACATTTGAATCAGTTTTTTTCTCGGGTCTCCTTTGACCGATTTCAAAAATATTTTAATTTCATGTTAAAAGTGAAGTAAGGAACCTATTTCAATCACTCCCACTACTGGGTAAATAAGACAGGCTTTGTAAAGCGACTGTTCATGTGGAATATTAGAACCGGGTTTTCTCCGGACCCCAAGGACTGATTTCAAAAATATTTTGATTTCATGTTAAGAGTGAAGTAAAGAACCTACTTTGACCACTGCCACTACTGGGCAAATGCCAAAGGCTTTGTTAAGTGACTATCTGAGGAGAACATTTGAATCAGTTTTTTTCTCGGGTCTCCTTTGACTGATTTCAAAAATATTTTAATTTCATGTTAAAAGTGAAGTAAGGAACCTATTTCAATCACTCCCACTACTGGGTAAATAAGACAGGCTTTGTAAAGCGACTGTTCATGTGGAATATTAGAACCGGGTTTTCTCCGGACCCCAAGGACTGATTTCAAAAATATTTTGATTTCATGTTAAGAATGAAGTAAAGAACCTACTTTGACCACTCCCAGTACTGGGCAAATGCCAAAGACTTTGTTAAGTGACTATCTGAGGAGAACATTTGAATCAGTTTTTTTCTCGGGTCTCCTTTGACCGAATTCAAAAATATTTTAATTTCATGTTAAAAGTGAATTAAGGAACCTATTTCAATCACTCCCACTACTGGGTAAATAAGACAGGCTTTGTAAAGCGACTGTTCATGTGGAATATTAGAACCGGGTTTTCTCCGGACCCCAAGGACTGATTTCAAAAATATTTTGATTTCATGTTAAGAGTGAAGTAAAGAACCTACTTTGACCACTGCCACTACTGGGCAAATGCCAAAGGCTTTGTTAAGTGACTATCTGAGGAGAACTTTTGAATCAGTTTTTTTCTCGGGTCTCCTTTGACTGATTTCAAAAATATTTTAATTTCATGTTAAAAGTGAATTAAGGAACCTATTTCAATCACTCCCACTACTGGGTAAATAAGACAGGCTTTGTAAAGCGACTGTTCATGTGGAATATTAGAACCGGGTTTTCTCCGGACCCCAAGGACTGAGTTCAAAAATATTTTGATTTCATGTTAAGAGTGAAGTAAAGAACCTACTTTGACCACTCCCAGTACTGGGCAAATGCCAAAGACTTTGTTAAGTGACTATCTGAGGAGAACATTTGAATCAGTTTTTTTCTCGGGTCTCCTTTGACCGATTTCAAAAATATTTTAATTTCATGTTAAAAGTGAATTAAGGAACCTATTTCAATCACTCCCACTACTGGGTAAATAAGACAGGCTTTGTAAAGCGACTGTTCATGTGGAATATTAGAACCGGTTTTTCTCCGGACCCCAGGGGCCGATTTCAAAAATATTTGGATTTCATGTTAAGAGTGAAGTAAAGAACCTATTTTGACCACTTCCACTACTGGGCAAATGCCAAAGACTTTGTTAAGTGACTATCTAAGGACAACATTTGAATCGGTTTTTCTCGGGACCCCTGGGACTGATTTCAAAAATATTTTAATTTCATGTTAAAAGTGAAGTAAGGAACCTATTTCAATCACTCCCACTACTGGGTAAATAAGACAGGCTTTGTAAAGCGACTGTTCATGTGGAATATTAGAACCGGGTTTTCTCCGGACCCCAAGGACTGATTTCAAAAATATTTTGATTTCATGTTAAGAGTGAAGTAAAGAACCTACTTTGACCACTCCCAGTACTGGGCAAATGCCAAAGACTTTGTTAAGTGACTATCTGAGGAGAACATTTGAATCAGTTTTTTTCTCGGGTCTCCTTTGACCGATTTCAAAAATATTTTAATTTCATGTTAAAAGTGAATTAAGGAACCTATTTCAATCACTCCCACTACTGGGTAAATAAGACAGGCTTTGTAAAGCGACTGTTCATGTGGAATATTAGAACCGGGTTTTCTCCGGACCCCAAGGACTGATTTCAAAAATATTTTGATTTCATGTTAAGAGTGAAGTAAAGAACCTACTTTGACCACTCCCAGTACTGGGCAAATGCCAAAGACTTTGTTAAGTGACTATCTGAGGAGAACATTTGAATCAGTTTTTTTCTCGGGTCTCCTTTGACCGATTTCAAAAATATTTTAATTTCATGTTAAAAGTGAAGTAAGGAACCTATTTCAATCACTCCCACTACTGGGTAAATAAGACAGGCTTTGTAAAGCGACTGTTCATGTGGAATATTAGAACCGGGTTTTCTCCGGACCCCAAGGACTGATTTCAAAAATATTTTGATTTCATGTTAAGAGTGAAGTAAAGAACCTACTTTGACCACTCCCAGTACTGGGCAAATGCCAAAGACTTTGTTAAGTGACTATCTGAGGAGAACATTTGAATCAGTTTTTTTCTCGGGTCTCCTTTGACCGATTTCAAAAATATTTTAATTTCATGTTAAAAGTGAAGTAAGGAACCTACTTCAATCACTCCCACTACTGGGTAAATAAGACAGGCTTTGTAAAGCGACTGTTCATGTGGAATATTAGAACCGGGTTTTCTCCGGACCCCAAGGACTGATTTCAAAAATATTTTGATTTCATGTTAAGAGTGAAGTAAAGAACCTACTTTGACCACTCCCAGTACTGGGCAAATGCCAAAGACTTTGTTAAGTGACTATCTGAGGAGAACATTTGAATCAGTTTTTTTCTCGGGTCTCCTTTGACCGATTTCAAAAATATTTTAATTTCATGTTAAAAGTGAATTAAGGAACCTATTTCAATCACTCCCACTACTGGGTAAATAAGACAGGCTTTGTAAAGCGACTGTTCATGTGGAATATTAGAACCGGGTTTTCTCCGGACCCCAAGGACTGATTTCAAAAATATTTTGATTTCATGTTAAGAGTGAAGTAAAGAACCTACTTTGACCACTCCCAGTACTGGGCAAATGCCAAAGACTTTGTTAAGTGACTATCTGAGGAGAACATTTGAATCAGTTTTTTTCTCGGGTCTCCTTTGACCGATTTCAAAAATATTTTAATTTCATGTTAAAAGTGAATTAAGGAACCTATTTCAATCACTCCCACTACTGGGTAAATAAGACAGGCTTTGTAAAGCGACTGTTCATGTGGAATATTAGAACCGGGTTTTCTCCGGACCCCAAGGACTGATTTCAAAAATATTTTGATTTCATGTTAAGAGTGAAGTAAAGAACCTACTTTGACCACTCCCAGTACTGGGCAAATGCCAAAGGCTTTGTTAAGTGACTATCTGAGGAGAACATTTGAATCAGTTTTTTTCTCGGGTCTCCTTTGACCGATTTCAAAAATATTTTAATTTCATGTTAAAAGTGAATTAAGGAACCTATTTCAATCACTCCCACTACTGGGTAAATAAGACAGGCTTTGTAAAGCGACTGTTCATGTGGAATATTAGAACCGGGTTTTCTCCGGACCCCAAGGACTGATTTCAAAAATATTTTGATTTCATGTTAAGAGTGAAGTAAAGAACCTACTTTGACCACTCCCAGTACTGGGCAAATGCCAAAGACTTTGTTAAGTGACTATCTGAGGAGAACATTTGAATCAGTTTTTTTCTCGGGTCTCCTTTGACCGATTTCAAAAATATTTTAATTTCATGTTAAAAGTGAAGTAAGGAACCTATTTCAATCACTCCCACTACTGGGTAAATAAGACAGGCTTTGTAAAGCGACTGTTCATGTGGAATATTAGAACCGGGTTTTCTCCGGACCCCAAGGACTGATTTCAAAAATATTTTGATTTCATGTTAAGAGTGAAGTAAAGAACCTACTTTGACCACTGCCACTACTGGGCAAATGCCAAAGGCTTTGTTAAGTGACTATCTGAGGAGAACATTTGAATCAGTTTTTTTCTCGGGTCTCCTTTGACTGATTTCAAAAATATTTTAATTTCATGTTAAAAGTGAATTAAGGAACCTATTTCAATCACTCCCACTACTGGGTAAATAAGACAGGCTTTGTAAAGCGACTGTTCATGTGGAATATTAGAACCGGGTTTTCTCCGGACCCCAAGGACTGAGTTCAAAAATATTTTGATTTCATGTTAAGAGTGAAGTAAAGAACCTACTTTGACCACTCCCAGTACTGGGCAAATGCCAAAGACTTTGTTAAGTGACTATCTGAGGAGAACATTTGAATCAGTTTTTTTCTCGGGTCTCCTTTGACCGATTTCAAAAATATTTTAATTTCATGTTAAAAGTGAATTAAGGAACCTATTTCAATCACTCCCACTACTGGGTAAATAAGACAGGCTTTGTAAAGCGACTGTTCATGTGGAATATTAGAACCGGTTTTTCTCCGGACCCCAGGGGCCGATTTCAAAAATATTTGGATTTCATGTTAAGAGTGAAGTAAAGAACCTATTTTGACCACTTCCACTACTGGGCAAATGCCAAAGACTTTGTTAAGTGACTATCTAAGGACAACATTTGAATCGGTTTTTCTCGGGACCCCTGGGACTGATTTCAAAAATATTTTAATTTCATGTTAAAAGTGAAGTAAGGAACCTATTTCAATCACTCCCACTACTGGGTAAATAAGACAGGCTTTGTAAAGCGACTGTTCATGTGGAATATTAGAACCGGGTTTTCTCCGGACCCCAAGGACTGATTTCAAAAATATTTTGATTTCATGTTAAGAGTGAAGTAAAGAACCTACTTTGACCACTCCCAGTACTGGGCAAATGCCAAAGACTTTGTTAAGTGACTATCTGAGGAGAACATTTGAATCAGTTTTTTTCTCGGGTCTCCTTTGACCGATTTCAAAAATATTTTAATTTCATGTTAAAAGTGAATTAAGGAACCTATTTCAATCACTCCCACTACTGGGTAAATAAGACAGGCTTTGTAAAGCGACTGTTCATGTGGAATATTAGAACCGGGTTTTCTCCGGACCCCAAGGACTGATTTCAAAAATATTTTGATTTCATGTTAAGAGTGAAGTAAAGAACCTACTTTGACCACTCCCAGTACTGGGCAAATGCCAAAGACTTTGTTAAGTGACTATCTGAGGAGAACATTTGAATCAGTTTTTTTCTCGGGTCTCCTTTAACCGATTTCAAAAATATTTTAATTTCATGTTAAAAGTGAATTAAGGAACCTATTTCAATCACTCCCACTACTGGGTAAATAAGACAGGCTTTGTAAAGCGACTGTTCATGTGGAATATTAGAACCGGGTTTTCTCCGGACCCCAAGGACTGATTTCAAAAATATTTTGATTTCATGTTAAGAGTGAAGTAAAGAACCTACTTTGACCACTCCCAGTACTGGGCAAATGCCAAAGACTTTGTTAAGTGACTATCTGAGGAGAACATTTGAATCAGTTTTTTTCTCGGGTCTCCTTTGACCGATTTCAAAAATATTTTAATTTCATGTTAAAAGTGAAGTAAGGAACCTATTTCAATCACTCCCACTACTGGGTAAATAAGACAGGCTTTGTAAAGCGACTGTTCATGTGGAATATTAGAACCGGGTTTTCTCCGGACCCCAAGGACTGATTTCAAAAATATTTTAATTTCATGTTAAAAGTGAAGTAAGGAACCTATTTCAATCACTCCCACTACTGGGTAAATAAGACAGGCTTTGTAAAGCGACTGTTCATGTGGAATATTAGAACCGGGTTTTCTCCGGACCCCAAGGACTGATTTCAAAAATATTTTGATTTCATGTTAAGAGTGAAGTAAAGAACCTACTTTGACCACTGCCACTACTGGGCAAATGCCAAAGGCTTTGTTAAGTGACTATCTGAGGAGAACATTTGAATCAGTTTTTTTCTCGGGTCTCCTTTGACCGATTTCAAAAATATTTTAATTTCATGTTAAAAGTGAAGTAAGGAACCTACTTCAATCACTCCCACTACTGGGTAAATAAGACAGGCTTTGTAAAGCGACTGTTCATGTGGAATATTAGAACCGGGTTTTCTCCGGACCCCAAGGACTGATTTCAAAAATATTTTGATTTCATGTTAAGAGTGAAGTAAAGAACCTACTTTGACCACTCCCAGTACTGGGCAAATGCCAAAGACTTTGTTAAGTGACTATCTGAGGAGAACATTTGAATCAGTTTTTTTCTCGGGTCTCCTTTGACCGATTTCAAAAATATTTTAATTTCATGTTAAAAGTGAATTAAGGAACCTATTTCAATCACTCCCACTACTGGGTAAATAAGACAGGCTTTGTAAAGCGACTGTTCATGTGGAATATTAGAACCGGGTTTTCTCCGGACCCCAAGGACTGATTTCAAAAATATTTTGATTTCATGTTAAGAGTGAAGTAAAGAACCTACTTTGACCACTCCCAGTACTGGGCAAATGCCAAAGACTTTGTTAAGTGACTATCTGAGGAGAACATTTGAATCAGTTTTTTTCTCGGGTCTCCTTTGACCGATTTCAAAAATATTTTAATTTCATGTTAAAAGTGAATTAAGGAACCTATTTCAATCACTCCCACTACTGGGTAAATAAGACAGGCTTTGTAAAGCGACTGTTCATGTGGAATATTAGAACCGGGTTTTCTCCGGACCCCAAGGACTGATTTCAAAAATATTTTGATTTCATGTTAAGAGTGAAGTAAAGAACCTACTTTGACCACTCCCAGTACTGGGCAAATGCCAAAGGCTTTGTTAAGTGACTATCTGAGGAGAACATTTGAATCAGTTTTTTTCTCGGGTCTCCTTTGACCGATTTCAAAAATATTTTAATTTCATGTTAAAAGTGAATTAAGGAACCTATTTCAATCACTCCCACTACTGGGTAAATAAGACAGGCTTTGTAAAGCGACTGTTCATGTGGAATATTAGAACCGGGTTTTCTCCGGACCCCAAGGACTGATTTCAAAAATATTTTGATTTCATGTTAAGAGTGAAGTAAAGAACCTACTTTGACCACTCCCAGTACTGGGCAAATGCCAAAGACTTTGTTAAGTGACTATCTGAGGAGAACATTTGAATCAGTTTTTTTCTCGGGTCTCCTTTGACCGATTTCAAAAATATTTTAATTTCATGTTAAAAGTGAAGTAAGGAACCTATTTCAATCACTCCCACTACTGGGTAAATAAGACAGGCTTTGTAAAGCGACTGTTCATGTGGAATATTAGAACCGGGTTTTCTCCGGACCCCAAGGACTGATTTCAAAAATATTTTGATTTCATGTTAAGAGTGAAGTAAAGAACCTACTTTGACCACTGCCACTACTGGGCAAATGCCAAAGGCTTTGTTAAGTGACTATCTGAGGAGAACATTTGAATCAGTTTTTTTCTCGGGTCTCCTTTGACTGATTTCAAAAATATTTTAATTTCATGTTAAAAGTGAAGTAAGGAACCTATTTCAATCACTCCCACTACTGGGTAAATAAGACAGGCTTTGTAAAGCGACTGTTCATGTGGAATATTAGAACCGGGTTTTCTCCGGACCCCAAGGACTGATTTCAAAAATATTTTGATTTCATGTTAAGAATGAAGTAAAGAACCTACTTTGACCACTCCCAGTACTGGGCAAATGCCAAAGACTTTGTTAAGTGACTATCTGAGGAGAACATTTGAATCAGTTTTTTTCTCGGGTCTCCTTTGACCGAATTCAAAAATATTTTAATTTCATGTTAAAAGTGAATTAAGGAACCTATTTCAATCACTCCCACTACTGGGTAAATAAGACAGGCTTTGTAAAGCGACTGTTCATGTGGAATATTAGAACCGGGTTTTCTCCGGACCCCAAGGACTGATTTCAAAAATATTTTGATTTCATGTTAAGAGTGAAGTAAAGAACCTACTTTGACCACTGCCACTACTGGGCAAATGCCAAAGGCTTTGTTAAGTGACTATCTGAGGAGAACATTTGAATCAGTTTTTTTCTCGGGTCTCCTTTGACTGATTTCAAAAATATTTTAATTTCATGTTAAAAGTGAATTAAGGAACCTATTTCAATCACTCCCACTACTGGGTAAATAAGACAGGCTTTGTAAAGCGACTGTTCATGTGGAATATTAGAACCGGGTTTTCTCCGGACCCCAAGGACTGAGTTCAAAAATATTTTGATTTCATGTTAAGAGTGAAGTAAAGAACCTACTTTGACCACTCCCAGTACTGGGCAAATGCCAAAGACTTTGTTAAGTGACTATCTGAGGAGAACATTTGAATCAGTTTTTTTCTCGGGTCTCCTTTGACCGATTTCAAAAATATTTTAATTTCATGTTAAAAGTGAATTAAGGAACCTATTTCAATCACTCCCACTACTGGGTAAATAAGACAGGCTTTGTAAAGCGACTGTTCATGTGGAATATTAGAACCGGTTTTTCACCGGACCCCAGGGGCCGATTTCAAAAATATTTGGATTTCATGTTAAGAGTGAAGTAAAGAACCTATTTTGACCACTTCCACTACTGGGCAAATGCCAAAGACTTTGTTAAGTGACTATCTAAGGACAACATTTGAATCGGTTTTTCTCGGGACCCCTGGGACTGATTTCAAAAATATTTTAATTTCATGTTAAAAGTGAAGTAAGGAACCTATTTCAATCACTCCCACTACTGGGTAAATAAGACAGGCTTTGTAAAGCGACTGTTCATGTGGAATATTAGAACCGGGTTTTCTCCGGACCCCAAGGACTGATTTCAAAAATATTTTGATTTCATGTTAAGAGTGAAGTAAAGAACCTACTTTGACCACTCCCAGTACTGGGCAAATGCCAAAGACTTTGTTAAGTGACTATCTGAGGAGAACATTTGAATCAGTTTTTTTCTCGGGTCTCCTTTGACCGATTTCAAAAATATTTTAATTTCATGTTAAAAGTGAATTAAGGAACCTATTTCAATCACTCCCACTACTGGGTAAATAAGACAGGCTTTGTAAAGCGACTGTTCATGTGGAATATTAGAACCGGGTTTTCTCCGGACCCCAAGGACTGATTTCAAAAATATTTTGATTTCATGTTAAGAGTGAAGTAAAGAACCTACTTTGACCACTCCCAGTACTGGGCAAATGCCAAAGACTTTGTTAAGTGACTATCTGAGGAGAACATTTGAATCAGTTTTTTTCTCGGGTCTCCTTTGACCGATTTCAAAAATATTTTAATTTCATGTTAAAAGTGAATTAAGGAACCTATTTCAATCACTCCCACTACTGGGTAAATAAGACAGGCTTTGTAAAGCGACTGTTCATGTGGAATATTAGAACCGGGTTTTCTCCGGACCCCAAGGACTGATTTCAAAAATATTTTGATTTCATGTTAAGAGTGAAGTAAAGAACCTACTTTGACCACTCCCAGTACTGGGCAAATGCCAAAGACTTTGTTAAGTGACTATCTGAGGAGAACATTTGAATCAGTTTTTTTCTCGGGTCTCCTTTGACCGATTTCAAAAATATTTTAATTTCATGTTAAAAGTGAAGTAAGGAACCTATTTCAATCACTCCCACTACTGGGTAAATAAGACAGGCTTTGTAAAGCGACTGTTCATGTGGAATATTAGAACCGGGTTTTCTCCGGACCCCAAGGACTGATTTCAAAAATATTTTGATTTCATGTTAAGAGTGAAGTAAAGAACCTACTTTGACCACTCCCAGTACTGGGCAAATGCCAAAGACTTTGTTAAGTGACTATCTGAGGAGAACATTTGAATCAGTTTTTTTCTCGGGTCTCCTTTGACCGATTTCAAAAATATTTTAATTTCATGTTAAAAGTGAAGTAAGGAACCTACTTCAATCACTCCCACTACTGGGTAAATAAGACAGGCTTTGTAAAGCGACTGTTCATGTGGAATATTAGAACCGGGTTTTCTCCGGACCCCAAGGACTGATTTCAAAAATATTTTGATTTCATGTTAAGAGTGAAGTAAAGAACCTACTTTGACCACTCCCAGTACTGGGCAAATGCCAAAGACTTTGTTAAGTGACTATCTGAGGAGAACATTTGAATCAGTTTTTTTCTCGGGTCTCCTTTGACCGATTTCAAAAATATTTTAATTTCATGTTAAAAGTGAATTAAGGAACCTATTTCAATCACTCCCACTACTGGGTAAATAAGACAGGCTTTGTAAAGCGACTGTTCATGTGGAATATTAGAACCGGGTTTTCTCCGGACCCCAAGGACTGATTTCAAAAATATTTTGATTTCATGTTAAGAGTGAAGTAAAGAACCTACTTTGACCACTCCCAGTACTGGGCAAATGCCAAAGACTTTGTTAAGTGACTATCTGAGGAGAACATTTGAATCAGTTTTTTTCTCGGGTCTCCTTTGACCGATTTCAAAAATATTTTAATTTCATGTTAAAAGTGAATTAAGGAACCTATTTCAATCACTCCCACTACTGGGTAAATAAGACAGGCTTTGTAAAGCGACTGTTCATGTGGAATATTAGAACCGGGTTTTCTCCGGACCCCAAGGACTGATTTCAAAAATATTTTGATTTCATGTTAAGAGTGAAGTAAAGAACCTACTTTGACCACTCCCAGTACTGGGCAAATGCCAAAGACTTTGTTAAGTGACTATCTGAGGAGAACATTTGAATCAGTTTTTTTCTCGGGTCTCCTTTGACCGATTTCAAAAATATTTTAATTTCATGTTAAAAGTGAAGTAAGGAACCTATTTCAATCACTCCCACTACTGGGTAAATAAGACAGGCTTTGTAAAGCGACTGTTCATGTGGAATATTAGAACCGGGTTTTCTCCAGACCCCAAGGACTGATTTCAAAAATATTTTGATTTCATGTTAAGAGTGAAGTAAAGAACCTACTTTGACCACTCCCAGTACTGGGCAAATGCCAAAGACTTTGTTAAGTGACTATCTGAGGAGAACATTTGAATCAGTTTTTTTCTCGGGTCTCCTTTGACCGATTTCAAAAATATTTTAATTTCATGTTAAAAGTGAATTAAGGAACCTATTTCAATCACTCCCACTACTGGGTAAATAAGACAGGCTTTGTAAAGCGACTGTTCATGTGGAATATTAGAACCGGGTTTTCTCCAGACCCCAAGGACTGATTTCAAAAATATTTTGATTTCATGTTAAGAATGAAGTAAAGAACCTACTTTGACCACTGCCACTACTGGGCAAATGCCAAAGACTTTGTTAAGTGACTATCTGAGGAGAACATTTGAATCAGTTTTTTTCTCGGGTCTCCTTTGACCGAATTCAAAAATATTTTAATTTCATGTTAAAAGTGAATTAAGGAACCTATTTCAATCACTCCCACTACTGGGTAAATAAGACAGGCTTTGTAAAGCGACTGTTCATGTGGAATATTAGAACCGGGTTTTCTCCGGACCCCAAGGACTGATTTCAAAAATATTTTGATTTCATGTTAAGAGTGAAGTAAAGAACCTACTTTGACCACTGCCACTACTGGGCAAATGCCAAAGGCTTTGTTAAGTGACTATCTGAGGAGAACATTTGAATCAGTTTTTTTCTCGGGTCTCCTTTGACTGATTTCAAAAATATTTTAATTTCATGTTAAAAGTGAATTAAGGAACCTATTTCAATCACTCCCACTACTGGGTAAATAAGACAGGCTTTGTAAAGCGACTGTTCATGTGGAATATTAGAACCGGGTTTTCTCCGGACCCCAAGGACTGATTTCAAAAATATTTTGATTTCATGTTAAGAGTGAAGTAAAGAACCTACTTTGACCACTGCCACTACTGGGCAAATGCCAAAGGCTTTGTTAAGTGACTATCTGAGGAGAACATTTGAATCAGTTTTTTTCTCGGGTCTCCTTTGACTGATTTCAAAAATATTTTAATTTCATGTTAAAAGTGAATTAAGGAACCTATTTCAATCACTCCCACTACTGGGTAAATAAGACAGGCTTTGTAAAGCGACTGTTCATGTGGAATATTAGAACCGGGTTTTCTCCGGACCCCAAGGACTGAGTTCAAAAATATTTTGATTTCATGTTAAGAGTGAAGTAAAGAACCTACTTTGACCACTCCCAGTACTGGGCAAATGCCAAAGACTTTGTTAAGTGACTATCTGAGGAGAACATTTGAATCAGTTTTTTTCTCGGGTCTCCTTTGACCGATTTCAAAAATATTTTAATTTCATGTTAAAAGTGAATTAAGGAACCTATTTCAATCACTCCCACTACTGGGTAAATAAGACAGGCTTTGTAAAGCGACTGTTCATGTGGAATATTAGAACCGGTTTTTCTCCGGACCCCAGGGGCCGATTTCAAAAATATTTGGATTTCATGTTAAGAGTGAAGTAAAGAACCTATTTTGACCACTTCCACTACTGGGCAAATGCCAAAGACTTTGTTAAGTGACTATCTAAGGACAACATTTGAATCGGTTTTTCTCGGGACCCCTGGGACTGATTTCAAAAATATTTTAATTTCATGTTAAAAGTGAAGTAAGGAACCTATTTCAATCACTCCCACTACTGGGTAAATAAGACAGGCTTTGTAAAGCGACTGTTCATGTGGAATATTAGAACCGGGTTTTCTCCGGACCCCAAGGACTGATTTCAAAAATATTTTGATTTCATGTTAAGAGTGAAGTAAAGAACCTACTTTGACCACTCCCAGTACTGGGCAAATGCCAAAGACTTTGTTAAGTGACTATCTGAGGAGAACATTTGAATCAGTTTTTTTCTCGGGTCTCCTTTGACCGATTTCAAAAATATTTTAATTTCATGTTA
Source organism: Helicoverpa zea x Helicoverpa armigera (assembly GCA_033682625.1). Classification (NCBI taxonomy): domain Eukaryota; kingdom Metazoa; phylum Arthropoda; class Insecta; order Lepidoptera; family Noctuidae; genus Helicoverpa; species Helicoverpa zea x Helicoverpa armigera. The sequence goes on from JAWIIS010000017.1 coordinate 4,805,183, forward strand.
AAAGTGAATTAAGGAACCTATTTCAATCACTCCCACTACTGGGTAAATAAGACAGGCTTTGTAAAGCGACTGTTCATGTGGAATATTAGAACCGGGTTTTCTCCGGACCCCAAGGACTGATTTCAAAAATATTTTGATTTCATGTTAAGAGTGAAGTAAAGAACCTACTTTGACCACTCCCAGTACTGGGCAAATGCCAAAGACTTTGTTAAGTGACTATCTGAGGAGAACATTTGAATCAGTTTTTTTCTCGGGTCTCCTTTGACCGATTTCAAAAATATTTTAATTTCATGTTAAAAGTGAATTAAGGAACCTATTTCAATCACTCCCACTACTGGGTAAATAAGACAGGCTTTGTAAAGCGACTGTTCATGTGGAATATTAGAACCGGGTTTTCTCCGGACCCCAAGGACTGATTTCAAAAATATTTTGATTTCATGTTAAGAGTGAAGTAAAGAACCTACTTTGACCACTCCCAGTACTGGGCAAATGCCAAAGACTTTGTTAAGTGACTATCTGAGGAGAACATTTGAATCAGTTTTTTTCTCGGGTCTCCTTTGACCGATTTCAAAAATATTTTAATTTCATGTTAAAAGTGAAGTAAGGAACCTATTTCAATCACTCCCACTACTGGGTAAATAAGACAGGCTTTGTAAAGCGACTGTTCATGTGGAATATTAGAACCGGGTTTTCTCCGGACCCCAAGGACTGATTTCAAAAATATTTTGATTTCATGTTAAGAGTGAAGTAAAGAACCTACTTTGACCACTCCCAGTACTGGGCAAATGCCAAAGACTTTGTTAAGTGACTATCTGAGGAGAACATTTGAATCAGTTTTTTTCTCGGGTCTCCTTTGACCGATTTCAAAAATATTTTAATTTCATGTTAAAAGTGAAGTAAGGAACCTATTTCAATCACTCCCACTACTGGGTAAATAAGACAGGCTTTGTAAAGCGACTGTTCATGTGGAATATTAGAACCGGGTTTTCTCCGGACCCCAAGGACTGATTTAAAAAATATTTTGATTTCATGTTAAGAGTGAAGTAAAGAACCTACTTTGACCACTGCCACTACTGGGCAAATGCCAAAGGCTTTGTTAAGTGACTATCTGAGGAGAACATTTGAATCAGTTTTTTTCTCGGGTCTCCTTTGACTGATTTCAAAAATATTTTAATTTCATGTTAAAAGTGAATTAAGGAACCTATTTCAATCACTCCCACTACTGGGTAAATAAGACAGGCTTTGTAAAGCGACTGTTCATGTGGAATA